>OX388033.1:27228342-27834631 GCA_947578705.1 Lacanobia wlatinum
CAGCTACATTCGGTCAGATTAAAAGCCGACCAGTCTGGCCCATACACAGTGGGGAAAAGGCTAGGATTTTGATAATTATATTGTGTGTAATATAGACAGATTGGAGTTATCAAAGTGTTTGACGTGATGAAAATTAAATCAGTATTGAACTAGAACATCTGCCAATTTGGAAAATTAATTAATATTCCCGCTTAGCTTTTGTGGGAGTGAAATGGATGATATTATCTGCAGCTTTACTGTGTAAACCCGGTTTCTCAGTACCGATTTTGGAGAAATCCGATAGTGTTAATTTTGGTTCAATTCTCTATTGCCAGATCTACAGTAAAGAACTGTTCAGTTGATTGATTAAAAGAAGAATTCAATTTGGTTTGTTTTGTTTGAAATTATATGCATTTGGAATAATGAGGAGTATTCATTGAGACAGTTGTTATAGATAGGATTAAAATGAAATTTTCCATTCCAAAAAATATCTTAGATAAGCCAATAAAGATATCGTGTAGTTTCTAAATAAAGGGATTCAATGTGCTGTGATCTCTTTCCATGACTCAAAGGTTTGTTGGGAGTATACGTAACTTCGAGTTCATCTCGCTTTTCTACTCGTAGGTACATGATCATTATTATCACTGTGTACATATAAAAATGGTAATGGTGTACAATAAAACATTAACACTGAGAATCGTACCTGGTTGTCGTATCCGGGACATCAGAAGCGTTAGCAGTCCGGAGTCGGCTTCACTTAGTCTTCTGCTTGGTAACTGTCAGCAAATGAAAGTTCTAGTTGATCTGAAACAACAGATAATATAATTATTACTTCTAAAGGTAAGGGCGCAAATAAATAGGACCAATATGTTCGCAGAAAACCGGCGATCGGCGCGTGCGACCGCGTTACTATTGTTGTTACAGCAAAACACACTATTAATTTGGTGCAGGGGTGGTATCATACGCGGTGTATTCTTCTTGGCGACCGCACGGTCCCATGATTCCGAGGAATTTGAATGTTGTTGCCAAGTAACAGTATTCATAATCGATACTGCAATGCGATGAAGCGCAGCAACTGCGTGAACACCGCGCGGTTTTAGCAAGAAACCTTTCACCTTGTCTAACCGGGGCCTAAAATCTTTTGTTATAACTACACAAGACAAAAAAACACGTTTCTTGTTTGGTAGCCCCCTTTAATTTTTAATATTAATTGTTGTTATGGTTGCAATAGAAGTACACACTTTGTGAACATTTTAACTATCTACCTATATTCATATTAAATATATTATTCTATCTTTAAAATCCCTAATACAACAAGAAAGAAGATCTTGTCGCCGTCGGCGTTCCAGCCGTACTAGAACCCAATAGCCTGCAACGCGACGACGGCAAGTGACCGGACGGTCTTTGTTTCCATGGAAGATGGGTAGGACTTTAGTGTGGGACGCTACTTGTGTCGATACTCTTGCGCCATCCCATCTTCCTAGCTCGTCGTGCTGTGCTGGTACTGCCGCTGTTGCTGCTGAGAACCTCAAGCAAGAAAATATAATAACCTTGTTGGCAATTATATTTTTGAGCCGTTTGGGGTTGAAACTCTTGGACCGTGGGGTCCGAGTGCTCATGCCTTAATTAAAGATTTTTCTAAACGCTTAGTTGACACTTGCGTGACTCAAGGGCTGGCTTTTACCTCGGTCAGAGAATAAGCATTGCCATACAACGTGGCAATGCAGCCAGTCTTTTGGGCTCACTTCCAGTGGACAGCGATGCGGACGCATTTTGTGACGCCTAAAATCCTAAATAAAAGTTAGGATTTTTTTTTTATTTTAAGTGTCTATATTTTGTTTTATTTTAAGTTTATTCATATTTGTATTCATATTCGGTTCTTGAGACACAGCCCGCTAAAAGATAAACGGACGTACGGACGGACAGCAAAGGCTTAGAAGTAATAGGGTTTACCTCTAAAATACTGACCAAGTCATATTAAATATTTATCTTATCATAGCGATCTTCACCGACATACATGCGAACGAAGTCGTGCGCAACAGCTAGTATTTACTATGTGCACGACGCTCTGAGATCAACTAATCCCTAGGCACAAGTAGTGAGAACCACGACCTACCAAGCATCGAATAAGATAGCGCTATTCATGGGTTTTAGATAGGCGATCCCGAACAAAATATCTACCTCTATACTTTGGACTTTTGTACAATCGTTTCTGCTGATAGACCGACTTTTGTCTAGGCCTTCGGTCATGAGGTTGAAGTTTTACCGGTCAATTTCATTTGACTATAAATCCTACCTTACTCAAGATTTTTCGCGGCAATCTCCCTCGCACAAAAACCTAGGACAGTAATTAATTACCAGACAAACCTTGGCAACACTGATTTTTGGCGTAAACCCTCGGAAACCGTTAATCATAAGATTTTCAACGAAGTGCGCAATCATCTTGTAGCTGTACGAAATGAAATTAATGATTCGTATAATATTTTGTGGTTTAGAAGATGGATCAGCATTTAAAGGTACTGCCTCCAAATGATTTTCAAATGAAATCCCTCAAAATATGAAAAATTTCAAACCGTAGCAGTTCTCGTAAGTAATAATAAAATTGTTATGACCTTGATTTGTGGATCTATTTCTAAGTTTTCGAGGCAAGTAGTAGGCAGGGTTAGATAAGAAGGGTGGTGTTGCGGAATGTTTTCAAAAGAGTCACCGAGGCTCTGGAACGCAAAGGGCATTAGGAGGAACACGGATGGATTTTAGTCACTAAGAATCTCCCTTCCCTCCGCCCAGAGCGGAAGGAGTCATTTAATGATTTCCCATCCTTAAAAAAAAAAGCATAAAAAGGGTAGATTGGAGGCGGGCGCTAGGTTTCACAGCGAAGACTGTTGATTAGAACTTTAATTTGGAAAACGCAGACGAAAAAATTCCAAGACTGGAGGTCCAGATTATACTGAATCCTCGGTATCTATTTCTGCGCCGATGTGCATCTCTACCCTTTGGCAGAAAATATGCACTCAGAACATCTATCAGAACCGACGTACTTAAATAGTGGCTGATAAACTCTGGATGTGCATGGTGGCGGACTCAGAGCTACGCCGAGTTGATTGATACAGATCAGGTACATTATTGTCAAATATAGAGGTATTATAGGAAAGACAGATCAATTACAAATTAGAAGCCAATAGCCTAAACAGTTCGAGTGTAATTGAACAGCCGACATCAGTCCTCATACAGCCTGTCGTCTGTTTGAAACGATAGCGTCACGTCAACAAGGCTTAGCGATTTGCTTACTCAAAGTGAAAACGCTAATATTCGCACTCATGAATCAATTGGCGTCGTTCGTTCGCACATGTTGCAGTGATTAATGTATTCATTCGTTCGTTGAATGAGCGTGAATGATGTTTATCTTACGATCTATGGGTTAGGTGCTGACATTCTGCTTTGAAGAGTAGGTATCTTTTGCATATTTAATGAAGTTTTGGTTGCGGAATATGTTCGAAAGAGTCACCGCGGCCCTGGAACGCAATGGGCATTGGGAGGAACACGAATGGGTTTTAGTCAGTAAGAGTCTGACAGTCTCTTCCGCTCCGCTCAGTGTCAAAGAAGTCATTTGATGATTACCGATTCTTAAAAACCAGCCAAGTGCGAGTCGGACTCGCACACGAAGGGTTCCGTACCATAAACCTTAATTTTTATGATTTGCTGTTATAGCGGCAATAGAAATACACAATCTGTGAAAATTTGAACTATCGACCAATTACGGTTCTTAAGATACGATAGACGGACGGACGGCCGGACAGACAGCGGAGGCTTAGTAATGGGTTTCTGTTGGTTACCGTTTGGGTACGGAACCCTAAAAAGGTATATAATTGGTGAACACGTGATAGAAAAGAAACTTGATCATTATTGAACTAACTTTAGCCCGCGACTTTGCTCACGATAGCAAGTATACGTTTGCAAAAAAGTGTCTATAACCGTCTCGTATATAACTTTGTTCCAAATGATCAAATTCGGTTTAGCGCAATGGGCGTGAAAGCGTGATATTTTCGAATTTATAATAGTAAGTTAGGAAGAGGCTAATGTATCTTCTGATGTAACGAAATGCTCCTAAAAGGGACGCGCCCATGAAACACTCAATTCTCGTCCAATTCGAAAATCCAAGTCACTTCAAAACCAAACAAAACATTGTTAGAAAGGCTACTGCGTATGGAGACAGAGCGAATGTTTTTACCGACTCCAGGGCTTAGATTTTTCCTCTTCCAAGTTGACTGTCCAAGGAAATTCAATCTCGAAGTACTTTGGAACCGAGCGCATCAAAGTTACCCAATACCAATACTAAACAGAATAAGGAAACATTTTATTTTTGGGCAAAAACAAATACTGCCCAACTCAATTCCTCCGGGATTCGCAACTTGGACACCCCATGAATAGGAAATATGAAGGGATTCTGCACGGGATTATAGACTTTCGGCGTGCGACCACCATCAGGCAGAATTTCTGCCTCAACCTAACAACGGATTAAAAGTTAAAGCCAATCAAATCCGAAGTGAAACTCAGGCGCGAAATTCAGATGTTACAAAACATTTTGCGAAGCTGACGTTGTTTTTGTTTAATTTTCTATAAAAAGCAACGCTGTACTACAAAAAGAGCTATCGTGAAATTGCTTCCGATGTGATTTCGGAAGTTTTCAAGCGGATCAGTTTGATAAAGGAAAAATAAAGGCTGCAGCTGACGAACGTATTCGTGGAAGAGCAAAAAGGATTTTTCAAATTCCTCTTTTCCGATATACGTAGGTTGTTATATACGGCCCTTTTCCCCTTATGAAGGTTTCAAAGGAAAGTGCTACTTAACTTTAAGTATCAATAAAGATTAGAGGCTGTTACTGGCATTACAGGCATCTTTGAAAATATCGAAAAATCAGGTAGCTTAGTAACGTCTTGTCTCATTACTTGCATCTTTATTTTTACCAACGAATATTGAGCTAAATCAGGTTTTATTGGAGCACTTATTTTCGTTACAGTAAGTTTCTACTGATTTAATTCATCCCATTTAGCTGGATCACGATCATGATGGATTGATGATTTGAAGAAGGTGGCTGGCAGCGCATGGTTGCGGCCTGTTCATGACGGGATGGTTGGCGCTCTTTGGGGAGGCTCACGTTCAGCAATGGACGGCATTTGGCTGATGTGAGTGAGTGAGTGTAATTTAGCTGTACTTTATTTTATTCCACTTCTCAATCCCATTAAGTTTATAGAACCCAATTTGGGGATCCATGTTTCGCCTCAACAAAATTTTATTTCAGTACCAATATCCTCATTTGAATTTAATTGCTCGGGTCAGAATTCGCTATTAGCCAGTTAGCCGATTAGTTTGATACCCATCTTTATGGCTCCGGTGCTTCATAAGAGCTCACATACCCATAAAATTGTTATAGCCTCGTTCTGGACTTTCAAAATCAGGACTGTGGGGACTTGCTTTTATTTCTGCTTTAAGCTCTTTTACTTCATAAATTATGGCTATGTCTACCGCATTATTTATTTCGAGATGAAATTTGTTTATCTAGGTTACATAGTCTCCGTTTTAGCCTTAAGGCGTTTTGTGTTATTTTATTTAACAGAAAATGTATTAGTTTAATCCCTTCAAATGTTTCAGAAATCCTTGAAGGATTATGTCGCTTTTTTGTTTTGACTCTTTGAACTATAACATCTAAAATTTTTACTGATATTCCCGTTTATACAACCACAAGCAATATTTTATAGTGATAGGATTTCCAAAAAGCAAAAATTACGAACTTTTACGTATATTTAAACCGCTTTTATGTTTTTTATACATCTGAATTTTCTCAATTTTTGATAAAAACTTGTGGTGTTTGGAAACACCACAACTTTTAAATTTATTCATTTGTAATATGTTGGCCCAAAAAAACCTAACTAATACATTATTCCATGATGTAACCTGAAAATCATCGCAGTTAACATCACATTGTACAGCTAAATGGCACAGAAAATACCGTTAGCAAACGCATAAGGTGGCAATAAAATGGAATGTGCGTTATCTGATAAAGGAGGCTAACACAAAATGTAGTACAGAAGACCAGTTCCGTACAGAAGTAAAAACAGGTGTACTCACCCATACGTAGAAATCTACCTAGGATTTTCTTAATATTATTGGTGTCGGTTTCCAGTCGAAGTGCATGCAGCTGGGTAGCAAAACTTTACGGTGCGACGGCCCATCTAACCTCCACAATCCGATAACTGGTACCCGGTACTAAATGCTTAACGTACTTTCAGAGGCACGGAGAATCACTGCATAATTCATAGATCGATAACGGTAAGCATTGCTTAACCTAGAAGATCAAACGGTGTGGTTTTTATTATTTAGCCACGAGCTTTTTCTAGACACATCCGTACATACTGTTCTGATACAAATGCCTGTCGCTGTTTGTGAGTTGTGGTTATGCATGTGCCTTTTTTAAGGATGGGAAATTATCAAATGACTCCTCCCGCTCTGAGGGGAATGGAAGGGAGTGTCAGACTCTTACTGACTAAAACCGAACAAGTTACGCAACACGCATGTGCCAAGTTTTGTTCGTTATCTGGCTGACATACTATATCTATCTGTTTTGTGGCGATAAGTAGCTACCTGGTACGAGGAGCACGAACGAATAACCTGGATCCTGACGAAGACATCCTATTATCACAGTTGAAATGGAACTATCATTTCTATGAATCATTTCTAGGTTTTATCGAAGTTTTTAGATTCTCCTGTGGTTTTATTCAGTTGTTTGTTATTTTTGTAATTTTTGTGCAATTGAATATTATGGAATTCAGAACGTATCAATGTTTTTTACCATGCGATCAAAGGATATTTTTTTATTGCACGGTATAACGCGATCGGCATTTGTTTTCATTGTAATATTCGATCAGTTTACGAGCTTTGATCTTCACGTCTTTGAGTATTGCATGGTACAATGTAATAAAGGCTTTTACACACAACATACGCATATACCATAAAACGTTTTATTTTACCACTTCAAGATGAAAAACAAATGTAAATATTTCTTATAGCTAATCTTAAAATACGTACTCGTGTTTACATCCAGCACAAGGGTTGCGGAATTTGTTCGAATGAGTCACCGTGGCCTTAAAACGCAAAGGGCATTTCCAGAGACACGGATGGGTTTTAGTCGGTAAGAGTCAGATAAGAAATTATTAAAAACCATCGAACATCACTTCGTTCCGCTCCACGCAGAGCGGAAGGTCGTCCAAAAAAACCGTGCGGTACCTTGCATCTTTTGGAGATAGAAGTAGCCAATAGCACCTAACTGTACTGCAACTATCACAAAATATCTGTCAGTGAAAGGATCAGTACTTTCAGAGTACTTTCTACAAAAAAATCAGTTGAACTTTTTGTATTACACGAACAATGTAATGACTTGCAATGCGGTATTTATTTTCATAGTACCATTCGATCAATTTTACGATCATTGATCTTTATGACTTTGCATGTTACACAAAATCCAAGAAAAACTTTTGACATACGACGCATTCAACATAAAGCATTTTATTTTACCACCTCAAGATGAAAACAAAGCAACCATTTCTTGCATCCCTTTTAAAAATATTTACGATTGGCTTTTGATCGCGACTTTGTTCACGCACTTCCCGTTTTTTCCCGTTCCCGTAGGAATTTCGGGAAATCCTCTCTTTTGCTCCCAAGGAACTTACATACTAAACAGCTTCCTACGACCAGTAGTTTCGGCTGTGCTTTATCTGTCAGTCACTCAGTCAGGCACAGATAATGGAAGAATTTTAAATATTAGGATGTAATTTAAGATAAAGATAGGTAAGTGAAGAAAAAAAAACCGGCCAGGTGCGAGTCGGACTCGCTCACCGAGGGTCACGTACAAATTTTGTAGGTACATAATACTTTAAATTAAGACTACATTTTTTATGATTTAATTACAAATGTATAGTTTTCAGACTTTTCTTACACTTGTAGTATAAGACGGTATTAATGGCAAAATTTCATAGTTCTATGTCAACGGGAAATAGCCTTTCAGAGTGTCGAAATAAACGTTTTTTGCGGCATAAGCGGCCGTAACTTTTTTTTACGTTAACTTAGAACTTTGATTTTGTCACAGCTTCAAGGGACCGTTGACTTGAGTACATGGTTTTAGTATTCAATTTGATACCTCCACGCGTTCCCAAGATAAAGGGTCTTGACAGACAGACGGACGGACAACAAAGTGATCTTATAAGGGTTTCGTTTTTTTCTTTTCAGGTACGGAACCCAAAAAAAGCTTAATTATCGCGTCATGGTCTTTGTTTTTCTAAAACAAAAAAATCGGAAAATCCTCCCAGAGGAACCTACATGCCAAATTTCAGCTTTCTACGACCAGTAGTTTTGGCTGTGGGTTGTCTGTCAGTCACTCATCAGTTACGTAACAATTTTATACATATTGATAAAATATCGAACCATTTGATGTACACACTCATAAAACAAGGGCTGTATCTTTCCATCTACTAAAGTAAAGGCCAGGAGAGCCAATTTACGGCGTACCAGGTGTTACAATTCTCCTTTGTTCCAATTTGCTACATCCACATTGCGAGCAATCATAGCAGACGAATATATTGAAAAAAATTCACTCGAAGCCAGCGTTCCTTTGTGACAAATATTTTGAGCCTCGAGAAAATGGCGACAATCAATTTTTGTTGGGTGCTTATTGCGATCTAGGGAGGAGTACTGGATATTGGTTCTGCAGATTTGTTTTTGGCCTTGCTGTATCAAGTTGAAATTTATTTTGTATAAGTAAAGTAGTATGGCTTTCTAAATTGATTTAACTATGTCACATACATATTGCAACTAAGCTCGTAAACTATTAATTACTAGTTTTAACATTCGGTGGCCTGTTTTACTGTTACCATGCGTTTTCCGGCAATAATATCTATAGCCCAATCTTATCTTTTTATAGATGGCAAAAATAGGTGGTGAAATCAATTGGGGGCGGCGCTTTCAAATTTGTCGCAAGGTGCCGCGCTGCTTTCTTATTCCGCGTGTTTATTATTTGTATGGAATAACAAAGCAGCGCGGCAGTAGCGCTGCAGCCGCGCTGCTGCCGCGCGGCACTTTGCGCTTTGCAGTAATACCGCAACGGCTAGACAAAAACATAACCCTTTCTAGTGCAGTCGGGTAAAAACAATAGTATACCTTTAAAAGGCATTCATAACTTGTATCAATTAAGGAGAGTTCGTAAACTGTTTCATTCGAGTGACATGCTGCAGCATTAGCTTAATCAATTTGCTTATCAAATAGTAATTAATGACATAGTTTAGTACAGCGTGAAGTTTGTGCGGAAACTAATTTTCCATAGTCAAAGAGATTGCCGGAAGTTCATGAATTTGATTTCCTCAACTAAATGGACTTACAAAACAACCAAGGAGCTAATATTGAAAGCTAGGTACTAAGAGCATCTAGGGTTGCGGAATTTGTTCGAAAGAGTCACCGCATCCCTGGAACACAGAGGGCACTAGGAGAAACACGGACGGGTTTTAGTCAGTAAGAGTCTGACACTCCCTTCTGCTTCGCCCAGAGCGGGAGGAGTCATTTGATGACTTCTCGTCGATAAAAAAGGTACTAAGAGCATTCAGTTGAAACTGCCTTTGGGACAAGCCGGACAGAATATTTCCAACCATTGCAACTCCTGAATACCAAAGGTACAATTTAAAGAAAAATGTTTCACAATACATCGTGTATTAAATAGATAAGCCCTTTAAAGCTGGCCAAGTGCGAGTCAGACTCGCGCACAGGGTTCCGAACGCATCTTACTTTTTTTTAAAAGTTATTATAAAATCAAAAACTTTCTGATTTGGTGGTTTTTGGTGTTCTCTTAGCTATAACTAAAGACACAGGAATAGTGCTGTAAGAGTTTCATTTTTTCATATGTTCAAAGTCGAACGTTTGTTCGGAAAGCTAAAACTGATTTATCATGGTACAAAAAACGTGATAGTTTGGCTTATCACATTATTTGTACCATGATGATGTACCCAAGAGATATAAAATGAAAAGACTCCAAAATTACCAACATCCCTTCACTTATCTTTACTTCCTGAAACCGATATTCCTTAAAAAAGTGTCCGCGATAAATAACTGAAGGTTTTTGCAAGAACTACTAAACGTTATCGCGTCAAATTGATGACTCCTGTAATACTCACTTACATGGCTGCCTCTGAGCTACGTCATATCGATGACGTCATTGCTGGGCCATCAATCATGGCCTAGTTTCCGGCCTTATGTGATACTAGTAGTAGAGTGGATAGGCGGTAAAATCATGTATGAGCTTTGGGCTGTCATAATATCATGGAATAAGGGTGCTTTTCTACCAGAGATGTGCTATGCAACGTTGCTATGGATGCGTTTGATATAGACCAATCATATTCATTGGTTCACATAGCATAGCACTGGTGGCAATTGGTTTAGCGAAGCTACGGTTTTTATATGGAAGGATGCGTGCTCTGGATGCGTGCTGTGGATACGTGCCGTTGATGCGTGCTGTGGATGCATGCTATAGAGGTGTACTATGGATGATCGCGAGTGGTGTAGCTATATACAAAGAAGTGCGTTAGCTCGCTTTTTAGGGTTCCGAACAAAAAACGGAACCCTTATAAGATCACTCGGGTGTCTGTCTGTCCGTCTGTCACAGCCAGTTTTCTCCGGATCCACTGAAACGATTCTGTTAAAATTTGGTAAACATATGGACTTCTGTGACCCAAACACGGACGCGTTACGTAAATTATTACTTTTTTAGTATGGGGGTCACTGGGGGTTAAACTAGAAAATTAAAAAAAAAGATTTTGAACTATATTGTTTGACATATCCAATGAAAGGGCTTACTGTAACGGTTTTATATATATTTTTTTCATAATTTTAAAATAATTGGTTTTGAAGTTATTCAAGAAATTAAACGAAAAATTACCATTCCCCCTTATCTCCGAAACTACTGAGCCTAAAATTTTGATAATAGATCTTTACCTATAGATTACAGGAAAACCTATAAGAAGTCTATAGTGTAAAAATAACATGAAAAAAAAAATCGTTCGTAACCCTATGCACGCGAGTCCGACTCGCACTTGGCCAGTTTTTTATATGGAAGGTTGCGTGCTGTGGATGCGTGCTGTGGATGCGTGCTGTGGATGCGTGCTGTGGATGCGTGCTTTGGATGCCTGTTGTGGATGTATGCTATGGATGGTTGCGAGTGGTGTAGCTATATGCAAAGAAGTGCGTTAGCTCGCGCTGCGCATCTTCTTCGCACAGCTAACTTGCGGCAGCGAAATTTCATAGCACATCCTACTCGCTCCGCTACATAGCTTAGCATCAGTGGAAACGGTCACATTCTCGCAGCATAGCTGCATAGCACATCTCTGGTGTAAAGGTACCCTTATGAAGGTAATGGTGGCTATCCTGTCATAGATTGGTGCTCGATAGATTATTGCATTATGTTTTTGTTTAATAAGGGTAAAGAAATTAACGAAGCTAAAGAATTAATATATTATTTTTTCCCTCCATCTACGTTTAGTGAAGAAGTACACTTTATGTTAGCAATTTGACAAATATATCAGAATTACCCAAATCACATACGTAATAAAGTTGAAGTTTCTGTGATATTAGAAAAACAGCCATGAAATTGAGAATAATAACCAATTCAATAGACAGATTTACTGGGAAGTTTATAAATTCACGCGGACAAAATGCTGGGTAGCTGCTTGTATTTAAAACTTTGATACCATAAACAAACGGAATGTTTTAGTTCGTCAAATTAACATTAACCTCTGTAGAAGAAGAACTAATGGAGTCTATCCTTTTTTAGACCTAATAATGTGTTATGTACATAATTGTCTAAGCCACACTGTTCTATTCTCATACCAGCCCCATACACATTATACATAATGTGTACATAATCTACCTACTTGGTTCCAATTAACCCCCGTTCCCCTCTTCCACAGCAGAGTCCTCCCCTTCGCTTATTCCCGTTATTATCGATTCTTCACCGCAGGAAGATTTATAGCGCCATCGCCATCGGTAGAAATTAATTCTCAAAATTAATTACTGAAAGTTAATTGACTTTCATATTTCCTACATTAATAACTTCTTGTGAGTTCACTGAAGCATTTCTATATTGAAAAGGAATTGAGTTTTTCTTTCAAATAACGTTTGGAATTGTGGAATAATTATGTGAGTCGTCGATCTGAGACTAATGACTAACAGGCTTATATAAAAAACTGGTAAAAATAAAAAAAAACCGGCCAAGTGCGAGCCGGACTCTCACACGAAAGTTTCCGTACCATTAACGTTTAATTTTTATTATTTTTTGTTATAGCGGCAATAGAAAAACACAATCTGTGAAAATTTCTATTACGGTTCTTGAGATACAGCCCGCTGACAGACAGACAGACGTCCGTGGACGGACGGACGGACAGTGGAGGCTAAGTAATAGGGTTCCGCTGGGTACGGAACCCTAAAAATGGTGAAAACGTCAGTTTGTACAAGTACTAAGGGAAGGATTCATGATACAATGGGCTCTAAACAAAGTACTATTCTATCAGCGAATGTGACTGTCGAAACCATCATCTTCCTGCCCCTATCCCATGTAACTTGGGGTCGGCGCAACACGTTTTTTTCTTCCATTCTGTCCTATCAGCCGTCACGCTATCACTAACTCCCTTTTCTTTCATATCGCTCCTCACACAATCCATCCATCTTTTCTTCGGCCTTCCTCTCCCTCTCCATCCATCCACATTCATGTTCATAACTCTTCTAGTTACATGCGTTTCATCCCTACTCTTCACATGACCATACCAAGACAAGCGGTTCCCTTTTAAATTTTTCGTCACTGGCGCCACTTTTAAACTACCTCTAATGTTCTCATTTCTCACTATATTCATTTTCGTTACTCCTCTCATTCTCATCTTCGCTAAATGCAGTATTTTTCGCGTAAAAATGGGATATGCGCGAACGAAGTCGCGGGCAATAGTTAGTATTTAATATTTTTAAAGAAAACTTCATAAATTATTGGAACATTAAAACTAATGAACGAAATAAAGTGATTAGTGATCTGTCGCTACCGTTCCGCTCTCGTGGAAATTTCATAGTTTTTCGGCACAGAATTAATTTACTTAAATTCAGTCGCCTGAATTTATAAATGAGTATATTATGATAGTGGTAAAGATTTATGATGTAATTAATTTCTGCTTAAATAAGCAAAAAGGTGCTAAGTTAC
Organism: Lacanobia wlatinum; assembly: GCA_947578705.1. NCBI lineage: Eukaryota > Metazoa > Arthropoda > Insecta > Lepidoptera > Noctuidae > Lacanobia > Lacanobia wlatinum. The sequence continues at coordinate 27,241,595 of OX388033.1, forward strand.
TTCTTATTTCAGAAGAAAGTTGAAGTCAACTTTCTTTTGAAATAAGAAGTACCTTTGTGCTCTTATCACCGATTTTTTTTTATGTTTATTGTTTGTGTATCACTCATCTTCCTGCCCGTATCCCATGTTACTTGGGGTCGGCGCAACACGTTTTTTCCTTCCATTCTGTTCTATCAGTCGCCACTCTATCACTCAATCCCGTTTCTTTCATATCGCTCCTCACAAAATCTATCCATCTTTTCTTTGACCTCCTCTCCCTCTCCATCCATCCACATTTATGTTCATAACTCTTCTAGTTACATGTGTTTCATTCTTCCATTTATTGTCTGTTTATCACTACATACTATAAAACAAAGTCCACCGTCGCATCTGTCTGTCTGTTCGCGATAAACTCAAAACTACTGCACCTATTTTCATGCTGTTTTCACCAATGGATAGAATGGTTCTCGAGAAACGGTTCGGTTTTAGTATATAATTTGTTTAGAAAAAAAATAGGGATCCTCAAGTAAATTGCAACGCGGACGAAGTCGCGGGCGAACGTCTAGTTAATAAATAAATAAAAGAAAGTTATATTAATGATAGTTAAATCTCGACAAAAAATTGATTACAACTAATATTGTCTGCATCGCAATATAACGTTAGTCACAACAACAATATTAGTCTTTCATATTTCCTATCAGCTTTCAGAACAGTATTGCTTTCCTTTTACACAGCGATAGAAAAAACCTGCACTAATCACTCAAACGCGTATTTCGAAATCCCCATCACGTATCGTCTATAACTTAAGCCGTGGAATCCTTACAATGCCTCAGTGTACCTGTACTTATAACGACGTTCATATTTCAACAAAGCGGCACCTTCTCATAATGTATGTATGAGTTCACTCTATCTGAATATGAACGTTTGACTTTAGACCGAGTTAAAAGAGAAATTTTGATAAAGGAAGCAGGCTGAATAGCGGTTTGACTGTACCTTTCGTTGCGAATTTTGGGTGAAAATATGTAATGTTTAAGCCGTATAGCCGGTAGTTAGTCAAAGGGATGTGGTTTTACAATTTTCCGGGGTGAAAATTACTTGATTTCCTAAAAGGTGCTTTTGGTATTTTCAACGGGAAATTTGAAAAATGTGAACATAAAATAAATATCTAGGTAAATCAAAGGATCGCGGGCCTGCGGACGGCGAGCATTGGGTGGCTCGCCGTCTGGTCATAACCAGGCACGGGTCGACGGCGCGCTGTATTCCACGCGCGCCTCATCTGTCAGCATTAAAGACGGGGCCCGCTAGGGCCCAATGCCTGCCGGGGTTGCGGGATTTATTCGAAAGAGTCACCGCGGCCCTGGAACACAAAGGGCATTAGGAGGAACACGGATGGGTTTTAGTCAGTAAGAGTCTGACACTCCCTTCTGCTTCAACCAGAGCGGGAGGAGTCATTTGATGATTTCCCATTCTTAAAAAAAAAAGGTAAATCCAAGGATTCCCGCCCCATCCCTTGGAAATCGATGATGTGGTCGACGAGGTATTACAAGTAACCTACAATAGTTTTTTGGGCTCACTTCCAGTGGACAGCGATGCGGACGAATTTTTTGACGCCTTATTTTAGTTAGGATTTTTTATTTCAAGTATATATATTTTGTTTTAATAAAGAGTACATCAGTTATGTCTACAATGCCGAAAAAAAACTTAAATTAAAGTTAAAATCAATACAATAGAAAGTTACAATAAAAATATAGAAACATTTTTATTTAGATTTATCCTACGCCTCTTTCAGTACAAGTACCTAATAGATTGTTACTATTTCTGTAAACAACCATCGACATTGGATTAGTAGATACTTGTAACGTAGTACTTTATCACAAATTCTATTACCTGATAGAGACAGTTTATTTTTATTATTAAAGGCCCAGAGTAAATCCAGGATACCACAGTGTAGTCTTATTACGTCATTGTTCAGTATTGACATAGCTAAATCAATTCGTAGCTCAAACAGCACGTTTAGCTCCTGTTGGCTGACATCAATCAACGGTAAACAGCGTTTAGTTTGACAACCAAGCCAATTATAGGGCCAAAGGAAATAATAGACGGTATACTGAATTGTTACCATCGCGTCCAGACTGGTAGCAAATACTTTGAAATGGATGTTATTTACGATGTTCTTTGAAAAGGTCAGGTGCTTGGTACCTGCTTAGTAAGTAACTGTTGACGAACCAAAAAGGATTTTTACCATCATAAGCATACTAAAGTTAAGGGCCGTGTAATAATTTTTGACTGCAAACAAATTGTGCCTACTTTTCAGTAGGTACTTGGTACTGCCAAGCAAGAATTGTACGCGCCCATCGAAAGTATTTTTATGGTTCCGAATATCTGTAAGAAACGGAAAACTTATCTCACTCGGGTGTCTGTCTGTCGGTCTATCTGTCACAGACAATTTTCTTAGAATCTACCAAACTGATTCAGTTGAAATTTCATACACATTGTTACCAAAACATGAACGCGTTACGTACATAAATAAATTTTGAGTATGGGGATCACTTTTGAGGGACAAACTAGAAAAAAATAGTTTTTCAAACTGTACATATCAAATGAAAGGACTTATTGTGAGGTTTTCAATTACATTTTTGAATCATTTGAAAATAAATAGTTTTGAAGTTTTTTTTACTGTTGATAGGCACGCGTTTGACCACTATCTCACCTGATGGTAAGAGATGATGTGGTCGAAGATGGAGCACGCTTGCCTAGAAGTAATCTATTCACTTTTGACTTAAAGACTCCCAGTTTTTCAAGAAATCAGACAACATTTGAGGAAATGGAAATTTTTCGTATAAATTTTTCATTATCTCCGAAACTACTGAGTGTAAAAAAAACATGATACAAGAAAGAATTTTGTTTGGGAAATATGAAAATCAATTTTTTTTTGGTAACTTATTAAATCTTACACAAAATTTATGTTTTCCTGGATGGCCAAATACTTTTAAGCGGTAGTATAACTCGCTGCAAGCAATGAAGATCTATAATACTACAAAAGCCAATAACTACATGTATGAAATTCATGTTCTCCAATAGCGTATTAGTCTCCAGGGTAGTAACATAACATCGTCGTCACCTCGTACTATAATGAGGAAAACGTACGAGTCCCGCATCACGTTCCGACCACGTCAAAGCGTGACATTTCCTTTTGTATAACTATATAACTCGCGCCGTGAGGACGCGAGTTTTCTTCCCTCTCGTGTCATGAATGGACGTGTGGGACATACATTATATATTTTTTTTTTTTTAAGAAAAAGCTTGCACTGTTCAGTTCTATGCAAAAGAAAGCAGCGGGTTTTTATCTTACGTGATATATGACACAATTTTACCGATGTTGGTCGTCGGTACCACTAGGTTTTGACGAACTTATACAGAACCCAGTTCGTTTTGTTTTTGTTAATTATTCTGTGACAAAGTGAGTCTTATTGAAAGAACTTCTGATGCAATGATAACATAGAATCACGTTACAGACACGCTGAAAGGTGGTTCTTAAGCTTATCTTTATAGCATAACTAGCTGCCACCTGCGGCTCCACCCACGTCAATGTCGAAAATTATCCCAAAGGCACATAATTCCAGGATAAAAAGTATCCTATATATTATTCCAGACTTTAAACTACATCTGTGACAAATATCATCAAGATCCATTCAGCCGTTTTGACGTGATTGAGAAACAAACAAAACTTTTATTTCAGCTAAATTACATCTAACTTTAAAAACCGTTTCCAATCGCGCAAAGGGTTCATATTTTTAACATGTTACTTTTAAAATCGTAGACTTCTTATTATGTTAAAGTACCTAAAGAACTATCTATATATGTATTTTTTTTTCAAAATTTTAAGTTTCTATAATAAGGGGAAGTGGTAATGGCCGATTATCGCCTAATTTCTGTAATAACTTGAAAACAATCTTCTATTTTGCTTGATTGCATTACAAGATTAAACTAGACACAACTGTAAAATGCTTTTAAAAAATGCACTATTTATAATTAAATAGTGCATTTTTTTTTCTTTTAAGATCTTTATTAAAATAACAAACCAAATATAATTAAAACAGAAAATAAAACTCTTAGCTGGAATATGGCGTCAAAAAATTCGTCCGCATCGCTGCCGACTGGAAGTGAGCCCAAGAGACTGGCGGCATTGCCACGTTGTGTGGCAATACTTATCCTCTGTCCGAGGTAAAAGCCAGCTTTTAAGATTAAAGAACGAACACGCACAAGCTACATAACGTTCTTAACTCGAGTTTTCTTCGAGTGTGTGACGCATGCTTGAGCAATCAACTACAGCAGCGCGATTTCGTAAACCTCCCACCGTGACATATTAGTGCCGATACTAATTTTCAAATTTCGTTCGCATTCGCATGTCAGTGAGTCGCAACCTGTCAAAAATGTGCGGAATATGAGGTTTTATTGATAGATTGCGCATAAAAACTAGATAGAATGACAGCTCACGTCATGATCACTCGACCTCAGCTTACACGGTGAGACGTTGACAAAACAGTCCTGAGGGCCTAGCAGAATATTTTTGACGTATAGTAACGTAACGTAAAATTTAGAATTAGATACTACATTCATATATTTGAATTATATAAATTGTGTATCTATACTTCTATACTCTATCTATACTAAATATCTATCATATAATATCTATCTACACTAATATTATAAAGAGGAAAGATTGTTTGTTTGTTTGAAATGAATAGGCTCCGAAACTACTGGACCGATTTGAAAAATTCTTTCACCAATGGATAGCTACATTATCAGGGAGTAACATAGGCTATTTTATCCCCGTACTCCCACGGGATCGGGAACTACGTGGGTGAAACCGAGTGACGTCCACTAGTAATATATAAAGCTGAAGAGTTTGTTTGTTTGTTGGTTTGTTTGCTTAAACGCGCTAAACTCAGGAACTACTGGTCCGATTTGAAAAATTATTTCAGTGTTAGATAGCCCATTTATCGAGGAAGCATATGTCATTACGCTAAGACTAATACGAGCGGAGCAGACGAAGTTGCGCGGGTCGACTATATACTAATATATATAAAGCTGAAGAGTTTGTTTCCTTGAACAAGCTAATCTCAGGAATTACTGGTCCGATTTGAAAAAATCTTTCACTGTTAGATAGCCCATTTATCGAGTAAGGCTATAGGCTATATATCATCACGCTAAGACTAATACGAGCGGAGGAGACGAAGTTGCGCGGGTCGAATATATACTAATATATAAAGCTGAAGAGTTTGTTTGTTTGCTTGAATGCGCTAATCTCAGGAACGACTGGTCCAATTTGAAAAATTCTTTCACTGTTAGATAGCCCATTTATCGAGGAAGGCAATAGGCTATATATATATATATATTATATCATCACGCTAAGACCAATAGGAGTGGATCAGAAGAAGCTGCAAAGGTCAACTAGTGTCCCATAAAATAAAACCAAAATACTATGGGCTTGTAGTTATTCACATTCACTTACGTCAACGTTACTATATGTCAAAATATTCGTGCTAGGCCCTCAGATGATTAAACTGAACTCGACTTCATTAGTTTTCGTCGATATATAACTCGTAAAAGTTTGAAACTGTGTGGAAGTTATAAGAGTCCCGAGTTCAAAACAAGGAGAGAAAACTTGTACATCAATAAGTTACTGAGAATTACATGTACGTAATAGGTAGCTTAGTCTTTTTATTTGAGAGAAAACCGCAATTATTTGAGACATTTTTAGGGTTCTGAAAAAAAAAAACGGAACCCTTATAGGATCACTCGGGTGTCTGTCTGTCTGTTTGTCTGACCGTCTGTCTGTGTCTGTCTGTCCGTCTGTCACAGCCAGTTTTCTCCGGATCCACTGGACCGATTCTGTTGAAATTTGGTAAAAATATGGACTTCTGTGACCCAAACACGGACGCGTTACGTAAATTATTAAATTTTTAGTATGGGTGTCACTTTTGGGGGTCAAACAAGAAAATTAAATAAAAAGGTTTTTTGAACAAAATCGTGTGACATATCAAATGAAAGGTGACCGTCTTAATTATATTTTTTCATAATTTTAAAATAAATGGTTGTGAAGTTATTAAAGAAACTAGACGAAAAATGACCATTCTCCTCCTTATCTCCGAAACTACTGAGCCAAAAATTTTGAAAAAAATGGAGATAACAAATCTTTGCCTTAAGATTACAGGAAAACCTATAAGAAGTCTATAGTGTTAAAATAACATGTTAAAAAAATAAAATTCGTTCGGAACCCTTTGCACGCGAGTCCGACTCGCACTTGGCCATTTTTTGTCAACAATATCTAAATTTATATTTGTAATGGACGTTGATTGAGATATTATAATGAACCGCTGTCCGTCCGTCTATCCGTCCGTTTGTTCGTTTGTCCGTTTAACTGTCAGCAGGCTGTATCTCAAGAACCGTAAAAGATAGACCGTTAAAATTTTCGCAGACTGTGAATTACTATTGCCTCTTTAACAACAAATAATAAATATTAAACTAAAAATGGAATAAAGTGTCACACAAAGGGTTCTTCATGTGAGAGTTTGATTCGCACTAGGACGGTTTTTAAAAAACTTCCTCCACGTCACTCATATCAGGTCATAACAACGTAAAAAATTACCGAGTCCAGAAGAATCACGATAGAATCAAGTTGTCATAACAACTGAGTCTAAAATAGGGAAAGTTTTTTCCAAAGGACCAGGAATATGGATGTATTCAACTATGTGTTTACCTTCCGTTGTTTTACCCTAAGCAGAATAAAGTCTTATCCAAAATTAAAGTTCACTAAAGTATTGCTCACTATGCACGCTCTTCGAACTTGGCCGCTTCGCCCTCTAATCGCCAGGTGTGCCACATTAACAGCGATGGAAGGCCACATTACACTGAGAGAGAGTCCTGCTGCAATTACCATAAGCTCCAATAACAGTAACTGTGCAATAGTATTCGTAAATGTCGCGTAGAACGGTATTTATCGGGCCAAGACTTTCCAATTGCGACGAGGAGTAAACATTCTGTTCGAGTTTTCAAAGAACGAATCGTTTTAGTTTTACTTTAGTATATGATACAAAACTAACAAAAAAATGATCTGCTGTAGAAGAATGACTCTCCTAATCAATAACGCCTTTTTTAAAAGGATGGGGAATAATCAAATTAGTCCTCCCGCTCTGAGCGGAGCAGAAAGAAGTGTCAGACTCTTACTGACTTAAACTCATTCATGTTCCTCCTAATGCCCTTTGCGTTCCAGGGCTGCGGTGACTCTTTCGAACAAATTCCGCTTCTTCTATTATCTCTCTCTCACGCGTTCGGCCTCCTTTTTCGCTACCATTACTGCTTCGCAGAAAGAGGTGACCGCTTCCCATGCCTTCTCGCTCGGACCATGGATTGAACCAGGGACGGACGTGAGAGGTCACTGCTGTCGATCGCCTCGACGAGGACACGGCGGTGCTCTGCCCAAGCAGGGCAGACCTCCACTGTACCACTGTATGCTCCACCGTGTCCTCCGGGCGATCCTCGCAGTGTAGACAGCCGGGCGTGTCGTCCCGCCGAATCCGAAACAGGTATCTCCCGAAACAAATCAATAACGCCTAGCTTTTATTTAAAGATTTTTAAGCAGAGCGTTGTTTTTAAATGCTACTTTAAATCCCGGTAAAATGCATGGTATCTGTGAGATAGGGAACGTGACGGAAGCTGCATGAAAAAGCGAGACAAATCCAATTATACCAAAACTGTATACAAAACTCCTGGAAAGAGTTTCAAGAAGCCGTTCTTTAATCTCCCCAACGTTTGTTCAAACTGTACATAAGAGAGGAACTCGCGTTTGTTTTAATATAAGAAGATCTGCTTATTTAACTTTACGTAAGCGAAGTCTGAAGCATCGGGATTTAAGACACGTGTAGGCCGACCCGTGCAGAATAATGATGAGAACTAGTACATTCTGTGGAGAAAGTTTAGTAGTTGCGTGAGGCCTGGGTGTTTAGGCCCGCGGCCTTGCTGACTTGCTAATCTTTTCATCTGCTGTTTTTTTGAGGTTATCCTAGACAGGCACAAAAAATCAAGATGTGTCGTGTTTTGCTTCTTCATTTTATTCCATCTGGAAGGTTTCAGTCATCGTCCTTATATAAAACGATAATCGCGTGAGTACACGATCATTGCATTATCGCATTTGTACGGCGAACTAGCAGTGCGATTCTGTAAAAATGTCGAATTAAAATCTTAGCTAAAGTGAACGACAAGTGAGTTGTCAAACCATACAAACAAAATGGAATGACAGCTCAGTTGTCGTTCACTCCACCCGACCAGTTATGTCATCGCGTCGACAGACATCCGGTGCAATCTTCGTGTCATTCTAGAAACTGCTACAAAATAGCAAGTATCGACGAGCTTTTAAAGATTTTCTACCAGGTAAAATAATTTCTGTGATGGAGAATAACAAGTTAAAGTATAAAAACGATGGATGAGCATAAATCTTTACCAACACACGATGCCTCTAAGAATTTGTCTAGATTGCATACTATAGGAACACTAAGAACATTACAATACTTCTTCTTAACTTATTAACCTGTGAGTACCCGGTCGCAATAGCCGCCATGTTTTTGGTCGATCGGGGGCCATAGGATATTAAACACTGCGTTATTAAAAAAAAAGAAGTTTAAACCGCGTGATTTGGTATGGCATGTGGGATGCCATTATGAGTCAATTTCAGTTGACGCCCATGAAAAATCACAGGTCACACTCATCTCCTAGTTAACATAACACCATTTTCCACTCAACTTCTCGTAATAATCTATTTAAATAATCCATTCGGTAAACGTCGGCCATTTCCGTCGATCTTCGTATTTCCCCGAACCAGTGAGAAAATAGAATACCCGGAAAGGAAGGTAGCGTGTTTCTTAATTGGCCCTTAAATTTTTGGAACGCAATTAAGGCAGGTTGTGCAGTGAATGTAGCAAAAGGTTATCAATTTAGTAAAGAGAAAGAGAAAACAAAATCTGCATGAGGTTGGGAATATTATACAGTTTAATTTATTTTTAATCAAGGATAAGCAGGCAATACTTTAAACTTCTTGAATAAAATATCTGTGGTGCCTATTGATGTAAGCATTGCAATATAGTTAATACACGTATAGGTACTATGTATATAAAACATTCTGTTGCATCCAGGTTTTAATATTACGGAATAGATATTTGAAAATAGAATTTGAATCATAATAAGAGTGAACAGGCTTCTTCTGGGTAAGCTTGCTCCATCGTTGACTTTGTCTTTGTCACCTCTGACCTAGACTAGAGTCAAGAGCAAACCTTTGCGAGTCGGACTTGGGTACAACGGGTTCCGACCCAAATTCATGCTTTTGCATGTTATTTCAAAGCTATAGACTTCTTATAAATTTTTCTGTAATCCGTACATAAAGAACGGTTTAAATAGTTTTCAAAATTTTAGTTTCGGAGATAAGGGTAATGGTGATTTTTAGGGTATACTCAAAGGTAAACAACGGAATCCTATTACTAAGCCTCCGCCGTCCGTCCGTCTGTCTGTCTGTCAGCGGGCTGTAGCTCAAGAAACGTAAAAGATAGACAGTTGACATTTTCACAGAATATGTATTTCTATTGCCGCTATAGCAACAAATAATAAAAATTAAGATTTATGGAACGGAACCCTTTGCGTGCGAGTCCGACTTGCACTGGGTTTAATTTCTTGAATAACTTCAACCATTTATTTTTCAGTTATAAAAAATATAATTAAAACCCTGACAGTAAGTCCTTTCATTTGAAATGTCGCGCGATACTGTTTGAATTTTTTTTAATTGACTTGTTTGACCCCCAAAAGTGACCCCCATACTCAAAATTTATTTTTTACGTAACACATCCGTATTTGGGTTACAGAAGACCATATTATGTGTACCAAATTTCAATAAAATCGGTCCAACAGATCCGGAAAAAACTTGCTGTGTCAGATGGAGTACTATTTGCAGATGACACCTCTCTTATTTTTAAAGTAGACAGTGCTCTCTCCATAGTTACGCATTGGTTTACAACAAATAACCTATAGTCACCGTCATGAGAGGCTATAAATTTTGTAAACAAAGAACTTCTACTAAGTTACGTAGTGACAGCAAATAATACCAAATCCAATCAAATCAAAGTAACATACGTTTATACGAAACTAACAAGCAACTTCACATGGTCGGGTTTATGTTTTATCGACATAAAGCGCTGTCGTCTAATGTTTTGTGGTACTGGAACTCGTCTGATTCATAGAACAAACATTTGAAACAATTGAATGTGTGTTTACAAAATTTACAGCTTCTCGTGGCGGGAACTATAGTTCTTAACGCCGAGAAAACGAAATGTGTCAAGTTTTCCTTACCTATTGTTAGAAATTTAGGAACGAACGTCATCTTAAACAAAGAGGTACTTGAAACTATGCACTCAGCAGTATTCTTGGGAATAACTGTTGATTCCAAACTTCAATGGGGCCCGCATATATCAAGCCTATCGGGAAGGCTCAGCTCAGCCGCCTACGCCGTCAGAAAAGTAAGACAATTCACTGACGTTGAAACAACTCGGTTAGTTTATTTTAGTTATTTCCATAGCGTTATGTCTTACGGTATCCTACTGCGGGGTAAAGCTGCAGTCATACGAAATATATTTGTGTTACAAAAACAGGCTGTACGAGCAATATATTAGTTGGGGTCAAGAGTTTTTATAAGAGAAATTTCAAAGACATTGGAATTCTCACGGTAGCATCTCAATTCATTTTTGCAAACATATTATATCTTAGTCAAAATATACGTATATAGGCTAAAACCAGGGTTCAAGACTCATTTGTGGGGCTCGGTATCCGTTTCTTATCTTGAGCTGCCTTTTAACTAGTTTAAAGCTAAAGTTACATCTAACCTTTGTTCGAAGGCATACTATTCAATCAAGAATTATTTAGACGATAATAATAGTTGGTCGCAGAGTTCAACACAAGTTTTAATGTTCCTTCATAGTTAGCATAAGACAGTTTCTATGAGTTCATAATATATTTGATTACATAAATGTCCGTAGAGGTCAATGATTTGTTTTTTTTTTTTTTTTTTTTTAAAACAATACTCTCACTACAATGTTTTTTTTTTTTAATTGTGTGTCTTGCAACATGTGATTAACTAGTGACTTAGACAATTGTTTGATATTATTCTATCCTGAGCAACCGGCAGCAAGTTCATCATGCTCCCGAAGATTTAATAATGGCTGATCTTTGCGTTATGCTCGTGAACGGGTGCTGCTTGTGGTGAATGGTCGTCTTGTTAGCCACGGTTTGTTTTTTTTTTGTTAATGTTACTACGATTAACTGCTTCTTGTTTAATTTGGTGGCCCTAGTATATCACTTGTGGCGTCGAGTCACATGTATATTGTTAGATTCTACTTCTGCACGTGTAGGCGGGCACGCCCTTTATGTCTGGAGGCTTACTTATTAAGTTTGGCTTACATTGTTTTTATGCTTGAGTTGTCTGATTATGATGGCGTAATGGAGTGTGCTAGCTTTCAAGTGGTAAATGATTTAGTTTTTAGGTTGTACGTGTTACCCATGTTCTATTATTTTCTTTGTAATAAAACTTTGCATAATATTGTATAAATGCGAGTTCTTCTGACTCAACAGTCAGATGTGTTGCTGGGGTGTTTGTTTGCCACTTCTTCTCCGCAGCTAAATCACTAGGAAGTGGTGCAGGGCGGGCGTTTTGGGGGACTGTCTATTTGTAAACGTTGCCGTTCAAAAATGGCTGGCACTCAGCCTAATTTGAATAAATGACTTATGACTTGACTTTTGGAGAGACAGACAGATATACACCCGAGTGATACTGTAAGGGTTCCGTTTCTTAAGGATGTTCGAAACCCTAAAAATTAAAAAAATCTTTTATCGAACGTAAGATTGTGTATTCCTCATTTTTCGTACTACATTTTGAATTAAGTAACTTGTTAACTTTATCCTAAACCACACTTCCTTATAGCCAAAGAAAAATATAACAAGGAAAGCAGTACTTAACATGTGGGTGGAGCCGCAGGGCTAGTCATTAAATAAATTACGCCATTATAGTCGCTTCGACAACTTCCAAGCGACCCCGAGCGCCCTCCGGCTGAATAGGGTAATCGATTTACAGGTAAATACACGTGTTAATCTACCCTTTACAGCCCCGTACGAAGAGAAAAAGGTTTCTTAAGGGTGCGCCAGTCGAGCGGCTGAACTCGTTTATGGGCGTGGTTAAATGTATTATGTTATCTCATCCGAAATCATTTAAAGGAAGGAATATATGCTGTGATGAGAAGCTAGTGCGCATATGAAGTCACGTTTCCGTAACATGTATAAAATGATGTACAAGTCCTGATAGCTACAACCTGGGAGTGTTTAATTCAAGAGTAAAGAAGTTACTTCTAGGCAAGCGTGCTCTATCTTCGACCACATCATCGCTTACCAACAGGTGAGATAGTGGTCAAACGCGTGCCTAACAATAGTACAAAAACGAGCGATATTATGAAAAAAAGTGTAACCCTGTATGGTAATTATTTTGCCATTTTCGTACTATATACCTAAGTTATTCATTTACACGTACGCCCAAAATGACGTTAAAATTTGGAAGTTTCGACGCTCATAACTTGCACATCAATATTTTTGTACTATTTTGTTTCCACATGAGCTAGATAGTGATTAGATTAATACATTTATATTCATTATTTTACGTTCCCTGTCAATCAGTGGAGTATTCGCCATACTACGTTTGTATGGAACAATAAATGACTAGCGCACCCTTAATGGTACATAAATAATGACAAATCCTTTAGAAATGTTATTCAAACGAACTTTTAAACAAAAGCAGCTTTAGTATGTTTAGCATATAGCCGTGCTCCCGGCTCCTTCCATTATAGCGTCGATACTGTAACCTTGTTACATATATATTAATGGGAAAGTTCCCATTGCTCCCTAGTAAATATTTAGTTCCACCCTTTATGCGCGAAATATAGACGAAGTTACAGAAGAACTACTTTGGTTTCAGCTTTCAGCTTTCGGCGTCTTCCAAATAAAATGCGATCATCGCGGGAATACCTGATTTTCACGTTATTTTTTGGGCGCTTACCACTTTTGCCGAACAATTTTACGGAACAATTGCATATACGTGCGATGATCGCTTTGAAAAAGAAAGCGCTTGACTTTTCATGATTGATCGCTTGTTCTAAATTCTAACTAGCGAACTGTTGTTCGCTAATTATCCGTTCCATATAATGACTTTCCAACTATTTACATTAGGCTATCAAAATAATGTTTGTGCTCCAGTGTCTACACGATCTAAACTTATGGAGGTAATAATCTTGATTTAAACGTTAGTAAACCTTAAACCTTCGGAAGTAGGTGTCTGGTCCGATTACGAAAATTATTTCACTCATAACTCATTCAATGTGCGTACAGCTAAGGAGTGGAATTCTCTGCCGGAGTCTGTGTTTCCTGATAGCTACAACCTGGGAGTCTTTAAGTCAAGAGTGAATAGATTACTTCTAGGCAAGCATGTTCCATCTTCGACCACATCATTGCTTACCATCAGATGAGATAGTGGTCAAACGCGTGCCTAACAATGGTAAAAAAATGCGATGTTGTTTAAAAAAGTAAGTTGACAAATTATACCTATGCATGTCCGTTATACTCTATGTATATTGTTTGATGTCAAAGTGAACCTTCTGTACTTATATTGTATGTGATTCCTTGTAGATTCTTGTAAATGTCATGTTTACGTAGATATTGAGCAAAAGTTCGATGACTCTGATAGTGTTTGCTTAAATTTTGGTGTATTATTGTACAGGTATTGTAAATGTTTCTATAATAAAGTTTAGTTTAACTGGATACACGTGATAATATTATGATTTTCAAAGGTTAATTAATTGCTCCCATCACTTCCCGTGAGTTTCGTAAGAGGCGACTAAGGGACTTGCCAGAGAATGGGCAGCAGCGTTCTCTGTAAAACTCAACACCATACACTGCGATCGCCAACCCGCCTGCCAAGCGTGGCGATTATGGAAACCCCCCCTTGCTTGGGGGAGGCCTAAGTCCAGCAGTGGACGTCTTTCGGCTGATATGATGATGAATTAATTGTATCAAACCATTGATACAATTAATTACTTGATTGATATAAATATGAAATGTTCAACACGTTAACAGTCATTTATTATGTCAGTAGTGAAACTTAAATGTATCTGAGGTTTATTCAGTTGGTCATTCCATCATGCATTGCATCAAAATTATTTTAGAGTTCAAATATTAAAGATCTAGAAATTTCTTTTACAAGTAAATACAATTATCACAATATCAAAACAAGCAAAATATATATAAATACATTTACCAATTAAGCTAAAAAAAAACAAAAAAATATATTGTATTTATATTTTAGCACATACTATACACGTCACCTACATTACACATATAACATAAGTTCTTATGTAACGTGTGATAAACAAGCGGAAAACATATTATTTAATATTGACAGGAAATATTTTTTGCATTTAATAACAGTGTGGTCCCTAAACGAGCGGTGTATTGCTTTTATCGGCAATATGCAGGAGCGATTTAAAATGTATGATGCTTTGATGGGTAATTTAGTCATAATATTTTGTGGAGAGTATTTTTTATTTAATTACTCTAGTGTTTCATGGTAGTTTAGTTTTTATAATATTATGAAAGACGTCCTTGTGAGTTTTATTTATTTGACAATAATTTGCGTGTGTTTTTATTACCATTAGCCTTGTGCATAATATGAAAGCATAGTGTGTTCGTCCATTCAAAACTAGCTCAACGTTTATTTTATTTCCTCGGTCCTTATGTGTACAACAGAGTTAATACAATCTTAAATATGTAATCAATGGTTAAATGGAAATGCAAAACGATTAGACTATAAAGAAACAGAAAATGTCATCCAAACCATTAAATGATTTTTGAACAAACATCCCTCTCATTTTTTCTCTTTATTTTTTTTATCCATTTATTTGTAATAAATGACTTATGACTTATCACAAGTCTTAAATGCACATACACACAACACCCTCACGCACTACACCCTCACGCCCTCACACACTCACTACACATACAATTCTACAATGATGTTATTGTAGAATTGTATGTGTAGTGAGTGCTTTACATTACAAATATAACCACACTTTTGTTATACAAATTTACCTCTGTATCAAAATTGTTTGCTAATAGTTTTATATATAACCTGATTGATGCCATAAAATATGAAAGTGTTTAAATGGGTGTGAGCCTGGAGATCTGTCATTCAGGTCCCGAACCTAGTTCAGACTCCAGCTCTCACAAAGGTTCTAGCGTAAGGCAAAAATGTATGTTATGAATAAATTACTTACTGAAACAATGTACCTTTATGAGAGAATGAAAAAAATGTTAGAAGTACTATTCACAAGCCAATAACCACCACAGTCCAACATACTTGTATAACATTTCTATGTCGCCATTTTCCCTGCTCCTATATTAATTGTGTACACATTATTGCCTTTGTAGCTATATGATACTACTAGCTGACCCGCGCAATTTCGACTGCGTCACAATTTTCATTATTGCTCCGCTCTTATTGGTCTTAGCGTGAGCCTATAGCCTTCCTCGATAAATAGGCTATCTAACACTGAAATAATTTTTCAAATCGGACCAGCAGTTCCTGAGATTAGCGCGTTCAAGCAAACAAACAAACAAACTCTTCAGCTTTATATATTAGTGCTAGATGACCCGCGCAACTTCGTCTGCGTCACAATTTTCATCTATAATATAACTCCTACCCTACTCCAACCCTACTCCTACCCTACTCCTACCCTACTCCTACCCTACTCCAACCCTACTCCTACCCTACTCCTACCCTACTCCTACCCTACTCCTACCCTACTCCTACCCTACTCCAACCCTACTCCTACCCTACTCCTACCCTACTCCTACCCTACTCCTACCCTACTCCAACCCTACTCCTACCCTACTCCTACCCTACTCCTACCCTACTCCTACCCTACTCCAACCCTACTCCTACCCTACATACCTACATTGTTTAAACAACAGTGACTGCTTGTAATTCAATATGTACTTTATACAATAGCAATAAAGCTCGTTTTAGTTCGAAAACGTTTGTATGGGAAAAAGAAAAGGGCTGTTTTTAGGGTTTTTCCGGCAATTATTCGAATTTTTCTCGCCGTAAAAACCATCTTTGAACTTCAACGAACATTTAAAAGAAAGAATTGGCCAAATTGGTCCAGGCGTTGTTGAGTTATGCGCTTACCAACACATTTTGCGATTCATTTTTATATTATAGATAGATAGATTGTCAACCAACCCGCATTGGGCCCGCGTGGTGGATTACGGCCCATTCCCTCTCCTAGAGAGGAGGCTTGAGTCCCAACAGTGGGAACATTATAAGGCCGACTATGCTATATAGATTCTCTACTCTCTCTAAAAAAAATACCAACCTACAAAAATTAACAATATTATTTGATTCATCGATTTCCGATACTTAAACAACAATACACAATCCCCTCTGCCTCCCCTAGCCTTACATACTGAAACATTGGTTCCTTATGGCTCTTTATACAACAACACCATAAAATAAGGGTTGTAAATCACGTTGAACATAATAAAATACCTTTATCGCGGGTTTATTGGCCCTCCACAGAATCGTTTGGCTCTTGATCTTGCCCTCATAAAGTAGATGCAGAAGACTGTCTATCGAGAAATTATGGGAGTACTTTCGATACGATAAGAGGGCGAACGTGTAATAATCGTTAATATTGAGGGGGACATAGCAGATGTGAAATGGAAAAAAATACCGGGCAAAGTGCGATTCGTACTCACACACGAAGGATTCCGTACAATAAACCGAAAAAAAAACCCATTAATTTTTTAAACCACTTATTTTTCTTATTTATAGTGGCAATAGAAATATACACTCTGAAAATTATACTGTCTAAGACCTATTACGGTTCTTGAGATATAGCCCGCTGACAGACGGACGGACAGACGGATGGACGGACGGACGGAGTGGAGGCTTACAGGGTTCCGCTGGTAACCCTTTGGGTACGGAACCCTGAAAGTAAAGTATAAACAATGAAGTTATTAATATTATTTTCTTTCACAATTTCTGATTGAAATACAAAAAAAAAGAAAATACAACCGAATTGTGAACCTCCTCCTTTTTTGAAGTCGGTTAAAATAATTAAATTTATAAGTTACAGCAGAGCAAGTTACGAAAAAAAAAAATTCTTCATTTTGGCCTCCGTATGTACCTAGTGACTTACCCTTGGGGGACTGGTGGGGTACAGTAACTAATTACTTTACCTTTTTCTGCAGAATTTACTGCTATGGCTGGCCTATTTAACAGCAATCGCATATTTTTCAGCCGTAGACATTTTTCAGAGTAAAAATGTCTACGGCTGCTTTGATACGAGCACTAATCATAAAAAAAAATCTAGTACACTACTGGATTATTGCTATCAGAGATTATTGTATAACAAGAGCGAATCGGACTCTCTCACGAAGGGTTCCGTACCACACCGAAAAAAACACGTTTCTCGAATGGGAGCCCCCTTTAATTTTTAATTTAATTTATTTGTTGTTATAGCGGTAATAGAAATATACACTCTGTGAAAATTTCAACTGTCTACCAATTACAGTCTTGTCTAAAAAAAAATATTTCTTAATTTTGTCCTCATGGTCTTTGATTTTCCTGAAATAAATAAAATTATATTAATTTCGATTTTGGAAAGCAAATAATCAGGTTTATGATGTGGGTTTCAATAACGAATTACTTTAGCTTTTTCTGCAGAATTTACTCCTATGGCCTTTTAAATAGTAATCGCGTATTTTTCAGAGTTAAAAAGTAGCCTACAACTTTTTTGATACTAATCATAAAAAAAGAATCAAATATCCTGTTGAATTAGTGCTTACAGATTATAATTAATAAAAATGTTCCATAGCTTAAACTTCTGTATCTATGTTTATTGTGACATTATTATTTCGTACAAGATGTTGGACGAATGTTTTTGTTATGTTGTGTATGTTTTATGGTGTTATCGTAACATAAAAGTGAACATTACGTTTCTTTTTGTAGTCTATTTTATGTTTTGAGAATATAAATATTTAGGACTATAATACATTGCATTGGGGATGGAATTATTGTGTTTCAAATGAATGTTACAGATTTTGCCGGGACTTTAGCTGGCAAATAGCTGATGTTTTTTATCCTAAAAAAGGGTTTAGGTACCGTGCAAAAAAAAAAACATGAAATTGTTAATAAGCGTGGACACTAGTTCTAATTATTTTCAAAGACGTAGAGACTTCGCTACGCTGAAGATTAGCGCCTCTAACAGAGCTACGGCGTAGCATGCACTGTACTACGCCGTAGCATAGTGTCGTACGGTCGTAGCTCGTACTTTGAGGCTTAGGGTCTACAAATTTCATATTTTAATGAGCTCATGGCTAAATTGTAACAGCCGCACGGGTCGATCTTTAAGGTAAAGCTACGCTTACCAAGGTTGATCTGTGGATGGGTGACCGAATTTCCTCCATGCCTCGGAAAGCACGTTAAGCCGTTGGTCCTGGCTGTTATTTGTAGATCTTTGGCAGTCGTTACGGATTGTCAGAGGACAGTAATTCTGTCTCTAGTCTTACCAAGAAGTACCGTGTTACCCAGTTAATGGGTTGTGGAGGTCTGGTAGGCAGCTGCTCCACGTAAAACACTGGTATTCAGCTGAATCCGGTTTGACTGGAAGCCGACCCCAACATAGTTGGGAAAAGGCTAGTCAGATGATGGTGTGTGGTTTCTGTATATTCTCGAATTAAGAAATACGGTAACTTCATCATTGTCAGTATCGCAATATCTAAATGTTCTCTTGCGTTCTTCGTATTCCTACACTTTTAATTTCTTTTTATCTCTCTTTTGCATATTTTTTTTTATCCCAATATTACTACGATACTTCGGAATATTTGGAATTTATTAATTACTTTCTGGATAGCGTATAAAGCTTACGAGGAATGTTTCCTCATTTCGGGAATGTTTTAATTGAATTGATTTAGATAAAACCTTGATTCTGTTGTACATAAGTACGTATTTGATTGTAAGTATAATTTTCGACCTAAATTTATGAAATATCATCATTTGATGATACGTGACTTTTTCTCTCACAGAAATTTGTTATTACCATTTTTTATATTCAATTAAATAAACTTATAAATTACATTTTTATTTGTTTTATAAAAAAATATATATAAAAAGACATATATTAGAAATATAAAAAAAAAAAACAGTTGCACACCAGTATCGGGAACATGGTCCAAGCTACTGGGGGCGGTGGTTAGGGCTGCAGAGAGAGGAACCTCCTAACAATGTACGTAGTATATAGAAGTACCGCTTTCTGAATCAAGCACTCGATCCAGTTGCCTAACGAGAGCCTCATAAGGCGTTGGTTGAGGCTCGTGGCTATTAACCCATTGACTGACACGATTATGATTGTTGAGTTCACATCCCACATGAGTTGAAAGACCTTCAGGTTGTAGCTTTCGGCCGGTCCGCTTGATTCTGTAAACATGACGAATTGAAGGCTTGTGTGAAGTGATGACAAAGTGAGCTGTCCTTCCAATTTGATTACATGGATTGACAGCTCACTTCACTTCGACATGTTTCATCATGATGATGATAACAGCCGAAAGACGTCCACTGCTGGACATAAGTCTCTCCCAAAAGGGGGGGTTTACCATAATCGCCACGCTTGGCAGGCAGGTTGGCGATCACAGTGTATGGTGTTGCATTTTACAGTGAACGCTGTACATGATTTCAACAAACAAACTGCGGCAGGGAATTCCACTTCTTAGTATCCATTCCACAAATTTTATCCAATTCCGAAACTATTTTCAGGCACTTACTAATTGATCATTATTATCTATTTCATTTCACGTTTATTATATATACTTGGCACAGACAGAGTGAGGCTTTTTTGACTGCATATAACTGAAATGCGAATGCGAAGGTTGCTTGAAATTTTTTAGAATTTACCCTCAGATCTACACTATTTTCTTATGCTTACTAATACTGTAATTATGAAAAAAAAAAACATATTTTTAAGTGTAAACTTTAAGTTTGTTGCCGATTCTTCATAGCTTCGTTTAGGCTCATGTGAAATAAAATATGTATATTAAATTGAATTGAAAGAAAGCTTGGGGCAGACAAAATAGGTAATAGAAAATAAATAGACTTTTTAAGCACAAACATAACATTAAAAAAAAATGAATAAAACACATCGGCATCACATTTGGCACAGAAACAACACAACAGCAACAAACTTAAAATAAAAGAAAAAATAGAAAATAATGATACAATTTATTGGGCTGATCGGACTCCCAACGCTGGTTTGCGTGTAGGTATTAATATCGAAACAATGATCGACACGGTTGGCACAGTTCTGTTACATGCTGACGATAGCACTGCGATAGTACCTAGTATCTGAAGACCCCGCGACTCATGAAAATGACATAAACCATACGCTATCATCTATAATTAACTGGTTATAATTAAATGAATTTAAAATAAACCTAACTAAAACATGTATAATGACTTTTAAAACAAAAAATTCTAAATTAAATACTATCAATATACAATACGAACAAATAAAGATAGAAAAAATAAATTCGACGAAATTCCTTGGACTACGGTTCGTTTCCCGTACGGAACAAATATTTGTATGGCCTACAGATAGTTGTTCCGGGTCTGGCTATTTCTGTATGTTAGTTTGTATATTTGTAAATACACCCACGATACAGGAGAAATTCTTAGTGTGGGACAAAGATTTTTAAGAAAAAAAAAACCTGAACATTAGAATCAGCACTGATTTAAAGAGGCAGTTGTAAATAGCGGTTTTGGTAAGTTAAAAATTATAAATGGCACTTTTAATAACTAGTTCAGCAGTTAAAACTAAGCAGTAAAGTAAACAAAATTGCTGATTATCACCTACCAAGGTAGCTCGACGGAGCCCCGCTTCGCGGGGCTCCTATTTCTGTTTGCAAGGTTTAAAGTAACACGAAGGGGCTGGCGGGGTATTTCAGACCCCGCCATCCCCTTTGAACCTAACCCATCAGAGTCGGAGTGCCACAAGTCCCGAGCTCGCCTCGCTCGCTCTTGCATCCTTAGTCAAATTGCTGATTACCACCTGCCATGGTATGATCTGCCGAACTATTTATCGAACCGCTCATTTCATTATTTTTACCGCTCATTCAGTTATTGGACTGCTCAATTATTTTTAGAATTGACATTGCATGATAAAATAACCGACAAATTGATTTTTTATTACTGTCCATGTTTAACTGTCGCAATAATTAATCGACCGCCATTAAATTAAATAACTGCTCAATATGTTTTTCAACTGATCATAATAACATCTCCAATATTTAAATAACAGCCCAAAAAATTAGTTCCCATTAGAATCCACTGCTATCCAGTTTTTATAGAATTTGCACCATATAAAAGTCGAACTGTTTCTCTCAAATCACAGTAGAAACAAAGAAAAACGAAAACATGAAATACTCGTTGCTCGCATTTCAGTATTCCCGATTCTCTTTCGTCTACATTCAATGTTTTAGCATTCGTTCAGTACATGCACTGAAATCTACATCCGAAGGAATTTGTTTTGTCAAAGACAGGAAAAATAAAATGCATCTTTATTTCAGCAATGCTCTCTTTGAGGACTGTATGTATACGATTTATTATATACTAGCTTCTGCCAGCTGTTATATAGTGGAAAATTATCCAAAGGGAAAGTACTCCCAGTACAGAAAACAAATTCTACGCCTGTACCAAACTTCGTCCAAATTTGTTCAGCCTTTAAGTCGTGAAGAGGTGAGAATGAGACAAACAAACAGAGACAGTTACTTTGCGGGTTTTTAGGGTTCCGAACAAAAAACGGAACCCTTATAGGATCACTCGGGTGTCTGTCTGTCTGTCCGTCTGTCACAGCCAGTTTTCTCCGGATCCACTGGACCGAATCTGTTGAAATTTGGAACACATATGGACTTCTGTGACCCAAGCACGGATGCGTTATGTAAGTTATTTAATTTTTGTATGGGGGTCACTTTTGGGGGTCAAATTAGAAAATTAAAAAAAAAAGTTTTAAGAACAATACCGTGTGACATATCAAATGAAAGGCCTTACTCTTAATTATATTTTTTTCATAATTTTGAAATAAATGGTTTTGAAGTTGAAGAAAAGTGACCATTCCCGCCTTATCTCCGAAACTACTGAGCCTAAAATTTTGAAAAAAATGGAGATAATATATCTTTACCTATAGATTACAGGAATACCAATAATAATATATATTAATATATATAAAAAGTCTGTAGTGTTAAAATAACATGTTAAAAAAATAAAATTAGTTCGGAACCCTTTGCACGCGAGTCCGACTCGCACTTGGCCAGTTTTTTTTTTATGGATGGGTATCATCAAATGGCTTCTCATGCATGGAGCGGAAGGGAGTGTCAGACTTCCGTATTCCTCCTGATGCCCTTTGCGTTCCAGGGCCGCGGTGACTCTTTGAACAAATTGCGCAACCCCGGCAGGAGCAGGTATAATATTAGTATAGATGTAAATGAGCAGTAACAGTAATTTTTGAAAATCGAAAAGATGGAGAAACAAATGCTGTCGGTTTTTTTGTTTAATTAACGACATAGTGCTTATACTGCTTATAGACAAATATGGTTATGAGAGAAATCAAAACAAAGCATTTTATCTTGATAATGAAACTAACTTACTTCTTCCTGACTTACTAATTGTTATTTTATTTATCTTATTTGTGATGAGTTTGCTCTTGACTCTAGTCTAGGTCAGAGATGACAGAGACAAAGTCTACGATGGAGCGAGCTTACCCAAAAGGAGCCTGTGCACTCTAACTTTGAAGAGATTAGGGTTGTAAGCGTTTGGAAACACAGACGCAGGCAGAGAGTTCCACTTCTTTGCTGTGCGCATTATAAAAGACGTTCGGAAACGCTTAGTGCGAATTGGTCGAATAGCAACAAGGTAGGGATGGTAAGTCGCAGTGCGTCTGGATGTCCGATGGTAGAAGGGGGCCGGTGCGATGAGGTCGTGGAGTTCTTGGGCACACTTACCGAAGTAAAATCTGTAGAAGACCGTCAAGCAGGCCACCTTGCGGCGCTTTACGTCGCTGATGAGCCTCTGCGTTCCACCGAGTCGAGTGCAGCAAGCTAGTATTTAGCTGAGCCATTCCAAAAATTATTCAGAAAGTTTCTTAACAAACTAAGTAAAAATAACATAGTAAAACTATTTTAAACATTTTATAACTTTGAAGACTGAAAAACTACTGAATATTTCATTCACAAAAAAATAAATTAATAACTTGTATTTACACAATAACTTGACTATGAAGTAACTTCAAAAGCCGTCGTAAATAATAAATTATATGTACCTCCACAGTAAGCTAGTGGATGCCTTAAAGCCTTGTTCTACGAAGAGCGCTCCAAAAAGTAAATAGAAACATAAAACAAACGATTTCTAAAAGGTTCTCTCTTTTATTAAAATGTTAACGTAATCTCAACTGAATTTCTACTAAAAGATTACTTATTAAAGGTAAAAAAATTGAGGGTCAGTAAGCCTTACGAATATTATAAATGCGAAAATAACAACATCGTTGCCTTCTAGTTTTGGAAGTTGTAGCTCTACGTCTGGCAAGTGGCTGCATTTCTTATAGTCTATACCATGCTTTAGAAGATTGTCTTGACAACTTAAAAGTTAAATAAGATTTTCTGTGAGAAAAAATGAAGAACCAGTGGTCTGTCTGTCTGTCGCGCTGTCACGCCAAAACTACTAAACCGATTTAAATGAAATTTGGTACACAGATAGTCTAGAGCCTGACAAAGGACATAGGTTACATTTTATCCCGGGATTATGTTCCCTATGGACCACGCGGGCAAAGCCACTGGCAGAAGCTAGTCCTAATATACAAAATACTTACGTAACTGACTGGCAGAGAACGCCCAGCCGAAACTGCTGGTTGTAGAAAGCTGAAATTTGGCGTTTAGGTTCATGTGTTGGAGAGCACCGATTTTCCGAAATTCCTAAAGGAATGGATATGCGCGGAAGAAAAACTAGTAATAATAATAATTTTCTCGGCCAAATTTCAGTCGCCGTGGTTAACTTCAACAGAGATCAGCTAAGTATGGAAGAGAGTCAAAACCTGAAACATAGTACACAAGTGCGTGCGCAGACGCAGGTGAACTTTATGGTTCTTTTACCCTCATAGTCCGATGGGACAGTCTGACACGGCCGGGGAGAAATCAAGTGCGGAACTACGGCTTTACGTACTTTCTAAGGCGAGGTGGTGGTGACATACCAGCTACTGCCAAACTTCGGGATCCTACTGTGAAATTTATCTGCCTCATGCGGTCGAGTGGTTTAGGCATTTGCCTTGTGACCTTTTCGTGGGTTCAATTCCCACGAGAAAGCATACTTTGCAAAATTGTTTTCCAGTTTGGCTAGGACATTGCAGGCGTAAATCACCTGATTGTCTGATAAAAAAAGATGATTCCGTGCTTCGGAAAGCACGTTTATCCGGTGGTCCAGGCCGCCAAATGGCGGTCGTCAAATAAACCATGTCAGAGGCCCTTGAGGCGGTTTAAAAACTCTGACAGTAGGGTGTGGGGAGTGTTAGACCATACTGCCCACACAAGAAAAAGAAGACTGAAATTAATTACGTTTTAATTAAATTCAAGCCCAGTAACACTTTTTGCCCAACTCGGGAATTGAACCCAGGACTCCACGCTCGGTAGTCGTGCTTGCATGCTATCATAAGACCAACGAGGCAGTTAGGGGCAGGAGCAGTGTACCTACTGAAGGCCTTATAAAGAGAAAGTAGCCATAATCTCAAGGGAACGTTCTTTTGCTGAATAAAAAGTATGTTATGTCCTAACCCAATTCAAATTAATCCGTATTGTAAGTTCTAATAAAGTCCCTTGAGGTGTTATTGCTGCTTACAAAGTTACTTTGCCATTCATCACATTGGTCTGCAATTACAACGCTAGTTACCCATTGTAGGTATAAGGGTATGAACACATCGACATCAGAAACCGCAACTAATTGCAGAGCATGCTCGCTAAACCACGTCAAAACAGCGACGTTGACGGGGAAATACGTCGCAGCGGAAATACTAGCGTCAACGCAGAAATACTAACGTCAACACGGTAATACTAGCGGGAACACGTCGACGTCAAATCAGAACTCGGCTGCAAAAAGTCCGTAAAAATAGAAATAAAAACTTTACCTGCCAATTGAGAACCATTTGCAGACTATCCTATTGTTGTAAACCTGATCAAAATATTGCTTGGAAATGGACGGATTCGAAGAAAATTTATTCGATGCTTTTTATTTATAAACTCGCGTTGCACTTTGTATTCCGCACTACATTTTGGTTTTTGTTGATTACAAAATTTTCTTTGTACTCGACGCGTAAAAATCAACAGTTTTAATAGAAAAAGTTTTCAGCATTCGCAGTAGTTAAATTACTAACGCTTCGAATATTAATTTCTGTAGCTACAGATTTCTAATTTATTTTTCCTCCACTCTTGGAGTAAAAAGAACGCGGAGATTGTATAGCTTTTTCTCGTTGCCAGGTTGAGAAAATCAGGATATGGAATTACTACATTTCTCATGTATTTTCTCATCTAGAGGAATAATCATATTTGTTGAACTGATTTGTGTTTCTTATGAGGTGGCAAGGAGTTCATGTTAATACCACCGTAAACACGATTTTTAACTTACACGGTATTATTTTCCTACTTTTGTTTAATTCCTAAACATAAGTAATGGGTAGGCTGACAGCGGTTGGATGCGGACTGCTCAAGACCGGGTTGGTTGGCGCTCTTTGGGGGAGGATTACGTTCAGCAGTGGACAGATATTGGCTGAAATGATGAAGTATAGTTATGTTATATAGAATATTCAAGAAACTTAATGTATTATTAGCAATCCACAGTACGCATGAATATGACCAACTTTTGCTACCACTCAAAAATATAAAAGCAACTGTATTTGCTTTTGTGTATAAGTTCGCATAACTTCACAAAATTAATAGAACTGTTAACTTTTTCGCTATTACTGGGTTAATCTCATTATAACCACTACTCGTAACGATTTCTACCAAAAAAACATACGTTTCCAACAATGACAAACACTTCCGAAGAAATATTGGCCAAAACCTATATAACTACCCTATCAAGGAAATGCGAACATTAAGCAAAGTAATTAACGTAGCAAGGCGACAAGCGTGTCCTCGACAAAATATGAATGAGGCTCGTTAATCAGCAGCCAATGGTGGAATATACGAGGCAGTGTCGGGAACTTGTCCGTTCAAGCTATTTAGCGAGGCGGTATAATTCATTGGGAATGTTGTCGTAATGTGTGTGATGTAGAAGCTATAGGTAGTTGGTAGTGAAGATAATTATGGCAATGGCTTAATCATATCAGTATTTAAAGGTTTCTATCGATAATTAGCTTCAGACAGCGGCTTCACTCACGTAGATGTGGAAAATCGGATAGTCCCCCTATGATCTAGTCCCGCTATACTCGACTCGTAAAATACAAACCAATAAGTTCCGCTATGCACGTAATCACATTCGCGGGCAGTGATGAAGAAAATTGATACAACGTGATATTTGATTTAACCATTTAAAAAGTAAATTAAGAAAACCTATTATGTAAATATGTTATCCTATCCTTAGAATAGAATAGAATACTCTTTATGCACTCCATATAAGTTACAGAAAAAAATAGATGAAGAAAACATTACATAGGGTGACACAATGGGCGGTCTTATCGCTAAAAGTGGACTTTTAAAGACAACCTTTCTTAATCGTCATTAAATATGTTAAAACAGATCAAGCTTTGCGCTTGTTAATTAACCTAGCTGAGTCTTGGAATGGCAGATTTAACAAATCTGTCGGTATCAGTTTCATCTAGATCCGTTCGGCCGTTTTGGCATGATATACTAACAAACTTCTAGCCATCCATTCAAACTTTTATGGAGGTATGAGGTACAGAGAGTTAAGTCCCGCAAACCTCTATTGAAAAGGAAGGATCCTCATACCTTGTGTCCGGTGTGGGCAACTGACCGATAGTTGACATTCGAGCTGATGTATATGATCAAATCGCTCGGTAAACTCTGATCGCGCAACGCAGGATTCTGACGTAGTAGTTCGCTGCTAAATGGATAGATGGCGTCTCGGTTCTTTTTGTTGCGATGTTGATTTGCTCCGTTGTTTTTTTCTTTGTGGTGGCATTGATACCACTACACTTTCAAATTACAATAGTAAGATGCTGTCTACAAAAAACTTATTGACAGCTGTGGTCAAGTCGACAAATAATAATTATCAGACTGGTCACTGGACTAACAAATTGTTAGAGTGTGTATGTGTATCGAAAAGCAAGACGTACGGCGATACGTCACCGTTACATCCAGGGTGGGAAGTCTCAATATAGTTACAGATTGCCTAGCAACCGAAATTCGGTAAGGCCGTACACAGTCAATTTCGAACGCGATCTACGATCAAAATCAATGATCTGATCCGTGGATCGCGCCCTTAGAACACTTTAATTGTGCGTACAGCTAAGGAGTGGTCTTCCTTGACACAGTGTATGGTTTTTAATGGCTCTAACCTAGAGAAAAGTGAGCATGCTCTATTGACCACATCATCGCTTACTATCAGATAAGATACCGGTCAAAAACCAGTCTAATTAATAAAAAAAGTTGCTGTAAGGTTGGGTATTGGAGAAGTGTAAAACGCTCTGACTGTTCGTTGATAACTGACTGATTTATTAATAAGGATTGGTATTTAACTACACGAGTAACTTACATAGATATATGCATACTTAGAACATTGGTTATACACTACACCTTCCCCGGAACGATAAAATAAAATATTACGTTAGATTATTTTATTTTTACGAGTTTTTGTTTATGTGTTGTTGTTGTATTGTTGTTGTTGTTGTTGTTGTTGTTGTTGTTGTGTTGTTGTTGTTGTTGTTGTTTGTTTTTTTCTGTATCTCATAATTATCTTGCATGCAATGTATCATATACACCATGTTTAAACAAATAAAATTTTACTTACTTAAGTACTTACTTAAAGGTATAGTTTTAACTAATAAAATGTTCTCAATGTTAAATATTAGTAGTTTCTAAAAACACAAAAAATACATGGGTGTACAATATAGGAATATTATGAATAATATAACTTAGTCCTATTCTTATGAACTAAATCAGTTTTTCCATTATATTTCATTATGTTGCATAATATGGTTGGTCGATTATATACGGAGGCTAATTATCAATTACAGCATGTTTCACAGGGTAACCGCAATTTGCGTCAGTATCTTTTTGAAACTCGAGTTCGCTAGCTAAATATTTATTTAAGTATTAAAAAAACTCGAGTTAATCTATCAACTTCTTAAATTACTTCAAACAAAAAAATGCACACATCTCTGTTTGTTTTATTTTATTTTGGAATGATATGCTTTAAATAAGATGACAGAATGTAAATTCCTGGTCTAAATATAATTATTTAAGCCATATAAATAATAACTACAAATAGGTTTACAGATTAGGAAGTAACATAATATGGCGTCGCTAGCACGACTACCGAGCGTGGAGTCCTGGGTTCGATTCCCAGGTCGGGCACAAAGAAGATTGTTTTTTTTTTTAAATTGGGATTGGTTTGCTCTTGACTCTAGTCTAGGTCAAAGATGAAATAGACAAACTCTAAGATGAAGCGAGCTTACTCAGAAGGAGCCTGTTCACTCTGACTTTAAAGAAATGAGGGTTGTAAGCGTTCGGAAACACAGACACAGGCAAAGAGTTCCACTCTTTTGCTGTGCGCATTATAAAAGACGTTTGGAAACGCTTTGTGCGAATCGGTGGAGTAGCAACAAGATAGGGATGGTAACTTGCAGTACATCTAGATGTCCGATGGTAGAAGGAGGCCAATGGGATGAGGTCGTGGAGTTCTTGGGGCACACTCACCGAAGTACAATCTGTAGAAGACCGAATTTTTCCATTAGGAATTTCTAATTGATATCCCGGAGTTTGGCAGTTGGTGGTGTAACACCCCCCCCCCGTGCATCAGTGTTACGTTAAGCCATTGGTCCTGCGCCAGATCTCTCTACGGTCGTGTCGAGGAGTTGCCGTTCAATCGGAATATGAGAGTGCACATGTGTTTTCGCACACACATGTGCACTATAATATGTCGCACGCCGATGGCTATTCTTTGTTGAGTTAGGCAGTCATGGCCGAAATCAGTCAGGAGGACTATAATAAATGACGTATATTAGCGGAAATGGAGGCACAGTTCAACACCGCGCTGCAGAGTTTCGTGAAAACGGGCTATGAAATATTAACAACTTTCTTTTAATATGTTATTTACTTTTGCACCTGATGGGATGTTTTGAGATGGCTGGGTGCACTAGTTTGGTTAGAGGGGGGCCCGCTTCGCGCGATCGGTTCGTGAAAATCTTTTTATGTTTAGGATGGGAAATCTTCAAATGACTAAAAATAGTGTCAGACTCTTACTGACTAAATCCCAACCATGTTCCTTTAAATGCCCTTTGCGTTCCAGGACCGCGGGGACTCTTTCGAAAAAAATCTTGTACCCTGGCAGGCACTGGCCTAGCCGGCCCCGTCTAGGGCACTAATGCTGAAAACTCTTTGAAGCGCGCGTGGAACACAAAGCGCCTTCGCGTCGACCCGGGTATGGTCCTTATCGAACGGTGAGCCATTCATCGCTCTATGTCCTTGCCCCGTTCTTCTATGGTGGCCGGGAATCGCTCTGTGACTCTCGACGCCCGGGACGACTTCTTCTACAGCAACGGCTGGGGCGTGCGGTTTGTTCGTGAAAAGGCTGGGATCGCATTCGCACCGCTGTCGCTAAACGTCAAATACTGTTACTGTCCCTACATTTTGAGAGTTTTTGACATTATTCGTCACTGAGGAGATAGTATTGCGACTTCAATTTGAGTGCCTTGAACTACCTACATGAGTTTGCCTTTGGATCAAAATAATGATTGATAATATTAAACCCCAATACACTGACCGCTACTTAGAGAATATTAGTTACAGCAGATGTTAATCTAAACTGGAATTTTTAGTTAAAATTATGTAACGTAATGTAAGTTGAAGTAAAGTTCAGAATTTCAGGATATCCTCTCTTAGTGCTCCCCTACACTCCCCAAGGAACCTACATGCCAAATTTCAGCTTTCTACGACTAGTAGTTTCGGCTGTGTGTTGTCTGTCAGTCACTCACCAGTAACGGAAGAATTTTATATATTTTGATTGATCACTGGTTGATAGATGAGTGGCACCAGACTGTGATTTGTGATATCGATACGGGTTGTCAATGAGAATGTCACTTTGTCTGGAGTCAGAACCTAGGACAGCCAGGTTGCCTATGGCATGCAGTTGTCTTTCATATTGCCATTCAACATCTTTTTAATGCATCACCATCATCATCATATCAGCCGAAAGACGTCCACTGCTGGACATAAGCCTCCCCCAAGCGTCGCCAGAACGACCGGTGCGCGTCTCGCATCCATCGGCTACCCGCGACCTTCACCAGGTCATCGGTCCACCTTATGGGAGGCCTTCCAACGTTGCGTTTCCCGGTACGCGGTCGCCACTCCAGAACATCTCGCCCCATCGTCCATCTGTTCTGCGAGCAATGTGCCCTGCCCACTGCCACTTTAGTTTGGCGAACCTTCGGGCTATGTCGGTAACCTTGGTTCTTTTGCGGATATCATCATTCCTGATTCAATCACACAAAGAAACTCCAAGCATTGCCCTCTCCATTGCCCTTAGAGTGACTTTGGTCCTTCTGATGAGGCCCATTGTGAGCGACCACGTTTCAGTTTCATATGTCATACTTAATGTTTAATCGCCATTACTTTATTATGATCAGCAGATTGACGTCATTTTGAGTGAAAAATTTTCATATTATTTTATGTTGCAACACCAGAGAACTCGAGACTGAATATTTGGTTGAAAGGTTTATCTTTACTTTATACAAATTCAAACAAGGCATACTACTGTTGTGGTAGTCAAATTTGACTAAGATAAGATATCGTCACATTGAAGACTCTAGAAGAAACAGATTGGACACCATTTTTAAGAATTTTTGTGGGATAAGTCAGAAAATTAAATGATTTTTCAACTAAGCCGTGAGGCGTCGTCCTATTTGGCTAACGATCGTACGAGTTCACGATGCGATTTCATCGCACGACGAGTTTAAACCCACACATTTCTTTAGAGTGTCCTAATTGAAGCTTATAAATCATCGAACGAGCACAGGAATCATTTTCATTGCGCGACGTAATCGTATCCTTAATTTTGTATGTTAAAAGTCATAATTCGAGGTTTTGGCTCTCGCCTGTTTCCTTCTCCAATATTGGACCGATTTATAAAAAAAAACTTTTTATTTCAGACATACTTGGTCCATAATATTGTCGTGTTGTGTGTATTAGTTGTTGTTAAAAGATATTTCATAAACTAAATAAGAACGATATATACTGTGTCCCTATGTTTTTTTTTATGATAAATCAACCGTACAAGCACTAGAACCCTCAAAAAATGTTCAAAATTGATAAACCGCTGTCAACAGAGCCCCAGTGTACAAATTTGGCAACTAGACACAATTTAAATCCTTCTTAATCAGATCGTGAAATATCTTTTAAATCGGTCCAATATTGGAGGAGGAAACAGACGAGAGCCAAACCTCGAATTATGACTTTTTACATACAAAGTCTGTCCGTCCGCATTTCCCCTTAACCAACGATCGTTACCCAATTAGGACGACGCCTGTGATATATCTAATGAAAAGGCCTAGGTATTGTCTGAAATAAATATTTTTCGTAATCGAACTTGGCCGGTGTTATTACGTACAGTTACTCAATACAAACGCAGATACTTTATCGGATCTTAAACAATTATTACCACTGCAATGGGTAAAAGCCGATGTTTCGCGGTAGCTAATCTTCAACGGTCAATATTTACTTGGATTATCTGTTAACCCTAAAAAGAAAGATAGCTATCACTATATAATACCTTTTTAATAAAGATTACATCAAATTACGGCTTTTTCCGCTCTGGGCGAAGCGGAAGGGAGTGTCAGACTCTTACTGACTAAAACCCATTTGTGTTCCTCCTCCTCCTTTGCGTTCCAGGGTGACTCTTAAGAACTAATTCCGCAACATCACTATATACCTACATATCTGATTTAAAAACCTTTGGTGCCTGGGTACAGCTATGTCGTACATTTGGGAGCCTTACAATATTTTGTGGATTTAAAGGTATTCAATTTTCGTATTGCCATTTAGTTAGTAAAAGTTATTGACAATTATGAGTACAATTACCTTTTGGTTTTGAGTTTATTCTGTTACACATTGAGTATTTAAGATTAGAGTCTTATTTTCTTTTAAAATATTTAATTTAAATGTTTATGTGGTCTCGTGGCTAGCGTGAGTCTTTGGAACGTATCTTAAAAGCCATTATCCGCTCAGCTATTGGCGGCCATATTGCGCGTTATCGCGGATCTGTGGGGCCAAGTCTGGCTGGTTTCTGGTTCCGCTACAATGACGATTTTACGTAAGTTACGTACGTTACGATGATTGCATCTTTCTAGTGTTAAGTACCGATAAGAAAGTAAAGATACAAAAGTCGAGTATTTGATTGTAAATATTAAACTTAAATAAAATTATCTATAGCACTAGGATTACTTACAAAGAGTTTTCTCTAATTATAATTTAAATCATATATAATATTTGAAAGCATCACAAAACGGAAAATAGTTAAAACTAAGAACTTACTAAGAACAACAACGAACTACTGGGTTCAAAAAATCTAAGAACAAAGAGTAGGTTAAAGGCTTCCAGTCAAACTGGATTCAGCTGAATACCAGTATTTAATGAGGAGCGGCTACCTACCAGACCTCTACAACTACACGGAACACGGTAGTTCTTGTTATCAAGAACCATCGTGTTACCCAGTTAATAGGTTAACAAGTTTAGGTTAAATCTGAGTCCAGTCATAAGACTGGAGTCAGATTCTGGCTTCTGAGAATCCGTAACGACTGTCAAAGATCTGTTAGATAGCCGGCACCAAACGGTTTAACGTGCTCTCCAGGGCACGGAGGTAATTCAGTATGATAAGATGGTCACCCATAAAAAGACCAACCTTGGGAAGTGTTGCTTAACCATGAAGATCGACCTGTGCGGCTGTTATTCTTAAGCCACGAGCTCCTCACATAGTGAATCATTAGATTAAAATGATTGTTGCACACAAACAAACAACTATTTCCACATGTCCTTTTTATACATACACGCTTTCATCAGTTTGCTTATATTAAAATCATTACAAATTCATAAAGTTACATTCTGTTGTAAATAAATAAACGTTATCGAAAGACATTTTCAATAAATGACCTGTCTATTTTGTTATATGCTCTATGTCATCAAAACATTGCACAAACAATATAAATTACTATTTATATATTAATAACATTCTCATTTTAATTTTAACTTCGATTCAACGGTAGTGTAAGGATAATTGTTGGCAAAATGAGCAAAGACGAAAAATCGCAAGAATATGAATACAGCAAAGTTCCTACGGAGCAGATTATTGCCGGTGAGTTTTGAATTAAATTTTTACTGACTGAAAACAGTGGTATTACCACCATGGCAATGGCCATCTTGGCCTTTAGCACGGTCGGATGGACCAGTAGTGCTAGGCAATTATGCAAGCAAAAAGTTGAAGCCAAGGACATAGCATCATTCATATGAGAATTACTCAACACATTGCTAAGCAATAGAAAGAATTGCCGCTATTACTGTTCAAAAACAGGCTCCGAAGCTTTTTAACGCATAAAGCATATTACACTGTCAACGAATTCCTTACTGAGAAAATTTTGAATAAGTAGTGTGTACTGATATAAATGTAAATTGTATTGAAGTGATCTACATAACTTGTGATTTAAGACTATTCAATGTATTTATTTATTGTACTTATTAATTGTTTTAGCGTCAAATTATGACTTTTGCATGCCAAATGGTAAAATATGGCTGAGTCTACCTTTTATCTTTTTATCACCATGTACTGTACCCATGATTTGAGCATCTAGTCCGTGTGTTGGTCGTTTTCGCGATGATGGGCGATACTGGGAGATACCGCTACCTTTCACTTCAGTAAGAGGGGAGACATTCAATACATTATTTCGCGGCACGCATCAGATACAACAAGTTCTCTTGACCTTTGGCTCTTCATTATTTGATACCTTACTCTTGCGAAAAACGTCAGCTGCTGGATATCCGCCTCCCCAAGCAAGCCTTCCTATTACTAACATCAGGTCATTGGCCTACCTTGATGGAAAAAGCCCAACGTTACGCCTCCAGTACTTTGCAGCCCAATCGATCATTCGTTCCTTGAACAGTATGTCCTGCCTACAGCCATTTTTGGTTGACTATTCATGTTTATCTTTTAATCTTCCCCTTTTATTCCAGAAAAGCAAGAAATACCCACACATTATGGTTATGGGGTCAGACATATCCAGCTCTTGATATGCTTCCTATGCATAGTGGTTAGCTTCATAGGAAGAGGTCACATGGGGGTCACTGTAGTATCTATGACTAGTCCCACTAAACATTTAGCAGTTTTCCATGCAAACCTCACTGGACCAGCCAATTTTACGGATATCAAAGATGTAGCTGACGAGAATATGACCATAGAGGATATTTATGGTAACTTTACAGGCAATAGAAGTATTGATGGAGCCGCATTAGTGAATTCAACTGGAGATCATAGTGAAGTAAGCCTTCTCTTACGAAAAAAAATAATAAAAAAGCACAAAATACATATGTTGTATCAGTAATTAATGTTGAAAGAAAAAAAGAAAGAAAAATTGTTTGCTATAGTTTAGATGATTCATCTTTCATTGTTTCATATTTTAGATATTTGACTGGCCAAAATCGACGCAAGAAATGGTGTTAGGGGCATTCTTCTTGGGATACTGCATCATGACAATCCCCATGGGATTGGTCGTGCAACGATGGGGAGGAAAGATTCCGTTGCAAATTGCTTTGTTTGTCAATGGCGTTGTGTCTATTTTAACACCATGGCTTACAAATTGGGTAAGTCTATCGCCAAAATTACTTGCTTTATATTGCCCAAAATTCAGATAGCTTGGAACAACTGGTTGTAGTGGGAAAAAACGACAAAAATACCGAGCACCCTATCACTTACTCGTTGATCTTATCAGACCAAAGTGGTAGCGGTACTCACTGTGACCACTGCCCTGAGAAGGGTTGAAGGCATAGTGATCTGAAAGCAGCTTGCCAGTGAATCCATCAAAGCTTGCTAGACCTGGCACGACTATTAGCAATGAAAAACACGAACAAGAGGAAGATTATTCAAAGATTACTTTGGTTTTATAATGCATATTAAGCTATTATTTTCGGACATACACAGTCACCTACAACCAGCTTCACGCATCTTGTGGATCTCGTGACCTTCTGCAGGTCGTCAATCTAAAGCAATACTTCCGCCTTCGGGTAGGAAAGTCCACCAGTGAACGATTCCCATCTGAATGAAGATGAAGATGATTTTTCGATTTCTTTTCAGGGTGGTTGGAAGGCAGTCTGTGCTTGTCGTATTGCTCAGGGTCTGTCTCAAGCAGGAGTCTATCCCAGTCTCCAGACTCTGTTGGCAAAATGGGTGCCTATAAGCGAACGAGGAACATTAACCAGCTATGTTTACACAGGCACGTAATATTTTCTGATGAATTCATGTAGTTGTAGCTACAAACATATGTAGGCATGCTCAAATAAAGATAATAATTATGTCACATTATGTGACATAATTATAGTAGAGGTAGTTGTGATCTGTTAACATAAATAAGTATACAATGTGCATTGTGTACATAAGTTACACAACTGTAGTCGGTTATGTCAAATTGTTTTGCACACAATTGTCACTATGCAACACTAAATTAAAAACCTGCCAAGACTTCTGAGCATTGCAGTTTTGGAGATAAGAGGGGATTAGATTAAAAGATATGGAAAAAAATTAAGACCCTCTCAGTATTTTAATAGTGATTGTATTATCCTTGAAGTGGGTCGACACGATACAAATTTCTTGCTGCGAGTCTGCACAGACTTTGTTGCACAGACAAAATTCTATACAAGTTTACGGGAGTCTTTATAGTAATTTGTATTGTGTGGACGGTGCATTACACTCATGCCAATTTAAAGTTTCCTAGTGTATTATTCCTCTTTGAATTGAGAAGTAGGTACTAAAATATCTTTTTTAATATTTACAGGCTCAACCACAGGCACAATAGTTGCTTTCCAGTTATCTGGTTACCTAAGTGAGAGCAGATGGGGATGGCCTTCCACATTCTGGGCTGTTGGTCTGATATGCCTTGGCTTGTTCGCTATCCTGACCATATTTGGGGCTGCATCACCTTCGGTTCATAAGAGCATAAGTGAGGAGGAAAAGACTTTCATTATGGGTCGAGTTGATGATGGCAAGAACAAGGTTCGTATCAGGCTTATTAAACTAGAAGTCGTGTTTAGTACTTTCCGCTTTCAATAATATGGATTTTAAGGTGGGTACTGACCAGTTTTACGGGGCGTAATGTAACATGTTACAAAGCGAGCATTTGCGCAGTAAGTACGTGGAAACGAGCAAGAACACGTGAGCAACGAGTTGCTCTTTGTACGTTTCGAATGCTCCGCCCAGTATCAGTTTTTTGACGAATCCCTTTGAGTGTTACGCAGCTCAGTCAGAACGCTGCAATCAGTCAGACATCTTTATTGAAAGTGTCTTGCAAATCTGGAGCACGGGTTAGCAAACAGTTCGAAACGAACATGTTACATGGATTTTTGGACACAGCTGCTGCAAATAGTACATTACGACCTGTAACTCCGGCCTGTACCCACCTTTAAGGTTCAAAGCCGTTTATGCTCATGAATACGAAATGAGATTATGTTGCTGTTTTTATTATTTTCAAGATAGTTTCAAACTAGTTCTAATCCTTCCTTTTGATTAATATTTTTGGTGGTTGTTTCTTGATATGAATAGTCCCAAACAAACTGGTAATGCTTTTTTATTTTTACTTGATTTTTTATCATTTAATAAACAATATTTTCAACAAATTTCAGAGACTGAAGACTCCCTGGAAGGCCATAATCTGTTCAAGGTCTATGTGGGGTGTTCTGGCTACGCACATCGGTAGTGGTACCAGCTTCGTATTCTTCTTCACTCAAGTGCCTTCGTATATTCACTACATCCTTGGCGTCAATGTTAGAGGCGTAAGTATTAGTTCACAGATATTCGTCAAATAACAAAGATTAATGTATTAAGTTCGTAACAAAATCTTTCAAAAAAGCTTTTTTTTGTAGTTAAATACGAACGTAGGATACGTTCGTATTTAACTACAAAAAAAGCTATTTTACAAAAAAAAAATACAACCGACTTCCAAATAAAACACAAACGCTACAAATATCTAAAAATATCTATCTTATCTAAAAATATCTTTACTTTCGGAATTCGTTGTTTTTGGTTGTTTCTTCGTAGTTCAACACCGACTTTAAAAAATAAGGTTATTTTGAAATTAAGGTGGTGATGCTTGGGGAAGACTGATGTTTTGTAGTCGACGTCTTTCGGCTAAATAGACATTCAGATTTTAATTTTACTTTTATTTTAAAGAGTGTCCGTGGATTTTCTTGCACGCTTTTCTCCATAGAGATCTACGCTTTGGAACGTGCAAATAGTTTCATATTTTTGACTGACCGACTTTGACAATTCAAAAGTGCCTGTAAATTGTTTATTTGAAATATACCATTTGATTTGATTTAAATTATACTCTTTCTTTATTCTTTTATTTCAGAGTGGTTTTCTGTCCTCTTTGCCATACGTGGTCAGTTTCTTTACCAGCCTTTCGTTTGGATTAATATCAGACTTCTTAACAAACAGAAAATACCTTACTATAAAGAATGCACGAAGATTATTTAATAGTATATGTAAGTAAAACATTTTGTATTTTTTTTGCGAATCAGCTCCGTTGCACTTTCGAAAGAGATAAATATGATTTTTACTGTATCATTTGAAACGCTCAGACTTATTCATAAAAACATTGTAACCAATGTATGTATTTGATACGTTGAAATTACAATTTAAATAAAAAAATAACAATTTCCATCCTTCCATCGTTTTTTTTTAATTTATATTAAAAAAAAAAACGTTGCCCTACACTAGCAATTTTTCCCGTATCGTGGGTGCGTTAACAAACATATAATCTCACATACACAAACAGCCAGACCCGGAACAACTATCTGTAGGCCATACAAATATTTTTGTCCCGTGCGGGAATCGAACCCGCGACACGCAGCGCAGCAGTCAATCGCTCAACCACTGCCCCAACCGTGCCGTCACTGATTTGTTGATGATGATGATTTAATCTTCCTGTACTCTTATAAAAGTTTGCTCATCTACCCTTCTAATTATTACTTGCCTATTTCTTTCAGCGCAAGTTGGCGTAGCAATAGCACTTGTAAGTGTTACATTTACTACGAGCACGACTGTCGCAGTTCTGTGCCTTGTGTTCTCCATGGGATGCCATATGGCGATACACGTCGGGTGGATGGTAAGATTAATTTATCCAAATTTTATTATTCTCTGTTGCTAAACCGAAAAAGACTTGTGTCCGGGGAGTTTGAAACTAGCAATGAAAAAAGAGGTTGCTGACTTTTAGGCTGATTCATTTGGAAAAATATTTCATGTATACCCATTTAATTCAAAACCAAGGCAGCTATGTATGCAAGCTCTTGAGTTGCCAAGCCAATTACGAGCGAGTCAGAAACATGCTTTCTTTTATCATCATAATATCATGATTGTTTGCGATTATGCCAAACTCCCCCCATCATTTGGGGGAGGCCTATGTCCAGTAGTGGACGTTTTTCGGCTTATATAATGATGATGATGTTCATGATTAAGAGTGGATTGAAATCCAACACGCTTGCAAAGTGCGGAGTTGTGGAGATTCCAAATGTCATCGAAGTTTCGGCCCCGAGTCAAGATGTTTGTTGTTATAGTATTAAGAAGTAAATAAATAATGTAACGGGCCTGCCTGTGTTTAAACCTACAACCTCCATACAAATACATTAAACTCATGAAATACGGAGGAAAGGAACATTTATTGACAACACTGGAAAACATTAATAAGAACAAAAAGTTTCCTAATACAATAACGTAATTATTGGATTTTAGTTTAGCAAGTAAGGCCTTAGCAAATCTTGCTTGACTTTAAATCTGCGTACAAATACATAAAACTCATAAAATAAGAAAGAAATAATTATATCGTCGGTCTAGATGTGATACCTCGTAACAACCATTTTAAAACGATAATTCTGGAGTTAACTCGTAAATGCCTCCTCGATAACTATTCGCTTGACAGAAAAAAATGAATTACAGTCTCCTTAATTTGGTGTAACCTCGTAAGATAAGTAAGTCTGGTTAGATCTTACGAGGTTACATCAGACAAAATTAATAAAAGATGTGATTCCTAATTTGTAAAAAAATGTTTTGTCTCTCCTGAAAAATTGCACATACGAGGTGTCACATCTAGAGCGACGATATTACCAACATTATAAATAATGAATAACAAAAAAAATCCTAATGACATATCGGATTTTACTGTGGCAAATGAACTGCTCAAAAAGCAGTTTTCAGAATAGCCACCACGCATATAACAGAAATAAGTAGACTAAATGAGTAATCAAGCATATCTACGGAGTTCTGCAAGGAAGTGTTTTAGGGCCTCCACTATTGACACTTTACATAAATATTGTCGGGGCCTTTACTTTTCAGCACCATTGCTGTTTAACATATATTTAAATTTAAATTTCTGACTATCAAGGTTAACCACATCGACTTGGCTCCGAACTTTAGCGGCACCCTCATGATGATGGGCAACACGATGATGAACATGTGCAGTGTACTGCTACCCGTGCTGGTGTCGTATGTCGTTACGGATGTGGTGGGTATTAGTCCGTTTTTTGTGCTAGATACTTTTGTGAACGCCGAGAAAGGCCTTGGTAATTGGCACCGGGAAAGGCCTTGGAAGACTGAAAGGCTATAGGTGAGACCATTGCTTTGTTTGACGGCAGTGTTGGATGGAACCCAACATATTAAGCTCCGTCCACTCAATTTCCATCTGGAAATTTTCAGTAGCAACCTTGAGTTTGGATTTGTGCCCGTTAGGTGACGAACCATTTGCGAATAATACGTAAAAACTGAAATGTAATAGAACTTTGGATTGATGTTATGAATGTACATTTGTCATGTATATGAATTTCCACCAATTTATTGAATCATACTTATTATTTTGTAACAGTATAACCAGTCACAATGGCGGACCATATTCTTGGCAGCAGCGGGTTTGTCCCTCTCAACGAATGCTCTCTTCGTCATTCTGATGTCAGCTGACATACAACCTTGGAACGACAGCTATCAGACAGGTAAATTGATTTAAAATATTTTCCAGTACACTTTATCACACTTGTGTTTAGGAAGTGGCTAAATTGAATATCTAGTGTTACTGTTGGGTTGCGGAATTTGTACGGAAGAGTCACGGCAGCCCTGGAACGCAAAGGGTATAAAAAGGAACACCGATGTGTTTAAGTCAGTAAAAGTCTGACACATTTGATGATTTCCGATTGTAAAAAAAGTGTTTCTGCTGTGTTGAAACGAGCCAAGAGGATCATCGGCGATGATAGGCTCGTCGCGACGAAGCTCCAAAGTCTTGAGCATCGACGACGTTGCATTTTGGGGAATGTGCGACAGAATTGCATAATTTAATTCCGCCAAGCCCGTTCCATCATTGGACCACAAGACGAACGGCGATGCGCCACTGGTACATGGTGGACATCTCACTCACGCGCACAAAACGTTTTGGGAACACATTTATAGTGCGTACAGCTAAGGAGTAGAATTCCCTGCCGGAGTCTGTGTTTCCTGATAGCTATAACCTGGGAGTCTTTAAGTCAAGAGTGAATAGGTTACTTCTAGGCAAGCGTGCTCCATCTTCAACCACATCATCGCTTACCATCAGGTGAGATAGTGGTCAAACGCCAGCCTATCAATAGCAAAAAAAAATCTGCTTTAAGCTTGACCAGGTATAAGGTTTCATTAAATTGCTGTGTTACACTTAATAACTTATCAGACACGCAAATGATATTCAAACGTAACAATAACTTAATAGAGGAATCACAAAACCAGAAAGTTGTTCGATCATTAACGATGCCTCAACGATGTTATGTTATGAGTATGAGCCAATATTTTAATGTAGCTTTAAGTTTGTAAGTTGTGTAAAAAATGTTGACACTAACATAAGCTCGTGAGGTCTTATTGCACTTTTAAATGAATTTAAAGTATTTAGTGATTTGTTTTTTAAATACTTTCTGCTAGGGTTTTCTAAGACTAGCTATTTATTCTTGTCCCCTAGGTCGTAGCTGTCAAGAAATGCAGACTCCAGCAGAGAAATTTACTCATTAGCTACACTAACAACGAAGTGTTAATCAATTTTTTAAGATTATATTTTATTTGTTTCAGATGAGTGTTTAGAAGAGGCGGTATCAAAAGAGGAAAAGGAAGTAAATCAATAATATTAAGTTAAA
This sequence comes from Lacanobia wlatinum, assembly GCA_947578705.1. Classification (NCBI taxonomy): domain Eukaryota; kingdom Metazoa; phylum Arthropoda; class Insecta; order Lepidoptera; family Noctuidae; genus Lacanobia; species Lacanobia wlatinum. The sequence continues at coordinate 27,283,370 of OX388033.1, forward strand.
ATACTTTTACCTAATAAATGATAGATTAAGGCAAACAATATTTTTCTTTTAGACCTCAGTCTACAAGTAGCTCAGTGGGTAATTTTGTGTGTACTGATGTGTACAGGTAATCTATTTAGAATTTTATTATAACCAACTAGAATCTGCTAACTTGGCCCTCGTGATAATAAAGTGATCGTAAGGAAACATGTTCCCGGGATGAATAATACCCTCTGACCTATTCCGAGACAAGGTCAAGTTTCATCCAAAACTGTTCAGCTGTCAAGGCGTGATAAAGTAACAAATAAACCTACAGACATAGCTACTTGCGCCTGTATAATATTAGTATAGATGTAAAGAAACGGCCTGTCTATAGACTTCCTATATCTGTACTTCCACTAATTTTATAAAGAGGTAAAGTTTGTGAGGTTGTAGGGGGTAATCTCTGGATCTACTGAACCGATTTTGAAAATTCTTTTATCAATAGAAAGCCACGTTATTTGTGAGTGTCATAGGCTATTCAGTCATAATAATATATATATTAACCCGTAAAAAACCGCTCAACGAAGTGGGCACGGGTCAGCATGTTATTTATAAATGCAATCTATTCTAACTCAATATTGAAACTTGGTCCAATAAAAACAACACAAGATAACAATGATGTTCTGTATCTATAAAGATACATACATACCTCTGTGTATTCCTTTATCTTAGATTCTCCGCGTTCATTATCGTTTCGTATCGGATTTCTTAACGATACACTAAGTGCTCATTAGTAAGAGTACTTCTAGTCTCTTAACCTGGCATTTGAAAGCTGATATTTTTCTTATTCTTACCTCAGATTACTTGAAACTCGAAACACGAAATAAGAAATTCAGGTAGTCGAACAACTTGAATCAAAATTCATTAAAAATATCTTTAGAAAAATTGTAGCGGCATCAATACCACCACAAGAAAAACCAACGGAGCAAATATACATCGCAACAAAAAGAACCCCGACGCCATCTATCCAACTAGTAGCAAACTACTACATTGAAATCCTGCATCGCGCAAGCAGAGTTTACCGTGCGATTTGAACATATACATCAGCCCAAAGATTAACTATCGGGCAGATCCTCCCTTTACAATGAAGGTTTGCGGGACTTTACTCTCTATTCCACCTACCTTTAAAAATCATGATAGTTTATAGTTTATAGTTTAGTTTATTGGTCCATTGTTACATAAGAATAATATGAAAAATGGTAGAAATACTTAAAAATATGCTTACAGTAACAAAGATAAATAATTAGCATAGTCATTTAGCGGTGGTCCCCAAACTAGGCAGCGCCTGAATCTTGGGGGCCTGGTTGCGTGAACTTACATTTTCCAAAACAGTTTTTCTTAATACAAAATTTGTAAATGGACATTAATCAAATGAGGGTAGTAGATTAAAAATACAAAAACTAACTAACTTAAAATCAAATATTAGTAAATAATGAATATGACAGTATGAGTGATGAAGTGCAGTTTCAATGATGAATCGGAGTGTCAGAAGTTTGGGGATGTGGAGTTTGCAGCTATCGAGTAACGATTTCCTCAGTTTCGATGTATGATAGGGAAAAAAGCCAGCTTATTGACATTTTTCTACATGAGTGGATGTTAAGACATTTAATGTCACATTTCTTGCTTATGTTATTGTAGATGAGTGTATGTAAGTAAAAAGGGCATCGTCTGGCCAGATTACTGTTTGCGTTAGGAAGAGGAACATGGAAGATTCGATTTGAGATCAGCCTTTGGTAGTCAGGTCTATTTTTTAAGGATTTGTGTGCGTGCAGTATAGCGTTAAGGATAAATAGTTGCCGTACTCGGAGGACTGGAAATGTGTCGTAAAGCAGATCAGTCGGGAACCTGAAGGGTTTTTTAAGCATCACCTTAATTACGGCTCTTTGAGCTCTTTCTATTTCAATAAATGAACTTTTCCCGGCTCCTCCCCAGACGGAGATTCCATACTGGAGATTTGATTGGCAGAGACCGAGATAGATTGTTCGGAGAATTTCGGTAGGTGTGCAATCTCTTAATTTCTTCATGACGCATATTAGTCTTCTCACGCGGCTTGCAAGTAGGTGTATATGCGGTTTAAATGATAAATTTTCGTCAATAGTAATACCAAGATATCTAACAGAGGGAACGCGGTCTATAGTAGTACAGGTACAGTTTGCAACTGGTGTATTGTAATCGAAACAGCATTTGTGAAATTTGAGTGATAGATGGCGGGGAGGACTGGAAGATTTGGTTTTAAAAAACGTGATGAGCATTGTTTTTTTAACGTTAAGAGTTAGCAAATTCCTACTAAGATTTTCGGAGATTATATGAAGGCCATTTTCACCAGACTCGTATACTTGCTCCCATGTTTTGCCGTGAAATAAAATTGCCGTGTCGTCTGCATATGAGATTATTTCAGCATTTCCGAATGGTGTGGTAAGTATATCATTCATATACAAGTCAAAAAGAGTCGGGCCGAGAGCGCTGCCTTGAGGAATACCAAAGTTAATTGGCAGTAACCCACTGGAGTAGCCACCTACATTTACTAGTTGCCGGCGATTAGATAGATAGCTTTTAAACCAGGCCAATGCGTTACTTCGTATTCCTATACCCTCTAGTTTGGAAAGGAGAAGATCTATTGATATAGTATCGAACGCTTTGGCGAGGTCAAGGAAAACAGCCATAACACGATTACCTTTTTCAATGCTAGATGCTATGGAGTTGGTTAATAATATTGCTGCGTCCTCGGTCGACTTGCCTTTTCTGAACCCAAACTGTCTATCAGATAAAAGATTGTTACCTTCCAAAAAGTTTACTAGCCGCTTATTCACGACTTTTTCAAGAAGTTTTGATAAAATGCTCAAAAGAGCAATAGGTCTGTAGTTCTCAGGTGATTCTTTGGGACCACTTTTATAAATGGGACGGACACAGGCAACCTTCCAACAGTCTGGGAATGTACCATGTTCTAAGCTTAAGTTAAAAATATGATTGAGTGGTTTTAGTAGCGTTTTTTTGAGTAAGATAATTAATCTGGCATTAATTCTATCCAGTCCGGCAGCACTATCAATTTTAAGTTGGTCGATAAGATTTTCTATTTCATCTTCGTCCGTTGGGCGTAAGAAGAAAGAGTTAGAAAGAGTCCAAGTATTTCTTCTTTAGTCCTCAAATTATTCAAACACAAAACTAACATCGCTACTTTGAAAAGTATTGTTAGTAAAAGGTATCGCAGAATTTGTTCGAAAAAGACACCGCGGCACTGGAACGCAAAAGGCTGTAGGAGGAACACGGATGGGTTTAATTCAGTAAGAGTCTGATGCTCTCTTCCGTTTCGCCCAGAGTGGAATGAGTCACTTGAGAAGTAGTTGTAGGTATTCGATAGTGTTAAGAAACTACATGATTATTAGTCGAACTTGTATTGCATATTCGAAAACGGAAATTAGTACAGAAATAAACGCCCTTTTCTCATTAGAGTACAAAATAACTACAAAACGCTATAATACTATTCTTAATTAGTTTTGGAGTAGTTTTATGTAATAACTAGTTGACCCGCGCAACTTCAGCTGCGTCACATTTTTCATTAATGCTCCACTACTATTGGTCGTAGCGTAATGTTATATAGCCTATAGCTTTCCTCGATAAATGGACTATCCAACACAAAAATATTTTTTAATTCGAACCAGTAGTTCCTGAGACAAGCGCGTTCAGCCAAACAAACAAACTCTTCATATTCATAATACAAAGTATAGATATGCAAAAGCACAAGAATAAATAGATACAATACAAACTAACAACGACAACCACAGCAAATCTATCACCACTAAGAATCACAACACAACAATGAACAATACAGTATAAGTTATATTCCTGTCCTTACACTGACTCTAAGATACTGCTGTAATAAATTACACAATCTATTGTTCGATTCACAATCCCGCCCTACTACAATTCCCATTCAGAAGCGTGCTGCCTGCCTTTCTGGGCCATGCATGCGACATCACCTAGCTAGGCACTGAGCCAGCCTTATATTATGCTCCGTGAATGTTTGCTTCAAGATGACCGAAATTCAGGTCAGATGGACGTGAATAGAGGTCAGCTTCCCTTGGCAAGTTTGATGTAAACCTATGTATTATGCAGCTTGCTAGGTGTTCAGTGTGAGGGTTGATATTGGTTTTGGATTGCGGTGTTGTAAATCGATTCACGAATCTTAATTAAGTAGAGGTAGAATGCTAGTGGTTATGTTCTAAAGCAGTTAATCAATTTTCATGGAGCTCAGTTTCAAATTAATATATTCATACTTCCTGACAATCTGTAATATCATTTAGGGTAGTCATATTTCTTATTTACACTTATTTCCATTTAAGTAAAATAAATTAACCGAATAATAACACTGGTATAACAGTCTAGAATACAATAACGTCTGCAATATGTCATCCAGGAATACAAACTTCAGTATTTCATCTATTTCTAAATGTACTTTAACATTCTAGACTGTTCAATATCATAAGAAACTAAAAAATAGTAACGGTCTTACCTATATGAGCAGAAAAGGAAATATAACATGTCTCAGACCAAGTTTTGTGATGGTACTAATAATATTGGGAACTGGTAGTAGCCCGAGGCTAGATCAATAAACAATTAGCTACATCTAATCCGCTGACCCTCGACTCAGAAGCTCAATATATCTAATAATCGTTTGAAAGAAACACTTCCAAGTTATTGATATTAAATTCTTCTTATGAAATCAATTAACTGACGTGGGACGCTACAGTTTATCCTACTTAATATTATAAACGCGAAAGTTTGTATGTATGAATGTATGGATGTATGGATATTTGTTCTTCTTTCACGCAAAAACTACCGAATGGATTTTAATGAAAATTTACAATAATATAGCTTATACATTAGAATAACACATAGGCTATAATTTTTAAAGATAGTGTGTGAATTGTCCAAAATATAACGATAATGTAATTCCTATACAAAATGTTCATGGGTTTCGTAACTGTCAAACATTTAATGTTTATCCCACCGATACGGTAAACTCTCCCCTCAAATTTAAGAACGTATTTAAATACAGGTTTCGAATCGACAACATATATCTACAATATTCGGATAATGGCGTATTTTAGATTTGTAGAATGTAGAATAATGTCAGTTATGAAAAAGGATTGACATATATTTTGGTTGTCAAATATTTATGCGTGCGTTCAGAAATGTATTTATATTGAACGAATATGAATAAATTCGTATTATTCGTATCATGATAAAAAAAAAACAAAAGTAGATAACTCGGACATAGGTTAACCTGATAGGAATTGTGGCAATTTGATGTAGATGAAATCAACTTTTTACTTAATGCAGATACCCGTAATGCCATCTATTGACACAAACAGTACTTACGACAGCATGAGAATTACGTCAAAACATATTTTAAGTCTTTAAATATTTTGACAGTTCAACTTCAAATTCCATAGATGGCGTTTCGCATTTGACGTCATGTTTTTTATCGCAGTGTTATTAATATTAGAATATTCGTAAACAGGCGTGCGCTTACATTTGCTAAGCTTAACTTGAGTTGCTTAATAATGAATCTCTACGGGCCTAGGGCCAGGGGTCACGTCATACCACCTTCGAGCAGCTGGCGAAGTCCCATGATAGAGGAGTCGCGAAAAGATTTGAATAAGATTGGCTAATCGGATGTCTAACTGTGTTCTAAAAACTTAAAAAGTAGTTTCTTAACTTTTTTGGTTTGAAGAATAGCACCCATGTAGTGCAATATAATATCAACACATTAAACTTCACATATGCGAAAATAGTATGGTCTTCTTCTTCTTCTTCTTAAGGCTGTTAGAGGCAGCACGCACAGAGCTTGCCCGTAGCAGAAGACCGCATGGATACATGTCGTATGCAGTCGCGATCCTCTGCAGTGAAGGAATGACGCAGAAGAAGTAAAATGCGAACATGATATAAGAAGGCCACTCAAATGCGCATAATTCTACGAATAGTGTTAAAATTTCTGACGGCACACACCATTATCAAGAAGATAATTAGGTTATTTTCGAAGATAGCCTGTGTTGTTCCGTTGCTTCAGCATTCATTTATTTCTTCCCTGTTCGGGGAACCCACCGACCAAGGAGACCATCAATACGGATAATAGTGACAAATGTTTTTGGGAAAAAATAAGGAGAATATTTCCATGAAAGCGTCCATGGAAAAAAAATGATAAATATCATCTGATTAAGTTCTATAATTTGTATTAACATATTTAATTTCTATAACATGTTGCAAAGGCACTCGGCTGAAAGTCACATATAACTAACCAAATTCCCAGTGAGCCCATGATACGTCATGACCATTTCAGGGCCAGAAATTATCTGTTACATGCACAGGATTTACAGTGAGAATCAATGCCATGATGCACTGGAGGGTGCACCCTCGTGCACCCTCCAGTGCATCATGGCATTGATTCCAGGCAATGACGCCAGAGGCGGCCTCGCGTAGAGAGTTTTCGAGATAGTAGTGCTGGAGCCGTACCCACTTCTCCTTCTGCTTCCCAACGTGAACAAATCCTCGGAATGGTGAGGTCGCTCCGCGAAACCTATGGCGCACCCAGGAGGCTTCTGTGCACTTGGGCGGAGGAAGGCCGGCTAAGCCAGGTGTCCTACGCACAACGGAACGGATGAGAGTCTAAATGCGGATGACGGAGTCTCAACTCTAATTTACTCTATCTGTTGCGGGGGTAGACTTCTCTTCTGGTTGGTTTTCCCATCTCCAACTTTATGTAGCTCTATCGCGTGTTAACAACCCTAAGAACTTTCTTCAACATCGTGTCGTGTCGTGTTTGTTATCGTTGAAACGTTTCTCATTACAAAAATTACTAGGGCTGGTCGGCGTTTTGAATAGAAGCGGTGATACACCCAATGCCTTGCATAACAGTCTTCCGAATTCCTAATTCTAAGAGCAGTCAAGCAATGCTAGATGTTGACTGTTCGTATATCTCATCTTAGCGACATCATTTTACTATCCGAAATACACGCGAACGAAGTCACGGGCAACAGATAGTAATTTATAAAATTTAATTGTAAAGGGGTGGGATCCTGGTGTCCTGAAACACATCCCTCGAGCATGGCTTAGGCACCAGTCTCCCACACGTATATACTTACCTGAATTATGTATGGTATCTGTCCTATGTAAAATAATTTATGTAAATTGTAGTGAAAAATAAAGTTTATCCTATATTAAAAGAAAAAATGTGGCTTTTCTTGGAATGTATACTACTATTAGCTAACCTGACAAACGTTGTTTTGCCATATAAATAAAAAAACTAGCCTACGACCTATTCTCAGTCCTACCAAATAAATTAGTCACGCCGTTTCGGAGGAGTTTTTTCAGAAACACTGTTACACGAGATTTTTATATTATATTAGAAGTAGATTAGATTATATAGCTAAAGAGTTTGTTTGTTTCTTAGATCGCCCTAATTTCAGGAACTGCTGGTTGGAATTGAAAAATTACTTTAGTGTTAGATACGTTTTATCGAAGAACGCTAAAGGCTATATAATATCACGCTACGAACAATAGGCGCGGAGCATTAAGGAAAAATGTGGCGCAGACGAAGTTGCGCGGGTCAGCTAGTCTTCTATAAAGATGTACAACTTTTCTTTGTTATTTCATTGCATCGCATAATGTTGTTTGCGTTTTTATTTCGCAAACATTGAAGTATTCATTAGTTTTTTCTTATTCCTCCGCTGTCTATTCCTGATTAATTGTGTAACAGGGTACAAGACACTGGACTTTTTTCTCAGAAACACTTCAAAATTCATGATTCTGGGCTTGCAGGAGTTACAGTAGGTGGGGTTTGTAAGAGTACTTTAGTTTTATTGTCATATATCAGTTACCTATCGTAGCTATGTTAAAAAGCAACAGCAAGATAAAATTAAGCGCAAATCTATTCATACATAAACAAAAGAAAAACCGTCGGCACTAGCAGTCCACAAGTAATCCAGTTTTCTGAGAATTACGAATTGACAATCTATTACAATTGAATCGGTTATCACTGATGGAGTGGAAATCGAATGATCTGTCAACACCATTCCATCGTTTATACGTCCCTACTTTAATTTTTGGTTCTTTACCCTGACGTCGCCAGTGAAAACAACATTTTACATTTCGCTGTTTCGAAATGAATGTCGCAAAGTTTTTATCAAGGGGCAGCAGTTGTTGCGAACTAATTTTGTCGATGCAATGAAATTAATGATGCAGAAATAAATTTCAATAGCGCTGAAAGTGCTCACTGAATATCTTTATCATTTCCAGAGTGGTGGTGATTTTCAGTCATTACTTTGAATGAATCGAATAAGTTGGTTAGAAAAGATGTTACTATGTTTTTTCTTTTACGTGTAATTAATTCAAGACGATGTCGACGATGTTAAGACGTAACATTGGAAGGCCTCCCACAAGATGGACCGGTGACCTGGTGAGGGTCGCGGGTAGCCGATGGATGCGAGATGCACATGACCGGTCGTTGTGGCGACGCTTGGGGGAGGCCTATGTCCAGCAGTGGACGTCTTTCGGCTGATATGATGATGACGATGATGTAATTAATTCGCTAGTTCTTAAAAAATAAGGAAAAATACTCAAGACTCAAAACAAGAAACTTGCAATATCAGAGAAGAAACTGTACTCATGCGGATAACGATAGAAATGCAACCACATCCAAAACAGCAGTCAAACTTGGCAGCGAGCCAAGAAGAAAAAACGAAGACCCTTCATATAAAAGTCACATTATATTGGGAACCCGTATGTTTCCGACCGTTAATATCACTTATCCGGGCCTCGACAGATCGCGTCATATTTACGACGCTATTTTCGCTAATCTCCCGCACTTGCTCGAACCATTACACTCAACATATTTCAGATTTGGCACAACATTGGCTAAATGCATGTCAAAAACCGTTACTGTTTTGGCTGGCGTGGCGTGTTTAGCTTTGTATGTCTCTTTAGTGACGTCATGATGCTGTTCTGTTGTTGTCAACTGTTTATTTGAAATTTTTGGAGTGTATGTATCTATTGCGTAGTTGTCTTCATAAGTGACATCTTTTGTTGGTTGTTCAGTAATTGCTGTGGGAGCTATAGACATTTTTGGGGAGTGTGAATCTCCTTTTTATTTTTATTTGTTTCTGCCATGTATCAATAATATTGTTAGTAAAAGTGCACTACACGACACTCTTGATAACAATTGTTATTGATGCATGTTGTTGTTACTATTAAATATCATATCATTACTAACTATTTTGTGCTCTTGGTTATTTTTATTTTACTATTAATAGGCACGCGTTTGACCACTGTTTCACCAGTTGGTAAGCGATGATGTGGTCGAAGATGTTTTTTTTTTGTTTTCATTATTTGAAGAGAGCGTTTATTTACCAACAGTTTTGTCTCCATATTGCAATCATCTACTTTGTAAATTGGATTATTGCTATTAATATTACTTATTTTCACCGCCCATTACTTCCACTCTTTATCTTTGTCATAATAATTAATGATGAAGCTAAACTATCTCTACGCAACGCATTAATTTTAATTTAAGATGTCCTCATATAACCTTCGTAGTATATTTCCTCATTCTATCAATAAAAGGAACATTATTTATCATCAGAAATAAATTATGTAGGCGGGTATAGTCAGGGGGACCCGTAAAGTTATAGTGAAATGGTATGGGAGTGTCTTACTCTTCCTTAATCAATCTTTGTAAAATGTTATATATTTTTAACAGACTTCCAAAAAAGGAGGTTCTCAATTCAGCGGGTTTTTTTATGTATGTTCGTCGATTACTCCGAGGTTTCTGATCTGATTTCTGTGATTCTTTTTTAATTAGATGCGGTAGAGTTGCCATTTGGTCCCGTAAAAATTTTATTCATTTTGTTTCAGTAGTTTTTTTTTATGGGCATTTTTGCTTATTTCAATTTCTGCGTAGACGAAGACGTCATCCGAGTATCATCACTTAAAAGTGAAAAATAAAAAACTTTTTACAAAATGTGTTTTGTAGTTTTTTATCCTTTTTTTATACTATTAATAGATCGATCAAGGTTTTTAAATTAATTTTTTTGAAGGTCAATCTAAACTAATCGCGCATTTTTTTGGAAAATAACTCAGCCTATTCCGATCACTGAAATAATTTTCGTAATCAGATCAAAACTTCCATAGTCAAACATTAAAAACCTATTATAAGTTTAGATTAGAGATGATTTTTGTTAAAAGCAGTCATCAACTCACCAATAAGCAGAATTAAAAATCCCCAATTGCAAGCCCCAAACTGTTGACTCGACTCAAAACCGTTTAAAAAGTTGCATTAGCCCATCAACATTCAAACTACCTATCAAAGCAAATTTGCAGCTTTTCAAACTACTTTACAAAATCGTTAGTTTTCCAATGTAAACAAACACAGACTTCTCTTTTTAAATCGAACTCTCGTACAAATGTTGCCGTAGAAGTAAACGTTCAGAAATTGCAGCGTTCATGCAAATGGCGCTGAATATTGCGAGCCCAATAATAGGTTTCGTTCTGACTCCGGAGTAGCGACGTGAATAGACTTGGAACTTGTCTAAACGCTCCTCATTTTAATAGTATGGGTATTGTAAATACGTCCTTGCGTTTTGTTAGTGATGTTTTTTGAAAGAGTATTGAATGATATTGGAATGTGTCGGTTCATTGCCCTTGCACCGTCACGTTTGACGTGACTTGAAGTAATACCTAAGGTTACTTTCACTAGGTAATATCCGTTTCTTTTTTTTTTAATTTTCGTTCTTTCTGAAAATACAGCACTTCTTTTTGTATGACTGCTATAATTTCAAGCGGTGACATAAACAAACTGCTATTGTTAATCGCAACTACTAAGAAAAAAATCTGTTTATTCATTACATCATGCGATATTATCTCCAAGTCGCTGAATGTTTAAGTAATATAATATTTAGCTAGACAATACGGAATAATAACGTTGAACATATTCGGAATAATTCTGGATACATTGGTAACCATAACATTATTCTGTTTGCAGCTGTGGTCTTGGTTTTGTTTGTATAGATATTTATTTATTTTGCGGTGACTGAGAAATAATATACGTACCTCAATATGTAAGCCCTGTGTGTAAGCCTAAGTAGTAAGAGTTGGACTCAGGGAATAAATACTCGACAGAATAAAATTATTATCATTAATTTACGGATTGAAAATGGTTTTGATTGATCCTTTCAAAACTTTTTGCAAAAAAAATATAACCGACTTTCAAACAAAACACTATAAAGAATAAAATAACCTTAATTTCGGAAGTCGGTGTATCTGGTTTTGTTTCTTTGTTTTTTAACACCGACTTTTTTTTTGGAAGTCGATTATATTTTTTGTAAAAAGTTTTTTATTTTACACTTTTAGTGATGATACTTGGACGAAGTTTTCGTCAACGCAGAAATTGAAATAAGCAAAACTGCTCATAAAATAAAAACTACTGAACCAAACTGAATCAAATTTTTATGGGACCAAATGGCAAGTATACTGCATCGAACTAAAAAAGAATCACAGAAATCGGATCAGAAACCTCAGAGTAATCGGTGTACATACATAAAAAAAATACCCACCGAATTGAGAACCTCCTCCTTTTTTGGAAGTCGGTTAAAAATCAATGGGTCATGAAATGTGTTGGTGTGGCAAGTCATGGCGAATAAAAATGTGTGTTAAGTTTTCTATGGGTCTATCATCATCAGCTACCTAGCCATTTCCCAACCATATGGGGGTCGGCTTCCAGTCAAACCGGATTCAGCTGATGCTTTACCGGGTCTATGCCACCCGAAATAAAGTTTTATAATAATAATAATTTAATGTACGACGACGTATACGTGCATTGTGCGTACAGCTTAGGAGTGGAATTCCCTGCTGGAATCTGTTTTTTCTGATAGCTATAATCTGGGGGTCGTTAAGTAAAGAGTACAAAGGTTGTTTCTAGGCAAGTGGGCTCTGTCGTAGATTAAATAATCCTTTACCATCAGATGAGGTAGTGGTGAAACGCAAGCCTATGAATATTATTATTAAAAAAAAACTGTTTGTAATTATAGTTAAATAGAGGAGCTCGTGGCTAAATAATAACAGCTGCACGGGTCGATCTTTAAGGTTAAGCAATGCTTGCCGAGTTTCCTCCGTGTCTCGGAAAGCACGTTAGGCTGTTGGTCCCAGCTGTCATTTGTAGATCTTTGGCAGTCATTACGGATTGCCAGAAGCCAGTAAATCTGACTCCAGTCTTACCAAGTTGTATCATGTTACCCAGTTAATGGATTGTGGAGGCCTGGTAGGCAGCCGCTCCACGTAAAACACTGGTTTCAGCTGAATCTGGTTTGACTGGAAGCCGACCTCAATATATTTGGGAAAAGGCTAGGCAGATCATCAATTATAGTCAAACAAGAAAATAATTATAAAAATCAAAATGTGAACAAAGCATAAGAGCATACGTAAATTCTTATTAATTTACGTAGGTTTTGCTTTTTGTATGCTTTTTTTTCGTATTTATTTTCGTTAATTATTATTATGATTATGAAGGTACCAAAATAATTCAAATCTAAATGATCAACATCCATACCAAAAAACTGATTCTCTGAAAAACAATTCGTAAGAAGTTCATTTCGGTTGAACAAAAACAAAAATTGGGGCATAACAGTTTGAAGAAACTCTTGACAAATGAGACGTCAGCATTTTCGTCATAATCCAGGCAGTGACGGCTGGTAATATTGTTGTCAGTTTAATAGCGCGCCTGTCAAGAGTAAGGCTGACTGTCCACTGGAGCGGAGAGGAGAGGAGCGCGGCGGAGCTGTGCCAATATTAACCTTACATAACATTTCCGCTCCGCTTCAGCGGACAGAGATTTGCGAACTAGTTTAAGAATTCATACAAAGCCGTGAAACGGAGCGAGGCTGCGGAGCGGGGCAGCGGACTGGGGAAATGGACACTCGCTCAAATTACCTACTCTTTGCGCAAACTCGTTACTCTAAACAGTCCGCAACTCCGCTCAGCTCTAGCTCTCTACGCATCAATAGACAGACACAGTCCGCAACTCCGCTCCGCATGATTCCTTCCCTCCGTTCCGCTACCTCGCTCCGCGTCAATGGAAATTGGACAGGCAGCCTTAGTATGGCAGTTTTAGACAAAATATCTTATTGTTAAAGGGAGGCCTTAAGAATTGGGTCGTGTTTTCCAAAGTTGGTTTATTATTAAACAGGAATAATATCAAAGGGATTATCAAACATTTGTAATAAGAGGAACAAAGAGCTTTATTTTACTTGAAGTTTGACGGGTATTGTAAAGTAGGTATTACATAATTTACTTGAGATTACTTTTGGTATGTTTGTTCAAATATCATCAGTTTTAACCATGAAATACCATTACCCAGTAACATATTCAATTTATTGAACCAAAAATACGTATTAAAAAATATGTAAGTATATTTTTTGTAAACCAAATATTATATAGACAACCATCCAAAAATGTTAATATAAAGAGAGACATCCTAAAAAAATAATCTGATATTGCACACATTATAACGTTGAAATAACACAGAAAATGCTAAGAAAAAGACAATAATGATACCACGTCGATTCCGCAAGACTTGTTGTAAAATCCTAGTCATCATCTTCCTGCCTTGTTCCATATTACTTGGGGTCGGCGCAACACGTCTTTTCTTCCATTCTGCCCGGTCAGCCGTCATGCTATCACTAACTTCCTTTTTATTTCATATCGCTCCTCATCCAATCCATCCATTTTTCTTTGGCCTCTCTCTTCTTCTCCATCCATCCACATTTATATTCATAACTCTTCTAGTTACATGCGTTTCATCCTTGCTCTTCACAGGATCCATACAAGCGGTTCCCTTTTAACTTTTCCGTCACTGGTGTCACTTTTAAACTACCTCTAATGTACTGATTTCTCGCTTCATACATTCTTGTTACTCTAAACATCCATTTCAACATTCTCATCTCCGCTACAAGCAATCTATTTTCATTTGTCTTTTTTACAGTCCAACATTCTGATGCAGTACAACAGGTCTTACCACGGACTTTTAGATTTTCTCCTTCCACTTGAAGGATATCCGTGGGTCGCAAGTTGTTACAGTGATCTGTTGCAATTTCATCCATCCTGATGGCGTAGAAACGTAATCTTAACTTAATATTAAATGTAAAAATAAGTTCGTTTTCGCTACATTTTTACTAACCGATTTTGATGAGTTTTCGTGCATAAATGGGATTCTGGAGCTTGTTAAAGGCTACTATGAGCAAAACCGCAGGCTAAATCAGTAAATTTTATTAATCTATCCACAGACTATGATGTGCCAATGTCATCACGATACCGTTGTGAAAAAAGGGTAAATAGTTATTTAAAAGGGAAAGCTATTTATAAAGCATAGTTATTTAAAAGGGAAGTTATTTATGAGGGATAGTTATTTAACTAATGCTATGCGTCTTGTTAAGCTCCCTCTCCCATCCACACCGGAATCATGATAGTTCATTTTAAGTCTATATAGGCCCCTGCTGTAGCAGCTGTCTTATATCGATAGTCGTTACGATAATATTCCAAAAGGAATAAAGGTTTAAAACACAAAAGCGGCTTGTTAGATGACCGGGTCAAGGGTCGAATGCAGAAAACGGTACACTTAGAGATGGTACGTATTGTAAATGGATTCTTCCTTATAGAATTCTTAAGTATTGGAATACCTGATTCCTTTCCTTTTTCCTTTTATTGTTCGCGTTATTGGAATTGATTTTATTGGCCATTATTTTTAAGTGCATTTCATATATGAGAGTAGGTTTTCTTTACAAGATTTTAGACGGCATGGTTTTAGATATGGTAGGCGCCCGATCAATGTACAATAACGGTCAGCGACCCACATACACTCATTGACATTGTTAATATTGTTAAGACGAACGGCGATGCGCCACCGGTACATGGTGGACATCCCACCCACACGCACTAAACGTTTTGGGAACACATTCATAGTGCGTACAGCTAAGGAGTGGAATTCCCTGCCAGAGTCTATGTTTCCAGATAGCTACAACCTGGGAGTCTTTAAGACAAGAGTGAATAGGTTGCTTCTAGGCAAACGTGCTCCATCTTCGACCGCATCATCGCTTACCATCAGGTGAGATTGTGGTCAAACGTATGCCTATAAATAGTAAAAAAAAAAATAATATCAAAAAACGAAGTATAGACATAAAGATGTCCTGAATCGACTTCTATCGAGATCCTTTACGTTTTTAGTAATGAAAAACGGCTCCTAATTTATTGTTTGGGTATCTACGAAGGGATATTAGGGAAAGGTAAATGTACTTTATTGCCAGTTTATCTGGCGCTTACCATAGAATGATTTCCAATTTTTTGTCATTTGTTGGTACCAGCAGACGTATAATATAATTATACTATAATAAATTATATCTTGATATTTTATAACGTATCTGAAGAACGTCTTGTGCGTATTGTATGTCAGGAATTTTAATATCGCCAGAGCCTTGTTCGAGTTGGAAATTAAGGATAATAATTTATGTCTTATTGGCCACAAAAAATTTGATCCTTACCTAAAAGCCAATTAAAATGAAGCATGAAAAGAGCATCTACCAGTTTGTATTTAAGTATTTATTGAAAACATTATTCTTAATTGACCTGAAAAATAATGGTGAAAGGAGCAGACTATTTTGAAATTAATTAAAATACTTTTTGTGGACCTTAAAAAATCAATCAACCTTCTAAAATTCAGTTGATCCCTAAACCTAGCCCCTAAAATAGCTCTACATCATCCCCAAAAAACAGATCACACCAGCCCAATATACCTTTATAGGCACAGCATTAGGGTCCCACTTGACCGATATTCGTTCATTAATATTCAAGGCAGGACTCCAGCCGCGGAACCCTCACCACACCGCATTGGTATTCTGGATACGAGTAGACAAATAAGTTAAATAAGTTTGGGCGAAGATGGCGCACTCAATGTGGATTGTGATGAGCCGTCAAATATTTGAGATTGAGGTGTCGGGAAATGCTGAGCTAGAGTTTGACGGAGCATAAGGCACTTGTCTCACCGCCGGCGAGGAAGCGAGTATCTATCAACTATTTGCTCGCTGAGAAAAGGGACAAAAGATATAGATCTCGTGTGAGTAAAAGGGACACATACATACATAGTCGATAGCTGGCTGTTCACACTGCCGGCGAGCGGCTATTACCTCTAGTTGATCGCAGCGATAAATGCTATCAAAGGTTGTACTCGCTCAACGACACTTTCTCGGCGATGCTCGCTTGGTGGTCAGAAGTCACCAAACAGCAGTAATTTCCACCTACAGTGCGGGCCGAAGCGAGTATTGCGAGTAAAAGCCCGTCGCACAAAAGCACTCGCTGAAAGCCGAGCGTCAAAACTATCGAAACTTTTCACTCGCTGATCGTCAACTCGTTTCGAATTTGAAGCTTTACTCGCTACTCGCTGATCGCCGGCGGTGAGACAAGTGCCTGTGAGAACTTCTTTGTTATTTGCGATGTAAAATGTTAAAAGTTGACCATCCACAAGTGTAACAGAATAAACGCAATACCTCAAAACGGGTCATTGTACTCATCAACAACTTTCACTCTATGAGACCAATACTCAAAATGTAAAAAAAAAACGACTGCCTCAAACATTTATGTAACTCGACAAAATGTACTGAACAGATGATTTTTTTCGGGATTTCGGGGTTAGTCCCATAGTAAAAATTGTTCATAATGTTGAGTACAATGAACCCTTCAGATGTTTATTAGTTACACGTTGCATAGGATGTGCTCGGATAAGTTTGCCACGATAGCTGTGTGGATTATTTTTAAGGTTCCGTACCCAAAAGGCAACCAACGGAACCTTATTACTGAACCTCCGTTGTCCGTCCGTCCGTCCGTCTGTCTGTCAGCGGGCTGTATCTCAAGAACCGTAATAGGTAGACGGTTGAAATTTTCACAGAGTGTGTATTGTTGCCGCTATAAAAAAATGATGTTTATGGTACGGAGCCCTTCGCGTGCGGGTCCGACTCGTACTTGGCCGGTTTTTATTAGGGTTCCGAACGTCCGTATTTGCATTCAGTCGAATCAATATATATAAAACTAGCTGACCCGCGCAACTTCGTCTGCGTCAAAATTTTCATTACTGCTCGCCTCCTATTGGTCTTAGCGTAATGACATATAAACTTAAAGCTTTCCTCGATAAATGGGCTATCTAACACTGAAAGAATTTTTCAAATCGGACCAGTAGTTCCTGAGATTAGCACGTTCAAGCAAACAAACTCTTCAGCTTTATATATTAGTATAGATTCTACCGTTACTGACTGATTGAGTGACTGACAGACAACACAAAGCTGAAACTACTTGTCGTAGAAAGCTGAAATCTGGCATGTAGGTTCTTTGGGGAGTGTAGGGGAGCAGTAAGATGATTTCCCGAAATTCCTACGGGAACGGGATAAAACGAGATATGCACGTTCAAAACAAGTAAAAGTAGCCTCGACTCGCACTTTGTCCGTAAGCCACTTGTGCATAGAATGACTATTTCCATCGCCACGCTACGCTATAATGATCCAGTCTATTTTCATAGAAAGCAATGCTAAATATACATGCGTAGGTTAGCCGTGGTCTGCTGTGAAACGCTGCCTTTATCAGCTTATGGAAGGTAAGTAACTAACGAAAGTTTAATTGAAATTCTTGCCAAAAGTTCCACATGATTTATTGATAAACTAAGCAAGCACATGAGTCTAAGCAGAATAACCTTAGTACATTTAAACTATATCAAAATTTATTTATTTACACACAAAACAAACTATGAACAAACTTTCAACATCTACAACGTATATTGTTAAGTTTGTTTCTGTTCTATTTTACAATATTAAGAAGACCCGCTTCCCTATTGCAATAGATAGTTATTTTCATGTAAGTCTGGAAACTTCTGTTGCTCGGCAAAATTAAAGCAATAAAGAAGAGGCTAGTCAAGCGTAATGTGAAGTGAGGGGCACGTGTATTCCTCTATAGAATTCGACGCAACACGTGTATTTCCAACTTGTTTTAGCACTCACACAGCCATTGAACGCGGACTGAATAAAATGCGACTATAGGGCATTGCATTGCAAATTCCGTCTAAAAAATAGAGCTTTTAACATGGCCCAATGCCGTCCGAAATGCAGTGTTTGTTCTTCCAACAAAGAATTTTGAAGCTTGTTCAAAGCATTTAAAAACGCGAAGTTTTTCATGCAAACGGTTTTTAGGGTTCCGTAGTCAACAAGGAACCCTTATAGTTTCACCATGTCCGTTTGGCCGTCCGTCAGTCCGCGGTTTAGCTCAGTGACGCTAGCAGTAGAAAGCTGGAATTTGGTATGGATAAATAATTACGCCGACAAAGTATTAAATATAATCTTGCAAAAAAAAAATATATATGTGTACGTAAAGTGGAGATGATGTTTTTTGTTTATCCCACGGTGTGAGGTATCGTTGGATAGGTGCTTTAAAATTATTGAGGGTGTGTGAAAACCTGTTTTTCCATCCAACAGACAAAAAGTTAAATTTTGCAAACTAGTGTAATGTTCAATTGGACAAATGCTAACGGTTGTGTTTAAAGCAACACTTGACATTCATTGTGGACATTTTTATACTCTAAATTCTGGAAGCCATTACACAAATCACTGGTACAGGTACATCGTTTCCGCCGGGGTACAAATGTATCGCGATTTTGTCGCCATTTTTCGGTACTGTGTATTTAAAATATGTGTCCAGGGGTTGCGTTGTTCGAAAGAGTCACCGCGGCCCTGGCACGCAAAGGGCAGGACGAGGAACATGGAAGGGTTTTAGTCAAAAAGAGTCTGACACTCCCTTCTTCTCCGCCCAGAGCAGGAGGAGTATTCAATGATTTCCCATCCTTAAAAAAAGGAGGCAATTTGAGAGATTTCCTTATGTAATGCCCGAAGTCCAAAAAGTGCTCTGGGTCTAATTTTAATAAATGACTTAAGATTAACGAATCAAGTCAAAAGTAATTGAATCAAATCATTTTTATTCATATAGACAATGCAATAAGCTCCCGCCTTAGGGATGGATAGGAATGTATAATTAAGGGCAAGGTGCAGCCTACCCATTGAGGGATAACAGACGTGATGTTGTAATAAAAACAAAGTTAAAACTAAACAAATTATTCCCTCGCTTTCAACAGGAAATCTTCGTCTACGCAGAAATTGAAATAAGCAAAAATGCTCATAAAATAAAAACTACTGAACCACACTGAATTATTTTTTTACGAAACCAAACGGCAAGTAATACTGCATCGAACTAAAAAAGAATAACAGAAACCTAGGAGTAATCGGTGTACATACATAAAAAAATACCCACCGAATTGAGAACCTCCTCTTTTTTTGGAAGTCGATTGGAAAACGGTATTTATTTACACAAACGCCTAAACCAACTTATCGATTACAGGTATTTCCACGTAGGCCTATAACATACATCACATTGCCCACATACCACCGTTCTACCAAAAACCACCGACTAAATCAAGGGTCATGAAAAATTTAAATAGCGCAACTACCGGTCAGACCTTTTTCCCTTTAGAGGTATCAAAACTGAAAGGTAGCGATACAATTTGGGTAGATAACGTTTATTGAAGGTAGTTTAGGTTGAAAAGCAATTTTGTGCCAGGTGAAGTTTAAATAAGTTGTTTGAAATTATGAACGAAATGCTAATAGATCTTGACTCGTAATTACCGGTTAGGGGGGGGGGTTAGGGGGTGCCCTAGCTTTCCGCTAATGGTGGGGTCTGGATCCCGGGTCACGTCAACAATGACAAGGCGACGGGCACTTTACGTTCGGATTTTATGTTCTAAGTGTTTGCCATGCCGTACCACATCACGCCGATGACATCGTTTCCCCCGTACTAAGGAGGAAGCGCGCGGGTGACGCGAAGACGACGATGATGAAAAAGTGCGAGTGTGGAACAACAATTTTTATTATTATGTGCCCATGCTCGAAATCGCGAAAAAGAAACAGCTGTACAATACATTTTGTCGAGTTATGCGCATATACCTGTGTGGATAAGACGATTTTTTTTTTCGCGATTTCACTGTTGTTCTATGAAAGGACATACTTAAGACGAAAATAATGGGAGAAATGGGAAGTGCGAAAAAAAAACTGTACTAAGTGGTGTTGAGGTAAACATTTTGTATTTTGAGAGGTAAAAGAACAAATACAGTACTTCTGAGGTAAACGACTTTTGCCCCTGTTTCACAAAAACTTTTCGCTTCGTTATGAGCCGCAAGCTTTTAGACTAAGTACAGTTTTAGGTACTTAAATGTAATTTGAGGTCAGCCACCACCAATTAGAGAAAGTGAAATATTAATACTTCTGCCCGTGGCTTGGATCGCGTTAGTATAGGTTTTTGCAAAAGAAAAGTAAAGCCATATATCTCGGGGAAGCAATAACATATGGCAAACTAAAGGAAAGCTCTCATTTTTAACAAATTATAGTTTAAAAATTTCTTACTAAAGCTACCAAGTTATACCGCAATCGATTTTTTTTTTAATTCAGTGATGCTGTTATAGATTCTTGGGCCTGATGTTGATGAAAACTAAAACTGCATCAATTATTTTTGAAAAAAAAATTGAATCGATATTTTTTTCTCTGAAAATTAATAAAGGATTTTGTTAAAAATGAGCTCTTTCCTTTAGTTTGCCATGTATTATTACTTCCCAGAATTTGATCCTTATTACCTACACTTTCGGATGGTGTAATAATACAGGATGTATTTTTTTTCAAAATGAACCGTTTTGATTCCTGGGTAGGAACAACGACTCTTCAAAAATCCAATGATGCAGTGTTAGTTTCATCAAAATTGAGCTCGAGACTCATTTCAATGTTTTTCGATATTCCTTATAGTTTCGGATTTGGCCCTGAAGGCACACTTAAAAAAAACAGCCTGTACAGGCGGACTTCATTGCAACGAGTCATTTTCACCAGTCAATCTTTGGGTTAAAACCACTGTACAATGGACCTTATCATCTTAACTATTGGATTATATCTTTATAATTATCTAGATGACCGCGCAACTTCATTTGCATCACATGAGCATAATTTGAAATAGCCTTTAGCCTTCCTCGGAAAATGAGCTATCCAGCAATAATAAATGTTTTCAATTCGAACCAGTAGTTCCTGAGTTTAGCATATTTAACCAAACAAACAAACAAACTCTTTAGCTTTATTATATAAGTAAAGATATGTATCATCCATAGTAGCAAAGGATGACCCAAATCTTCCATAAACATACATTTTATGAACTTTTCAATACCGGCTCAAACGGGAAATGAGTGTCCCAATTCCCAAAGTCCAATAGAGCAGCGGTTTTGTAATAAACGGCTAATAAATATCGCATAGGTATGTAGCAAAATAATTTATAGCAGTTATTTTTATTGATGGACTCGGGTTTGACTTCGGTCTCAGCTAATGGTAAGCGGCGATGTAGTTGACGATGGAGCACGCTTGACTAGAACATAGGGTTTTTTATCTAAATTGAACGTTCATCATCATAACAGCCGAAAGACGTCCACTGCTGGACATAAGCCTCCCCCAAAGGGGGCGGGGGGTTTGCCATAATCGCCACGCTTGGCAGGCGGGTTGGCGATCGCAGTGTATGGTGTTGCGTTTTACAGAGAACGCTGCATGCCCATTCTCTGGTGAATCCCTTAGTCGCCTCTTACGACCCCCACGGGTATTGAACGTTGTTGTGGGATGATTACGAACTTCACGGTGGGAAAAGCTGCTAGCTGGTGCTCATTCATGAGCATTTATTTACTAAAACTTTATATACTATCAAGAAATTTGTACAGAGGCGTCTTTAAATGCTTCAGGCATTTTCTCCCAGTCGAGCTTAAGATGGTGTAGAAACAGAACATGGCAGGTGAAACTTTATGGTAATTTCTAATAGAAACACAAAGGGAAATAAAGAAAATACAATGTTAAATATAAACTTAGATAATTTTATTGAGAAAAAAAAAATGAAGCCTGAACGCCACCAGGTTTTAATTACAGCCTCCGGCAGGGAACTCCACTCCTTAGCTGTACACCCAATGAAAGTACTAGTAATAATTTACTCAGGAAACCGTTGATAACCTTACTTGCGTGTTTTTCAAAGAGCCTTTTGTTCAATTTGTAATTATTCTATACGTACAATCGTTACTACTTTCCAAGAACCTAAAAGGTATTTAAAGAAGGCTTACACAATAGCTTTTATCTTTGAACATTTTCTTAAAAGAGAATAATGTATTTTCTCAGAAATTACACGGTAAGGTTATCATGTTTGTGATCAAAGATGTATGGGGCAGGATAATTAAAGTCTTGTACAGTCAGCAAAATTATTCCTGCTGGTTTCTATTGTTCTATTACAGAGGGAAAAGCATCCCCTCTTACAGAAAAAACGGTCACCGCGTTTTCCTGCATCATTAGTTAGTAGTGTATTGTTTTATGATTGTGAGGGTACTAAATAACAATTATTTGATTTTTTGAACCTTATAAATTGTTGCTAACCTGAAAAACTGATCAGGGATAGAAAATGGCATTCTATCTGCGGTAATGATTGCCAAAATTGAAAATCGCAGTTAATTCATTCTGGCAACCTTTTTTTTCTTCATATCGTATAGGTAGTAAGGTCTAACGACCCTACACACCCTAGTGTCAGAGTTTTTACACCGCCCCAAGGGCCTCTAACATGGTTTTTCTGGCAACCTAAAAGAATATTTGACCCGAAAAATTCTAAACATCAACACCGGTCCGGAAAAGCGTTGAAGACGGACCTGATATAAATGTCTGTCGCAAACAACGACTTCAAGGCAAAAAAAATGATTATTTCGACGATCGAGCATAATTATACACGACTGGCGAAGAATGACAAGGAGAGCCAACCCGAAATATTGGAATAAGGCTAGGCAAAGAGATATTCCGACAGTCTAGGCCCCATCTGATTTGTATTCTAAAGTCATACCAACCAAACGTATATATATACTCGTAAGTTGTCATGAGATCCAAAAAATAATAACTTTACCCAACCACCTACTAGCCAGATTTTTAAATCAGTTCATTATGAACCCGTCGTTTGCCGAGCCATCCCTCAATCATGCGCGGGTTGGCTAGCACACACCATACTCAAGGAAGAGTTAAGGCCAAAAGGTGTACTGTATTGGCATTTCCGTGGCCGGCTACGCAACACCTTGAATTTTATTTTACACTATTGATAGACACACGTTTGACCACTATCTCACCTGACGGTAAACGATAATGTGGTCGAAGATGGAGCACGCTTGCCCAGAAGTAACCTGTTCACTCTTGACTAAAAGACTCCCAGGTTGTAGCGAACAGGAAACACAGACTGGCAGGGAATTCCACTCCTTAGCTGTACGCACAATGAATGTGTTCTCAAAACATTTTGTGCGTGTGGGTGGGATGTCCACCATGTACCGGTGATGCATTGCCGTACGTCTGGAGGGTTGTTCATGGTGCGACTATCTTTTTAGCACCCACAACCCAGTTACTGGGTTACCCGATAAACAGTACTGGTTTATCAGCCAATTATGAGTCTGAAATCTCGTTACGAAGTTTTAATATCAATCCTACTAACTTGAATGGAAGATGTTTTAAGATGTTTACCTATGAAACTTTTTACTACCTTCACTTTATTTTGATGCCGACTATACCTGTTTTATTTCTTGCGATCCTCTTACAGGAGATAAGTGCGCCGTAAGATAAGCAAGAGCGAAATAAATGAGTGTCTGCCTTTTACTGCGCTCTTTAGATTAAGTTTTATTTTAGTTTTTTATTCAGTCTTCATTTAAAGAGGATTGGGATTGGCTAGATGCATGGGGTCATTGTTTTTTGATTTTTAAATCTCTATTACTTTGATTTTGAGATTTCGTTGATCTTAGTTATTATTTGTTTTATTAATGAAACGGCTGCTATCTTACCTGGACTACCCAGTTACTGTGTAGTAAAATACTATCTGGCAGGATTGGATGGTGCTTCAATGGAGACCCTTTAATAATAATATATCATTTCATTCAGGTAACAAAGATCCATAACATCTTTACCTTACAGACTATCATACATATTTATAAAAACCTTAAAAATATGAATTAACTATTATACACGAAGTGACGGCGTCGTGTTGCGCTGCGTGGTGACGCGTAGCCTTCCGCGGAATCGCCGATATACACCCTTCGATCAAAACTATTCCTTGAGGAAGGTCACAATATGATGAGTCAATATTCGCACCACGAACGACTTAAAATTCGTGTTGTGGCGCGACTCTAACTTCTCGACCCTTAAGGTCCAGCTGGTCTTCGCTCGAACCTACTCCATGATCTCCTCAACCTTCGTGGTATGATGTTATAGATTAATGGTAGATACCTACATAAAAAGTGGGTACCTAAACCCAGATATTACCTACACAACATAAAGTTAGGTGCAAAGATACATTAAACGCCTACCTACACGAATGAAGCGTAATATGAATAAAGTGTGGTACATTCGTAACAAAAGTTGTTTCCCTCGGGCGCTTACATTTTTGCGGCCATCTACTTCTGAACAGGTTTCATTTAAGTTCTGCCACACACTAAGCAACTGTTGGCTGCTTCATCTCAGCGGATAATGGCCGCCACACTTTATCATAAAAATTCCTTACAATTATATATTATCAACCTGCCTAGCCTTTTTCCCGACTATATTGTGGTCGGCGATTTCAATGTCGTTCCCGTAGTAAAAGGTGTTAATGATGATGAGTACAATGACCTCTTGAGTTAATTCTGTTACACTTTCTATAGTCGTATAGTAGAAACAAAAAACTGGCCAAGGGCGAGTCGGACTCGCGAGAAAAGAGTTTTTAACATGTTATTTTAACATAACAGACTTTTATAGGTTTTCCTGTAATCTTTAGGTATAGAACTATTATCTGCATTTTTTTTTCAAAATTTTAGGCTTAGTAATTTTGGAGATAAGGGGGGAATGGTTATTTTAGGTCTAAATTCTTGAATAATTTCAAAACTGTTTATTTTAAAATTATGAGTAGAATATAATTAAAACCTTCACAGTAAGCCCTTTCATTGGATATGGCACACGACAAGGTTTGAAAAACTTTTTTTAATTTTCTAGTTTGACCTCCAAAAGTGACCCCTATACTAAAAAAAATATTTATTTACGTAACGCATCCGTGTTTGGGTTACAGAAGTCCGTATGTATATCAAATTTCAACAGAATCGGTCTTGTAGATCCGGAGAAAACTGGCTGTGACAGACGGACAGACAGACAGACACACAGACAGACAGACAGACAGACAGACAGACAGACAGACAGACAGACTGATAGACAGACAGACAGACCGACATACAGACAGAGTGATCCTATAAAAACTTCGAGTTTGATTGCTCTGATGTTGTGTTACCGACATCTGTTTTTTCTAAAGAAAATTGTACAAAGTGTTGATCACTGACTAGACATCGACGCGTTTCACCGTGTTTCAGCGTAGCGCGGTGAACCAACATTTGAGCCTGGCAAATTTTCAGAACGTAATTATTTGCGCTCGATCTTACTTTCATTTACCGTGCAAGCAAACGTTTGCTTAGTCGAGGCACGATTCACATGTCTTTGACTTTTGTGAGTACGTAAGCGACGCAGATGAATTTTATTTATATTCATCATAATGTGTATGGTTGTCACCGAATAATTGCAAACTCCGTTAATCTCGACAGTTGTCAACTGAAAATTTCTTCTGCAATGACACGCTCATATTCGCTTTTAGTGATAAGGCCACCCATTGTGTCACCCTATGTAATGTTTTCTCATATATCTTTTCTATAACGTAAATGGTGTACATAATAGAGAGTATTCTACGAATCAAAGTCCTGTATTCTATAATCTCTCCATGTCATTTTGAGCAATTGTAACTGAAATGTGACCCAATCAGCACACAAGACTCCAATTTATCTGTTTTGGTTTTATAGTAGGTAAAATTGAAAACTTGGTCCTTCATTGGTCATAGGTATGAGCTCACATGTACGCCATAGATTTACGAATTGAATCAACTCCTTGGGTATTAATGGCATAGAATTGTGGGGTTGTCCCAATTTATCGTCATGGTTTTGTTGTCATGGTTTTCGCGAGTCGCTAAAAACTGATATGAGCTCGATATGAAAATTCGAAATGGCGACGATGAAAATGTTTAAAATTCTTTTGTAATTTTATGATTGTCGGGGTCGCTAAAGTTTTTATTTTGAGTTCATTTTAATTTTGAAAATAAGTCAAATACATGTCTATGATTTCCTTCCCTAAGTGGAAAAACATAACTATGGAGCCACTGATAGTGGCGACTGGTGACCGTAACTGGTCGCTTGATTTAATTCCTAGTGGCCCAGTGTGAAAAAGATGTAAAATGTACGCCTTTATTTACTCATGTAGCTATTAGCAAGTTTTCATGTGCACTTTTCGCTGTAAATAGGTCAACTTTTCCGATGAGTGATTCCGTAATTATCACGTTTTTAGCAAATATTTTTAGAGGCATTTGAGCTGGCTGGATGTAGCTGGATATTCAATTTCTAATATGAATATTTTTAGCTAAAAACTAATATGGCCATAGAAAATTTAAGTTAACCACTGCGTCACGATCCCGAATTCTAGTCTTTATAACAAAATGTTGTATAAAAAACTTTTTTTATCAATAAGAAAAAAAAATTGCAAAGTTTAAGAAGTAGGTTACTGAAGTAAAGAAAGAAAGAAAACTTGTTTATTTGGCACACACAGAAACACACAATGTTAGTTTACATGAACATTTTTGCGCTGCTCTCGATACGGTAACGCTCGCGTCCTGCTTATCAAAGTGCAATCTATATAATCATTACCATTAATATTTAGCGTCTTAGCCGAAGGTTTTCATCTTCTCATTATCGCAATATAAGTGAATGGGGTTGGGGTGCTGTTGTGTAAGTATCAGAAAGGTTGCTGATAACAGTCATGATATTAGGTTTAACAGCTGATTGTGGTAGCTTATGGAGGATTTGAACTTAGGTACTGTCGTTTGGGGTTAATGAACTTTTTTACTGCCAACTAGAGCTAAGATGATGGTATGATTATGTACCTAACTTTTATAATGATGAGCCGAAACGTTAGAAGTCGAATCTTCAAGGTTGTTATGTAACGCTTTCTTGAAATTGAAACAACGCGAAATCTGTCGCGTATTAAAGTAATTTTAGAGAACAGCAGAAACGGAAAGCATAGCTGAACAAGCTTTTACCTGCGACTTCGCACGCTCGTATCCCGTTTTTCCTGTTCCCGTAGGAATTTCAGGAAATCATCTTAGTGCTCCTCTACGGAGTGTAGGGAAGCTACATGCCAATTACCGCTTTCTACGACCAGGAGTTTCGGCTGTGCGTTTTCTATCACTCATTCAGTCAGTAATGTAAGATATTTTTGCGTGTTTTATGATTTTAATTTTATGATTTCTGGTTTCATAATTTCAATTTTATTTATTATTTGTTTTATTTGATTAATTATTATTATTATAATCAAATTATAATTACTGTAGTTCATATTTTTCTGTCTAACATTGTTTTTGTATTATTATTATATTTTATGGCTATTGTGCAATGGGTTCGAATTGCCTGAATAAATAAATGAATTATTATTATTATAGTGATGTTTCGTTCGTAAAAATTGTTTGAAATCTTAATTTGAATACACAGTAAGGTTTCATTTACTTATTTAAGTTACACCTTACAACTGGAAGCATAAGTTTAATATTAGGAACAGGTGATACAAATACATTTATCAGAAGATGATAATCAAAAACCCGATCAGTGCAAACCACTAAATTAATTAAACTTAATCCCGCGACCACATCGGAAACCCGATTTCAGAACCAATCTGTAGTAACATCCGCTTCGCGATCGTGACGCCACAGTCCCGATTCTCGATAGTCATGCTGTAATAATAACGATGGAACCGCAGCCACAGAGTGTGGATACAACTCGGTGGCTACTACTAGTGAACGCAATATATATCTATAGGTCGTATATTTTTATAATACGTAGCTGCATTGAAGCATGATTTCCTGCGTCTGATTGTTTGCCTACGATTACCACATTAGTAGATAATCTGCTAAGGATTAATTATGTCATGACGCTGAAGAGTTTGTTTGTTTGCTTGAATCTCAGGAACGACTGGTCCGATTTGAAAAATTCTTTCAGTGTTAGATAGCCCATTTATTGAGGAAGGCATGTATCACGCTAAGACGGAGCAGACGAAGATGCGCGGGTCAACTAGTGTAAAATATATATATATATATATAGTTTTAAGAAACCCATAAGTATTAATCTAATATGACGGGTATGCTAATAGCTATCCAAGGGATTCACGATCCACCTTACTTACTAGTCTCCGTTATTAGATCCCTGCTACACACTACTATGGATAGCAACCAGTAACACAATGAAGTGGATAGTAAGGATTACAGTATGATTAAAATAAGCTCAAACACGGCAGCAACTTGTAAAAGTGGATGAAAAGTAACGTTTCAATACTTCTTCTAAAATATAAGTAGTCAAAGTGATATAAATCGAAAAATTAAAGAACATAATTCTTGTTTTCATTCCGATGGCATAAAAACTACGATAGTTCTGATTTCTGTCGGAGTCTAGGTTACGCGAGCGAGCATGAATATTACTAGGAATGACGTCATTTTACTCTGCCGGCGCGGGGTTCCGTGTTCTGTGACCGCAGCGATACGCGAACCTGACTGGAGTTGGCAGCAGATGTCCTCATGCAAATGAATCCAACTGTTGTCTTACATAATTACAATTTACTTCTGCTGCTGGATTTAGATTTTAGCTGCAATATAAGTAAGTATGTCAGTACTTTTCGAAACCAGCTAGGAATAACATTGTAACTCATATTTAGTAACTTTAGAAGAGAGCGCGTCAAAGATTTAAAAAATTCTTTCAGATTTCGGTTAATTCTAAATTCCAGCTATACTTTCTTATGATTTTATTATTGCATATAATTATGTTTATTTTAAGACTTTCTATAAGTTACAATGACATTCCACAAGGTATATCAACTGTATAAAATGACATTGTAAATTGTAACTCAGACATACAATCGCATAATGTGTGTGTGTGTGTGTGCTTATTTAATAAGAAATAATAATTTCCAAGAACAAAATTGTAACTTGTATTACAATGTTATACTAATAACGGCGAGCTTAAACAATGATGACAATGATGTGTAACTAAATATATCCTTTTATTAACTGCAGTTGTCTCTCACTTACAACAGGGGTGAGTGCACAAAAAATCTTAATTTTTATTATTATTATTTAGGAAAAACATGGACTGTTTCTTAGCTCTTTGGCTAGTTTTAAGCTACATTAACGGGCCAAGCCAAATCAATGTAGCGTGTGGTGAGTGCTTAGGTGTCTTGAGGAGAAATTTCATTTTCCTCTATCTGCATGAACTTCCGCACTATTCTGCAGGTATTCAAAATTGCAGCTGTTTGAAGTATTATGTAAATTAAGTCTTTAAGGTCTATTAATTTGAGACTATGGTGCAGATAGTTGGGTATTACCCCTGTAGTGGAGACAACAATAGGCACGACATATACTTTATTTTGCCTCCAAATTCTTGTGACTTCTTCTTTTAGCTCAGCATAATTACTTATTTTTTCTCCTATTGCCTTTTGTAAATTGTGCGTGTTGGGGACTGCAATATCTATCAAGTAAGTAACTTTATTAATTTTGTCTTGGAGAGTGATATCTGGTCTATTGTAGTGAACAGTCCTGTCAGTGAGAAAGGCGCGGTCATAGTAAAGTTTATGTGTGGTTTTATTATTATTAAACGTTTATTTCAGATTATGACATTCATACAAAGTTTAAATATTAATTAAATATAAAAAATAAACAAATATTTCATACAACAAAAAGAAAAATCAATAAAATCAAAAAAACAAAACAAGAAAAATTAAAAAATCAAAATAAAATAACAATAATCAAAATAAATCACAATTATCAAGCACAGCACGAACACAGCACGAATATGATTGTAACTTGAAACTGTTTATAACTGAGTTACGATGTTATTCCTTGCAGGAGTTCTAAAAAGGCCACTTTAGCAGAATTAGAAAGCACATCACGCTACCCGTCACTATCAAATTTTCCCAATCAACCTTGAACCTAATGCGTTAGCGATAAAGATGAAAATGAAATTTGATAGATTGTTGTGTGGTTAATATTATGATTTTAATATGATTCTGCTAAAGTGCCCATTTTAGACACGCAGGTGTCGTTTTAGGAAATGAATTAACTTGGCTCTGCTGGAAATACGTTATACTTATTAGTAGTTGGTGTAGAAGTGTCCTGATTTTAATATTACCCTTATTAGCTTATTCGTCAGACTTTTGAGGCTAGGTACTTGATATTTTTTTTATTGCCAGGTTTTTATGATGCGGGGAACTGATGGGTTGAGATAGAAGAGGTCTGCGATGAAATGAACGAGTCCAGAAGATGACTGTTCTCGTGACAGGTCACATTGAAGCTGTATATTTAAGTACTTGAGTTAAGATCCTAAGTACCCTAGCTGGGGCAGAGGGCGTCCTCAGTAGACTTTCATCGCGAACGGTCTTGAGCTTTACGCTTCACCTCGCTCCACGTCATTCTGATGCTCGTAGCTTCTGCCAACACGGTGCGTCGCCAGGTCTGATGGGGACGGCCACGTTTCCTTTTCCCTTGAGGATTCCAGTCCATAGCCTGTTTGGGAATGAGATCGGGATTCCTCTTGAGCGTGTGACCAATCCATCACCACTTACGGCGCTATTATACTCGTATATTTACGTAATTATTATACAATAACGTCGGCTTATGCAGTGAAATGAATGATGATGAAAAATAGATGAATTGCAATCAAAACATGTGATTGCAATTTGATTCCGCATTGAGTAAAATATCTTATCTGTTTGGACTTTCATAAAAAAAGGTAATTAATACAGCAAAAAAATTCAATAAAATGACACATAATTAAGTCTAGCATTTAAAAATACATAGCTATTAAATAAATAACCCACGTTAAAGAAACTTGATGTAGTTTTAAAATTCATCGCTTTTTCACTATATAAAATTTAACTGCTAAACTTAGAAATAGAGGTAACTAACGAAGGAGAGAAAAAAAGAAAAGTTAAGGGTACAAATTGTGATTGTTGCTTTAATTTCTTTTTGTTAAACTTTCAAACAAGTGCTTCAGTTATTTTTATCTCTGAAGTTACCTTATAGGTACCGGAGGCAAAAAACTGGCTTCTTTCATTGGCGTCGCTCGCGTTAAAGGGACTTGAACAGAAACAGACTGCTGCGATAAAAAGTGTTCTATGTTCCAGGGGGGATAAATCAAAATCATCAAAATCAGTTCAAAGTCAAAGTCATTTATGTCATGTTAAGTTGCCAGGTGATTTTTTAGGCGTAATGTGTCTTTCATGAAAATATCTAGACATCCAGGTTGAAAATTTGTATATACATATTTGTTACATACATCCAAAAAAATAATTGTAGAAGCTAAAAAATAAACTTTCTATGTTTTTAATAGTCTATATTTTATCTGTCATATTTTCATATTCGTTTTTTTCGTTTTTATTTAACATTTTTTGTACACACATTAACAGATAGATAAAAAGAAGGAAACGGAAAATAGGTTCAAAGGTGATGCTTATTTCTAAAGAAATCTCTTCCAGCAAAACTGCGAAAGGAGGTATAATACTAAAATAAATATGGCACCAAAACATTGTAAATAATATAATAAAAAAATGTAAATGTAAGTAATACATACTTATATGCAACTATGACGGTACAGAAAGGTAGGTAGGTAAGTTAGTGTTCTTTATATTAAACACAAAAAAAAACTTATTTATAAATTACTTATGAACTATTTATTATCGCACTGACCTAATAATGTTTACCATTGTATTAAAAATACAGTAAAAAAACTCAGAATTCATAATTATAACATTTAATAAATTCATAAGATACAGCAGCCAGTTAACCAACCACAGGCAGCCCCCCCTTAATATTTTATTCTGATTAAAATCACAAATTAATAAAGATATTTTAATCCTTCAAATTATTATTCGTGATTAAATTATCTTGAATTTGTAATTCTTCTTGTAATTGGGACAACGATTATTAAATTAAGATTTTGATTATTAAATTGTTTTACATTGCAAGCTCGTTTCAAATTGTTGAGATATTCGAAGAATTAAGACAGACGTTTTGCTTTACCTTAAGTGAAAGAAAATACTGGCTGATTTTGTAAGGAAAAATATTTATAAAGTATCAATCTACAAAGAGCTCTTTTTCAAAATAAGTGGTAAAGATTCATTGTAAAAATAAAACATGATATTTTTTTGATTCCAAGTAAACCCTTTAAATTGATTCTGAGAACCTGTAACTCAGCGAGGCTTGGGTGAATATTTTTAGGTTCTATTGAGTTCAATGTTTTTTATGAGCAAAATTTTATTTGAAATAACAAAATATAAATCACTAATTTGTGAGCGTATAACTCATAAAGAGTTCATCCATTGATATCAAAGGGCAAGTTCCCATATTTCTAAGATGTTTTCATTCTAACCACGGTTTTCATCTGTCAAATACTAAAAAAAACTGGCCAAGTGCGAGTCGGACTCGCGTGCAAAGGGTTCCAAACGAATTTAATTTTTTTAACATATTATTTTAACACTTCTAATAGGTTTTCCTGTAATCTTTAGGTAAAGAACTAAAATCTCCATTTTTTTTCAAAATTTTAAGTTCAGTAGTTTCGGAGATAAGGGGGGTATGGTCATTTTTCGTCTAATTTCTTGAATAATTTCAAAACCAATTATTTTAAAATTATGAAAAAAATATAATTAAACCTCTCACAGTAAGTCCTTTCATTTGATATGTCACACGATATTGATCAACAAACTTTTTTTTTAAATTTTCTAGTTTGACCCCCAAAAGTAACCCCAATACTCAAAATTTAATGATTTACTTAACGCGTCCGTGTTTGGGTCATAGAAGTCCATTTGTGTACCAAATTTCAACAGAATCGGTTCAGGGGATCCGGAGAAAACTGGCTGTGACAGACGGACAGACAAACACCGGAGTGATCCTATAAGGATTCCGTTTTTTTTGGAACCCTAAAAATAACCTGTTGGTAAGCGATGATGTGGTCGAAGATGGAGCACGCTTGCCTAGAAGTAACATAATCACTCTTGACTTAAATACTCCCAGGTTGTAGCTATCAGGAAACACAGACTCCGGCAGGGAATTCCACCCCTTAGCTGTACGCACTATGAATGTATTCCCAAAACGTTTTGTACGTGGGTGGGATGTCCACCATGTACCGGTGGCGCATCGCCGTTCGTCTTGTGGTACGATGATGGAACGGGCTTGGCGGAATTAAATTATGCAATTCCATCGCACATTCCTTAAAATGCAACCGGTAGAAAACCGACAGGCTAGTAACTCATCATCGCAGTGCTGCTCAAGTCTTTAGAGCTTCGTCGCGACGAGCCTGTCATTGACGATGATCCTCTTGGCTCGTTTCTCAATTGACTCAAGAGCATCAAGCTGGTATCTTGCAGATCCGTTCCAAAGATGAGAGCAGTGCTCCATACACGATTGAACTTGCGCT
Source organism: Lacanobia wlatinum (assembly GCA_947578705.1). Lineage (NCBI taxonomy): Eukaryota > Metazoa > Arthropoda > Insecta > Lepidoptera > Noctuidae > Lacanobia > Lacanobia wlatinum. The sequence continues at coordinate 27,317,112 of OX388033.1, forward strand.
TGATAGAGTTTGAGCAGCTGTTCCGGCGTGAAGTACCGTCTCACCGACCCCTGATTAATATCCAGCAGTCCAGACGAGCGGCCATCTATGACCTATTCGAATGATAGCCCGATCCCTCAGGAAATCCGCGATCTAATCATACAATCCGGCGGGTAGACCGAAGGAACGAAGCTTTCTAATAAGGCTATCGTGCCAGACCCTATCGAAAGCCTTCGAGATGTCAAGGGAGACCGCTAGTGCCTCCTCGTGCTTCTCTATGGCCTCACTCTAGATGTGAATAGCATACGCTAGAAGATCCCCAGTAGACCGATTTCGGCGGAACCCGTATTGTCGGTCACTAAGGATATCATTTGCTTCTAGGTATGCCGGAAGCTTATGATTTAGCTATAATTCGCGATTATGATTTATGTTTTGCTATAATTCGACGGGTCAGCTCGACTACCCTTCTTGGGCACGGGCTGCACGTTAGCTTGCTCTTCATCACTTTTCCAGTCTCAAACGAAAGGCGACAACTCAGGCGCACAGCAAAAATAATTCTTATTTTCTCCTTTAATTTCATTTTTATTTATGTGCGTTAGAGTTTTGGCCTCTCACTGGTTACTTTAATAAGTTTTTGTAACAGAATATTATAACTAGGAGTAAGTTTTTGCTCTACGAATATTTGCTGATATTCCGTCATTTTTAGCCAGTTTCATCACATCACCTTAATAAACAAGGCCATTACTGCGTTAACTTTAAAAAAAGACACCATACTCAATTGGTATGTATTACTCTAAGAAATTTATATGACTTTGCCATAAACCCGCCTCACATTTCCCCTTACAAAGCCAGCTGGGAGTAAGTTATTATTTCTGTAAAATTGGCACATAGCACCTGTGTTCTAATAACATTACTGTGTGCGATATACCGCCCGTATATTCGACATATTATGTTATATTTTCCTTATAGCTTCCTCGGTACATCGGTTATGGAAATTGAATGGAACGTGTATATTTAGCTGCTGAGTGACGTGGCTACGTGGTTTACTATGTCATCGGTTTGAGTAGCTGGTTTAGATGGCGGTCGTGAAAATTGAAATGAGTTTGACAATCAACGGCCATGTTAGTCACATATCTTATCAGGTTTTTACATTAGTTCTAATGTTGGTGTATTAACTTGACTGGGGTTTATTAAAGAACCCGTATTTTTAAAGAATGTTTGCGCTACATTTTCAGTTCGAGTTCGTCCGCAATATTTCTAATTTTGAACCAGGGCCGTCTTTAAGCTATTGGAGGCCCTGGGCACAGCGGGCACATTAGGATAATGGGACCTCAATGACTGGACTATTTTGCTAAAACGTCGACTATAGATGTTTATTAAAGAGCTACTTTCTAGTTTTGAGATATGCAAAATCGCACATTACATTCTGGCAGATACAAGGGGGCCCCAATCGATCGCGGGGCCCTGGGCTCGTGCCCACAGTGCCCAGTGGAGAAGAGGGGCCTGTTTTGAACTATATTTTGACAACCTTTTCTACATTCTAAATTCGGCGACATTAAATATCGCCGAAATGAGATTGTGACTTTTTACTTTGATTATCAATACGAGAATTAGCCATCAATACGTCATCATATAAATAAAAAATATAGAATTTATTTGCGCAAAGCAAATAATATGACATTTTCAAATAAAATTATCATCCGTAAACCGAATTTTAAGACAACCAAATATATTTTTTTAATTTTTATAGTGTTGGTTGTGTAAAATTTCGATACAATGTTAAATTGTTACAGATATAAATGGAATGAATGAAATGAAATGATAGCTTCTTTATTCTTTTTCTTAAACTTATTTGCAATCACATTTAAAACAGTCCTCTTGAAAGGTTCCTCACTTTTTAGCACCATATTCCAAAAACCGACTCCTGTATGGGTGTCCCAAGCTGTAATCATTATACAACTATAATATAATAATTATAATTAATTATGTGTATTGCTCTCTGCACCACCCAAAGGTTGACTGACAGACATGCCTGTGGTATTAAGTCTGCCTCTGTAAATTTTATTTGCGTTAAGTGTTAAAATAAACAAATTCGTCGCAGTTAAAAAGCCTCATGGGTCAAGTTGACCGCGCATGTAAAATATCAGATGAGTTATGACGATTTAGATATTGAGATAATATCGCACTCATTTTAATGGCTTCCATTTTACACGTTAACGACGTTCTTTCATTGCAACCAATCGATCAAATTAATATTTTCGAATTGATGTAGTGAAAAGTTTAGTAAGTGGGTCACAAAACATCTTTAGACTACCTTCTGCCCGCAACTTCGTACGTGCATTTCCCGTTATTTCCCATTCCCGTAAATATTTTCTTAGTGCTCACCTACACTTTTTCCCTAAGGACCTACCTACCTGCCAAACTTCAGCTTTCTACGACCAGTAGTTTCAGTAGCGCGATGTACATGATTGACATCCCATCCACAAGCACAAAACTTTTGGGAACACATTCATAGTGCGTACAGCTAAGGAGTGGAATTCCCTGCCAGAGTCTGTGTTTCCAGATAGCTATAACCCGGTAAGACAAGAGTAAATAGGTTACTTCTAGGCAAACGTGCTCCATCTTCGACCACATCATCGCTTACCATCAGGTGAGATAGTGGTCAAACGTAAGCCTATTAATAGTAAAAAAAAGACAACGCACTACTGATACTACTGGTCGTGACAACGGAAGAATTTTATATTTAAGAATGATTAACTAAACAGTCGGGCTGTTCAAGATAATGATATTAATGGTGATGACTATGTTATTATGTACGTAACGACGCTGAACTATCAAAAAATTACAGGCACGGAGGAGTCTCCATTTGTAGTGGCTGGTAACCCATCCACGGATCAACCTCGGCAAGCGTTGCTTAACCTCGCAGCTGGACTCGTGCGGTAGTTATTATTTAGTCACGAGCTCTTGTACAAGAACTAGGTAGAAGAGTTATGTCATAAACTTCTATTTTCCCAATAACTGTGATTAAAGCACATCAACTTCGACGACCATTTGATCATCCTGAAAATTGAACCCAGGATATCAGGTTCAACGATAGAACGTGCAACCACTAGATCAACGAGAGTCAATCTGAGCGTAGCTTAATCTTTACTTAGTAGAAAATTGAATATTCATCGCCCAGATGAGATAATACAAAATGTATTTTTAGAAGAGAGCTTTTAATATCAAAAGACGATAATAATTATTATCGCCGCCTATAATTAGCTAGCACATTGCGACTTGAATAATTATTTAATTTTCGATAGTCTTTCAACGTAATTTGCACAGAAAACTTTACGTCTAATACTGTTAATGGTCTGGATAGATTAGGTTAAATTTATGATTATATTTAATTAGTTTGAGGCTAAGAGCGACTGGCTTATAACCAGGGATCGGCAGGTAGAGCTATTCCCGGGATTTAATGACCATTATCTTAACATGGTCATGGTCAATATAATTGATTAATTAAATATTGATGATACATTTAGTTGACATTATTTACAATATGATAAAATATGACATTTAATATAATTTACCATTGATATATATGTAAAAAATTAATTATAATTTATTCATCACTAGTTTCTGCCAGCGGCTTCGCCCGCGTGGTCCCTAGGGAACATTATCCCGGGATAAAAAGTAGCCTATGTCCTTTCTCAGGCTCTAGACTATCACTGTACTAAATTTAATTTAAATTGGTTCAGTAGTTTTGGCGTGAAAGCGAGACAGACAGACAGACAGACAGAGTTACTTTCGCATTTATAATATTAGTAAGGATTAGTAAGGATTAATTTATAATACATTTAATTGACATTGTTTGCTCGAATTTGACCTTGTATTGTTTAAATCCAAATTTATTGCTAAAAGCTTATATATTTGTACACCAATTTCATTGGTAGGACATACGAGCTCGACTAAAATGTTTATATAAGACCTTTATTGTAATATACCTGTGTTCACAAATAAAGATTGATTGATTGATTGATGGATATCTTCTGAATTCCACGCATAGTAAGTAACAATATGGCAAACAACCGAGCGGGACCAGCTTATACCGGAAATGAGTAGTTTGATAAATCGTCGTGCGTACTCGTGATATTTTAAACAGTTTAACTTCATTTAATACATCGATATTCAGAAAAAAAGAATCCCGGAAAAAAAAGAACCCTGAGGCATGTCCATATTAATATTATCATTCAGGTTTATTTACCCAAAATAGCACTACCTACGATGATCCTTACTTGTAAACGCCACATGGGTTGAGTCTCAAGGATAAGCAAATGCTACACGATGTCGAACCAACCTCGGCAAGGTTGGTTCGACGTTGTTAAACATTCGTGCGAGAAGTTTTACCCGCGTTGGCAACAATGTCGTCCGTACATCTCGCCACCGGCTGACCGACACTCTTTTCCAAACCTCGGACGCTACTCGGTCACTGCCTCACTCCACCTGTCATCAATGCCGCCACAAGAAAAACCAATGAACATCGCAAAAAAAGAACCGTAACGTCAACTCACTGGAACCAACCTTCCACTGGCCTGGCAAGCCTCTCAGGGTGTATGTACGACTCATCCACTGTCAACCTCCAGTCTCCGGAGGGGAGTGATGTAGTGGCGTCAATGCCGCCACAAGAAAAACCAATGGAGCAAATCTACATCGCAACAAAAAGAACCACAACGCCATCTATCCAACTAGCAGCGAAATACTACGTCGAAATCCTGCATCGCGCAAGCAGAGTTCACCATGCGATTTGAACACATACATCAGCCCAAATATCAACTATCGGGCAGTTGCCCGCCAGGCACAACAACCGCCTGGTCGGAGGATGCTCCCTTTTCAACAGAGGTTTGCGGGACTTTACTCTCTGTACCGCACACCTCTAAACGTTGCCAGATGTCCTGCCCAGCTTCATTTCTGTGCCGCAATTCGTTTTCCGATGTCAAGTACCTTCAAACGATCTTTGGATCTCGACAATTGGAACTCAATCTATTAAACGTATGTCAAGCATGGAACGCTCCAGAGCTCTCAGTCTGCACACAGCCTCCTGCGTGAGCGTCCATATCTCAGCACCGTAAGTCATGATGGGAAAAACACACTGGTTATAGAGGCAGGACTTCAGACATTGCAGAATTTTGGCAGACTTCAGAATGTAGTCCAATTTTCTAAAAGCGGCCCATTCAAGCTGCATTCTTCTCGATATCTCCGCTTTTTTAAATATTTTTTTCCAAAAAAAAGAATATGGGGAAGATAAACATATCGGTCAACCATCTCCGACGGTTCTTATCAAACTTTAACAGTAGGATTTGAACTGCTGAAGATGTAAGCAATAACCTTCGTTTGGAGTTAACATAAATCCTTATGTACTTACGTATCAAATGTGTAAATTTGAAATTTATGACTGAGGAATGTTCTAGAATTCTCAGCTCTAGCCGTAGCGACGTGGCTTTTGAATAGAGTGGACCCTTTCTATTTCTTTGTTCAGATTTACGCGTTTTATACTCACACAGAATACAGCCGTTATACCGGCGGCGTGAAAATGGGTTACAGGATTATGTCACCAGAGTAAGCAAAAGGAATTTTTCTAAGCTTTAGAATAAACTTCGTTTTTCTCGCTGGTTTTTTAGTAAAATCCATGTAGTAGTAGTAGCTATAGTCTCTTTTTTATCCCGGAGACTAAATTGACAAGTGCAAATGGCAAACTGACATCGATTACAATAGCATTTAAGTCAGTTTTGACATTTGCCCTCGTCAATTTAGTATCCGCGATTAAAAAACAGACTTTAGTGAAGAGGTTTCAAAATCAGTTCAGTACTGCTAGATATTTCACCCTATGAACAATCAAACATACGAATTTGGCTTATTAATTATTTTTTTTGAACAAACACTGGTTCTGTGCGTTTTGGCACGAGATTATTTTGACCAGTTAGCTGAATATTTTGTTCATGGCTGCAACTTTAATCTTTTATTTAGTATTTCCTGACCCCTTTTTATGTAAGGATGGGGGTAAGTCATCAAATGACTTCTCCCGCTCTGGGCGGAGCAGAAGGGAATGTCGGACTGTTATTGACTAAAAATCCACCGTGTTTATTCTAATACCCTTTGAGTTTCAGGGCCGCGGTGACACTTTCAAACAAATTTCGCGTATCTGGCAATTTTTTTTTTACTATTAATAGGCTTACGTTTGACCACTATCTCACCTGATGGTAAGCGATGATGTGGTCGAAGATGGAGCACGCTTGCCTAGAAGTAACCTATTCACTCTTGACTTAAAGCCTCCCAGGTTGTAGCTATCAGGAAACACAGATCTCCTGATCCATACAATAACTGCGTTAGAGAGGTCAGATTGGTAGACGCTCCATATCAAATAATTTATAATTAATTTATAATACATTTAATTGACATTGTTTGCTCGAACTTGACCTTGTATTGTTTAAATCCAAATTTATTGCTAAAAGATTATATATTTGTACACCAATTTCATTGGTAGGACATAGAGCTCGACTAAAATATTTACATAAGACCTTTATTGTAATACCTGTGTTCACAAATAAAGATTGGTTGATGAATATCTTCTGAATTTCACGAATAGTAAGTAACAATATGGCAAACAATCGAGCGGGACCAGCTTATACCGGAAATGAGTAGTTTGATAGATCGTCGTGCGTACTCGTGATATTTTAAACAGTTTAACTTCAATACATCGATATTCAGAAAAAAAATCCCGGAAAGAAAAGAACCCTGAGGCATGTCCATATTAATATTATCATTCAGGTTTATTTACCCAAAATAGCACTACCTACGATGATCCTTACTTGTAAACGCCACATGGGTTGAGTCTCAAGGATAAGCAAACGCTACACAATGTCGAACAAACCTCGGCAAGGTTGGTTCGACGTTGTTAAACATTCGTGCGTGAGGTTTTACCCGCGTTGGCAACAATGTCCATCTCGGCACCGGCTGACCGAAACTTTTTTCCAAACCTCGGACGCCACTCGGTCACTGCATCACTCCACCTATTATCAATGCAGCCATAAGAAAAACCAATCAACATCGCAACAAAAAGAACCGCACTGGGACTCACTGGAACCAACCTTCCACTGGCCTGGCTAGCCTCTCAGGGTGTATGGACGACTCATCCACTGTCAACCTCCGGTCTCCGGAGGGGAGTGATGTAGTAAGAAAAACCATTGGAGCAAATCACCATCGCAACAAAAAGATCCACAACGCCATCTATCCAACTAGCAGTGAATTACTACGTCGAAATCCTGCATCGTGCAAGCAGAGTTTACCGTGCGATTTGAACATATACATCAGACCAAATATCAACTATCGGGCAGTTGCCCGCCAGGCACAACAACCGCCTGGTCGGAGGATCCTCCCTTTTCAACAGAGGTTTGCGGGACTTTATTTTCTGTACCGCACACCTCTCAACGTTGCCAGATGTCCTGCTCAGCTACATTTCAGTGCCGCAATTCGTTTTTCGATGTCAAATACCTTCAAACGATCTTTGGATCTCGACAATTGGAACTCGATCTATCAAACGATCTTTGGATCTCGACAATTGGAACTCGATCTATTAAACGTATGTCAAGTAAGTCATGATGGGAAAAACACACTGGTTATAGAGGCAGGACTTCAGACATTGCAGAATTTTGGCAGACTTCAGAATGTAGTCCAATTTTTCTAAAAATGGCCCATTCGTCGCATTCTTCTCGATATCTCCGCTTTTTTATATTTTTTTCCAAATTAAAGGATATGGGGAAGATAAAAATATCGGTCAACCATCTCCGACGGTTCATATAAAACTTTCACAGTAGGATTTGAACTGCTGAAGATGTAAGCAATAACCTTCGTTTGGAGTTAACATAAATCCTTATGTACGTATCAAATGTGTAAATTCGAGATTTATGACTGAGGAATGTTCTAGAATTCTCAGCTCTAGCCGTAGTGACGTGGTTTTTAAATAGAGTGGACCCTTTCTATTTCTTTGTTCAGATTTACGCCTTTTATACTCACACAGAATACAGCCGTTATACCGGCGGCGTGAAAATGGGTTACAGGATTATGTCACCAGAGTGAGCAAAAGGAATTTTTCTAAGCTTTAGAATAAACTTCGTTTTTCTCGCTGGTTTTTTAGTAAAATCCATGTAGTAGTAGTAGCTATAGTCTCTTTTTTATCCCGGAGACTAAATTGACAAGTGTAAATGGCAAACTGACATTGATTACAATAGCATTTAAGTCAGTTTTGACATTTGCACTTGTCAATTTAGTCTCCGCGATTAAAAAACAGACTTTAGTGAAGAGGTTTCAAAATCAGTTCAGTACTGCTGGATATTTCACCCTATGAACAATCAAACATACGAATTTGGCTTATTAATATTTTTTTTTTGAACAAAGACTGGTTCTGTGCGTTTTGGTACGAGATTATTTTGACCAGTTAGCTGAATATTTTGTTCATGGCTGCAACTTTAATCTTTTATTTAGTATTTCCTGACCCCTTTTTATGTAAGGATGGGGGTAAGTCATCAGATGACTTCTCCCGCTCTGGGCGGAGCAGAAGGGAATGTCGGACTGTTATTGACTAAAAATCCACCGTGTTTATTCTAATACCCTTTGAGTTTCAGGGCCGCGGTGACACTTTCAAACAAATTTCGCGTATCTGGCAATTTTTTTTTTACTATTAATAGGCTTACGTTTGACCACTATCTCACCTGATGGTAAGCGATGATGTGGTCGAAGATGGAACACGCTTGCCTAGAAGTAACCTATTCACTCTTGACTTAAATACTCCCAGGTTGTAGCTATCTGGAAACACACATCTTCTGACCCATACAATAACTGCGTTAGAGAGGTCAGATTGGCAGACGCTAAATATCTAATACCAGTATTCAATTGCATTCGCATAGGCTGGAAGCTATACTATACTGGGAAAAGCTACGTCGATGGTTTGTGGCCTACCATCCAACCTAGCTTCTTCCCACTATTTTTGTTTTAATTTTGCAATTTGTTTTTGAAATGCGGTATTAAAAAAAAACCGGACAAGTGCGAGTCGGACTGTCTACCGAGCGTTCCGCGGGTTGCTTAACCTCGATGATTGATAGCGTACTTTAAATAAAGACTATTTTTTTTAAATAAATTAATAACAAATGTATAGTTTTCAGATTTTACACTATACTTGTAGTATAAGACGGTATTACTTTCCAAATTTCATAGTTCTAGGTCAACGGAAAATACTTATAAATTGTGATTTCCTAGAGAGTGTTGAAATATACGTTTTTTGCAGTATAAACGGCCGTATCTTTTTTTTCACGTTAACTTAGAAGTTTGATTTTTTTACAGCTTCAAGGGACTGTAGAGCTGAGTATATGGTGTTAATTTCAATTCTATATCTTCACTCGTTCCCGAGATAAAGGGTCTTGACAGATGGACGGACAGACGGACAACAAAGTGCTCTTTTATAGGCGCAACCCTTATAGGATCACTTTACTTCCATCCGCTTTTTTCCTTTAGAGGTACCCTGATATAAAAAAATAAAAGCGGGATAAATAGGAGGAGTAGAACTAAATTTTACTAGCTCTTAGTACCATATATTAAGTTTATAACAGTTAATAATATGGTGTCGTGAGATTCAAAGAATAGATTATGTAAAACCAGTGTTTTCTTAACGAAACATAATGTGCGTATCTTTTGTCTCAAACAAGTTGATAGAGTTTCATGTTGATACTCGTTCATTTTAAATTCTATTAAGGCAAACATATTGTTGAAGAAACTTGACTAGCGGCTGTGTTTTTGTTGAACTAACATTATCTTTTCATGATGGTTCTAGAATACGTTCATATCTTATTCTAAGATATTTTTAACAGACTTTACAAAAAGGAGGTAATCAAATCGACCCGTATGTATGTAATACTGTCAGAATTGTACAGTTTTTGTATATATGCTAGTCTTTTAATTGAATGATTAATGTATAGGGCAGAACATGTTTGCCGCATGCTGCTTGGACAAGCTGTGGGCCCGTAAAACAAAGGATCAGTGCCCTGAATCAGCTACATGGGGCCGCGGCAGATCGCAAAAGAGACGGTGGCTCAACTTGTATCGCGATTGCAACCTGGATCACGACCGACCGAAGGAATGGAGGCCTTTACCCAGCCATAAGGACAGTGTTGGCAAAAGTTTTCTTAAATAATAATAAAAAATAAGACCAGTTTGTTTTTCCCACTAAAGGGAAAATAACTATTCTTGTACAGATACGCTTGACCAGCACTGGTACAGTGTTGGCAATGGTAACAAAAATAATAATAATAAGACCAGCCTGTTTTTTCCCACTGAAGGGAAAATACCTCTTCTTGTACAGATACGCTTGCCCAAGGCGGGGATAGAGTTTTCAGACTAAGCCCTGGTAAACTTCGAAAATCCATAATTTTGAAATAGCTAATGAACATTATTGTAAAGGATGACAGTTCTTAACCGATTCCAAAAAGGAAGAGGTTCTATATTCGACAGTATGTATTTTTTATGTATGTTCATTGAATTTTGAAAGGGTACCTACAGAATAGTCCCTCCCTTTTCAATTAGCAAAATCATGCTTCTCCAATACGGCAGAATAGTTCAGCTTTGCTTGGTATTAAAAAACAAATAGACTTGGTTTGCTACTAAAATTTATAACTATTTCATAACTGGACTCTACTTATTATACTTATTTCTAGGCAAGTGTGCTCCAACGTCGACCACATTATCGTTTCCTATTCTAGGAGAGATTGTGTCCAAACGCCTCCACCCTTTTGCGCCAATGACAATTTATAGATTATTTTCAGCCTGTTTTAGTGTATTTATCCAACCTAATCCGGCTGTCAACAATGGGTGCTTACCCCTCCCACAAAAGGGTCTCGTAAGAAAACTTCGGGAAGACGCAATGAAGATCGGCACTGAGAGCCTTGTTAAAAAAAATCCCAACATATAACTTCATAGTTAAATTCTGATTAGTACATTTATATGAAAATTTCAATAGAGAATTTTAATTAAGAATCTATTAATCAGTAAGTATTTAAATAATTATTATGGTTGGATTTTTTTAAATAAGATTTGCGTTTGTTAAGTACATAAACTGAAATTACCAATTTGACTGTCAAATGTGGTTATGGTTTAGTTGAAACTCAAGAATAATCTCTTCAAAGTTCCTTCTGGTTAAGCTCGCGCCATCGTGACTTTGTCTCTGTCATCTCTGACCTAGACGAGAGTCAAGAGCAAACCCATCACAAATAAAAAAAGAAACATTTTATTCATACCCTGTTCAAAAATCCTTAAGTCTAGGTAAAAATCGCGTCAAGTTATTGAACCTAAAATCTTCCTGACAGTTAGCCCCTAACGGTTGACATAAATGTCATAGCCCACACGGTGATTAAAAAAATATTTGAAATGTTTCTTAAAAGTATTGATAAAGAATAATAAAAATTTTGTTTCTTATCTTACAGCTTTAATACAGTTTCTTGATAAGTTTAGAAAGTCAAGACATATTACAGAGTGCTTAAGCTAAAAGTTTGGTTCCAAATAAAACGTTTTAATTAACCTGGAAGGTTTAAATAAAAAGTTATATTTTACTAATTTTCTTTTAAATAAAATGTCACATACCTTTCAAATGACGATCAGCAGAAGAATCAGCAATCAAAAACCAACTCGTCCAAAAAAATCACACTCAAAAACAGAACTCACTGGCACTCGAGAAACCGAAATTCGAAATTCAAAAACCAAACACAAAAACGATACTCGAAAAAGTTTTAAATATGAAATGTGTAGTTCGCGAACCTTCGGGCGGCTTCGGCGGGAGGAGTGTCCCGTTCGGCGGTCGGGTAGCTACTGACGAAGCCTACGGACTACCCCGAGTAGCGCCCTAGTCCATTGAAACTTTTATAACCTTATTTTATGCAACGGCTCAGTTTACACTGTCGTGTGTCCTTTGAACTTGGAATCTTCGGTTTCGGCACGCAATTTGACCGTTTGATAGTGAGGGTAGTATTGGATAGCTGAAGTAGTGCGTAGTGTACTACGGTAACGGTTTGCTGTCACGGCTCAGTGCAAGCGTAGTACTAGTCTCTGCGTTTTATAGTAGTCACATTGTTGCGTGGTCGCGTGTCTCGAATCACGATACTTCCGTCACTCAGAAAGTCTGTTTACTTAGAAGTTTGTATCTCACATTTGACGAAAGATTTGCTTGTAAGTAAGTTGGACATGTGGACCTGTGTTTAGTTATCTGCTCTCGAGTCGTGAAAGTTATTTTGGTATATTTTTTGGGCATTTATTATGGGAAAGCATTATCAGCTCATTATGATGTTTTTTTTTTATTTTTTATTTGTGATGCTGATGTTTTGCTCTTGACTCTAGTCTAGGTCAGAGATGACAGACACAAAGTCTACAATGGAGCGAGCTTACCTAGAAGAAGCATGTTCACTTTAACTTTGAAGAGATTAGGGTTGTAAGCGTTCGGAAACAGACGCAGGCAGAGAGCACAGCAAAGTGCGCATTTTAAAAGACATTTGAAAACGCTTAGTAAGAATTGGTGGAATAGTAACAAGGTAGGGATGGACTACTAGTCTTTTCAGGCTGGGACACAGGACACAAACCTCCCTCTGAAAAGGAGTGTGCTGTTTATAGATTTGTTTTACTTCACTTTCTATGTTGTACTTCACCGATTAGAATGTGAATAGATTTTAATGAAAATACGTTTAAACAGTTGCTGATTTAAAAGAAAAAGCGAAAGACAGCGGTGGCGCGGCTACCCACTTTATGGATCGATGTCCAGCAGTGGACGTCTTTGATGATGACATTCTGACTGAGTTTAACGTAAATTTGTTACACCGTCCTTCGCTATACCCCATTCACTCAAAGAAAAGTTGAAGCAAGTCTCGTTTTTATTCCAAGGAGACATAAAAGTATGTTTTATACCCCAGTGACACTAATTTTAACCGCTTTTTTTAAAGTATGTAATTAGGTACGTTAGTATGTAAAAAGTAAAATTGGCGTCCTTTACCTTTCGTGTGTTTTATCACAAAAACTTTATATTGCGCGGTTAATGTTACAGGCTCTCGCAGAAATGTGAAACGTGACAATGCGGAACCACGTTTTTAGGGTTCCGTACCCTATAGGTAACCAAAGGAACCCTATTACTAAGCCTCTGCTGTCCGTCCGTCCGTCTGTCCGTCCGTCTATCCGTCCGTCCGTCCTTCCGTCCGTCTGTCCGTCCGTCCGTCCGTCTGTCCGTCCGTCCGTCCGTCTGTCCGTCCGTCTGTCCGTCCGTCTGTCCATCAGTCTGTCCGTCCGTCTCTCCGTCCGTCTGTCTGTCTGTTTGTCAGAAGGCTGTATCTCAAGAACTGTTATAGGTAGACAGTTCAAATATTCACAGATTGTGTATTTTTATTGCCGCTCCAGCAACAAATAATAAAAATTAAGGTTTATGGTACAGAACCCTTCGTGTGCGACTACAACTCGCATTTGGCCGGTTTTTTATAGAAATTATTTGACGTGTACTTGATATAGTATCTGTTTGGATGGTCAAAATAAAATTTTCTAAATGCTATTATACGTTAACGTTTTTTAGCACCTGTAAGAAGTCTGTTTTCTATTTTCTTGTGATCTGAAAATATAAATTAAGTGAACGTCATTATAATCATGATTTCAGCTGGAAGACTGCATGATTTGGGCCTCCCCTAAACGTCGCCACATCCATAGGACCTGTCCTCAGACCTCGTCTATCCGGATACCCGCGACCTTCACCAGGTCATCAAACCATCATAACCTTTCAGCCACGACCTTGTGTTCTGATCGAATAAGTCACATAACCTTCAATTTTACTGAATAACTCAAACCTACATTTATTGTTGTACCTACTAATTAAACATCTGTTAATTTAAGCTCACGAACAAACTAGCGTATTCTACATGTTCATCAATCAGTATTTTTATTTAAAATTTCTTCCGATTGAGGTTCTGACAGACAACGCACAGCCGAAACTACTGGTCGTAGAAAACTGAAATTTGGCATGTGGGTTCCTTGAGGAGTGTAGGGGAGCACTAAGGGAGGATTTCACGAAATTCCTACGGGAATGGGAAATGAGGGATATGCGCGTACGAAATCGCGGGTGAAAGCTGGAAGTAGGGCTGTAGGAAGTAGGGGAAGTAGATATAAAATAACTTTGAAAAATCTTAGTTAAACTATTTTCCACTATTTTTCTCCCGCGCATTTATCCCGCTTCCGTGGTTACAAACACGATTCCTGTAAAATCTACAGGAATCGTGTTTGTTTTTTCAGTGTGAAAAGCCGTGTTAGTGTAGCACTCAAGGTTAGTGTAATTTTCCTTCAGTCGAAGAATTTTCGTAATGGACCAGTACTTTCTGAGATTATCTCCTACACACAAACCAACAGTTTTACTTTTTATTTAGTTCTTAGTTAGTTATTAAAAACCTGCAAAGTAATAATAGTTATCTAATACCACTTTATAATTTTTGATCTCGTGATAAAACATCAATCTTATTATTAACAGAAAACTTGGCCAGTTGCCAAGACTGATGCTGTCGTAATGTTTCCTATTCTCACCGCTTGAAGTCTTATCAACAAGTGAATGAATAAGTGATATAGTTTACTCCTAGACGCTTTAGTTTAATTAGCAGTAAATTATACAGTGAATCTTCCAAATTTTTTCCTTTGGGTCGGCTTCCAACAGTCACAACAACAACAAACAACAACAATACCAACCAACAACAACACACACAACAACAACAACAACAAACAACGACAACAATAACAATTTTATATTAATTATTATGTACCTAAAATTCTACACAATGTATGTATTGTTTGAAATAAATGAAATGAATGAATGTCTAAAAGTTTTTTATGTTTGTTTTGGAGTGGCGACTGTGTACCGGAAAACGCAAGGACGCAAGCCCTGTGAGGAGGCCTTCCAAGGCCTCCTCACAGGGTGGACCGACGACCTGGTGTCGTGGAAAGCCGACGGATGCGGGACGCAATAGACCAGTTGTCATGGCGACACTTTGGGGAGGCCAATTATCTAGCAGATGTCTTTCGGCTGCTGATGTAATCTAAACTCTATACTAATATATAAAGCTGAAGAGTTTGTTTGTTTGTGTGTTTGCTTGCTTGAACGCGCTAATCTCAGGAACTCCTGGTCTGATTTGAAAAAAATTAGATGATTTTAGTGCTAGATAGCCCATTTATCTTGGAAGGCTATAAGGCTACATATCATCACGCTAAGACCAATAGGAGCGGAGCAGACGAAGTTGCGCGGGCTAACTAGTTGTAAATGAGCGACTGCTTAGTATCTAAACTCTACAACACAGTAAATGGCTATTGCGATTCCTTTTTTTCAAGACTGGTGTTAGATATTTCGACTTCTGACTACCGAAACTCTCCAAAGATCTGAAAATGACATCCGCGACTGACGGATTAAGCGGTCTTTCTGAGGCACTGAAGAGTCTGTTATTTGATGGTCACCCTTCATTCTACAAACCTCGGCAACCGTTGCTTAACCTTAAGATCGACCCGTGCCTTTATAGTAACTTAGCCTCGAGGCCACCTTATAATAAAAATAACTAATGAAATCTAAAAACAGCACATCAAACGAAAATCTGTACCAATTTTAGCAAAATATTAAAATTAATTGCCTCAATAACCGTGGGTAGTATACAAGTAGCATTTATATTGGCAAATCAGCAGCAATACTTTCCTACGTGGAACTAATGAAATCACGTCATTGAGCAATTAGGCTTCTACGCGCAGACCCTGAAAATTACGAAATTAGGGCTCAGTCTTTATTGAACGTGGATACGTGATCATGAATAATTGGCGTGCTATTTGATGGTAAAATGTTGAAATCAAAAAAGCTTCCTAGTTCAAAAATACCTAAGTGTAATAATAACTAAGGTCTGATCTGATCTGAAGGCGATAACTGGACTCACTGTGGCCACTGCCCTGAGAAGAGCCGAAGAAGACAGTGTGGCCTGGAAGTAAGTTGTCAGGGAATCCGTCAAAGCATTTATTTAATCATCGAGTAACCATGACTCATTTGTTAGTACAAGATTTATCCTATGTTAGTAATTTAAAACAACTCTATTTACAACAAATTACACATCACATACAACAACAACTAACATACACAATACAACATACACAGCGGCTGTGTACTGCCCGACACTTCACCGCAGCTGCACCATTCCATGGGAAATGGCGCAACAGCGATTCACGTACGGACAGTCCAGCCTGCTGGAAATCAGAGCCAGGATACTGTTGTTACTGCCCCACACTCCACGCACCAGGAACGCACAGCGCTTACGCATTGTTGCAAAGAAACAATCCACACGCGCGTGCGCGAACATCCCCGACGCACTGAAGTAGCGGGGCAGCCTCAACAGTACCCTGAACCTGTTATTGTAACCCACAGGTTGCTCGTGTAAAACGCTGTGCAGTACGTTCTGAAAAGAGTAATTTTAACAGCTACTGAACAAAGAGCAAACCTACGAGCCAGCATTGTTCGCTCTAACCGACAAGGCCCTCCGCGCTCGCTCAATGTTTCGCTCAAAGGTCGGGGGTAAGTATGTGACCAAGATATTTAACCTTGTAAGCCCTCTCTAATGGCATGCCATTAAGCTAAACTGGTGGTACATACACAGGATACCTACCCCTGGCCCCAAAGACCATGACATCACTTTTCTTAAAGTCGAAAGTATAAAGAGCACAAAAGAAATCACTTGAAATGGACGGTCTTAATTCCAGTCTTCAGCTATTGGTTTCATGTATAAATGATGATGTATCCAAACTTCTTATAGAGAATAAATTTCTACTCTAAAAATCGGTTGCTAAAAACTTTGAAGATGGGACCCAGTGATCATTAGTAATTATGTGCGTTCGTCGATTTTGCTGAATATTTAGAGTAGTGTATCACTGTATACACTTTATTATAATTTTTAACCCCCGACGCAAAAACGACGGGGTGTTATAAGTTTAACGTGTATGTGTGTGTGTGTGTGTCTGTCTGTGGCATCGTAGCTCCCGAACGGATGAAACGATTTTGATTTCTTTTTTTTTGTTTGAAAGGTGAATTAGTTGGAATTGTTCTTAGCTATGTTTGATGAAAATCGGTCCAAAATGGCCGCCACTACAAAATGGTGGATTAAATATTTATTCACAATTCCCTCAATATGGGTATCAAATAAAAGGGCTTAACTAGTAGAATACTACACACTATGACAAATTTCAAATGCAAGATGGCCGCCACCAAAAAATGGTGAATTACATTTTTTTTTCACAACTCCCTCAATATGGGTATCAAATGAAAGGGCTTGACTAGTAGTTTTTTTTTTGTAGGGGGTTTTTTAAACTTAAAATTTTGTAAAAGGTATTTGTATCTATTTACCGCGAAAACGAAACCTTTAGATAAGGATTGTGGGACACTTTTAAATCGATTTTACAGTTATCTGCAACTTTTGTTTAATATGATAATTTGTTCGACACTAATAATAAATTCCTTTAATCATCACGCACAGATTTGTTTGAAAAGAAACTTTTTGGTTTATAAAATGTGCTACTACGTAATGCGAAGCTAAGCCTACCAGGACAAAAGGTCTCCTAATTTCAGACCTCAGCCATTTATATGCGACCTGCGTCATGCTTTTACAATAAACAATAACTCACATAAAGTACCAATAAAGATAAATACAATAATCCGAATAATCCACTCGAAATATAAGTTGTATTCGTTTGACATTGGAAAGAATACAGAGATATATGTCGTAAGCATATTTATTGGAAGTATCATAGTTATTGCTGGACACATTAAGATTATGTTGCCCTCCGATTTAGAGTTTATTTTTGGGTAGATTGAATAAAAAAGATGTTTTTATTGGCTATTATTTTTTAAAGTGTTTTGATGGATCTCATTCTTCTAATTATTAAATTCTCTCATGAATCACTTAGCTCATTTGGTCGAAACCGTATAAAAGTCTATAATACGCGATTCGCACAAAATATATTTTATTTGAATTGGATACTATAATTATATTTTGTATGGCAAAAATTGTGTATGTTGCATAAAATTAAACCATAATACTATAAGGTTGAAGTTTTTAGGGTTCCGAACATCCGTAAAAAACGGAACCCTTGTAGAATCACTTGGGTGTCTGTCTGTCTGTCTGTATGTGTATCTGTCCGTCTGTCATAGCCAGTTTTCTCCGGATCTACTAAATCGATTCTGTTGAAATTTGGTATACATACGGACTTCTGTGACCCGAACACGGCCGTTTCACGTAAATAAATAATTTTTTAGTATGGGTTTCACTTTTGGGGTCAGACTAGTAAATAAAAAAAAAAAAGTTTTTTAAACTGTATCGTGTGATATATTAAAATGAAAGGGCTTACCGTGAGAGTTTTAATTATATTTTTTTTCATAATTTTAATATAAACAGGTTTGAAGTTATTAAAGAAACTAGACCATAAATGACCATTCCCCCCCTTATCTCCGAAAGTACTAAGCTTAAAATTTTGATAAAAAAGCAGATAATATTTATATACCTAAAGATTACAGGAAAACATATTAGAAGCCTGTAGTGTTAAAATAACATTAAAAAAATATTGATCCGGAACCCTTTGCACGCGAGTCCGACTCGCACTTGGCCAGTTTTTTAAATTAAAATTTCAATTACTTTACCGATACTGTAACGTTACTATACGTAAAAAAAAAAACGTGCTAAGCCCTCAGTACTAACAATAAAATTCACAGACTGATTTAAAAATTCTAGATATTTCTAGCTCAGACTAATAATTCGATTTACTTATTCGTCACAATTTCGAGATCCAATATTTCCATAGGTCCATTTTGCAAATATTTTATTCAATACAAAAATATGATTAGGTAACCCAATAAACATTTGCCTAGAAAATACATAGAAAAGGCGTTTTTATGAAAAAAAAAACCTGTTTTCTGTCGCTGGATAAGGACGTGCTTCCAATGAAGTATGAAGCTGTATAGAAGTTTTATTCCGAAACAAAATATAAGACGTGTTTGTTTTTCATAAAATTGTTGCTTACATTAAGAGGTCTTTTCGGAATTTTGGGCTTAGATTGGATTACTTAGGTCATTTTCATGTCTTTATTTTCTCTTTGACTAGCTTCTACTCGCGACTTCGTACGCACATATTTCATTTTTTCCCGTTCCCGTACGAAATTCGAGAAATTATTGCTCCCCTACACTCCCCAAGGAATCTACATGCCAAATTTCAGCTTTCTACGATCAGTAGTTTCGGCTGTGCGTTGTCTGTTAGTCACTCACTCAGTAACGGAAGAATTTTATATATTACTAGCTTTTTCCCGCAACTTCGTACGTGCATATCCCGTTTTATCCCCTTTCCGTAAGAATTTCGGGAAATCCTCTCTTAGTGCTCCCTTACACTCCCAAAAGAACCTACATGCCAATTTTCAGAATTCTACGACCAGTTGTTTCGGCTGTGCGTTGTCAATCACTCAACCAGAGTAAAGTTTTGATGTGGTTAGATTATTTTTATGAGGAAGCCTTTGAGTTAACAATTTGTCTGCATTTATTTATTTATGACGGGTTTGGTCTTGACTCTAGTCTAGGTCAAAGATGACAGAGACAAAGTCTACGATGGAGTGAGCTTACCCAGAAGGAGCCTGTTCACGCTAACTTTGAAGAGATCAGGGTTGTAAGTGGAAACACAGACCCAGGCAGAGAGTTCCACTCCTTTGCTGTGCGCATTATAAAAGACGTTTGGTAACGCTTGCATGTCAGATTTTTAACAAAAATAGCTTTATTTTTTCTTTCTTTCCCTCCTTAAAAAACCGAATATTACCTGTGAGCGTGAGTTGAACTATCCATATAAAATCACAACATTCGCGTTACCCCTCGGGATCCCATGAAGCCTTGGATCTTTAATGGATTAGTTTATTATTAATCTTTTGTTTTCCTTCCGGGTTCCGTACTTTGGTATCTACCTCTATAAAAGTGAGTTCGTGATAGATGATGGGAACTGTTTTAATTAGAACACCATGATATGAAGGACGGGTATGTTTGCTAAATTAATAAATTTCTCTGTCAATATTTATTTTAAACATAATTATTTCTGTTTGTTCTTTTCCACTAGAATGGGAACATGATCCATTGTCAATGGAAAATATGTTTTATTTTTTTTGTTTTCGGATATGAATTTCATGCTCTTTGTTATTTTGTCTAACTTAGTAAGTTTCTTGAACCCGAATCATAAATATTGAAGCAAAAATAATGGGTTTCCACGATTGTTTGAAAGATAATGTTTTTGTTCTGGATGAACTTTGTGGAAAACTGAATAAGTTCGTAATAATTGTAATGTGTACTTGCAAGCAATGGGAATTGGAACACTTGTCTGTAGATATGACTTGAAAGGGGTAACCAGAAGTGAATTAAGTTTGCAGATAATTGGGTTTTCAAGCGGCTTAGTCCTGAAAGTGATATATGTTTGCTCCAAAACATATCAATTACTACGATACAAATTCTTTTGCAGAATTTGTTCGAAAGAGTCACCGCGGCCCTAGAACGCAAAGGGCAGGAGGAACACGGATGGGTTTTAGTCAGTAAGAGTCTGATACTCCCGTTGGAGTCATTTTATGATTATCCTTAAAAAAAAGATACCAATTCTATTTCTCAAATCAGGTCAAAAATCGGCCCAGTGGCTGAACGAATTTTAACCTGATTTGAGAAATCAATCAAGCCTCAGTAGGCTCGGTTGATTTACAAAACCTGTATTAGTAGGCTATTATTGAGAGTTGTCCAAGAGGATCATCGGCAATGATAGGCTCGTCGCAACAAAGTTCCAAAGTTTTGAGCATCGACGACGAGTTGCTAGCCTGTCGGTTTTCTACCAGTTGCATTTTGGGGAATGTGCGACGAAATTACACAATTTAATTCCGCCAAGCCACATCGGACCACAAGACGAACGGCGATGCGCCACCGGTACATGGTGGACATCCCACCCACACACACAAAACGTTTTGGGAACACATTCATAGTGCGTACAGCTAAGGAGTGGAATTTCCTGCGGAGTCTGTTTCCTGATAGCTACAACCTGGGAGTCTTTAAGTCAAGAGTGAATAGGTTACTTCTAGGCAAGCGTGCTCCATCTTCGACCACATCATCGCTTACCAACAGGTGAGATAGTGCTCAAACGCGAGCCTATCAATAGTAAAAAAAAAAAGTTGTGTGTCAGGCAAATTAGTCACCAAAGTCCCATTAAAATAGCTGGACGAATGGGGTTGGCAAGTGAAAGCTGATCTCAGATGGCGCCATCACCACACGAACCCCTGTCAAAGTGAGATAAACACTATTGTAGTCTGGGATTATAGTTTTTGAGATTAATTTGTTCGTTTGTGTGTGTATTATGGGCAGTCTGTCTTTTTTAAAGTTTATTAAATCGGATTCGCGTTATCTTACATTGTAGGTTATATGATGCAGGTAGGTTTGGGTTTGTACAAACAAGAGTAAATAGTTTTTGACAATCATTTATAATACACTAGCACTTCGCCCGCGACTTCGTCTGCGTAAACTTTAGAGGTGGCGCGCAACTTCTTTGTCCCTTATTCTCATTCTCGGATATTATTCACCTTCATGATTCTTTTCTGCTAGTTTGTGAGTCTTTACTGTCCGTACTTTCAGCTCCAGAAATACTTCGACATGTTTCTGGTACTCTGGTACTTGTGAATCTTTAGCGCTCATATCTCCAACCCAGAAAAAAACTTCGAAATGTTTCGGTTCTCCTGGTATTTTTAAATGTTAACCACTCACAATTCCAGCTTCGGAAATACTTCGACATGTTTCTTTTATCCTGGTACTTGTGAATGAATCTTTAGCGCTCATAATTCCAGGCCGGAAAATACTTCAACATTTTTCTGTTCTCGTGATACCTTTGAATCCTAGCTGCTCACGATTCCAGTGCCGGAAATAATTTCGACATGTTTCTGGTCTCCTGGTACTTGTGAATCTTTAGCGCTCACAATTTCGGCCAAAAAATACTTTGACATGTTTCTAGTCTCCTGGTACTTGTGAGTCTATAGCATTTACAATTACAGCCCGGAAAAAACATCGACATACATAGTTCTACTTGATTGTTAAAAAAAAACAAAAAATGTTCAAGCTCAAAAATACTTTTACATCGTTCTGTTCTCCTGGTACTTGTGAATCTGTAGCGCTCATTATTCCAACCCTGAAAATACTTCGACATATTTCTGGTCTCCTGGTACATAATGAATCTTTAGCGCTCATAATTCCTGCCCGGAAAAACTTTCATATTTCTATGTTGTTTTGGCACTTTTGAATCCTTACCGCTCATATTTATAGTGCGGAAATATTTCGAAAAATTGTTCGCCTCCTGGTACTAATGAATCTTTAGCATTCACAATCCTAGCTCCGAAAATACTTCAACATGTTTCTAATCTCATGGTACTTTTGAATTCTAACCGGTCACAAATCCAGCGCCGGAAAACATTCGACATGTTTATGGTCTCCTGGTACTTGTAAATCTTTAGCGCTCATAATTTCAGCAAAAGAAATACTTCAACATGTTTCTGTTCAGCTGTCACATGTGAATCTATAGCGTTTACAATTCCAGCACGGAAAAAACTTCAACATACATATTTCTGTTCAACGGTAAAAAAAAAAAAAATCTTGCCCAAAAATACTTTAACATCGTTCTGTTCTCCTAGTACTTGTGAATCTTTAGCGCTCCCAATTTCAGCCTCGGAAATACTACGACATGTTTCTGTTCTCCTGGTACTTGTGAACCAGAAGTACTAAGGCAGCAGAGGCACTGGGTTTCCACTTCCTCCTCAATCTTCGTTAAGCGTTGCCTTTTACCGGGATAAAAAGTAGCCTATGTTTGATTCCAGGATGTGAACTATATGTGTGCCAAATTTCATCCAAATCCCTTAAGCCATTTTTGCCTGATTGAGGCACAAACATACAAACATACAAACATACAAACATACAAACATACAAACATACAAACATACAAACATACAAACATACAAACATACAAACATACAAACATACAAACATACAAACATACAAACATACAAACATACAAACATACAAACATACAAACATACAAACATACAAACATACAAACATACAAACATACAAACATACAAACATACAAACATACAAACATACAAACATACAAACATACAAACATACAAACATACAAACATACAAACATACAAACATACAAACATACAAACATACAAACATACAAACATACAAACATACAAACATACAAACATACAAACATACAAACATACAAACATACAAACATACAAACATACAAACATACAAACATACAAACATACAAACATACAAACATACAAACATACAAACATACAAACATACAAACATACAAACATACAAACATACAAACATACAAACATACAAACATACAAACATACAAACATACAAACATACAAACATACAAACATACAAACATACAAGTATACAAACATTCACATCCTACTAATATTATAAATGTGAATGTTTGTATGTTTGTATGTTTGTATGTTTGTATGTTTGTGTTTGTGCCTCAATCAGGCAAAAATGGCTGAAGGGATTTGGATGAAATTTGGCACACATATAGTTCACATACTGGAATCAAACATAGGCTACTTTTTATCCCGGTAAAAGGCATGGCCTAATGGAGATTGAGGAGGAAGTGGAAACCTAGCGCTTCTGCTGCCTTAGTACTTCAAATTCACAAGTACCAGGAGAACAGAAACATGTCGTAGTATTTTCGGGGCTGAAATTGAGAGCGCTAAAGATTCACAAGTACCAGGAGAACAGAACGATATTAATGTATTTTTGGGCCCGAATATTTTTTTTTTTTTAACCGTCGTACATGAATATGTTAAATTTTTTTCCGGGTTGGAATTGTAAACGCTATAGATTCACATGTGACAGAAAACCAGAACCCGGTCGAAGTATTTCTTTGGCTGAAATAGTGAGCGCTAAAGATTCACAAGTACCAGGAGACCATAAACATGTCGAAATATTTCCGGCGCTGGAATTGTGACCGGTTCGAATTCAAAAGTACCAGGAAACCAGAAACATGTCGAAGTATTTTCAGGGCTAGGATTGTGAATACTAAACATTTAAAAGTATCAGGTGGCCAGAAACATGTAGAAATATTTCCGGTGCTAGAATTATGAACGGTATGGATTAAAAAGTACCAGGAAATCCGAAATATGTGGAAGCTTTTCCCGGGCAGGAATTATGAGCGCTAAAGATTCATTATGTACCAGGAGATCAGAAACATGTCGAAGTATTTCCAGGGTTGGAATTGTGAGCGGATAGGATTCAAAAGTACCAAGAGATCAGAAACATGTCGAAGTATTTTCGGGGCTGGATTCGTGAGCGGTTAGGATTGAACAACAGAACAATGTGGAGGTTTTTCCGGGCAGCAATTATGAGCCTTAAAGATTCAGTATGTACTAGGAGACTAGAAACATGTCGAAGTATTTACAGGGTTCGAATTGTAAGCGGTTAGGATTTAAAAGTACCAAGAGATTAGAAATATTTCGAAATATTTTCGGGGCTGTAATTATGAGCGCTACAGATACAAAAGTAGATACCAGGAGACCAGAAACATGTTTTAATGATTCTGGCGCTAGAATTTTGAGTGGTTAGAATTCAAAAGTACCAGTAGAACAAAAACTTATAGCGGTTTTTTCCGGGCTGTAATTATGAGCGTTAAAGATTCCCAAGTACCAGGATACCAGAAACATGTCGAAGTATTTTCAAAGCTTGAAATATGAGTGGTTTGCATTTAAAAATACCAGGCGAACCGAAACATATCGAAGTTTCTTCTGGGCTGGAGTTATGAGCGAAAGATTTATAAGTACCAGAATGCCAGAACCATGTCAAAGTAGTTCCGGGGCTGAAAGTACGAACAGTAAAGACTCACAAACTATCAGAATAAAGAATCATTTAAATGAATTTCCGAGAATGAGAATATGGGACAAAGAAGTTGCGCGTCACCTCTAAAGTCTACGCAGACGAAGTCGCGGGCGAAGTGCTAGTTTATAATATTAGTAGGATACCTGAGTATTTACCCATTTTTTTCATTATGCTACTAGCACCACTTTGACAGTTGTTGGCCCCTTTCTAATACACCTGCGTCTAGCCACAGCTATTCAAGCAAAAAAAAGAAAAGCACTGATTAAAGTGATTTTATTCTGAACCACAATAGTTAATTGCAGTTTGAATTTAAAAAAAATACTGGCCAATCGCGAGTCGAAATCGCCCACCGAGGATTCTGTACACATTTGTAGGCACGTATTGCTTTAAATAAAGACTATATTTTTATGATTTAAGTACAAATATATAGTTTTCCCTATACTTGTAGTATAAGACGGTAATACTTGCCAAATTTCATAGTTTTAGGTCAACGGAAAATACCCTATAAATTTTGATTCCCTTCCCATATCTTTTTTTCACAGCTTCAAGGGACTGTAGCTCTGACCTGACCTGTATACTAGAATAAATAAATCCATTGTGGGTAAGTACTTGCACTCGCGTTTTTTTACCAATGTCCTTATTTTGGCAGTGTGAATAATTTCTAAAAAATTCCTGCGCGTCTCGCATCCTTCGGCTACCCGCAACCTTCACCAGGTCATCGGTCTACCTTGTGGGAGGCCTTCCAACGTTGCGTCTTCCGGTAAGCGGTCGCCACTGCAGAACTTTTCAACCCCATCGACCATCTCTTCTACGAGCAATGTGCCCTGCCCACTGCCACTTCGGGCTATGTCGCTAACCTTGGTTCTCTTGCGGATATCATCATTCCTGATTCGATCACGCAAGGAAACTCCAAGCATTGCAATAAAGGGCAACGGAGAGGTCCATTGCCCTTTGAGAGACTTTAAGTTAAGCCTTCTGATGAGGCCCATTGTGAGCGACCACGTTTCAGTTCCATATGTTATCACCAGCAACACGCACTGGTATTAGTTACAGCATAGACTTTCGTTTTGAGACACTGTGGTATGTGAAACGAGAAGATTCCACGCAATTTACCCCGAACGCCGCCCAGCCGAGTCGGATTCGACGGTTGACCTCTTTCTCGAAGTTGGCCCTACCTAACTGGACCGTTTGTCCGAGATAGACGTACTCGTCTACAACTTCGAGTGAGAGTGAGAGGTATAATAAATCCCACAAATTGCGCATTGCACGTGTTTTTATATTATTTTTTGACTCATTTATTGTAAATTGCATGACCGTAACAATTATGTGAATTAATGATTGAGGAAGACTAAAATTTGACATTATAAACTTATTTTTATTTGCCTTAACTAGCTGACCCGCGCAACTTCGTCTGCGCCACATTTTTCCTTAATGCTCCGCGCCTATTGTTCGTAGCGTGATATTATATAGCCTTTAGCGTTCTTCGATAAAACGTATCTAACACTAAAGTAATTTTTCAATTCCAACCAGTAGTTCCTGAAATTAGGGCGTTCTAAGAAACAAACAAACTCTTTAGCTATATAATCTAATCTTCTTCTAATATAATATAAAAATCTCGTGTAACAGTGTTTCTGAAAAAACTCCTCCGAAACGGCGTGACTGATTTATTTGGTAGGACTGAGAATAGGTCGTAGGCTAGTTTTATTATTTATATGGCAAAACAACGTTTGTCAGGTTAGCTAATAGTAGTATAGATTCCAAGAAAAGCCACATTTTTTCTTTTAATATAGGATAAACTTTATTTTTCACTACAATTTACATAAATTATTTTACATAGGACAGATACCATACATAATTCAGGTAAGTATATACGTGTGATGTCTCGAGGGATGTGTTTCAGGACACCAGGATCCCACCCCTTTACAATTAAATTTTATAAATGACTATCTGTTGCCCGCGACTTCGTTCGCGTGTATTTCGGATAGTAAAATGATGTCGCTAAGATGAGATATACGAACAGTCAACATCTAGCATTGTTTGACTGCTCTTAGAATTAGGAATTCGGAAGACTGTTATGCAAGGCATTGGGTGTATTACCGCTTCTATTCAAAACGCCGACCAGCCCTAGTAATTTTTGTAATGAGAAACGTTTTAACGAAAACAAACACGACACGACACGATGTTGAAGAAAGTTCTTAGGGTTGTTAACACGCGATAGAGCTACATAAAGTTGGAGATGGGAAAACCAACCAGAAGAGAAGTCTACCCCCGCAACAGATAGAGTAAATTAGAGTTGAGACTCCGTTATCCGCATTTAGACTCTCATCCGTTCCGTTGTGCGTAGGACACCTGGCTTAGCCGGCCTTCCTCCGCCCAAGTGCACAGAAGCCTCCTGGGTGCGCCATAGGTTTCGCGGAGCGACCTCACCATTCCGAGGATTTGTTCACGTTGGGAAGCAGAAGGAGAAGTGGATACGGCTCCAGCACTACCATCTCGAAAACTCTCTACGCGAGTCCGCCTCTGGCGTCATTGCCTGGCATCAATGCCATGATGCACTGGAGGGTGCACCCTCCACTGTAAATCCTGTGCCTGTAACAGATAATTTCTGGCCCTGAAATGGTCATGACGTATCATGGGCTCACTGGGAATTTGGTTAGTTATATGTGACTTTCAGCCGAGTGCCTTTGCAACATGTTATAGAAATTAAATATGTTAATACAAATTATAGAACTTAATCAGATGATATTTATCATTTTTTTCCATGGACGCTTTCATGGAAATATTCTCCTTATTTTTTCCCAAAAACATTTGTCACTATTATCCGTATTGATGGTCTGCTTGGTCGGTGGGTTCCCCGAACAGGGAAGAAATAAATGAATGCTGAAGCAACGGAACAACACAGGCTATCTTCCAAAATAACCTAATTATCTTCTTGATTATGGTGCGTGCCGTCAGAAATTTTAACACTATTCGTAGAATAATGCGCATTTGAGTGGCCTTCTTATATCATGTTCGCATTTTTCTTCTTCTGCGTCGTTCCTTCACTGCTGAGGATTGCGACTGCATACGACGTGTATCCATGCGGTCTTCTGCTACGGGCAAGCTCTGTGCGTGCTGCCTCTAACAGCCTTCTTTATGGCATCGAGCCATAAAGAAGACCATACTATTTTTGCATATGTGAAGTTTAATGTGTTGATATTATATTGCACTACATGGGTGCTATTCTTCAAACAAAAAAGTTAAGAAACTACTTTTTATGTTTTTAGAACACAGTTAGACATCCGATTAGCCAATCTAATTCAAATCTTTTCGCGACTCCTATATCATGGGACTTCGCCAGCTGCTCGAAGGTGGTATGACGTGACCCCTGGCCCTAGGCTCGTAGAGATTCATTATTAAGCAACTCAAGTTAAGCTTAGCAAATGTAAGCGCACGAATATTCTAATATTAATAACACTGCGATAGCAAACATGAGGTCAAATGCGAAACGCCATCTATGGAATCTGAAGTTGAACTGTCAAAATATTTAAAGACTTAAAATATGTTTTGACGTAATTCTCATGCTGTCGTAAGTACTGTTTGTGTCAATAGATGGCATTACGGGTATCTGCATTAAGTAATAAGTTGATTTCATCTACATCAAATTGCCACAATTCCTATCAGGTTAACCTATGTACGAGTTATCTACTTTTGTTTTTTTTTTTATCATGATACGAAAAATACGAATTTATTCATATTCGTTCAATATAAATACATTTCTGAACGCACGCATAAATATTTGACAACCAAAATATATGTCAATCCTTTTTCATTACTGACATTATTCTACATTTTACAAATCTAAAATACGCCATTATCCGAATATTGTAGATATATGTTGTCGATTCGAAACCTGTATTTAAATACGTTCTTAAATTTGAGGGGAGAGTTTACCGTATCGGTGGAATAAACATTAAATGTTTGACAGTTACGTAACCCATTAACATTTTGTATAGGAATTACATTATCGTTATATTTTGGACAATTCACACACTATCTTTAAAAATTATAGCCTATGTGTTATTCTAATGTATAAGCTATATTATTGTAAATTTTCATTAAAATCCATTCGGTAGTTTTTGCGTGAAAGAAGAACAAACATCCATACATCCATACATACAAACTTTCGCGTTTATAATATTAAATAGGATAAGTAGGACAAACGTAAATTGTATTGACCGTAAAAATTATGTATAATAAATGAAAAATCAATATAAAATGAGGTTGACTAAAACAACCTACCTAATTGTACCTATACCAAAGTTTGCAACTGTTATGATTGAATTATAGCAGAGTCCAATTATAGCAGAGTTTGCTAAAGTACACACCAAGCAGAACCTTTTATCCGCCATCCGGTCGTTCAATAAGAGTAAGAGCTCGAGGGAGAATAAATTGAACACTGAACTGATTGGGATACCAGGGAAGCGCTTGCCGGTATTCGTAACAGAACTACTGCCTTCTTCTTCCAAAAAGCTCTTCTATTTGGCGCGGCAATTTGCTAAAAGTAACCAGTATGCGTTCTGCTGGACGAGTAATGGAAATATTTTCCTTCGCAAACAAGCAGGGGATAAGCAACTTCTGATAAAATCTGAAAAATGTCTCCATGATCTCGGCAACACCTCAATATAACTAGATAACTCCATTTTAAAATTAGTAATGCATGTACCCTTGTTCTTCTTCTTGTTTTTTATTTTTGTAATCTTAGTAGTTAAACCACACACGAACACACAATCCAAACAGATAACACAAAAACTATTTCTTCCACAAAAACAAATTCTCACTTCTCATCAAAAAATTAGTCACATAAAAGCGTGTTATAATTACATTTATATAGACTCCAACTCTCCGTCACTACTTCATATTATTCCCGATATTCCACTGTTTTGTAGTATAATTTCAATTTCTCAATGGCCACGATAAATACTATTAATAATGATCTTGATAACATACAATTAGGAAACTCCTACAGTTGCGAACCAGAAGATTGCCTGAAGTATATCAAAATATCCGATTCCAACATAAACCTATTACATGTAAACACACGCAGTGTCAACAAAAACTTCGACCAACTCCAAGCTCTGTTACATCTCACTAAAATCAATTTTGACATTGTCATTTTGACGGAATGCTGGCTCAGCAAAGTCAATAACCTTCCCGTCTTAGATGGATTTGTAGCTCACTCGACAGCTATCAATGTCAACCAAAACGATGGAGTCATAATTTACATGAAACATGGTTTGCAAGGTTCTGTGTGTGAGCCGATTTTTGAAGGTGGGAACTGTCTGGTTTGCCAAATCGACAAAAAATTAGCTGTACTCGCCGTCTATCGCTCCCCTTCCCTTAATTTAAAAGAACAATTTGATAACTTCTGTGCAAGCCTCGTCAAAACTTATGATGAAATATCCAACTGTTCTAGCATAGCTCTTGTAGGTGATCTAAATATCGACATAAGCCCGAGTTATAGAAACGACCGGAGCTTTGAATACTCACGATAAATGCCTCTTATGGGCTTATTCCGACACATCTGTTCCCTACCCGACTAGAGCGCTGCATAGATCATTTACTTCTAAAATCAAACCTTATTCCCACCACGCTTGTCCTGGAGTCACATGTCACTGACCACAAACCTATCGTTTTATCTATAGCTAGCGTTGCCCCACCACGTAAAATCTGTCCGATGATAAGCCGTCCTGACTACGAAGCTATTTTGCTAGAGCTGGAACAAACTGATTTCACTGAAATTTACCGAATAGATGACGTAAACGCATGTATGAACAGATTCATTAGTATTGTTAAAACTGTTATGTTGAAACACACAAAATTGGTTCATATACCAAGACAAAAAAGAACTATAAAGCCCTGGATGACTCCTGGGCTCTTAAAATGTATTAAAAATCGGGATAAAATGCATATTAAAACAAAAAAGACACCAAATAACATAATCCTAAAAACTACATACTCACGTTATAGGAACTTTTGCAATAATTTGCTTCGCAAATTAAAAAAAGCCTACGAAAAGACAGAGTTGGAAAAAGCCAAAAATAATCCAAAAACTATGTGGAAGACAATAAAAGAAATCACCAACACACAAAAGGCAAATGTCAGTCCTTCAGAGCTACTCAGTACTATACGAGATGACCCTAAAGCATCAATAAATGATGTGAATCTCTTTTTTAGTGACGTTGGCAAAAACTTGGCTGCAAAAATCATTACCCAGACACATACACCTAACACGGCAAATGATCCGAATCCCCCGGCCCCGGCCCAAGACGGCTTTCAAAATAGACCGGTCGTTTCGTTTGCATTGTTGGCCGTTGATACAGAAGAAGTAGAGTCTATCATACTCCAGCTACGTGACGATTGTGCTGTGGGTTGGGATGGAATATCAGCTTCACTCCTAAAAAAATGCCGTCATGTGCTGGTCCCACCTTTAACTTACCTCTGCAACCGTTGTTTCCAAACAGGGGTATTCCCTGATGCTCTTAAAAAGGCAATAATACACCCTATTCATAAGGGAGGGAACAGAAACTGTGTTAACAATTATAGGCCGATATCTGTCTTGTCTACCCTCTCAAAAATTTTTGAAAAGATTTTAAATAAACGTCTAGGAAGCTTTCTAGACAAACACAACATTATTGCTGAGAATCAGTACGGATTCCGACAAAGAGTGTCGACCGAAGATGCCGTGCTGGATCTTACGCAACGGGTAGCTAGTAAGCTTGACAATAAAACAAAATGTCTGACTATCTTCTTGGATCTTGCTAAAGCATTCGACACAGTTTCTGTTCCCAAACTTATCGCGAAACTGGAACTCGTCGGTATACGTGGAATACAACTTGAGATTTTCAAAAGCTACCTCACCAATCGGACGCAACTTGTTAAAATTGACCAGTACTACAGCGACGAGGAACCGGTAACTTATGGTGTCCCTCAGGGAAGCATCCTTGGACCAACACTCTTCCTAATTTATGTGAATGACCTGTGCAGATTGAGCCTCACTAACTATAATATCTATGCGTATGCTGATGATACCGCGATCCTCGTTTACGGACCTACGTGGGAAATGGTCAAGGTTGCTGCAGAGGAAGCTTTATCCAGGGTAATGAAATGGCTTAAACTAAACCTCCTTACACTCAACTTGACCAAAACATCGTTCATTCCTTTCGCAATCCGCAGTAACACGGCCCCTTCCAATACTTTCTCTGTAGTAGCCCACTCTTGCTCAAATTTACTCGGTCACTGTGTCTGCCCAGCACTTACTAGAGCTGACAGCGCTAAATACCTTGGAGTACATATCGATAGCGGACTAAAATGGGACAAACAGATAGAAGCCGTTACCACAAGAACAATGCGACTTATCCACATCTTTAAGTCCCTTAGAGACTCAGCTAGCCTAGACACAATGAAGATGGTTTATTTTGCTCTGTGCCAATCGGTTCTGGGATATTGCATTACTGCATGGGGTGGCGCTACAAAAACCAGTGTTCTGAGGGTGGAAAGAGCTCAAAGGGCCATACTCAAAGTCATTTGTAAAAAGCCCTACAGGTATCCAACAACAGAACTGTACTCCGACTGTGGAGTTCTTACAGTACGGCAACTCTTTGTGCTCCGATCTATCCTTATAACACATCTCGGTCTGCCTCTACCAAAACCTAATAAAAGAGTAAATCTCCTTCCAAGAACCCAACACAAAACCGCTTTCGCAACACATCAATTTTACATACTAGGTACACACATATACTATAAAGTTGACACACAATTAAATATTATAAAATTAAACTTACACAAAGTGAAATCCATAGTAACAGAGTGGCTTCTACAAAAGGACTATGCCTACACTGAGTCTTTGCTCACATTCATCTCCTAATAACAATACAACTGCTCACTTACTACCACATACTTAACTTACACTACTATTACCCACAATGACACGTTCTTATTACTCACCCGTAAACCCAAACATACACTACAAGTACACAGAAACACGCACTCATATCCTCATAAACTCACACTCACTTCACATGCCTAACAAACCATGTATACACATACACAGTTACTTACATAATGTAACATATAAATAAATAAAAACAGATGTATAAGAATAAATTCAAAACTGTTAATTTGTTGTATTAAATCATATGCATTTAAGAATCAATTGGACGAACACTGTCTCTTAAAATACAGGTTTATCCTAGTTTGAGAAAATTGTTTTGTACAGATTTAGCAACAGCTGTTTTATGTAATAAGTACTTACTATCTGTAATTTTTTGTGAATAAATATTTATTATTATTATTTATTATTATTATTAATATGTTAAGCTACCATACTACTATTGCAAGAACTTTTGTAACCATATTTATTTGCAAAAAATCTTTGACTTTGACTTTAACCAAAGCAATCACTAACAAATTAGAGAAAATACACTCTAATTTGTTAGTGATTGCTTTGGTTAAAGTTAAGTTATTATGATTAATTATTTTGAACAAAGCCATTGACATACATAATTATAAATATTGTACACCCCATGGGTATGCTACAGTGATACAATTAATGCTTATTCTAAGAACCTATATATTTACCTGTAACAAACAATAAATAAATGAATATGTATTATGTCAGAAAAGTGCTAAACAGTTACGCTTCTACTCCAGTCAGGACAATAAATTACAGCTTTTAAAGATATCAATGAAGTTTGCACGTCTGCCACATTAATCAGTTTTACTGGTCCCTTTCACGCCTTAAAACCGAATTGTCAATTTCAGGGGATCAAAGATATTACTGATGTAATACAGGAATATTGCTGGAGTTTCCTATAAACTTATCACTATACAGTATTGTTGTAAATTAAAGACAATAAGAATCACGGCTGTCTTCCTGAATGGACTTTTCGCAAGCTAATCTGCTGTCCTATTTTAGGGTTCCGTACTGAAAGGGTAAACAACGGAATCCTATTACTAAGCCTTCGTTGTCTGTCTGTCTGTCAGCGGGCTATATCTCAAGAATCCTAATAGGTGGACAGTTGAAATTGTGTCAGACTTTTTCTGAATCTATTGTCATGGGAGGTCGTCCTAAGATGCGTCAATGACATCGTGATCCCTTTGTGTAAAGGAGATGGTGGAATTTGTATTGTATATCTCTATCTTTCCATCAAGATAGGAAAATGAAACCCCTGGGTTTGATTTCAAATAATAAAAGTATTGCTTTATCCTTATCTCTACGTAACATTACAAATGCGAAAGTAACTCTATCTGTCTGTCGCCCTTTCACACCAAAACTAATGAACCGATTTAAATGAAATTTGGTACACAAGTCTAGAGCTTGAAAAAGGACATCGTCTACTTTTCATCCCGGGAGTTTGTTCCCTAGGGGCCACGCGGGTGAAGCCGCTGGCAGAAGCTAGTATTACATAGTTCGTAGTTATGGATGTAAATTACATATAAATACACCGCTATGAAAATATCCTAAATTATATAAAAAGGTTTGCGTTGTTGCTAAATCAAAATTTTTAAGTGAGAAAATTAAAAATTCTAATAATAAAGTAAAAGCCACTTGGCAAATCATTAACAATGAAACGGGCAAATCGGTTAAACGAGACAATCAGTTAGAGATTATAGTCGACAGCAAATTAGTGACTGATGCTGCAGTCGTAGCTCAGGCATTTAATGAGTTTTTTTCCAATATTCCTATAACTACAACTCGCTCCTTAAATCCATCCTCTTCTAAAGCTGAAAACCTGTTGCATAGTAGTGTGCCTAAGTGTAATCAATTATTTAGTTTTG
This sequence comes from Lacanobia wlatinum, assembly GCA_947578705.1. Taxonomy (NCBI): domain Eukaryota; kingdom Metazoa; phylum Arthropoda; class Insecta; order Lepidoptera; family Noctuidae; genus Lacanobia; species Lacanobia wlatinum. Next base: position 27,351,940 of record OX388033.1, read on the forward strand.
AGCACGTTAGACCAAGTGATGTAGTTGACGTTTTCAATACACTTAAATCTAAAAACACAGGTGACTTCTGGGGCATTTCCATAAAACTTTTGAGTAATATAATAGACATAGTAGCTCCCTACCTGGCTGTAACGATTAATAAATGCGTGGATTTAGGAACTTTTCCTGATCTTATGAAGAGTAGTAAAGTCATACCTTTGTTTAAATCAGGTAATAAAAACGACATAAGCAACTTCCGGCCTATCTCCATCTTACCTGCATTTAGCAAAATATTTGAAAAGTTAATACTCAAGCAGTTGTTAATACATTTTAATTTAAATAGACTACTCCATAATGAACAGTACGGCTTTACAAAAGGTCGTTCGACTACAGATGCGGGTGTCGCTCTCCTAAAACATATATTTAACGCATGGGAGAACTCGCAAAATGCAATTGGAGTTTTCTGTGATCTCTCCAAAGCCTTTGATTGCGTACACCATGACACGCTTTTGCGTAAACTACGTCACTACGGTCTCCAAAGCGAAGCTCTTAAAGTAATTGAGTCATATTTACATAATAGGTTCCAATGTGTTGATGTCAATGGTGTGAAATCTTCCGGGCGACCAGTGTATCTAGGTGTGCCTCAAGGCTCAATACTGGGTCCCTTCTTGTTTCTGGTGTACATAAACGATCTACCATTCTTCTTAAAGGGTATCTGTGACGTAGTATTGTTTGCGGATGATACCTCTCTTATATTTAAAGTAGATAGGAATAGACAAGATTTCGATAACGTAAACAACGCTCTTTCAATGGTTACGGATTGGTTTACGACAAATAATTTAGTTCTAAATGCCAAGAAAACGAAATGTATAAAATTTGCCTTGCCTAATGTTAGAAATTTAGGACCCAATGTAATCTTAAGTGACGAGGTGCTTGAAACTGTAGACACGGCAGTATTTTTGGGCATAACTGTTGATTCCAAACTACAATGGGGCCCACATATATCAAGCCTATCTGGAAGGCTCAGCTCTGCCGCATACGCCGTCAGGAAAGTAAGACAATTTACTGATGTTGACACAGCTCGGTTAGTCTATTTTAGTTATTTCCATAGCGTTATGTCCTACGGTATTCTATTGTGGGGAAAAGCTGCTGATATACAAAATATATTTGTCTTACAAAAACGTGCCGTGCGTGCAATATATCAGCTAGGGTCAAGAGTTTCTTTAAGAGAAATTTTCAAAGAGATTGGAATTCTCACGGTAGCATCTCAATTCATTTTTGCAAACATTTTATATATTAGGCAAAATATATATTTATACAGTAAAACGAGCGACATTCACAGCTTTAACACCAGAAACAAGCACAAGCTACATGCTCCTTCCCACCGACTTCGTAAGGTCCACGACTCATTTGTGGGGCTCGGTATCCGTTTATACAATAAACTTCCACTTTCTTTTCTTGACCTGCCTTTTAACTCATTTAAAGCTTAAGTTAAATCTAACCTTTGTTCGAAGGCATACTATTCTATTAATGATTATTTAGACGATAAGAATAGTTGGTCGCTGTGTTAAACGCAAGACAATGTCATAATTATCATGTTCTTTCTCTTTAAGTAATTAGCTTATGACAGGTTATATGTATTCATATAATATTGTTTTTGTTTTTTATATTAATTATTATTATTATTTTTTATAATCTGACTATGTAGGTCAATTCGTTGTTTTTTTATATATACATTTCTATCATTATCAGTATCATAGTGTGCTAGCTAACAAGTTATAAATTTTGTGTCATGTATTAATTACTTAGCATACTTTTATACCTATAGATTCAAGTTCTTAAAACGTAACAGACAGATGTGTTGCTGGGGAGTTTGTTGGCCACTTCTTCTCCACAGCTAAAACACTAGGAAGTGGTGACGGGCGGGCGTTTTGGGGGACTGTCTTTTGTAAAACTTGACGTTCAAAAAGTGCTGGCTCTCAGCCTAATTTGAATAAACGACTTTTTTTATTGACTATGTTCAAAAATGTACCGGAGAAATTGTTGACCGAACAAGGATAATTTAAGTCAGCCAGATTATTTATGTTCACATAACTGTAAAAACATATATTTAAAATCACGGGTAACATGTTATGTAAAGCCCTACAATATATGTTATGTTAGGAACTCGAATGCTGTTTGTTTCTCAAACATTTCCTCACACCATGTAGTGAAACAAAAACCGATCTCAACGTCCAATAACATACGTCATGACACGGACGTAAAACAACGTCGAACGACGACGCACTGACGAAATAGCAACATAGTGGTCGTAGAGTTGTGTCGCTGAGATTACAGATAATGTAATAAATCTCGACACGTTGGAATATAATGTTGCTGAGATTACACTGAATATTATTGTGGGTCATACATTTATTTTTGTTGAGAGCATTGTAGTGGCTTTGAAGATAAGAGTCGAAGGTTTTTTTTTTGGCTGAATAATTATTATTTGGGAGGTAGGAATTTCCCATTGAAATTATTCTTGACAAAATCTATCTCCTTATTTTTTGTCTCAAACAATTTCTATTGGAGTTGGATCTATTCAAATTGACAAACTTTTGATTTACGACGTTTGTGGACTAGCTTTTTTTTTCAATAATCAATTACTTTATTGCATTCCACAATGTACATGCTAGGTGGTAGATGAGAATTTAATAAGACACAATTGTGGACCCTGTTGGGCACAGCAAAAGACAATAATAAACAATGATGAAAAGAACTTATAGACTACCTTATTCTAAATACAATTAAATTAAACATACACAATACAAATAATTTAATTAAAAATATTATTAACATAAAATATTCTTTATTATTACTTTTGTTATTATTTCATATTATTATTCGAGCTTTATAAATTTATCATTCAAGTATTCATTTATGCTGTAATAGCATTTACTTACTAACAGTTTTTTTAATTTATTCGTAAAAACATTAATCTTTTTTTCATTTCTTTATAGCTCGGGTAATTTATTATAAATTTGTATCGACATTACTAGCGGTCCAGATGAATGCATATTTAAACGAGATGTTGGTAGGTTTGGACGTGTTTTATGTCGGAGTGTGAATCTTGTTTGAATGTCTTCTCGTTTAGTGTAGAAGTCCTGGTGAGTGTGCGCAAATTTATAGATTTTTATTTTTTCGAAATGAGGTTTGTAGCTATCGGTTTGTTCAATATTAACCAAAATACGAATTAACTTTTTTTTGACATGTAAACAGCGCTGGAGCGTCTGTGCTATTACCCCACATTATAAAACCGTAGCTGAGCCATGCCTGTCTGTAAGTTTGTGGTCTTTTTTAATTCACGAAAAGCGTACAAAAATGTTGAAAGTTTTGTTTTTATTTTCTGAATGTGTGATTTCCAGTTTATGTTAGTATCTATGGTTAAGCCTAATAATGAAAACTCGTCTACTAGTTCCAATTTGTGGTTATGCTTTTTTAGCAATTTCGTTCCCTGAACCTATCCCACGAAAACTCAGCGACTATGTAGCTTTTAATCACTGAAGTAATCATTTTTTTAACCAAACTAGGACAAAAATCAGCTTCCACCACCAAGCATACAATTTACCTCTCTGTGACATTAGTTTAGAATATCGAAAATGGTACCATAACGTAATCAGTTTACCTAAACGAAAAATTAGAATTAGGTTTTCGATTACAGGAAGAAAATTTATCAGAACCAAAAGATCTACAATTATACATATCTACAAAGTTGAGTGACCTTCATCTTGGACCCCAACAATTTTCCTTTGAACTGACAGATTGGCCTGTCAGTTTCGGGAATCTGGGTCATTTCCTATCACGTTGATTCCATTTGGATCAAACAATTCCGATTTCTTATCTCGGCTGTAAGAACAAAGCATAGAATATCTTCCTGTATTATTTTTACTTCAGTGACTTCCTCATACATTGCTAAAATAATATATAAATGGGACCCAAAGAGACGTAAAGAACCTAGCAGGAAAAATATCTGTGCAGTGTTATTTAATAAACAAAATACCGCGGTCCGTATGTCTGTTGTTGTTTTAGACGGTTATTTCTGAGCCTAGTTATTGAGGCGAAGGTTTATGACGAAATATTTTGTTTATGACTTAGTTTTTGTGAGACAGGGCTGGCAAGCTTGCGGATTTTGAAGGTCGGCCATTTTAATTTTAGACATGATATTCATTGTATTCGATGTGGCTTGGGGAAAGAAGGCTTAAGAATTTAGGCTTAACATAAAAAAAAACTTTCCGTAATGGGTTTGTTTCTTTGACTATTTTTATTTATCCGCCTTTCAATGCTTATTTGAAGACTCTAAAATAGAAAATTTAAAACACAACTAATACACACTTCCATATAAAAACTTTTACAACTTATAAGAGAAAGAGGCTGTGATAGGAACTATTGATAAATCAATCTCTTCAATTGGACTCCACTATGATTGGGAAATGAAACAGACGAAATCAAAACCAAGTTGTTTTTTTCTAGCATAAGGATACTCGGTTATTTCTAGGAAAATCGAAAATTTTATCAGCCTAGGGTAACTTAGGAACAGTCACATCAGCGAGACTTGGAACTGTACAAGATAAATAACACTATTTTTCCATAGCTATCAGCGCTCCGGAATCTGTAAAACGCTTCACCTCTTTGACAATCCAAAAGCGCCTGTAAATGGTTTAAATAAATGCTTTGAGTTTCTTTTTTTTTTGTGCATGGGATTAATGATGGCATTGACATGTCAAAGAACGCTAAATGTCTATTTGATCGCACGTAGTCTTACAGCTAACAATCTTCCTGATGCTTGGATTTGACACCCCTAAGTATAGTTTGTTACGTGACCCTTTCTCTTTGTCCCACTTTTATTTGTATAAAAAGGTAAAAAGAAACAAAAGACAAACGTTTCTGCTACCGAGGTTGATAACCGTTGCAATAAACGATGATTTATTAAATTATGGTTCGCTGTATATTCCTGAATATTTATTACTGCTTATTGCACAGACCCTGAGGCAAGGTAAGCGTTGTAAAGGTAGAATGTCGTATGACATAATGCTACGGCCACACTACCGTAATATGGCAATAATTATGGCCATAATTGAAACAAAACAAACTGAAACAACACCAATTATCGCCATATTACGGTAGTGTGGCTGTAGCATATCTGATGTATGGGACAATATTATTTCACTCTTGCTACGGCGTAGCAAGCATGGCAACTCCTACGATTCGTAGCAACGTCTACGCTTCGTAGTCTGTAGCAAAGTCCACGCTTGTAGCCCGTAGCAACGTCTGAACTTCGTAGGCTGTGGCAACGGTTACGTTTCGCAGCCCGTAGCAACGTCTGCGTTTCGTAGCCGTAGCCTTACTAAATCGTCGTAGTAAAATTGGTCTGTGTACTCGTTACAGATTTTAGTGTAAGATGTTAAGATTTCGAAAACTTTTTGTTCTGATAACAGTGAAGTAGTCTGTATTAGCTTGTTTAACCTGGGAGTCTTTAAGTCGAGAATCAATTGGTTACTTCTAGGCAAGCGTGCTCCATCAACGAGCACATCTTCGCTTTTCATCAGAAATTGTGGTCAAACGCGAGTCTATCAATTATTATAATAAGAAACAATATATTTTACATATCTTGCACCGTTATGGTAGCAATAATCCTTTACATTCGTGTAAAGGGATTGTTCTAATAATCCTACTAATCAATATTTAACCCCGAAAACCATGTCTCTAACCCAAAATCAATCGTTGTTCAATGACGACCGCAAATTGCTTGGCTTTCTTTTTGCGGGAAAACGTACGGGCTGTCTGTAATTGATACAGACAAGCATTGTCTAACTCTATACAATGCTCCGTGTCTGTTTTGTTTCATGTTACGTAAAGACTAGAACACATCTTCGATGTTTTTAGAGTTATCACGCCCGTTTCCTCCGAAAAAGTATGATAAGGCCTACTTGCGGAAACCAAAGTATTTTTTAATTGCTAACACGAGGTTAAATAATAAATATTTCATACATAATCGCCTGAGCTAATAACTAAGAGAGGGTTAAAAGATAATTTCTATGTGCAAGTGGACCTAAATGTTAAAAGCCTCGTCTAATATACCTAGCACCATTCGGCACGTATTAATTTAGTCACTGATCTGGGTGGGAAGTTTCGACACAGTTTCGGGGGGAATCTCAAACACGATCCACGAATCAGATCATTAAAATTGATCGTGGATCGCGTTCGAGATTGACTGTGTACTTTTGGCCTTAGGACTTAACGACCGAATCCGGTCGCAAGGCGATCGTTAACAAAACTTCCCGCCTTATTGAGGAACTTTCTAACTCACCTATTTATTTGACCGAACTTGAATTCCATTCTTACCTGTGTGACAGTATGCGGTCCTAATAATACAAAATATTTATTTTATTTCGAAACGGTTCACATGTTGTGAGACACTTAGAAGAGTCATAAATTATACTTGAATAGCCAGGACCAAATAAGAGAGTAAATATCTGATTTCTAAAAACACTCTCACTCATCTGTTTGCGATAAATCACCTTAGAAAAAAACCCAAGCGAATTCTTAAAACAATTAAGAACATACACAAAAAAGGGTCCGACATTGAGTCGCCAAACATATTGGGGTTCCATGCTCGGCGAGTGAAGCGCGTAGCCTGGCACTGGACCTCGGCCGTCCGTCAAGGTACGAATTGAAGTTTATGGTGCGGAACCCTTCGTGTGCGGGACCGACTCGCGCTCGGTTGAGGTCTTACCAGGTAGCCACATCTGTTGGAAATCGCAAGGCTCGACGCTGAAGGCGTTGGCGTCACTCGGTGTTAGGTCTCGGGAGTGGCCGGTGCTAGTTAACCGAATTAGGTTTGAATTAGGCCGGAGGCTATGTCTCGGAAGTGGCTATACGCCATAAGCTATAGGCTGGTGTTAGATAAACTAGCAGACGTGTGGTCCGTTGTAACCCTTAGGATAGCCATTATTATTTATTAAGTTAAATATAACTTAGATTAATTTAGTGTTAATATGTGTGTGTGTTGGTGAACTAATGGGTGAGTGTTGTGTGTATTATCCTACCTTATTACCCTCTCTGACTTAAACGAGGTAACCGACACCTGTGTTAAGGTTCTAGGGACTCGGAGAAAGCCTTCCTATAGAGTGTGCTTTAGACATAGCAACAGACTGAATACAACAATGACTCTAATCTGACTTTAGACAAACCTTACCAAGACGCTGCACTAAGACACTGCTTATGGAAGGCTGAACCGAATAATACTCGCTACAAGTTAGGGCCTGTTTGAACTATAATGGTTCCTTGCAATGCCTAAAGTTATGTCGTATCAACCAAACATTAGTAGAGGTTACCTCTCCCAGTGGACCGACTGACCGCAGAATACTTTACATTGTTTTGATGTACGCGCATTTCCCGGGAGCGGGGGTAGGCTTCACCAAGTACCCTTAACTGGATTTATAGCCGTTCTGAGGAACGTTAGTAAATGTGTCTCGTCAAATCAAACTTGGTTTTCGGGCCTCTCACTGATACAAAAAAAATAATATTTGGCGAAACACGTAATTTGGATGCCCAGTCGAAACGCCCCGATGCCTGACAAGAATGTCCGCACGGCTGCCGATTACACTGCAAGCTTCCTCTAAATGGGGTTTGATTAAGGAAATGCGAGGTGTCGAGTTCCAAAACCCACTTCGGCGCGCAGCATGACTTTTGTAGAGAATTCTGCTACCGACTCACAACGCGGTACGCTTGAGCTAAGTCATATAATGTGTTAGTAATGGGTTGATAGGCCGATGTAAGGGGCTAATTTATATAGCGCGTCCAGAATTTCTGGAAACATGTCTCGCTCAATGACAGAGGCACTTCGCAGTCTCTCTGCCTTAGGATTGTGCAAGACATGCTTGAGTGTAGGGAACGTGTACTGTTGTGACCGCAGCAGGTTCTCTCTAGGCCTATGCACCTAGGACTCTCGACGGCACACGTACGATGTACAGGCAGTTGTAAGACGGCCGTACATCACTGGGGTGGGTCTCTAGATTATTGTAAATAAATTCACTATCGCGTTTTGAAATTAACTATTTCTACACAAGCGTTACGTGTCATTTTCCCTATTGCAGTCCTCTTGTCTTCTTAGCTTCATACATTGTAATCTCGTTATTGTTCCATAATCATTTATTGTTTTACGTATGTATACTAACCGTGAATTCCCAATATTAACTTCACCTTGCATCCCCTCCTTGTCCCTAGCCTCAAAGGTCGGACAAGGCAGTAGTTTTGGGAATTCATTTCGTACTATCGGTGGAAGAGTGTCCAGTCTGGAGGCGAGCTCTACAGGGCCAGGCGGAAGGCCATGGGGCCTGGCCCTCCCGCCTAAGGGCGGGACCGACCATAGCAATTAGGTTAATTCTAGGAAAAACGAAAATTTTATCAGCCTAGGGTATCTTAGGAACAGTCACACCTGGGAGGAACGAATGTTTTATAAAACATGTCGCTCACTTTCAAATCAGCACATTATTAACCTTCATCAGACACTTACCGAAGAAATTGCCTATCTAAAACAAAAGTCGTCATTGAACTCAACCCCTAAGGGTATCAAAGGGCGGTGACCGAGAAATACCCTCTCGATACACAATCTATACTTCTGCATTATCTTCGTATCTATGTACTTCTACACCGACGCTGGGGGTGGAGGGTTGCATTGAATATGGAACAACTTCTGCGATGATACCCCATTCCGTTCCCTTGTTCAACAAAAAACATTTTGTTTCTATTTCTTCGAGAATTTGTTTTACACTTTTTGGGTCAAGTCGAAGTTAAGTATTGGCTTTTGTCGATGTTCAACCAAATGTACTATTTTCAGACTCCAATAAACAGTTATGTACCTTGTTATTTCTTTGAACGCAATAATATAAAATCAGTACATAAGTGATTTATGATATTACTTGAGATAAATTTTCACCTTCTTGGAAGTTGTCTTCAAACACGTCTGAAACGTAAAATTATATTTTGATACCTAGATTCTGAGAAGCTACAAATTGGCAAGACTGAAACTCAGCTGTATCAAATATCACTTTGTGACTGTAAAATAAAGTGCCAATGGAATTGTTCAGTTCATGAAATTATTATTATTTGAATTCAGAACTCAAGATTACAGTAAAGAAGCTCGTGATCTTAAAGGTTAAGCAACGCTTGTCTACGTTTGTCTGAGGATGGGTGACCATCTTAATTTACCCAGTTTCCACCGTGCTTCGCAAAGCACGTTAAGCCGTTGGTTCCAGCTGTCATTCATAGATATTTTGCAGCCGTTACGATTGTCAGACGCCAGTAAATTTGACTCCAGTCTTGCCAAGAACTCATTAACTGGGCAAAAAGAAGAAGTGTTAACCAGTTAGTGGGTTGAGGAGGTCTGGTCCGTTCCACGTATAATACTGGTATTCAGCTGAATCCGGTGTGACTGGAAGCCGACACCAATTTAGTTAGGAAAAAGCTCGGCAGATGATGAGATCTTGAGATTAATGAGATTAAATTAGTTATCTAATTTCGGAACAATAAATTCTTTTCCAAACAAGTCACAGTTCCAATATTGAGACTCATACCTTTTTTAGGGCCTTTTAAATTCAACTTAATATGGAAATCGCTTAAGTTGATTTTAGAGTCGGTGGCGATGGTTTGAAATTATCTTGAATTATACATTCCAAAGTACCTAAATCAGATCGCGCACCCAGCAAGTCTCACAATTACAGCCCTCTCTTGACAAACCCGAAAAATGACAAAATATCTTAAAGTTTCAATAGTAGTTTTCAATGTCGTTCTGATTCAGGCAAACAATTTAGATTTATCTCTTTTTTGCTTCTGTTTAAAATAGGTACAGATTTGTGAATTAAAAAATTGCAGTCCAGCAAAAAAACATAAAAATAACCACACTTAACAGAGTAGATTTTTGTACATAATTGTTTGGAACAAAATACCTTTTGTTAACACTGTTAATTTTCACCAGAATTTTCCACATGCCTCATCGTGCACCTAACGAGAATCCATCACAAATTCTACCTAGTAGGTAGCCATGGTTTACCGCCATGGAATCCGGATAAATAACATTGTCCAAATACATAGCACTAAAGAATTTTATGGTAACCCAGCTTTAGTTTTAAAAGAGCAATTTTGCATTTGCCTCTGGGAGTAATAAAATGGTTTTTTGTGGAAAACCTTTTTGGTTTTGGGTCCGGAGGCTGTTTTAGTGGGTATAAAAGTAAAATTGAGAAGAAAATGCACGGGATTTATTTTAAAACGAAATAGGAATTTGAGTAGAAATAGTTTTAGAAAATTAGAGAGGGAAAATGTGAATTTTTAACCGACTTCTAAAAAAGAAGGAGGTTCTCAATTCGACCGCGTATAATAATAATAATAATAATTCATTTATTTATTCAGGCACTTCGAACCCATTGCACAATAGCCATAAAATATAATAATAATACAAAAACAATGTCAGACAGAAAAATATGAACTACCGTAATTATAATTTGATTATAATAATAATAATTAATCAAATAAAACAAATAATAAATAAAATTGAAATTATGAAACCAGAAATCATAAAATTCAAATCATAAATAACCACAATTAATTTCAGAAACTAACATAAGAATTCTAATAGTATACCTGCCTCTGAGTCCGGATATATATATATATTTTTATGTGTGTTTGCGGATAATTATGTCATTTATGAACTGATTTCGATGAATCTTTTTTTATATGAAAGGGTATGCTGCCGAAATGGTCCCATTGCCACCACGTCAGGATCTGATGATGGAAACCCTGAGAAATCGAGGGCAACTCTCGAAAATTGTAGGCACGCATCTAGTAAATACCTAATATTCGTGTGTATATCGGATGATACTACAAAATATTGAAGGTTTGGATCAGACCTGATGATGTAGACAACAGAGAGTCAAGGGAACTCCAAATCGGTATGTAAGAACTACCAAGTGTTTGGGCTTATTTCATTCGTATTGACGAGACCTTTACACCGAAAGCTTTATTTTCATAACACAACATCACGACGGTACGCTGTAAATAGGTACGCAGGTACCACTAAAAAGTGAAAAATAAAAAACTTTTTACATAAAATATAACCGACTTCCAGAAACAAAACACTAAAAAGTATAAAATAACTTTAATTTCGGAAGTCGGTGTCAAAAAACGAAATAACCAAAAACACCGACTTCCGAAATTTAAGTTATTTTATACTTTGTAGTGTTTTGTTTTTGGAAGTCGGTTATATTTTTTGTAAAAAGTCTTATTATATACGCACGTACGTGCAGACGTAAAATGTCCATGCAACATTCTCCTCATTCAGGTATAAAACGGTTGACTATGTACCTTAATGACAAGAATCAATCATCAATCAATCATCATTAATCTATACATATAATAAATCTATACATATAATAAAATCGTAGACTAACCGTGTCTGTACATTGAATATTTTTGCATGAAAATTACACAAAAAACTCAGAAAAAAGGTATAAAACACAAAAATGCAATTTGAAATTTTTGGATTGCAAATCTAAGTACTTAAAAATATTAAGTGATAACCCGAGTAACATTTAGCGTTTATTTCACCAAAATCGACCCACAAAATCAAAAGATATTAAATTTTTAAGTTTAGGAAGAAACCTCGTAATGTATTCTGATGAGTCAGAGCGCCATCTATTGAGAAAAAATAAAATGCACGAAAGCATTCAAAATTGTTGAGTTATTTGTGAAACTTTTAACACGTGGCAAAATAAAAGTGATCATTTTTATACCTTTTCGTTTTTTATTGTTATAATCGATCCACAAAATCAAAATATATTGAATTTTTAGTTTACTAAGAAACTTCCTACTGTATTCTGATCAGTCAGAGCGCCATCTATTGAGGAATCAAAAAATGCATGAAAGCATGAATGACACACCAAAACAAATTGATTGAGTTATTTGTGAAACTTTTAATACGTAGACGTAGCAAAATAAAAGTAAACATTTTAATACCTTATCGTTATTTAACGTCTTCCGCTGCCAAATATTTTGTCAGTTTACGTGGTCGATAGATGATGTTGCACTAATGACGCGTTTTTCTGAATTTCGGTGTTAAGATTTTCCGCTGGAGAATGACCTCACACGATTATACGCTAAACACAGTCGTGGTTCGTACGGATTCCGGTTAGGTCTCTGAAAGGTCTTAAACTGTAAGGGACCAAAATTGCTTAAATCTCTGAGTTGTGCTGGTTTCGTTTAAAGTGCATTTATCGCAGAGTCTAAAACTGATTTAGTTTTGCGAAGTACTGGACGGTTCGACTTGCGGATCAGGCCTGTAGGGTTCCGTACCAAAGGTGTTGTGCTGACGGGGGACCCTACTGCTAAGCCTCCGCGATTGATTCCGTTTAGAGCGAAGCAACGAACGGTTCGATTTGCGAAACAAGGCTAATAATAATAAGGTACCGTACCAAAGGTGGTCACGGTGACGGGAGCGATCGATTTTGGGGGGCTACTCTCTAAGTCCGAAGTCCGTAGTTTCGGGCTTGGTTGCGGACGTATTCTACTCCGTATCAGCTACAGACTTACGATTAGAACCGAACCCGAACTAAGAATGAATGACAACACGATTTCACAGTAACTGTAAAATCGTGTTATCATTAGTTCTCAGTGGTTAGGTGATACGGAGTAGAATATATATATATACTTTTTTTTCACTATAGATAGGCATACGTTTGACCACTATCTCACCTGATGGTAAGCGATGATGCGGTCGAAGATGGAGCACGTTTGCCTAGAAGCAACCTATTCACTTTTGTTTTAAAGACTCCCAGGTTGCCCGCAACTAAGTTTTTAATTCGTGCGGAGTATCATACGGTTCGATTTGCGAGCCAAGGCAAATTAAAGGGTTCCGTGCCAAAGTTGCTAATGGGACCCTATTTATTAATAAGCCACCGCTGTCCGTCTTCCTTCAGTTTATTCGTTTAATTTCTGTCTCGCTAATATAAAGATGTCTTCTAGAAAATGGTCGAATCTTTCACAATATAGCAAAATTCTTAATCTTCTTAATATATAAAACAAAGTCGGGTTTATTCGAACACTTTTCTAACTAACTCGAAAATTCGAGCGAACCAAGTCGATTTTTAGGGTTCCGTACCAAGGTTGCTAACGAAACCCTATTTATTAATAAGCCACCGCTGTCCGTCTTCCTTCAGTTTATTCGTTTAATTTCTGTTTCGCTAATATAAAGATGTCTTCTAGAAAATGGTCGAATCTTTCACAATATAGCAAAATTCTTAATCTTCTTAATATATAAAACAAAGTCGGGTTTATTCGAACACTTTTCTAACTAACTCGAGAACGGCTCGACCGATTTTCATAGTTTTTGTGTTTTTGGATTAGTCTTCGTCCGGAATAGCATAATAAGAATTAAAATGCAAAAAAAAATAATTAAAAATGAGTATGTAGGTGGGGTAGGTAGGTAGGGTAGGTAGGCAGGTAGGTAGGGTAGGTAGGTAGGGTAGGTAGGGTAGGTAGGGTAGGTAAGGTAGGGTAGCTATGGTAGGTAGGTAGAATAGGTAGAGTAGGTAGGTAGGCCAGGTAGGTTAGGGTCGGTAAGTAGAGCAGCCAGTTGACGGGAGCCGCGCGGGTCAGCTAGTCATTAATATATAATATGTAAATCGGGCTGGTTTCCGCAACTCCACGACTAAGCGCGTATTTTGCGTGCAGGTGGGTCAAATGTGTCATTCGATCCACCCCGCTCCCCAAGGAAGGCCAGCAAAGCCTTGGTGTTTCCAACTATCTCACTGAGGGTACCTGGGTTACCGAAGTACTTGGCCCTGTAATCCGCGACTACCGGGCAGCTTAGAAGCAGGTGTGCTGCTGTCTCATTCTCCTCCATGCAGGCTCTGCATAGCGGGCTGTCAGTGACTCCTATAGCATAGAGGTGTTTATTAAAAGACCCGTGGCCAGTTGTTACGGCTGTGACTGTACGCAACTGTTGTTTAGTCAGTCTTAGGGCTTGTTTAGTGAATCGGCCATCTATAGAGGGAAGTGCCTCTTTGGCCTGCCTACACTCACCATGGTCAACCCATAGCTTGTGATGTTTTTCTCCGGTGCGTTTCCTTACCAGATTGCGTATGTACCCGAAAGGCAGAGGCACGATGGGTTCAGGTCCCATCACTGCCATACTCGAACCCCTTCTGGCGAGTTCATCCGCTGCATCGTTGCCTCGGGACTCGCTGTGTCCCTTGATCCATTGAATGGTTACTTTATTATGTCTACCAACCTGATTAAGACGTTGGTGACACTCGAGAATCAGCCCAGAGTTGACCGTGTGGCTGTTCAGAGCTTGCAGGACAGCCATGCTGTCCGAGAGTATGCGTATTGAGTGGTCTTTAACTTCCCTGGTTAGGATGGCTGATGCCGCCAGAGAAATGCCCATGCATTCAGCTTGGAACACTGTGTTGTGGACCCCCAATGGTGTGGCTATGTGGATGTTGAGATCCTCTGAGAAGATTCCCGCACCAGTACCTGTACCTGTTTTTGATCCATCGGTGAAGATCTGCAGCTCTGCGGGGCACAGCCCCTCGCAACGATGATCCTCATGCAATTGGATTTTGTATTTTTTATCGAAGATAAATTGCTTGGGTACCCGGTCATTGGTTGCTTTTGTTATTGGGAGTTCATTATTGAGCTCCTCGAGCAAAGCGGTGTGCCGTGTTTCTCTCTTACCCCAGAGATTCAGTGTTTTAAGGCGTACTGCTGCCATCGTCGCTTCCTGTTGTATAAACAAGTGTAGCGGAGGGAGTCCCAGCATGGCTTCCAGTGCCGCAGTTGGAGTAGTCCTCATGCAGCCCGTCGTCGCCATGCAGGCTAGCCTTTGCATGTGTTGTAACTTGTTTACGGCTGTAGCTAGCTTTGTGCGTGGCCACCACACCACGGCCCCGTAGGTTAACATGGGCCGAATTACTGCGCTGTACAGCCATAGTATTATTTTGGGAGATAGGCCCCACTTCTTCCCTATCATTTTCTTGCACTGCCAGAAGGTAATGCAGGCCCTGTTTAGTTTGAAGTCTAGGTGATTGCTCCAGTTTAACTTACTGTCTTGGAGGACGCCTAGATACTTTACCTCGTTAGAAAGCTGGAGCTCTGTGTTGAAGAGCTTAGGTAGCCGGTAGTGACCTAGTGCTCGTTTTTGAGTGAACATGACTAATTCAGTTTTCGTGGGGTTTACTGACAGATCATATTCTTCGCACCATCTCTCCACGATGCGTAGTGCTTGTTGAGTGAGGTTGCAGATCGTTCCAGTCACCTTCCCTGGCACGAGGATTGCGAGGTCGTCTGCATAACCTATTGTGTAGTAACGATGTGCATTGAGCTTGGTGATAAGGTCGTTAATCACCAGATTCCACAGAAGAGGGGAGAGCACACCTCCCTGCGGGCAGCCTCTGGCTATCAGGGCCAACTGCTACTCTTCCTCAAGGCGAACCACCCGTTTGCTTAACATATTAGTAATCCAGTCAATTAGTACCTGTTCTACACCGTGTTTGGAGAGGGCGGCACTAATGCTGGAAAAGTTTGTCTTGTCGAAGGCTCCTTCGATGTCTATGAAAGTGCCCAGTCAGGACCCTTTCTGATGAATCGCTTCTTCAATCTGGCTTACTACCAGATGAAGAGTGGACTCTGTCGACTTACCCGAGCTGTATGCGTGTTGGTTACCATGTAGTGGTATTGTTTTTAAAACGCCATCTCGTAGCTCCCTTTCACACAGTCTTTCCATAGTCTTCAGCATGAACGAGGTCAGACTTATAGGTCGATAGGATTTGGCGTTTGTGTAGTCACTTTTACCTGGCTTCGGAATAAAAATGACTTTCACTTCCCTCCATCCTTTAGGAACGTATCTAAAGGCCAGACACGCTCGCATTAAGGGCACCAGTTTTGTTGCAATAGCGGTACCTCCCCACTGTAGTAAGGCAGGAAACACACCATCAGGACCCGGTGCCTTGAAAGGTTGGAAGCTTTTGATGGCCCACTGAAGTTTTTCCAGCGTAATCATCTTTTCTGCATAAAGCCAATCATCTTCTGATGGTGTTTGGATAACGTCATGACATATATTCACCTGCGCGAATACGCTGCCTGGGAAGTGAGTTTCTACTAGGAGGCGTTGCGCTTCTTCAGGTGTCGTGGTCAGTGTATTATCGGGTTTCCGGAGCGTGGCGACCTCAGGTGTGTTCTGTTGCGCCAAAATTTTCCTTACCCTGTTTGCTTGTTGGCATGATTCAATGTTACCACAGAATTTACGCCAACCTGTAGTTCTTCTGAATCTGATGCTTTTCTTGTAGCTGGATTTGGCCGCGTAATACGCGTCCCAGTCCTCATCACTACATGTGTTTATGGCTCTGTTAAGAGCCTTCCTTACCTTACCGCGTTTGCGCTCTAGATCCGCACCCCACCAGGGTTGTTTACCCGGAGTGTCGCGCGGAATCGTTTCCGGGCAGGCGATTTGGTAGCTGTTTATCAGCGATTTGGTAAGTTGTGATACTTGCGCGTCGATCTGTGCTGTGTCCGCAAGAGACTTCGAATCGCCTGGTGGCGCAAGCCTTAAGGCGAGGTTGCGTGTGTATACCGTTATATCCGTGTTACGCGGATTACGCCTAGGTTGTTTGGGTGATATACAGACCTGGATGTCGAAGCGGATCCACCTGTGGTCTGAGCAGGAAGCCTCATTTGAGACCTGCCACCCAGTGATGAGTTCCGCTGCTCCCTCTGTTGCCAGAGTAAGGTCTATAATTGTACGACTGCGTCTGGTTACGAAAGTTGGTTCCGAACCTGTGTTTAGTAGGGATAGGTTAGTTGTAAACAGGTAATCAACCAATGCCTTACCCCTTTCGTTTTGCGACTCCATCCCCCATAGTGGATGGTGTGCGTTTGCGTCGGTCCCGATGACAACCTCATCCCCGCCGCCTTCACAGTGTGTGATGAGGCGGACAAGGTTGTGTGGAGGCGGTTCCTCCGCCTCAGGCATGTAAACCGAGGCGAAGACGATCGCCACCTTTGTGGCTCCACGCTGTATATTCAGCCTAGCTGCAGAGACATCTCTGCAACAGAAGTCGCTTAATAGCTGTGCTTTAAGGTTACCCGTGACATAGATGCACGATCTAGGGCGATCATGGTCCGTATTAACAAGGAGCTTACCGCCAAGATTGGAGAGTCCTCATATATGGCCACCCCTAATCCACGGCTCTTGGATCAGGGCAATGGCCGTGTGTTGGTCCTCCAGCCACTTGCGGAGTTGAGCCGTCGCGGTCTGGCTGTGGTGGAGGTTAGCCTGCACGACTTTACAGGCCGACAAAGGGGACGCCATCACAGGCGAGTCCCTCCTCGTCACCCTCTAGTCGCAAAATATATATATATATGTCTTCCATTACTGAGTGACTGACTGACAGACAACGCACAGCCGAAACTGCTGGTCGTAAAAAGCTGAAAAATGGCATGTAGAGCCTTGGGGAGTCTAAGAGGATTTCCCGGGATATGTGCGCACCAAGTCGCTGGCAAAAGCTAGTTTTGTATAAATAAGTTGGGTCATTTTAGGGTTCCGTACCTCAGAAGGTAAAAAAAAGAACCCTAATCAGATCACTCTCTTGTCCGTGTGTCACCACCGATTTTCTCAGGAACGGGTAGACCTAGCAAGTTGAAATTTATACCAGATTCAAGTCTATAGTCCCTATTAGGTGTGTCCTAAGTCAACAAAATAAAAAGATATGGGCAAATTTAGATTTTCGCCAACTTGTATTGTAAGTACTAAAATTTACCTTAAGTTTCAACTTTTTTATATGTCAGAATTTTCCCTTTACTTGTGCTGTAAGACCTTGCTTTTAACCATAACTGACAATTCTAGGTCAACCGGAAGAACTCTATAGGTTTTGGGTCGAAAATCTATATGGTAGTTCCCGTTGACCTAGAGGCAAGTAATACCGTCTACAAGTATAGGGAAAAGTCTGAAAACTATACAGTTTTAATTTAATCATAAAAAATAAAGTCTTTATTTAAAGTAATTTGGAGCTACAAATTTGTACGGATCCCTCAGAGGGCGAGTCCGACTCGCACTTGGCTGGTTTTTTTTTGTTTTTGGATGGAAAATTATCAAATGATTCACTCACTGACACTCCCTACCGCTCTGGGTGGGGTGTAAAGAAGTGTCAGACTCTTACTGTCTAAAACCCATCCAACCGTGTTCCTCCAAATGCCCTTTGCGTTCCAGGGCCGCGGTGACTCTTTCGAACCCATTCTGCAACCCTGGCAAATAGGGCAACTTAGTTAATTAAACATCCACCAAACCGCCTAGTAGTCCAATCCAGTACGAGATTTCAGGTCGAAATTGAAGACAGTAAGCTGTAATAAATAAATGTCCATAGTGTGTACAGCTAATGAGTGGAATTCCCTGCCGGAGTCTGTGTTTCCTGATAGCTACAACCTGGGAGTCTTTAAGTCAAGAGTGAATAGGTTACTACTTGGCAAGCGTGCTCAGCACATTTACTCTGTATCGTTCTCGTTTTGTATTATGCTTCTTTTGTTTTCTTTAATGTGTTTGTTGCTGTGTGTTTTGTCTGTGTCGAATAAATATTTTCTATTCTATTCTCTTTTATTCTCCATCTTCGACCATATCGTCGCTTACCATCAGGTGAGATAGTGGTCAAACGCGTGCCTATAAATAGTAAAAAAAATGCGTAAAGTATTATTATAGAATTTTGAAAGTTGTCTGCAAAGTCTCATATAATCACGTGTTGCGTATGTTTTAAGATATTCAAGGTCAAACGTCACACACATTGATTTCTCGCAAATATCTCGCTTTTCATAATTCCAATGATATTTGCATCTGTTACGAAAGTTATAGACACGACTCTACTGATGTCTAAACAATTTTTATACGCTTTACGTACAGGTCGTAAGAAGGGCATGAAGGTTCCTTGCGCAGTGTAGAGGAGCACTAAGAGAGGATTTCCCGAAATTCCTACGGGAACGGGAAAAAACGGGATATGCGCGTACGAAGTCGCGGGAAAAAGCTAGTATTATAAATAAAATTATTCCGTTACTGGTGACTGACTGAGTGACAGACAGACAACGCACAGCTGAAACTCTTAGTCATCACCATCATCATATCAGCCGGAAGACGTCCACTGCTGGACATAGGCCTCCACAAGCGTCGCCACAACGACCGGTCCTTTGCGTCGCATCCATCGGCTACCCGCGATCTTCACTAGGTCATCGGTCCACCTTGTGAGAGGCCTTCCAACGTTGCGTTTTCCGGTACGCGGTCGCCACTCCAGAACTTTTCGGCCCCATCGACCATCTGTTCTGCGAGCAATGTGCCCTGCCCACTGCCACTTTAGTTTGGCAATCCTTCGGGCTATGTCGGTAACCTTGGTTCTCTTGCGGATATCATTATTTATGATTCGATCACGCAAGGAAACTCCAAGCATTGCCCTCTCCATTGTCCATTAAGTCATTTTAAGCCTTCTGATGAGGCCCTTTGTCTTAGAAAACTGAAATTTGGCATGTAGATTTCTTGGGGAGCGTAGGGAAGCATGACGAGAGGATTTCCCCAAAATCTTACGGTAAAGGGAAAACACGGGATTTGCGTAAACAAAGTCGCGGGCAAAAGCTAGTTAATCTATATAACTTTTCCTGTTTATCAAGCATCTTTTCCCTCAAACACTAGCGCTCTTTTACGGCCGATTGATCATTTCTAAAAGACCCATTTTTATGACTTGCGGAAAATAAACAACTGATTTCCCCTCTTTAGTTCCTGTCATTATCATAAAAGCGTAAGTCCTTATTTCCCGAGCGTACTCGGGGGGCAATAAATAGGCTATTTCTTTCCCAAATTTATGCAAATTGCTATAAATCGCATCCAGATAGATGGGCCCTATTTCATTGACGTCAACATAAGAAATTGGTAATTTGGGATAATGAGATTCTTTTGATAAGGTTCGCAATAAAGAAGGTATTAAAGACCGGTTTTAATAAAGACAATGGGTGGTTTCCTTCATTTAATAATGAGTACTTTTCAGATTGATTATGGGAAACCGTAAGGTTGCCTGCTTGTTGGACTTGTACAGATTGTACTTCGGTGAGTGTGCCCAAGAACTCCACGACCTCATCCCACCGGCCACCTTCTACCATCGGACATCCAGACGCACTGCATCTTACCATCCCTACCTTGTTGCTATTCCACCAATTCGCACTAAGCGTTTCCAAACGTCTTTTACAATCCGCACAGCAAAGGAGTGGAACTCTCTGCCTGCGTTTGAATTTCCAAACGCGTACAACCCTAATCTCTTCAAGGTCAGAGTGAACAGGCTCCTTCTGGTTAAGCTCGCTCCATCGTAGACTTTGTCTCTTTCATCTCTGACCTAGACTAGAGTCAAGAGCAAACCCATCACAAACAAAAACAAAAACCTCAATAAATAACATATATTTTTTTATATATAAAAATAAATTGCTGTTCGTTAGTCTCGCTACAACTCGAGAAAGGCTGGACGGATTTGAATCATCCCTGTTTTTGGTTTGCCAGAATACTGGGGTAGGTTTAAAAACAAAAAGGTAGGTAGGTAGCCAGTTGATGGGAGCGAAGGGGGACAACTAGTTTATTTTAAATCATGGGCCGTCGTGGTGTTTCAAGAGTCTGCAACCTAGTGTGCCAATCAAAACATAAAAAAAATTGACAGATTCGCGCTTAACCACAACCTCAACTGGTGGAAAGCAATGACGCCTAGAAGTGTGTAATAACAAAGTGTGTGGTAAAATTGGTAGAAAATACAACAGGCTGTCCCTTGGAGCCGAGAAGAGAGGAGCAGAGAAATATTAACCAACGGAATTGCATAAAATCTCCGCTCCGCGCGTTTATATATTAGAATTACATTCTAATATACAAAATTCTTCCGTTACTGACTGATTGAATGTCTGAGTGACTGACAGGAACGCACAGCCGATTTACTAGTCGTAGGAGGCTGAAATTTGGCATATAGGTTCCTTGGAGAGTGTTAAGTAGCAACAAGAGAGGATTTTCCGAAATTCCTACGGGAACGGGAATAAACGGGATATACCCACACGAAGTCGCGGTGAAAACGTAAAAATTGAGACTCGCGCTTGACCACAATCTCACCTGGTGAAATGCGATGACTTCCTAGAAGTAATAACAAAGTATGTTGTAAAATTGGAACAAAACACAACAAATTACTTTTCAGCTTAAGGCTGACTGTCCACTGGAGTGAAGAGGAGAGGAGCGGAGAAATATTAACCAACGGAATTGCATAAAATCGCCGCTCCGCGTCAGTCACTGTGATTTTATGGAATTCCAGCATAATATATAAAATTCTTCCGTTACTGACTGATTATAGTGACTGAGTGACTGACAGCAACGCATAGCCGAAACTTCTGGTCGTAGAAAGCTGAAATTTGGCATGCAGATTTCTTAGGGAGTGTAGAGCAGCACTAAAAGAAATTTTCTATGGAAACGGGAATAATCGGAATATGCGCATACGAAATTGCGGGCAAAATCTGGTTGGATAAAATTTCTCTGCTCCTCTCCTCTCCGCTCCAGTGTACACTCAACCTAATTGTGGTGGAATCACGTGATTGCTCAGTGTCGTGAATTCGTACTCCATAAATCCACGAAGCGACTGATAGTGACATCTCGAGGCGAAGAACGACACTATACGCTACGTCATTGTAAGCTTTCGATCGTGATTGGTTTAAATCAAAATGATTGTTCCCTTACCCCTCTCCTTGGATCTTGTAAATAAGATAGCGAATACAGAATTTGCACAACATCCCACCCACACGCACAAAATGTTTTGGCAACACATTCATAGTGCGTACAGCTAAGGAGTGGAATTCCCTGCCGGAGTCTGTGTTTCCTGATAGCTACAACCTGGGAGTTTTTAAGTTTGGTAATAGGTTACTTCTAGACATGTGTGCTCCATCTTCGACCACATCATCGCTTACCATCAGGTGAGATAGTGGTCAAACGCGAGCCTATCAATAATTAAAAAAAAAATAGCTCGTTAACATAACGCCTCATATTTTATTTAAATAATCCTCAACAGAGTCAAATATTAATTCTAAGTTTTCACAAACCTCGCCGCTGCACCTACACTCAGTATTCTGCTGTAAAATAACCAATATTTTTATTAAATCTCAGTCTTACGTTCTTCGTGCATACAATATACATCATGGTGCATGGCTAGTACCTACTCAAGCAAAATGATAAAAGCTTTAATATTTTGCTTAAGAGTTTTTAAACCATTCATGACATGGCACACGAACAAAAAATACTAACAAGCTCTGGGCATTTTAGTTTTTAAATTCCATCGGGAAAAATAGTTTGGAACAAGAGCTTGTTATTTAAATAACTTCAACAATGTTAACCGACACAACTATTTGAAAAAGTTTTTTTTATTATTTAAAAAAAGCATTGTGACTGTGAGCAAACAAAAGTGCAACTTTCACTAAACTGCCAAGTGGATATTTTACTATTTTAAAACCACAGCAATAACGTACAGTGAAAGAAAATTAAACTGGATAAAAAAAAAACATTGGTGCTGCGGGTGCTGCGCCATTGTTTGTACAAAAGATTTGATTATAATCTTAGTATTCTCTACATACAAGCAAAGATAGCTATTTATGTGGATAGTATATAAATAGAACCTTTCTGAGGCATGTACAACAAGAACAGAAAACACAAAATACAAAAGCACGTATAAAAGTGTTATTTTTATAAAATAAATATCATTTATCACAGTTACTTAAAACATATGATCAAAAATTAAGTTATAAAATCTAGAAAATTCGTAGCACATGATTAAAACTGCACTCACAAATAAATAAAAACATAAATAAATACAATAAGCACAAAGACACTTTCATATTGAATCACCACATACAATTTTACAAACGCTAACATTTAACCTGAAAACTAACGACAAAACAACATAATTTTTGCCGAAAATTCAACAACCTACCTTGAACATAACAGAATAACGGTCCTAAGGTGATAATTTTTCATTTTGCCGTCAAAGGCCTGACCTCGTGAAATACTTTGTTGACGGCAAACAATTTCGTCAGGGCCCGATAAGGCGACGCTAGAACCCTCTTACATATTTTTCTCACTGTTAGGGTTAGTTCACACTCAGGTTCGCGAGCTGAAAATGTTACGAAGCATGACATCGTGAGTTATCGCGAGCTGCAGGCGCGATGCGGCAAAGACGCGTAAACTCTTATTACAGAAATTATCCGTATAATCATGTCTATGAAAACAAGTAAGAGTTGTTGCCTTTGGGAGTCTCAAAACCACTCGCCACCGCGGTTTGTAAATATTGTTACCAAAATACTCGCGAATTACTTGCGGCGGTCAGCAACGTAGTGTATTTCTGAATAGATAGGTCCAGAAACCAAGGCTTTTTTCAAAAAACAAGGGTCTTTCAATAAGGACGGGTCGATGTTGAAATTAAAATAAAACAAGCTGTATGTGAGATATTAAAGAAATTATTTTTATATTTTAAAGGCTCATTTATGCCATTATTTATTAAATATGACATTGTTTAAATCTCCACCGCGGCTTCGGATCCGAGAGGTCCAATTTTCAATTACTGCATGGATCCGGCTGAATCTGTGCGATGGTCTTGGATGGCCTGCGTTATGTTGACTTTCAGGGCATCGGTTGATTGCGGATGATAATTATTAGCATAGACCTGCGACTTGAGAAAACCCCACAAGAAAAAGTCTAGCGGGGTCAAATTGCACGATTTTGGTGGCCAATTCACGTCACCTCTGCGAGAGATAACCCTACCTTCGAACCGTTCATGCAGAATGTCCATTGTGTTTAATAATAAAGTTTTATCATTTAGACGTGCTGCTCAATCGTGTGACTTGCCATGATGATTCGAAATCAGTAACTGAAGAAATAACAACGTATTTGACAGATGACACCAAAACAACATGGCGGCCACAAACTGTCAACATCGACCCGCCCTATTTGAGGGATGTAGGGACAGAGATTTCGAAGTATGTTAATGAAATAACGTTTGCGTTTGTGTACGTACACCGTGTGTTTTTGCTCGTTTTATAGTACCCTCTTAATGAATATTTATACATTTTTGTGGAACATCAATATAGCTTTCACTCCGCTTTCGCACTTTTATAGAAAGAACATTTTTTGTATATCTTATAAAAATGCGTACCTCATTGCCTCTCCGTGTGAGCTGGCCCTTATAGCATATTATCTGGTCTCAGGAAGGTTACGGCTATTTCGGATTTTGTAACGGGTAGTAATTTTTGAATTTTGTGCGACATTTTGGGGTAAAATGGCTGCTGGTGTTTTGTAGTGCGAAGTGTATTAGTTGGAGAGGTTTAATTAAATATTGGTAGCTATGTTGTTGGGTAAATGTAATCTATCTGCTAAATGTAGTATATTTTATTCGTGCTGGTCTTCAAATTCTATTTTAAAATACATGTTTCCGATTCTTTAATTATAGACTGCTACATAATAACAGCTGCACGGGTCGATCTTCAAGGTTAAGCAACGCCTGCTAAGGTTGGTCTGTGGATGGGTGACCATCTTAACATACTGAGTTTCCTCCGTGCCTCGGAAAGCACGTTAAGTTGTTGGTCCCGGCTCTCATTTGTAGATCTTTGGCAGTCGTTACGGATTGTCAGAAGCCTGTAAATCTGGCTCCAGTCCTGCCAAGAAGTACCGTGTTACCCAGTTAAGGGGTTGTGGAGGTCTGGTAGGCAGCCGCTCTACGTAAAATACTGGTGTTTGGGAAAAGGCTGGGCAGATGATGATCTTTAATTATAGTCTACAGGTGCACTTATGACATGTCACTTGCGGTTCCATTTGGTCTTTTTCTTTAGAGAAGAATCGGCAGTAAGCTCCACAGATACTCTTTAAAAAAAATTTGACTTTGTCAAAAAACCCGACCCCTAAAAACAACTAAAAAGTTCGAAACAAATCGCTTTTCAAGCAGTCTGATGCAGTTGGTGCAATTTTTTTAATTCCTATTTTTTAGTGAGTTACATTTTTGGAATCGTCTCCTCGAGCCCTTCATCTTGATATTTGGCGCCAAAAAACCGTCATTTTGTTTTTAATTTTTTATTTTGATATACCCACCCAGTGTCACTCACACAGTAAATACGTATCTAACGACACCCCTCAATCTCAAATCCATCGAGCCGTTCAAGCTGCAGAGCGTGCCAAACATTTGAATTCAGCGCCAAAAATCCGCCAATTGTTTTTTTTTTATTTTGATATACCCAGTGTCACTCTCACAGTAAATACGAATCTAACGACATCTCTCAAGCTAGAACCATCGAGCCGTTTAGGCTCTAGGGTGTGCCAAAGAAATATACATACATACATGTCATACATACATACATACATACACTCGAAAAACATAACCCTCCTTCTTTCGCAGTTGGGTATTTTTTTTTATAATTTACCTGGATACAGTCAATATTTATTATGACCAATTTAGTGTATGTAGTCTAAAAAACTAAGCCACCATCGAACACAATTTTAACATTTTTATTTCAGTCTAACTTTTAGAACGCTTGCGGCCTTTTAAATTAAACAAAAAAAGCTATTAACATTTTAGTTAGCATTTATTGTATCATATGTAGATTCTGAAACAAAAAACGGTGTAAATAAGCTAGCATGTTTATAGTAGCACCAACGTGTTTACGAGTAATGTTAGTTATGCCAACAAAAACCTCACTAATTAAAAATGTATGCGATTTAAACAATTTATGTAAACTCTTTGAAACTGGTCATAAAATATTTACAAAGACTTGAGTGAAGAACTATTTATTTTTTGGGCCTGCTTCAAAGGTACAACAAGGACCGACTATAAATAGATTTTAGGGAGCAGGTTTCATTTAGGTATTTTCATAGGTTTATTTATTTTCTAGAAAATATTTGCTTTGACATATTATTATTCTTTCATTAAATAGTTTTTTTTTGGAACGAAGTTCCTTATCGCGCGTTGCGAAAGGGGGCTAGACGGAAAAAATTAAGATCAAAAGTTGTAACGACACTTTTTGCTATAGTTGTAAGCCGTGCGGCGTGCGCGTGTTTCTCTCTCTCTCTCTCATAGAAAGCAAGCCAGTTATTTTGACAAGCCAATTATAACTAAAATTGAGCCTACTGATTAAGTTTATATTAAAAAAAAAAAAAAATATGATAATTAAAAAAAAAATTGATTACAATTCCGTCACTAATTAATCGAAAGGAACTTCGTTCCATCCGGGTGTCCCTTGACACCTGGTTTCTAGGTAAGTTGGATCCGAAAATTTCGAAAAATAAAATGTGTGATAAAATCCCCACTTTATTATAAGCCCCCGAAATGAGGGTCTTACGGTGGGCAATTATTTCCCACTATTCGAAATAGCAACCTAAAGTTTTTTACTAGAAAAGATTCACAAAATCTCATTTTTATTGAAGTAAAAATACATTAAAACTATTTCATAAAGGTCGATTTAGGATTCCATGAAAAAGATAGGTACATACGTTTTAAAACTAATAAAAACGAACTGTATTTCGAGTTAATAACAGCTAAGGACTAAAAAGATACTACTAATACTATTCTTTAATTTATCTGTTTAGTCCTTAGTCGATTTCAGAACGTTTCCAGGAATTTCTTGTTTTATACACTTAAAAGTATGCTTTCTTGATACCTATAAAACCAAGTTTGAAAGATAAGTCTAATAAAATGACATCATTTTATAAAGGTTAACTTTTAAATTATAGTATTTTTAGATTAAAAACATTATTCATAAGGGTTGAAAGAAGTTTGACAGCAAATCTTTAATAGAATTTACTAAAAAATATGAAGACATCGCTTATTTTTGCAGATCATAGGTGAATGCTCGAGCAGTAGCAAAAAAAAATGCCATTTTAATGGAATATCGTAAATTTTATCTGCCTGTTCATCTAAATTCACCTACGTTTAAACTTGGCGCTTTCATTTTAATATCATTCGAAGAACAAAACAGTTTTTGGGTTAAAATCCCTTCTGTGTTCTCTATCGATTCGTTGTAAAAGCTTCCCTAAAACAGGTAATTTGTCAAAAGGACTAAGAAATCTTCTATTTTATTAAGCTATTTATCTTCATCAATCAATCAATTTTAACAAGAATCACTAAATAAGGACTCAACATAAACTAAGTTTACAAAAGGTGTACCTAAGTCTATTTACCGAGAAATCCCTTTCAAGGCAAAACCAAGTCTTGCTTGATCGTTGATCCTAAAAAATAAAGTACGTCTGAGGTACAGTCAATCGCACGACACTGGTAATACTACGCCTCGAACGAGGATAACCATCCATGTACTCACAGGCGTCGTCCTGATTGGCTAATGATCGTACGAGTTTACGACGCGATTTCGTCACGCGATGAAAATGATTCCTGTGCTTGCGCGATGAGTTGTAAGCTTCAATTGTGACACTTAAAAATGTGTGTGTTTAATCTCGTTGTGTGAAAAAATCAAATCTCTATCTCGTACGATCTTTAGCCAATTTGACATTAGACATTGTTCTGAAATTGCTCCACCTGCAAACTGGAAAACTCCGCATCGTAGATGTTTGTGGTATCCTTTATTGGCAAAAAAGACGCGCTGTCCATATAATTTTTTCTAACTACGTGCTGTTGACTGTACCTTCTTTTTCCACTTTTTGTGAACCTCAGAATTATGGTAATACGGACTCATTCAACCTTATTTCAACGTTAAATGGCCAAGAGTGTGTTAGACCAAGCGTTGAAAGGTTCCGCAGTCGGGACGAGATTCACTCATAAAAGAAAGAATAGTATTTATTTGTCACGGACACGAAATCTGAAAATAAAAGAGTGAAATATTTGACAATCACAAAATATCTAAGTGTGCTGTACCTGCAAAGTATTGATCTGTCGACTGCAAAATTAAGTTTCGATTTTACCGTAATTGAGTCTTAAAGAAACAAAGTTATATTTGCAGTTTTACTATTATTTCATTGAAATACTGCCCAGTTTTTGACTTTATAATCAGTCGTTTATCTATCCGTTAAAACTATTTGTCATTTCGCTATTGGATGACGGTCAGATCAGATCAGATCTTTCTTTTTTTTTAACCGAAAAAGTACCTCAAATACCGGGCATAAAATGGCTGTCTAACATCCGGAATTCCGGACATATGGGGAGACGAAATTATAAAGTTTCCGTTTTTTGCCATTTGTCTACGGGTCCCTAAAAAATCTTCCCCCACAAAGTGCTTCTTTAGCCCACTTTAATGAGTATAATACGATTTTTTATTAGAAAAAGTTACATGGATTTTGTTCTGCCTCACCTTTGAGTTTAAATTGCACCTTTACAAAAAGCTTGGAAGACGTACTCCCGTCGAAGTAATTTTGTGGGAGATTTCGTTGGTATTTTATTTAGGTTATTAGTTTTTTTTTATTGTGATATATTTATTGTACACTAAAATAACCTACATTAGATACAAACAACTTGACTAATAATCACGGCATTATGTACAAACGCGTATAAAAAATAAATATATCATTGGACATCAAAAAAATAATCCACATCGCTGTCAATGGCAAAAGTGCCCAGAACACTGGCAGCATTGCCGCGTTGAATGGCAATGCTGAAAAAAAGCCCAGCCCTCTGGTCACGTGAACAGTCGACAAGTTCTTTGCTGATGTCCTTAAAGACTCGATGCGCAATTGGACCCCATGGGCCTAGTGTTTCAACGCCAAAAGGCTCAAATATATAACTCCCCATTAGGTTGTTATATTTGCGCCGTTTTAGGTTTTCTGCACCTGCAACAGCCGCCCCAGCATAGCCCGCCGTGCTAAGAAGATGGGATGGCGTAAGGGTGTCGACACATGTTGCATCCCACACCAAAGACCTACCCACCTTCCAAGGCATTATGGTCATCCCATCTGACCTCTTCCCATCGTCACGTGCGAAGCCGTTAAGTTCTAAAACAGATGGCACCCCGGCGGTGACAAGAGCCCGACTGATGATGTCATTAATGCTGGCGTGCCGTGCTAACCGTCCAGCGTTCCTACTGCAGGACAGGCCATGGTGTCCGAGGCGGTCGACTGCTTCACCGCATTGACACCGATGTGGAGCTCCGCTAGGAGCACCCAGACGCAGACACGTAGCGATCCGGAAAGTACTGTCACTCAGCATAGTACCTATGTTGGGTGATGGTAGTGCCTGTAGCCAAAGACCCGACTCCCATTCGCCCACAGCCAGCAGGCGGGCACGCTATTATTATTAGTTGTATTATAGATCCTACAGGGCTCTCCGCGTTCAGTATAATAACACGTTTAGGTTGCTGGTGGGACTACCCCGCTTGTGTAGTGCGTCGGGGATGTTCGCAGATGTGCGTGTGGATAGTTTTTACACAGCAATGAGTAAAAGGTGTGCATCCCTGGTGCGCAGGGTGTGGGGCAGTACCAACTGTAGTACTAAGTATGATGCAAGCCAACTGGAATCCTGGACTGTGTTAATGTGGGTCGCTGTTGTGCAATCACTCATGTGGTATCGCAGTAGTGATCCAGTTATTTGTTGTGTTGCTTGTTTTATCAGTGTTTGCTACTTTTTTTTGAGTCATGGACACTCGATTGAAGAAAAAATTTATTCTAATAAGACCTGTCACCAAGTTCTTTCACGCAGTTCTTTTTAGGAGCACAAACTTTACTCACGGAAGTTACAGAGATATACCATTCATGTAATTTTAATATGTAGTTTGAATGTTGTGGTTGTCGCGAGCTCTATTTCTGAGCACAAGATCCTGGATTCGACTCCCGGATCAGGCAGCCTTTTGTCAAGATTTGAGCTCGGTGGCTTGCTCTTATGGTGACACGGAACTTAAACATACATCATCATCGGCCAAGCCTGTTCCCAAATATATTGGGGTAAAAGCTCACAGTCAAACCGGATTCAGCTGAATACCAATATTTTACGTGGAGCGGCTGCCTACCAGACCTCCACAACCCATTAACTGGGTAACACGGTAATTCTTGGTAAGAACATGATATCTGGCTTCTGACAATCCGCGGGCACGGAGGAATTTCGGTATGTAAAGATGGTCACCCATCCACACACCGACCTCGGCAGGCGTTGCTTAACCTTGAAGATCGATCCGTGCGGCTGTTATAGTTTAGCTAGGAACTACAACATACATAACTAGTGAAAATATGTCGGTGTATTAATACATCTCGGCGCAACTCGGTTTTACTCCGAATTCATATAAATTATGTATTTCGCCACCATCTCTCTGTAGCCTCAGGGGGAGTGAATACATTTCAGATATGCATCAGGAACAAATCCTTTATTTGCACTTTTTTCCTCATTGAAAAAGAGACGCGAAAAAACTCTTTTCCTTATATAAAAAGAGTGTTATCAAACCAATACTCAAATTACTATGTGCCCCAGTTTCATTTTAGATCAAAATATTTTATGTTACGCTAACTTTTGCCAAAGATTTTGTCGGCTTATACGTCGTTTTCAGGGTTCCGAACCCAAAGGATAACCAACGGAACCCTGTTACTAAGCCTCTGCTGTCCTTCCGTCCTTCCGTCAGTCTGTCTGTCAGCGGACTGTATCTCAAGAACCGTAATAGGTGGACAGT
Source organism: Lacanobia wlatinum (assembly GCA_947578705.1). Taxonomy (NCBI): domain Eukaryota; kingdom Metazoa; phylum Arthropoda; class Insecta; order Lepidoptera; family Noctuidae; genus Lacanobia; species Lacanobia wlatinum. The sequence continues at coordinate 27,382,624 of OX388033.1, forward strand.
CGAAATTTTCTCAGTGTGTATTTCTATTGCTGCTATACCAACAAATAATTAAAATTCAGTACAAAATTTAAGGGGGCTCGCATACAAGAAACATGTTTTTTTTTCGGTTTATGGTACGGAACTCTTCTTGTGTGAGTCCGACTCAAACTTGGCCGATTTTTAAAATACATACTAATTACCACATTGATATAATACTAGTTTTTGCTGTTACTAATTTTGGCAAAAAAAACACAGCCTACAACAGCCAGAGTCTCATCTATCTCTGTACCAAGATTCATCAAAATCGGCTATGTTATTAAGGCATGAAAGCATAACATACGAACTGACTCACTTTTGCATTTATAATATTAGTTTAGGATTAAAGTGGCGTGAGCGCACCACCTAGACAACTAGTTAATTTAAACTAGAAAAGTTTATCTAAGGCTTGTTACACACGTACAACAAACACACCATACCGCCGCGACAAAAGGTGGTCAAGCTGTGGTTACGTATGAATAGTGTCGCTGCGGCTTCCCGCGGTTGCGTTTCGGTGCAAAATATGGATGTGTTTGTGATGTGACCGCCCGCTAGTTCGCGGTGTCCTTGGTGGTTGCGTTGTGGTTGCGACGTGGCTGCGATGTGGTTGGTTTCACACACGCGGCAAAATGTGGTCCTTGTCAATGTTACCATTAATCCTAATATATAAAATTCTTCCGTTACTGACTGATTGAGTGACTGACAGACAACGCACAGCCGAAACTACCGGTCGTAGACAGCTGAAATTTGGCGTGTAGGTTCCTTGGGGACTGCGAGGGAGCACTAAGAGAGAATTTCCCGAAATTCGTACGGGAACGGGAAAAAAATGGGATATGCGCGTATGAAGTCGCGGGCAAAAGCTAGTTTTCATATAAATTAGTGCTCGCCCCTATATTGTGGGTGTGGTGTGATTGGGGTACGTGTAAAACAAGCCTAAGAAATAAATAAACTTTACCTTTTAGGATTTACCTCGGAACCGCTCGGCAGTAATAACGTACTGAGTTTAACTTTGCAATACAGGTTAAATAGTAATAAGTTTGTGGTAATGCTAAGCTTATAACTCGTTCTGGAGTAGTAGTATTACTATTTATAAGGTGGTTTATAGTGTCTTCCGTTTTTATGGTTTTGAACGTCCGTTTGGAAAAAAAGAACACTCAAAGGATATTTTTTTTCTCCCACGTATATTTTAATTGTTGTAATTATTTATCCACATAAAATAAAAATAAAGGCTAACTATGTAAATCCTAATATATAGCGGCAAAATTGTCCGCATTACTGTCGATTGGAAGCGTGCTCAAAAGACTGACGGCATTGCCACGTTGTTTGGTAATGCTTATTCTCTGTCCAAGGTAAAAGCCAGCCCTTGAATTTAATGTTATTAAGAATATTATTATGATTCATTCGGGACCGTTCGCAATGTAACCGACTCGCACTTGGCCGGCTTTTTCGTTTCCAGATAATGCTCTACAAATTAGATTATTTGTATTAGCGTGCCCTACGAAGCACGAAGGAGTCTCGGTTTGTTAAAATGTTCAGCCATCCATGGACTGATCTTTGCAAGTTTTGCTTAACCTTGACCGAAAAGTGCGGCTTTTATTATTATGGTGACCAAAAACTCATCTAATAATAATAGGAACAGATCAGACACCAAACATTCTAAACAGTACTTTTACAAATACAATTACTAATCTTTATTTATGATCCAAAAAGTTTTACATTAGTTGGTGATTGGAGCCTCCTTTTAAGCAAGAAATGCCTGTGCTCTTCTACAGCTAAATACGGTTTATTAAGTACCTTAGATATTATGTTTGTGATGATGTGTCTGTGTGTGATGGTGTGCATGTGTGTGTTTCATTTTGTGTGTTGCAATAACTTTTATCCCCTATCAAAAATTTTATTTCTTACCTTCACATGAAAAATGTTACAAATCATTTCTCAGTAACGTACTACAAAATTGGCATAGTCTCCAATTCTAGATAAAATATGGCTGATAACCACGACAAATGATCATTTACGTAGTCTCTTTCGTGTTTGATATATTTTTTGTAGGAAGTTAAATGACATTTTTTTAATTAGAGCTGTTCCTGGAAATAGATTGAATTTCATTATAACTTGTCGATTTATTGTTGTTGCAGTATTAAAACTTGAACTTAGTAAAATTAAATTTGAACTAAAATAACTAACCATGGTTTTTCTGAAAGATTAAGCTTTTTTATTTTTATTTGAGATGGATTTGCTCTTGACTTTACTCTAGAGACAGAGTCTACGATGGAGCGAGCTTACCCAGAAGGAGCCTGTTCACTCTGACTTTAAAGAAATGAGTGTTGTAAGCGTTCGGAAACACAGACGCAGGCATAGAGTTCCACTCCTTTGCTGTGCGCATTATAAAAGAAGTTTGGAAACGCATAGTGCGAATTGGTGATATACTAGTAGCAACAAGGTAGGGATGGTAATTTGCAGTGCGCTTCGCTGTCCGATTATATTTACTATTTATTGTACCACCATTTAACGATGTTGATCCTTTTGTGTTACTTATAAAAAGATGATTCTGGTATTTGTTATTTAACATGTCTTTATTGATTTCAGGTGTGTGTGGGCAATAGTAAAAAGGCGAATTGCACAAAAAAAAATGTGGTCAAAATGTTGCGAAGTGAATTCAGTAACTTCACAAGAATGGAAAAATTGTGTTGACCATGTCATCAAAATTGAAAATGAATATTTTGCCCGTGGATTAACTCTCTATAATGATATACACAGATTTGTAATATCAGTTAGCGATGATAGTTCGAGTGAGTCATAAGAGGATGAATTTAATTATGTAAGAGTTTCAGGCAACATTTCGGGAGGTGAATACATCGACAGTGGTTATTTGGATTGAGACTAATAAAGAAATATCTAGTAAATTCTTTTTTTCTTTGTTCAGTTAGAATATTGATATCAGCTCAATTAAGCTGATATTTCGATTCTACCTGATTCTACCAGCGTCATGAGACGGCAGCGCTGCAGCGCAGAGAGGCGAACCATCGAACTTTGTTGTAGATAAATGTTATTAGCTGCAAGGACGAAAACCAGGTTTGGTTAAAATAAATATATTCTTACTAGCTGACCCGCGCAACTTCGTCTGCGTCACAATTTTCATCTATATTATAACTCCTACCCTACTCCTACCCTACTCCTACCCTACTCCTACCCTACTCCTACCCTACTCCTACCCTACTCCTACCCTACTCCTACCCTACTCCTACCCTACTCCTACCCTACTCCTACCCTACTCCTACCCTATTCCTGCCCTACCTACCTACCTACCCTACCTACCTACCTACCTACCCTACCTACCTACCTACCTACCTACCCTACCTACCTACCTACCTTACCTACCTACCTACCCTATCTACCTACCTACCTACCCTATCTACCTACCTACCCTATCTACCTACCCATTTTTTTTTGCTTTTGAACCTTCCCTGTATTTTGGCGAATCCAACAAAAAAAGAATTATTAAAATCGGTCCAGCCGTTCTCGAGTTTTAGCGAGACTAACGAACAGCAATTCATTTTTATATATTCTTATTATACACACATAATTGTAGTATATTCTTATTTACAAAAGTATATAAAATCAGGCAATAAACATCACAAGCAAACTATATAATACATAACTATTAGAATGTCATTTGAATGGAAATCAGCTAAAAGAGGAATGTTTTTCACCACTACCAATGAATGTCAAAACTCTTTTTTTGTATCCTGGGTGTCGGAAATTAGATAGATGAGTGTCAGATAATCCACATGGCAGTAAAGGGACGATAATAATAAATCAGTACTTAATTATTTTTTTATAAAAAATGTATCAAAACTTTCAGTTGAAATTTATAGGGATACCATATAAATGATGGTGGCGGTCTCCCTTTTTTTCATGACTTTCTTGACAGACTGTAACTGTAATAACGCTAATTAAATTGAATGTACTCATTTATAATTGCCGGACGTAAACTTGTCGCGAAGACAAAGTAAGCTCAACCATGCATACGTGGAGGTCTCACTTCCAGCTGAGAGCGTTTTAAATAAATAGCTTCTTATTTTTCAGGTAGGAATAAAAGCAAATATAAAATACTGTACTATATCTAAACTAATATTAAAAAGAGGAAAGATTTGTATTTTTGTATGTAACGAAAAAACTTAAAAACTACTGGACCGATTTGAAAAATTATTATAAACGAGTAACATTGGCTATATTTGATCCCTACACTCCACGAAAACTGGAACTACGTGGATGAAACCTCGTGACATCCGCTAGTACTTTTATATTTTTGAATTGCATTATTTTACACTTTCGAAATGTTCGAAGTTTGTTGTACGGTGTCGTTATCATTGTAATAAAAAGATAATGTTCTTAGTCTATCACAATCTTTCCGTTAGCACACAGTATCAGCAGTACATAACAGCTTAGTGTTAATGAAAACATAAGTTTCAAGATCCTTAAATTACCTAATATCTTATGATCCAGAAGATAGGCTCAAACAGATCTTACGAAAGTCACAACATTGTGCTATCAAAGTTCTCCGCGCGATTTGAAGATACTCGTATACAACAGCTCAACAATTTATCGAGCATTATGCCACCAGACACAACTATTAGGAAAGAGGAAAGAAAACAAATAATAAAATTTCCCACCCTGTTCCACATACTTCGTTAGAACAGTGTATAACATACACCTTTGCCTAACCCCTCGAAGTCAGGCGTGATTATATATCAAATACTGACTGACTGATCGATCAACGCACAGCTGAAACTACAGGTCGTAGAAAGCTGAAATTTGGCATGTAGCTTTCTTATACTAAGTGAGGATTTCCCGGAATTCCTACGGGAACGGGGAAAAACGGGATATTCGCGAACGAAGTCGCGGGCGAAGGCTAGTGTAGGTAATGGTATAATGTTATTATATGTGGAACAAATCTACAAATAGTTTCACTTGTCTTTATTAGTACTCAACTTGTTCTCCTAACATATGTACATAATGCTACCATCATTCGCTAACACTACAAACAAAGCCTGACGTGTGCGCACACATTTCCTATGCTTAAGGTATGGTTCTCACGCACGCGACGCCGCAACTACCCTGCGTCACGACTGAGAGATAAAATACAAGTGCACACCAGTCGTAATGTGGGAAACACCCACTTAGATACATTACAATTAGTAGTTGAGTTTATATGTTTGTTGTGATTTTTGTTGTGGCAGTAATGTAAAGATTCTGCACGTTCGTTTTTATTTCAGGGTTTTTCATGAAAACCTTGTACAGATACATTTTGTCCTTGATCGATTTCGCCAAACCTGCCTGATTTTAGGCTGGCGGTCTTTAATTTTGTGTGATTTTGATCTACTTGAAAAGAGCAGGGTTTTCGTAACTAAGGGTTCGATTACGATTAAAAAAAAAAAAAAAAAGGGTTCGATTACGGGGTCGGGCAAAAGTTTTTAGGTTTTCCATATGAAACTGTTTTAGTCATCGTCATCAGATCAGCCGAAAGACTTCTCCACTGCTGGACATAGGCCTCCCCCAAATATCGCCACAACAAACCGGTCCTGCGTGTCTCGCATCCATCGGTTACCCGGGACCTTCACCAGGTCATCGGTCCACCTTGTTGAGGCCGCGCCAACGCTGCGTCTTCTGGTTCACAGAACTATTCAGTAGCAGCCCAAAATCTCGATCTATGCTCGGTTGATAACTTTATAGGTTCGCGCCTTATTATTTGAAACACATGAATGTCTTAAATAAATGGTTGTACTTCTAAGTGTAAAGTGTAAGTACAACTCTGCAAAAACTTTACATTACATCTTCTTCTTCTTATCGTGTGGGCAGTAAGGTCTAACGACCCCACATACCCTAGTATGACAGTTTCTGAACCGCCTCAATAGCCTCTGACATGGTTTATTTGACGACCTCCATTTGGCGGCCGGGAACCACCGGCTTATACGTGCCTTCCGAAGCACGGAATCATCTTTTTATCAGACAATCAGGTGATTCAACTCGACCACGGAGACATTACATGAATTTTGCCTTTATATTCTAGCTGGGTAATCAAAATATATTCCACAAATCCATCCAAAAATATACTACTCAAATACAGAAAGATTCTCAGAATATTTAAACTAATTCGCGTTACCATCAATACTAATGGTTGCAGTAAAGTTCAGGGCCCGCCTTCCATCAGTCACTCTGATGTATAGCCGCGCCGACCTTTATAAGAAATTTATTACCCATTGACACTAACCGAGCCTTATTTGTGATGTATCGATCTGAGGCGGCTTTGTTTTGTGTTCGTAAGGACGGAAATAGACTGAGAGGACGGTTTTTTTAAACATGTTTTTTGATATATAAGTTTATGTTTAAATATTAGGCTCCCACCGAAATAGAACGAAGGATCGTCAAACTGTGGCAGGGCACATAGCTCGCAGAATAGAAGGTCGATGGAGCCGCAAAGTTCAAAAGGTGTACCGATGACCTGGTGAGGGTCGCGGGTAGCCGATGGATGCGAGACGCGCAGGACCGGTTGTTGTGGCGACACTCGAGGAGGCCTATGTCCAGCAGTGACCGACTTTCGGCTGATAGGTTGATGATGATTAGACTCCCACAAGGTGTGATAGCCTGGATGATCACAAAGGACTGAAGGCCTGGCCGAGGATCTGTAGAGTGCGAGACGCATAGGACCAGTCCATGTGGCGGCACTTGGGTGTGGCCTATGTCCAGCAATGGACGTCTATCGGCTGAAAAGATAATGAAAGTATTAGATAGTCATAATCACCTGAATATTCAAGAAATCAACAAGATCACAAGATATTAATTTATGCAAGTTTGATTGTTCACTTAGTTGCTTGGCTCTCTTTATCTGGTTACAGTTTTGATGCATATTATTTTTCGAAGTATAGGAATAAATTTCAGGTGTGGGCTCTTTGGACCTGCCATCAGAGCATTAATATCATGGCAGAAAATATCAACAATTTAGAACTGTTTTTCTAAAAATAATTTTCATAATTCTTTACACTAAACTAACTCCTATCAACTTAAAAGCCTAATTATATTTGAACTAGCGACCCGCCCCGGCTTCGCAGGGGTATAAAATGTAATAATTTACGACATCACATTAGAAACCTCAAAAATAACAGTATTTCTCCACTTTTAATGGATGTTATCATACATATCAACCTTCCTCTTCAATCACTCTATCTATGAAAAAAAACCGCATCAAAATCCGTTGCGTAGTTTTAAAGATTTCAGCATACATAGGGATATAGGGACAGAGAAAGCGAATTTGTTTTATACTATGTAGTGATAAGCAATCATGCACCCGTAATGTAACTTCTATGAGTTTGATACAACATAGAATGTACATTAAGGGTGGTTCTTAATGTAAATTCTATGTTGTATCAAACTGCAGTAACAAAACATTACATTACAAATTTGCTACAACCTGGGAGTCTTTAAGTCAAGAGTGAATAGGTTACTTCTAGGCAAGCGTGCTCTATCTTCGACCGCATCATCGCTTACCACCAGGTGGGATAGTGGTCAAACGCGTGCCTATAAATAGTAAAAAAAAAAATGGTCGAAACCGGTTTTGACCGGCTTCAGTCGACACTGGTTCTGATTCTGGTTCTGCCTAGCCTTTAACTGTATTGAGTTCGGCGTCCAGTCAAACCGGATTCAGCTGAATACCAGTGTTTTACATAGAGCAGCTGTCTACCAGACCTCCACAATCCATTAATAGCGTAACACAGTACTTCATAGCAAGACTGGAGTCGGATTTACAGGCATCTGACCATCCATAATGGATGTCAAATATCTTAAAATGACAGCCGGGACCAACGGCTTAACGTGCTTTCCTAAGCATGGAGGACGAGAGCAACTCGGTATGTTAAGATGGTCACCTATCGAACCTACTGCTGTTATTATTTAGCCACGAACTCCTCGACACTGGTTCTGACCGATTACAGATTGTATGTACGTGCCCGTTCACACTTTGACGGACCGCCTGTTTAAATGGAAGACAGCGGCTGGACGTGCGCGTTCAAGTTTAGAGGGACCAAAATAAATTGCATTGCCACTGCATAATACGTCTCTTTATATCTAACTTGTGGACGTCACGCGTTTTCACCCGCGTAGTTCCCGTTCCCGTGGGAAAACGGGGATAATAAATAGCCTATGTTACTCTCTGATAATGTAGCTATCCAATGCTAAACGAATTATTCAAATTGGTCCAGTAGTTTCGGAGTCTGTTTAATTCAAACAAACAAACAGTGAAATTGTCACTTAAAGGTGTGCACAGCACTTACATAGTTCAAGTTTTAGAATATTACATAGTGTACATTTATAGGCTAAAAAACAAAACTAAAGAAAACAAAATTAAAAAAAGTTATTTGAAAACAGTTTTAATTTAACCAGAGTTATATAAGCATAACCTTAATCTTATATACTTATCAAGGCTATTAGACAATAACCATCATTGTTAATTAGACTATTTCCTGGTATCATAAAGATAACAGGAAATCACTTAGAATAAGCACTCCTTGTATTACGATAGCATATAAGGTTTTTATCAATGAATAAAGTTAGTCTTAATCCGCTCTTCAAGCTGAACACTTGTCTTTTTAAAAAGCCTTTCGCCTCCGCCCACAACCTAACTGGCGCAGTCGGTACGTCGCGTTCTTCGGTTCCAGAGGAAGATTTCCGTAATACTAGATTCCGTGGCGTGATCAAGAACCTACCGTGGGCAGCTCGCAGAGACGACGGGCAGCAGAAAAAGCAAGATTAGAAGCAAGAAGTTACGGACGACTCAACAGCCTTCTCATCGGCTATGCTCGTGGGGTAAGCATTAAATCTGATTATTCCCGAGATCCTTTGTTTTAACCATTCCTAGCACTAAAAAGCAACTTTTGCGTGTTCTGTGTTGAGGTATTAGTATTCATTGCAATACAACTTTTTATCGCTGTCTCTCATACATAGTTGTCAACTGATTCAAGAGATTAAAATGGCTCAAGATAAGAAGACACTTGATGAGAAACCTATGATTGAAGAGAAGTCGATTCCCACCGACTACTCTACGTTCTCGAAACTGTTACCTAACTATGACGGAAACAGGAGAACACTAGCATTTTACATAGAAGGTGTAGAAAATGCATTGGGACTCATAACCAATAAAGACGATGCGTGTATAGCGTGTCTAATAAGAAACAAACTTACAGGTAAAGCTGTTGAAGCTTTGTCTGAAAATCCCGGCACAAAATCCTGGGAAGACATTAAATATGTCTTACAAAAAAAATTCGGAGAATTTAGGACCGAAATCCAATTGGTCCAAGAATTAATGATAGTTAAACGTGAAAATAGCTCAATAGATGCGTTTGGAGATAAAATCAGGTCCTTAATGAGTACCCTCATATCAGCTAACCCAGACAAAAAAGATTATTATGAGCAAATGGCTCTAGAAAATTTTCTAGACAAATTAAATCCCATCACAGCTATCTTGATAAAACTAAAATGTGTACAAAACTTAGAGCAGGCTATTACAGTAGCAAAACAAGAGGAGATCAAACTCAGGGCTAGACGTAGCGAACAAAATAAAAATAGCTACAAACATAACACAAATAATAAATCTAATAAATCAGCTGGCTTTCAAAAGAAAACATTCAATAAAAATAATAATAATAATAATTCAGAACAACATAAAAAACTTCATTTCCAAAACGAAGTGGAGGAAGACGAGACAGATGATGCGACTCCAGAACAGGAATCAGAAGACGCGTCTGAGATAGTAGAAGATGAAAATTTTCTCACAGAACTAGAAAAACAGCTAACAATATAGTCTTTATGAATAACATTCAAAGTTATAATCGTCTACCTTACATCTATATTAGCGAACTAGGCGGCAGATTTCTACTGGATACAGGTGCGTCACAATCACTAATAAATCCACGAATTTTAGAAGATAAAAACAATATAGACATAGAAATAAAAAACGAGACACATTTCATAAAAACAGCACACGCAACTTCGAAACATAAGCAAGTAGCATATATTAAACTCCCCATAGACCTATTTAAAGAAGAAATTACACATAAATTCCTATTGTTCAACTTCGATCCAGATTTCATGGGACTACTAGGCTTAGACTTACTAGTCCCATTAAAATGCAAAATAGACATTAAAAATATGGTACTCAAAACAGATAAAACAAATATACCAATTAAAGACGACATAAAATCCCAAACTAAAATAAAACCCAAATGTGAGCAGGTAATTAATTTATTATGCAACTATAAAGAGGGTGAATATTTTTCAGAAAGAAAAGCAACAAAAAATGGTTTAATTTTTCCTCCAGCATTAATCACCGTAAAGAAAGGAAATGCACTAATGACAGTAATAAACACTTCTAATAAAAGTATAAACTTTAGAAACAGTTGTCACCTAAATTTCCAAAAGTTAAATATAAAAAAAAATAATATTCCAGAATCAAATAAAAACAACAATAAAGATCTGGACAAACTACAAAAGCAGAATTTAGAGAAATTGCGAACTGATCACATGAACGCAGAAGAATATCGCGAAATCAAAAAATTATGTTACAATTATAGAGATATTTTCCATTGCGAAAAAATCCCATTAACATTTACTCACGAAATTAAACATCAGTTAAGACTAACAGATGACAAACCAATTTTTGTGCGTAATTATAGACAGGCACCGAAACAAAAAGAGGAAATTAAGAAACAAATTAACCAACTATTAGAAAACAATATAATTCAGCAGAGTAATTCGCCATGGTCATGCCCAGTACACATAGTACCTAAGAAATTAGACGCTACAGGAGAACAAAAGTATAGACTAGTTATAGACTACAGAAAACTAAACGATAAGACCATAGAAGATAAATACCCGCTTCCTAACATAGATGACATTCTGGACAAATTAGGCCGTGCTCAATACTTCACCACACTTGATTTAGCATCAGGATACCACCAAGTAGAAATGCACCCAAAAGATGTTGAAAAAACTGCATTTTCCATAGATCGAGGACATTACGAATTCCTCAGAATGCCATTTGGTTTGAAAAACGCACCAAGTACATTCCAGAGATTGATGGATTCAGTATTGCGAGGTCTAGATAACGTGTTAACTTATTTAGATGACGTAATCATATATTCCACATCCCTACAGGAACACTTGGACAAGTGCAAACAGGTATTTGATAGATTCAGGACACATAACCTTAAAATCCAACTAAATAAATCAGAGTTCCTACAAAAACAGGTCAAATTTCTAGGACACACACTTACAGATAAAGGCCTTCAGCCAAACGAAGATAAAATCGCAGCAGTAAAAAAATTCCCCTTACCTAAAACACAGAAAGAAATAAAATCTTTCCTAGGATTAGTAGGCTACTACAGAAAATTCATACAAGACTTCGCAAAACTCACAAAACCACTTACAAAATGCTTAAAAAAGGGTAGTAAAATAACACTTACACCAGAGTACACACAGGCATTTGAAAAATGTAAGGAAGTACTAATTAATGCACCAATACTTCAGTATCCAGACTTCGAAAAACCTTTTATATTAACTACAGATGCTTCAGACATAGCTATAGGCGCAGTACTATCACAAGGTGAAATAGGTTCAGATAAACCAGTAGCGTACGCTTCACGTACACTATCAGAAACAGAACAAAGATACTCAACTATAGAAAAGGAACTATTGAGTATCGTATGGGCCATTAAATATTTTCGCCCCTACTTGTATGGTAAACAGTTAACCATATATACAGACCATCGTCCACTTACATGGATTATGTCAATTAAAGACCCAAATTCTAAACTCACACGCTGGCGCTTAAGATTAGCAGAATATAATTATAATGTTCAATATAAAAAAGGCAAAGCGAACACAAACGCAGATGCACTTTCCAGAGTCCAAATATTACACCATAACGAACTCAGCGACAACCCTCAGCCAAGCACATCCAATGACAATATAGACTTAACAGACATTGACATTCGCACATTATTGGGTTTACCCACTACCCCGGATAACATAATTCAATCGCAAGTAACACCTACACCCGAAGTTACAGATAACACTAACCAAGTCACAGATAGTAACCAAGCAAATATAACATCAGACCAAATACCACAGATAGATGACGCAATTGATAGACAACTAAAACAATTCCACATCAGAAAGACACCCGGTGACACATACAGAGTAGAAGAAAGATCTAAAGGCAAAACGATTATAAAAGATGTTTGGATCCCAATAAACAACACTAAAGACCAAATAATCCAATTCCTAAAAGAACACACAATTCCGGACAGGATTTTCCATTGTTTTTTCCATCACTAAGAATACTATCCACTTTTTTGCGAAGTCTACAAAAAAATATTCAGCAATCGTGGACCGAAATTAGTTAGATGTATGAATAGAGTTACACTTATAGAAAATATTTCCGAACAAACAGACTTAATAAGGAAATATCACGAAGGTAAAACAATACACAGAGGAATTCAAGAAACGTATAAACATATTCATAGAAATTATCACTGGCCTAACATGCTAGCTTCAATACAGAAGTTCATCAATAAGTGTGACAAATGCTTAAAAAGCAAATATGAACGAAACCCACTGAAATTACCTCTATCCCTAACTGACACACCACATAGACCAATGGAACATATGTTTATGGATCTTTATAGTAGTGGAGGCATAACCTTCCTGACCATAATAGACAACTTCACTAAATATGCACAAGCAATTCCACTCACCGCTTCAACCAGCATACACATTGCGGAAGCGTTACTAAGCTTATTTTCAGTAATAGGAGTACCAAAGAAAATCACCACAGACTCCGACACGAAATTCGATAACGAAGTTATTACTGAAATATGCGCAATGCATAACATACAAATACATTTCACAACACCTTATAACCCGAACTCAAATTCACCCATAGAAAGACTACATTCCACACTAGCTGAAATAATTAGAGTACAAAGAATATCGGACAAAGATGACACTACAAACTTAATGAAATACGCCATGATAGCGTACAATAACACCATTCATTCATCAACAGGATTCACACCCTTCGAGTTACTCTACGGACACACCGATAGCAGAAATCCTTTAGAGCTTCACTGCCCTAAAGAATTTTACCAAGAGTACGTAGTTAAACACAGACAAATAATGGAAAACACACAGAAATTAATTAATAGCAAACTTACACAAGACAAACAACAAAAAATAGATAGATTCAATAAAGACAAAGAAACAGCACAATTTAAAGTAGGCGACGTTGTTTACAAACAAGTAGCAAAAACAGCTAGAAGCAACAAACTAGAACCTAAATATTTAGGACCATACACAATAGTTCGTTTACACCCTGAGCAAATAGCGGAGATAGTAGGCAAACATGTGAACGCAAAAACAATAAGAGTTCACTTCCGCTTACTAAGGCGTCCTGAAAATGTTTCAGGAACGCCATCGCCTTCGTCGCAGTGCTCCGGCTCGCCGCTGCCACAGCAGTCATACAGCCAATAGATAATCACAATGGGATCCTAGTAATAACAGAAGCTAAAGCACAGTATCAGGTAGACACATACCATCTAGCAATAGTATATAACACAACAAAACTAAGAGAAATTTTCCTAGATATCTGCAGTAACTTTTACACCATGAAATTGAAACAAAATAGCTCCGCAGACATAACAGCACTAATTAAACAAATAGAGTATCGTGTGGATACTATAGAAAGTAAGTTAGTATATTTAGGCTTAGAAACCGTAGGGTTTAGATTAGGATATAGATATAAACGTGGCCTTATAGATGGGTTAGGCACTGTAGTAAAAGCCATCACTGGTAACCTAGACCAGGACGATGCGACAAAGTTTGATAATGAAATAAAATCAATCCAAGCTTCAATAAACAACAATAGAGCCAACCAAAGAAAAACTATTAGTATTGTACAAGATTTCATGAAGAACTATGAAATTAATCTAAAACACATCAAAGATAATCAAGAAAAAATATATAGGGCAATAGACAGATACTCAACGCAGGAAACTGAGTTCGAAACCAATTACCTGACAACCAGTATTTTTAATAACATTGCAAGTTCACTTCAACAGCTTTATGACAGATTAGACACACTAGAAAATGCATTAACATTTGCACATCTAGAAAAGATGCACCCTAGCATTATCGACCCTTCATATTTAATAGAAGAATTGAATAATATTCAAAACGAAATAACCGGAAACCTAGCATTTGCCCCAAATCTAAACAACATTCAGCTATGGGAAAAAGCTATTACAGTAAAAGCTTATAGTACCAATGAAACTATTAACTTCATACTAGACATACCAATAGTTGCAGAACAACCCTATAACCTCCTACATCTCTATTCTATCCCGAACAATAACAATACTATCCTGATACCTAAAAATCCTCTCCTTGTCTTGGGAAATAATGAGTTTGCCTATCCTCACGAGCCATGCACGACGATAGTGGAAGACGAAGTCATTTGCAAACACCTAGAATGGAACACTCTACTGCACTCAGACGATTGCTTAGCTCAACTCATCCAACATCAAGAACCACACAACTGCACCTATGCAACTGCAACCTTCGAAAACAACATCATCCAGCAAATCAAGGACAACAGCTGGATAGTTATCATGAAACAAGAAGAAGTCATCAAAACAACCTGCGGTAACGACGTGCAATACCAACGCAACAAAGGCGTCTTCTTAATCACAACAGACAACAACTGCAAGGTACAAGTCATGGACAGAACTCTTACAACGCATCAAAGGTACATAAACGTAAAGGAAACCATACCATTACCACGGGCACACCAAACACCAAAAGTCCTACCAATGAAAATTAAACTAGAAAATATCGAATTAGACAATCTGAAGAAAGCCATTCAACAATCAGAAGAAGTGGAGTCTTCAATAATAGATCCTGTAATCATTACCAACACACCTAGCTGGTCATCGATATCATTATATATAATAATCATAGTAACAGGAAGTGGAGCAGCAATCTACAAGTTCTGGTGGAAACCAAGATCAGCACATCTTCCGGTCCTGCAACATCCTGAAGAAGATGCAGTCCAACTTCAGTCGCAACCTTCGGCGCGCCTTCATCTTAAGGGGGGAGGAGTTATATAAGCATAACCTTAATCTTATATACTTATCAAGGCTATTAGACAATAACCATCATTGTTAATTAGACTATTTCCTGGTATCATAAAGATAACAGGAAATCACTTAGAATAAGCACTCCTTGTATTACGATAGCATATAAGGTTTTTATCAATGAATAAAGTTAGTCTTAATCCGCTCTTCAAGCTGAACACTTGTCTTTTTAAAAAGCCTTTCGCCTCCGCCCACAACCTAACTCCAGTCAGAAGCTTTTTTGACTGATTTTTGCAGCCAAATTAATTTTGACTGCTACATATATATTTGGACACTTTTATGTAAACTTGGTTGAATTTATGTGAATACTAGCTGACCCGCGCAACTTCGTCTGCGCCACATTTTTCCTTAATGCTCCGCGCCTATTGTTCGTAGCGTGATATTATATAGCCTTTAGCGTTCTTCGATAAAACGTATCTAACACTAAAGTAATTTTTCAATTCCAACCAGTAGTTCCTGAAATTAGGGCGTTCTTAGAAACAAACAAACTTTTTAGCTATAAAATCTAATCTTCTTCTAATGTAATATAAAAATCTCGTGTAACAGTGTTTCTGAAAAAACTCCTCCGAAACGGCGTGACTAATTTATTTGGTAGAACTGAGAATAGGTCGTAGGCTAGTTTTTTTATTTATATGGCAAAACAACGTTTGTCAGGTTAGCTAATAGTAGTATAGATTCCAAGAAAAGCCACATTTTTTCTGTTAATATAGGATAAACTTTATTTTTCACTACAATTTACATAAATTATTTTACATAGGACAGATACCATACATAATTCAGGTAAGTATATACGTGTGGGAGACTGGTGCCTAAGCCATGCTCGAGGGATGTGTTTCAGGACACCAGGACCCCACCCCTTTACAATTAAATTTTATAAATTACTATCTGTTGCCCGCGACTTCGTTCGCGTGTATTTTGGATACTAAAATGATATCGCTAAGATGAGATATACGAACAGTCAACATCTAGCATTGCTTGACTGCTCTTAGAATTAGGAATTCGGAAGACTGTTATGCAAGGCATTGGGTGTATCACCGCTTCTATTCAAAACGCCGACCAGCCCTAGTAATTTTTGTAATGAGAAACGTTTTAACGATAACAAACACGACACGACACGATGTTGAAGAAAGTTCTTAGGGTTGTTAACACGCGATAGAGCTACATAAAGTTGGAGATGGGAAAACCAACCAGAAGAGAAGTCTACCCCCGCAACAGATAGAGTAAATTAGAGTTGAGACTCCGTTATCCGCATTTAGACTCTCATCCGTTCCGTTGTGCGTAGGACACCTGGCTTAGCCGGCCTTCCTCCGCCCAAGTGCACAGAAGCCTCCTGGGTGCGCCGTAGGTTTCGCGGAGCGACCTCACCATTCCGAGGATTTGTTCACATTGGGAAGCAGAAGGAGAAGTGGGTACGGCTCCAGCACTACCATCTCGAAAACTCTCTACGCGAGTCCGCCTCTGGCGTCATTGCCTGGAATCAATGCCATGATGCACTGGAGGGTGCACCCTCCACTGTAAATCCTGTAAATAATAAATGATAAATGATATTTATTTTGCAAATAGGTTACAAGTAACTCTTTTACACGTCAATTTTTTTTTTGACTTATTTGTCTAGATGAGGCCGGATGTTTCCTAGCTGACTACCCTGAGAAGAAACACCGAAACAAACTCAGAGGTCACAGTCTCTTTTGAAGTCCATACAATTGCCAATAACATATGAAAAACATGTAGGTTAAGGTCTGAGGTGGCCTTTTGAGGAAAGCACCACGCAGGTTTGAGTGGGCTTGTCCAGACAGTGCAAGCCTTTGTCAGTAATCGTGCAGCTCAACTCAAAACTTTGAGGAGCTCAACGAACCGACGAACAATACCAAAGTAAGGACATTTGGGTAAGCCGCATAATATACTCAAACTGCCAGACAGTCATGAAATCAATCCTTAAAATAACGAACTACATAGTCCTCACACTTACAATACATCATTTTTTAAGAACCATGCAGATTAGTGTCTGAGATGGTCTTTAGAAGAAAGAACCACACAGATTTGAGTGAACCTGTCCAGTCAGTGCAAGCCTTTGTCAGTAGTCGTGTAGCTCAACTCAGATCCACATAGGAGCTCAACAACTCGACGAACAATACCAAAGAAAGGACATTTGTGTAGGCCGTACAAAGCACTCAAACTGCCAGACAAACATTAAAGTTACTCAATGAAATAAAAAATAATCCACATAGTCCCCATTCATAATAAAAATAATGATAAATTTAATGTCAAATTGTATATAATAAAAAGAAAAATGTCAAATTGTATATAAAAAAATTGTACAAAAGTCAAATTGTGTATAATAAAAGAAACCTGTGCCTGTAACAGATAATTTCTGGCCCTGAAATGGTCATGACGTATCATGGGCTCACTGGGAATTTGGTTAGTTATATGTGACTTTCAGCCGAGTGCCTTTGCAAGATTATATTTATCATTTTTTTCCATGGACGCTTTCATGGAAAAATTCTCCTTATTTTTTCCCAAAAACATTTGTCACTATTATCCGTATTGATGGTCTGCTTGGTCGGTGGGTTCCCCGAACAGCGAAGAAATAAATGAATGCTGAAGCAACGGAACAACACAGGCTATCTTCCAAAATAACCTAATTATCTTCTTGATTATGGTGTGTGCCGTCAGAAATTTTAACACTAATCGTAGAATTATGCGCATTTGAGTGGCCTTCTTATATCATGTTCGCATTTTTCTTCTTCTGCGTCGTTCCTTCACTGCTGAGGATCGCGACTGCATACGACGTGTATCCATGCGGTCTTCTGCTACGGGCAAGCTCTGTGCGTGCTGCCTCTAACAGCCTTCTTTATGGCATCGAGCCATAAAGAAGACCATACTATTTTTGCATATGTGAAGTTTAATGTGTTGATATTATATTGCACTACATGGGTGCTATTCTTCAAATAAAAAAGTTAAGAAACTACTTTTTAAGTTTTTAGAACACAGTTAGACATCCGATTAGCCAATCTAATTCAAATCTTTTCGCGACTCCTCTATCATGGGACTTCGCCAGCTGCTTGAAGGTGGTATGACGTGACCCCTGGCCCTAGGCCCGTAGAGATTCATTATTAAGCAACTCAAGGTAAGCTTAGAAAATGTAAGCGCACGCCTGTTTACGAATATTCTAATATTAATAACACAGCGATAAAAAACATGAGGTCTAATGCGAAACGCCATCTATGGAATCTGAAGTTGAACTGTCAAAATATTTAAAGACTTAAAATATGTTTTGACGTAATTCTCATGCTGTCGTAAGTACTGTTTGTGTCAATAGATGGCATTACGGGTATCTGCATTAAGTAACAAGTTGATTTCATCTAGATCAAATTGCCACAATTCCTATCAGGTTAACCTATGTACGAGTTATCTACTTTTGTTTTTTTTTTTATCATGATACGAATAATACGAATTTATTCATATTCGTTCAATATAAATACATTTCTGAACGCACGCATAAATATTGGACAACCAAAATATATGTCAATCCTTTTTCATAACTGACATTATTATACATTTTACAAATCTAAAATACGCCATTATCCGAATATTGTAGATATATGTTGTCGATTCGAAACCTGTACTTAAATACGTTCTTAAATTTGAGGGGAGAGTTTACCGTATCGGTGGGATAAACATTAAATGTTTGACAGTTACGAAACCCATGAACATTTTGTATAGGAATTACATTATCGTTATATTTTGGACAATTCACACACTATCTTTAAAAATTATAGCCTATGTGTTATTCTAATGTATAAGCTATATTATTGTAAATTTTCATTTAAATCCATTCGGTAGTTTTTGCGTGAAAGAAATCAAAATCAAAATCAAAAGTCGTTTATTCAAATTAGGCTGAGAGCCAGCACTTTTTGAACGTCAAGTTTTACAAAAGACAGTCCCCCAAAACGCCCGCCCGTCACCACTTCCTAGTGTTTTAGCTGTGGAGAAGAAATGGCCAACAAACTCCCCAGCAACACATCTGTCTGTTACGTTTTAAGAAATTGAATCTATATAAAAGTATGCTAAGTAATTAATACATGACACAAAACTTATAACTTGTTAGCTAGCACACTATGATATTGATAAACATAGAAATGTATGTAAAAAAAACCAACGAATTGACTTACATAGTCAGATATATAAAAAATAATAATAATAATAAATAAAAAAAACAAAAAAAAAAAAAAAACAATATTATATGAATACATATAACCTGTCATAAGCTAATTACTTAAAGAGAAAGAACATGATAATTATGACATTGTCTTGCGTTTAACACAGCGACCAACTATTCTTATCGTCTAAATAATCATTAATAGAATAGTATGCCTTCGAACAAAGGTTAGATTTAACTTTAACTTTAAATGAGTTAAAAGGCAGGTCAAGAAAAGAAAGTGGAAGTTTATTGTATAAACGGATACCGAGCCCCACAAATGAGTCGTGGACCTTACGAAGTCGGTGGGAAGGAGCATGTAGCTTGTGCTTGTTTCTGGTGTTAAAGCTGTGGATGTCGCTCGTTTTACTGTATAAATATATATTTTGCCTAATATATAAAATGTTTGCAAAAATGAATTGAGATGCTACCGTGAGAATTCCAATCTCTTTGAAAATTTCTCTTAAAGAAACTCTTGACCCTAGCTGATATATTGCACGCACGGCACGTTTTTGTAAGACAAATATATTTTGTATATCAGCAGCTTTTCCCCACAATAGAATACCGTAGGACATAACGCTATGGAAATAACTAAAATAGACTAACCGAGCTGTGTCAACATCAGTAAATTGTCTTACTTTCCTGACGGCGTATGCGGCAGAGCTGAGCCTTCCCGATAGGCTTGATATATGTGGGCCCCATTGTAGTTTGGAATCAACAGTTATGCCCAAAAATACTGCCGTGTCTACAGTTTCAAGCACCTCGTCACTTAAGATTACATTGGGTCCTAAATTTCTAACATTAGGCAAGGCAAATTTTATACATTTCGTTTTATTGGCATTTAGAACTAAATTATTTGTCGTAAACCAATCCGTAACCATTGAAAGAGCGTTGTTTACGTTATCGAAATCTTGTCTATTCCTATCTACTTTAAAGATAAGAGAGGTATCATCCGCAAACAATACTACGTCACAGATACCCTTTAAGAAGAATGGTAGATCGTTTATGTACACCAGAAACAAGAAGGGACCCAGTATTGAGCCTTGAGGCACACCTAGATACACTGGTAGCCCGGAAGATTTCACACCATTGACATCAACACATTGGAACCTATTATGTAAATATGAATCAATTACGTTAAGAGCTTCGCTTTGGAGACCGTAGTGACGTATTTTACGCAAAAGCGTGTCATGGTGTACGCAATCAAAGGCTTTGGAGAGATCACAGAAAACTCCAATTGCATTTTGCGAGTTCTCCCATGCGTTAAATATATGTTTTAGGAGAGCGACACCCGCATCTGTAGTCGAACGACCTTTTGTAAAGCCGTACTGTTCATTATGGAGTAGTCTATTTAAATTAAAATGTATTAACAACTGCTTGAGTATTAACTTTTCAAATATTTTGCTAAATGCAGGTAAGATGGAGATAGGCCGGAAGTTGCCTATGTCATTTTTATTACCTGATTTAAATAAAGGCATGACTTTACTACTCTTCATAAGATCAGGAAAAGTTCCTAAATCCACACATTTATTAAACGTTACAGCCAGGTAGGGAGCTACTATGTCTATTATATTACTCAAAAGTTTTATGGAAATGCCCCAGAAGTCACCTGTGTTTTTAGATTTAAGTGTATTGAAAACGTCAACTACATCACTTGGTCCAACGTGCTCAAAACTAAATAATTGATTACACTTAGGCACACTACTATGCAACAGGTTTTCAGCTTTAGAAGAGGATGAATTTAAGGAGCGAGTTGTAGTTATAGGAATATTGGAAAAAAACTCATTAAATGCCTGAGCTACGACTGCAGCATCAGTCACTAATTTGCTGTCGACTATAATCTCTAACTGATTGTCTCGTTTAACCGATTTGCCCGTTTCATTGTTAATTATTTGTCAAGTGGCTTTTACTTTATTATTAGAATTTTTAATTTTCTCACTTAAAAATTTTGATTTAGCAACAACGCAAACCTTTTTATATAATTTAGAATATTTTTTAACATACTCTAAAAAAGGGATATCAAACCTGTATTTTTTAAAACCATATAACTCATATAATCTCGCTCTACTTTTATATATACCTGCAGTAGCCCATTGGTTGAAACCAACGGAGGTACCTTTAATGTTTATGGTTTTTGTCTTAAAAGTGGATTGATATTCTTTTTGCACAACATCAAAAAGAGCTCCATAAATTTTATTTGGATCCTCATGTTCTATCAAAGACGGTGTAATTTTATTAGCTATATTATTTTTGAACTTATTGCAACGACTAGCTGTATAAGGCCTGCATTCAATTTTATGCGACTTTTTATTTTTTGGCATAGGTAAGCTAATTAATAGGCCACAGTGGTCAGACGTTAAGTCACTTAACACTAATTTATGTTCGGCATCACAATTACTAAAGATATTATCTAGACAAGTCGATGAAGATGCCGTGATCCTAGTTGGTTCATAAAACAAGTTAACCAAGTTATAAGACCTAAATAGATTCAGAAGTCTGATACTTAATGGAGCAACATCTAAAATATTTACATTAAAATCTCCACATACAACTATACTTTTATTACTTGATTTTAATTTATTAAGTGAATCCTCCATTACCGATTCGAAAAGACCAAAATCACCAGAGGGCGGTCGATAAACGCAAACTATAACGTATCGCTCGAGTTCAACACAAGACAACTCAATAGTGCGCTCAATAGAAAGATTAACTAAATCTAAACGTTGTTTACATTTTAATTTGTTTGAAACAAGGACTAATGATCCACCGCGAATAGCACTTTTTCTCACAAACGCACTTTGTACGGTAAAGTAATCATCATTAATAAAAACTACTTCATGCTCTTTCAACCAATGCTCAGTTAAACATAACACCTGAACATCATAATTCTCTATGAATAAACTTAACTCAAGTTCCTTGCCGGACAGACCTTGCATATTTTGATGTACAATATTCAAAATATGAGGCTTTTCCGTTGTCGAGTTTAATAGTTTAAACTCTTATGTGTATCAATAGAAATGTTAGTATCATTACTAACAGTATGCGTTGGTACACCACATATACCGGTGTCACACTGTATATTGAATGCTAAAAGATTAGCAATATGTCTCCTACAACTAGGTGGTAAATACATTTCATAACTAGTCAGTTTGTAATCAGTAATAAATTGATTACAATCAAAATATAAAATAGCGTCACTATGACGATAGGTCCTATTATAAATAAGCATATTTAAATCAAAAATGTGCCTGTTTAGGTCCTCAGATAAATATTGAGAGTAAGGCAAAGCACAGAAAATAAATTTACAAGTATTTATCTCACTTAGATGTAACATTAAATTGACAGACTTAATTATGTCTTTTTTACCTACAGCTAAACTATCCCCAAATAATATTATAATAGTTGAGTTGGGGTTTATCTTTGACAATTTAATATTCCTAATTAATTGGCAAAAACTGGCGCCGGGTAAACAATTATTTATTACGTAATGGTTTGAACACTGGTTAAATACACTACCAAAACCCTGACCAAATTTGTCAGAAAATACATAAGTTGTGTTAATCAAATTATTTGAATTAATGCTATTATTAACAGTACAGCTACCTACAGGCTGAGCTACCGAGGGTGTGAGTGTAACATGCTGAGGCTGTGGTGCCTGGGAGCAAGCACAGCTGCAAGAGAGATTATTTGTCAGAGACTCATACCTCTCCGCATTGTACGTTACCAGGTCCACCAGCTCATTAGCCTCCTGCAAGCGTTTACTCAGATCCAGTTGAGAAGCCTCATATTTACTAAATATTTCCTTAAGGGTTTGTTCCCTAACAAATAGTTCATCCTGAAGGTGCTGAGTATCCTTTTCATACATGAGTTTACATAAATTTAACTCATCACTACTATCTTTTAATTCAAACATTAAATTGATATTTTTTTGCCTTAGTTCTAAATTCAATTTGTTGACTTTTTGTTTTTTTAATTTTTTATGGATTCTCCTAATTAATCTATTAACTTTAATATATTTTTTTATTTTATTATGGCCTCTAAATAAATTACATTTATTAATGGTTTCATTGGTTAAGTCTATTGTAACCATTGGTTCTACACAAATTGGTCCGGACCCGCTACCAACCAACTCATCATAAAGTCTGCTGGTCTTCGCAGACTCTTCACCGGCCTTAAGAGCTTCCAAGTGGGTAATAGAATTGTGGGCTCTGGTTAACTCCAATTCCAGCTCAGATATGCGTCTCAAAGCCAGTTCATGTGTGTCGCTGCAGTGCTGGAAATTAGACACAAGTAGACGGAGCTGTTGATGCTGGTCCAGTATGTCCATATGCTGAATGTCTAGTTCAGCCAGCTGGTTTTTTAACTGGGTGTTCTTTTGATTGATGAGTTCAATTTCCACTTCGCTATCATCCCTTTCCTGTAGCAGCTTATTGCACTGGTCCTTACAAGATTCCAACTCTTTCAACGTTGCCCTCAGTTTTTCCTCCAAGGATGCAGCTCTACGGGTCAACATGTTGACAGGTCAACCCCAGAGGCACCCTGGAATTTGAAAAGAGATAGCTAAGTATATGAGAGAATAGGAGATATAGAAAAGCTAGTAGAAAGTTTCTAAAGTGAGAGACTGATTTTAAGTTTAAAAACAAATTAAATGAACGAAATTAAGGTTAAATTAAAGGCAAGATGTATGTGATAGCTGAATTAGGAATTGTTATTTTATTTATTTATATGAAAAAAAAAAAACAGGGAAAAACACATTAATTTTGAGGGTAGTACCTACAGTTTTATAGTGAAAGTTAATCTAATTTCTTATAATAAGCTGGAAAAATATGACCAATCAACTAATTATGACAGGAATAGTAATAACTGGTTACTTGATACTAATGATGTATATCTTAATCAAAATAAAATGTACAAAAAAAAACATTCATGACCAGTGCAATAGAAGGGTTATTTATGACACTATTCACAGGGACGAGCTGTGAAAACGTTTATGGGCGATTTTTGTAATATTCATTATATAAATAAGCCAGTAATTAAAAGAAAATACTCCCCGGGTTAGGTGGTGATTTCAAATCCGTCCGTTAGGTGACAGCTGGAACTAGTTTAGCGATTTTCTCATTGATTTTGCAGTGAAACAACTCACTAACACAAATCCTTGATATTTATAACTATATCTATTGTTTTTTAACACATTTATCAATTATTTAACACGAAACAATATTAAATTTATATTTTTATTTAACACGAAAAATTTTGACGGCCGGCGGCCAGTGTTGCCAATCAGTGTTCATAAAGAAGAACAAACATATATACATCCATTCATCCATACATACGAACTTTCGCGTTTATAATATTAGTAGGAAGTAGGATATTATTGCGCACGTGTATGGTTTAGCAGTTCAGTATTTGCTTATTTCGGTAGATTTCTGAAACGGTACAGTCAAATAGACCTGAGCGACTTACAGGCTTCACAGAATTTGGTTTATATACAGATAAACATAGCCGGCTGTGGCAATGTTTGAAGAAGGACTTAAATAGCAAAGCTTCCCTTGGAAGGATTTCGAGGAAATAGTAGCCTTATGTTTGTACCTCTTTGCACAGCGTTATCAAACAGACGTAATTACTCAGGTACAGTTTGTAGCTTAGGTAAGTATTTACGTAGAACACAACTTAACACCTGCTTATCCCGATGGGTAAGACAGAGGGGAAACTATAACAACACTTTAACAGTTTTTTGAAGTTCTAGTATAGGTACTACATGTACGGGGTGAATAAGAATGCAGGGGTGAATAGAAACAAAACTTTTGTTTAAATATGGTTATTATTAAATTAAAATTTTAATAAAAAGTAGCTTTCTAGAAAACCAAAACTATTAGGATACAAAAGATTACAGAGAGACATTAAAGTGAAATTCCTTATGAAATTTTTGTTTTTATTCACCCCGCCGTACTTATTCATACTGAGATACACGGTACACAAACAAAAGTCCTCATAAGAAATTGATGAGGTTTAAACGGTTATCTAACCGTAACGAGACTGGGTCGGAAAAGTCTGTCACATGGATGGAAAACTGTGAGCCCATAAAAGACTGGTGTTTTGAAATAACGACACGACTTCGCGGTAGACCGCGAAGGAGATGAAGGGAGAGCCTAGATGTCGGCGTATTTAATTAGAAGGAAAATATGCAAAATAGTGTTTAATTTGAGTGAACAGGCTCCTTTTGGGTAAGCTTGCTCCATCGTAGACTTTGTCTCCGTCATCTCTGACCTAGAATAGAGTCAAGAGCAAACCCACATCAAATAAAAAAAAAATTGGTTATATCACGCCGAGAACTATTAACAAATTACATTCTTCTGCATATAAGCGCGTGATAATTTCATTATTAAGGTTCCACACCCGAAAAGTAACCGACAAAACCCTATTACTAAGCCTTCGCTGTCCGTCCGTCGTCCATCTGTTCGTCTTTCCGTCCGTCCGTCTTTCTGTCAGTTGCCTATATCTCAAGAACCGCAAAAAGTAGACTGTGGAATTGACAATAAAATTCTAATGATATCAATCAGCGCATTACAAATTCCTTTGCAAACATTAACCACCATATCAATTTCCTATATCCTAACATAATAGCAATTCACTGGCATGTCAAATCATAATAATTGATATTTCATGTTCCCCAAACGTTAAATAGACACCATTCGTGTGGTCGGACTGTGTTTGAACCACTAAACATTGGTTTATTTAAACCATAATTTAAACTAACTACATGGAAATAAACATTGAATCCATGTGCATGATATTGAATTTAAATTACATTTCCGTTTTAATATTTGAATGTTTCATCATCATCATCATATCAGCTGAAAGACGTCTACTACTGGACATAGGCCTCCCCCAAGCGTCGCCACAACAACCGGTCCTGCGCATCTCGCATCCATCGGCTACCCGCGACCTTCACCAGGTCATCGGTCCACCTTGTGGGAAGCCTTCCAACGTTGCGTCTTCAATGAGTGTTTAATGGGTATAAATAAAATACCACGAATGCCTTTGGTACGGCCACGGACACCTTTGGTAGTTTACTGATTACAGAGGTTCTGGGATCGTGTTACCCAGTTACTGAGTTCTGGAGTCAGTAAGGTACTTGCACCACGTCTTCTTCTTCTTCTCATGTGGGCAGTAAGGTTTAACAACCCCACACACCCTAGTGTCAGAAGTTCTAAACAGCCTCAAGGGCCTCTGACATGGTTTATTTGATGACAGCCATTTAGCGGCTAGGACCACCGGCTTATAAGTGTGTTCCGAAATCATCTTTTTATCAGACAATCAGGTGATTTAAGCCTGCAATGTCCAAGCCAAACTGGAAAACAACTACACACACAACAAAAAAACTCTGGTACACCGCGGAATTTTTTCGCATCTTATACTTGAGTGTCCTAAAAGTTTTCTAAATTTGGTTTATTGGGTTTGTTAAGTAAGGCATAGAATTGCCTGCACTTTCATAGAATGCATTGTAAATATTGCACCAGTTTTAATTATTTTATTTTAATTCAGCACTCAAGTCAAACATTTCAACAAGAACCGTACACAACAAAAAAGAAAAACGTATAAGGTAGGAAAAACATTAAATAATATCCTATTTCTGCTTTTCTATTGTTGGAAATATTTCCACAAAATACAACATTATTTTTCTTTTCAATTCAAATTGCACCAACAATATTTATTCTCAAAATAAAAGATCCATAAATAAAATGGAATAATATTTACATTTTCTATCGAAGCGGAACATTTTTCATCAGGTTCTTGTTTGATTCCGAAGTCGTTAAGGTTCAGCGAAGACTATTTGCCGTTCATTATGCGACTTTCAGTTCATTACGACTTCCAAATAGGAAAAGAAAATTTAAATGCAACGAGATTTAGTTTGGCTTGAGTTGCGACGCAATTTTTAATGTAAAGCTTCGATTGATTTTTATTCGAAATAAAAAGATTAATGAATAAAATTGGCTTTAATTTTATTTTAAATTTGACTTGCAGTTTTATTCCCAAACACATTAATCATGAGCATTTTGATCATGGTCACTGTTACCTGCCTATTTTCCAGCTTTTAAGGACAAGTCAACTTCAGCACCATGTTTCTGTTACCAATAAAACAATTTTGTTTGTTGAAAGTATTTCTCTGAAAGATCTGATTTAGAAAATTATTGCACCTATAGAAAACCACCACTACTAATGAGAGAAATAGGCACATATCACTGAAAATATCAGGATTTCTACGGTATCGGTCACAAGCACGAAGCCGCAAAAAAAAACTAGTTCATAATATTAACATTAAATGAGAAACTACAACAAACTAAAATATAGCATCAAAACATTCGTCCTTAACGCTGTCAGCTGTTAATGTGCCCAAGAGACTGGTGGCATAGTCACGTTGAATGACAGTACTTAGTCTCAGCCAAAGTTAAAAAGTCAAAGTCAGAACGTTTATTCCAATTAGGCCATTAAACGGCACTTTTGAACGTCATTCACATTTCAAATAATATAAAAATACTAAAGTGACTCAACTGTCTATTCGGAAAGGTAGATTCTTATGGAGAAGAACGGACAAGAAGCTCCGTGGTTACTCTTTTCAAATACCTAAAAGTCTTTTACAATATTAGGTACACAAAAATTTCGTTATCATATGTGAGGACCATGCCTAGGTTATGCAGAGGTAGAGTTATTCATTTTCTAAATAAGTACATGGTACTCGTACATTTATAAATACTGGAATCACTAATTAACAGTGTGTGAATTAGCAGAAAAATACAAACACAGACAAAAAAGAAACAGAACATCTATAAAGTTAATACATAAAGCAACCAGTTTGATATTGTCCACACCCTTGATTGTCCTATGGAGCGGGACCAGCAGCCCAAAATAAAAGCCAGCTCTTGGGTCACGGGAAGTGTCAACTAGCCGTTTCAAAATTTCAAATGAAAAAAGAAAATCACATTACATTGAAGATAATTTTAACAGTCAACGGATATCTAATTTATACAACACCATCGCAATTTCCATCCCATTAAAATTCTTGCCTCACTTTCAAAGAAATCAAGCAAGAACAATACGAACAATACCTACTATTGACAGGCGAATATCAAAAATAATGGATATTCGACAAGCTTCCATTACTCCGAACAAGTACCTACTATCAAATTACTAGACTCACTCCGAACTTAGCTTCATTATAACCGATCAAATGGAATTGACAGTCGAGTTTCATTAATCAATTTTGGGTATTAAAATGAATTCGATTAACAAAAAGATAGGAGCGAATATGTATAAAATTGCAAAGTCAGATTCTAGTGTGGTTTTGATTGAAAATGTATTTTGAGTGACAGTGTCTTTAGAAATGCTGTTTTGATGTGAAGGAGTTAATTAAGTCTGTTTCCAATCACATCATGCTCATTGTGTGTTAGCAACAACCGAGCAAGTGCGAGTCGGACTCGCCCACCGAGGGTTCCGTACAAATTTGTAGGTACATAATTACTTTGATTAAATATGATATTTAAATATACTTTGATTTAATAACAAATGTATAGTTTTTAGATTTTTACCTATACTTTTAGTATAATACGGTATCACTTGCCAAATTTCATAGTTCTAGGTCTACAGAAAAACACCCTATACTTTTTGATTACTTTAAGAGTGTCGAAATATACGTTTTTTGTGGCATAAACGACCGATCTTTTTTTTACGTTAACTTAGAAGTTTGTTTTTTTCACAGCTGCAAGGGACTATAGGTTTCAGTATATGGTTTTAATTTCAAGTGGAACCTCCACGCGTTCCCGAGATAAAGGGGCTTGACAGACAGACGGACGGATGGACAACAAAGTGATCCAATAAGGGTTCCCTTTTTTCCTTTTGAGGTACGGAATCCTAAAACTACTGTTCCAGATGTTTGAAATTGGGAAATGAGTTGTGCATCTTAAATAGAGTTGGGCAGGACATATGGCAAGGCGCGGCAATGACAGGTGGATTAGGGCAATGATTGAGTGGCGTCCAAAGACTGTTAGAAAAAATGTTGTTCATCTGGCAACGAGATAGACAGACGATATCGTGGGTAGAACCTGAATAAGTGTGGCACAGGACCGTCGAGGTTAGCACCGGTCAAGAGAGGTAGAATTTACTCTGTTGCTGATGATGATGATGACGAAGAATAACTGGGTGTAACGATGGGAGGTTTAGCGCAACATTATGTCTTATCCCTAAAATCATCGTTTGCTTCCAGTATAATTTGATACAGCTAAATACCGATATTTTACAGGGAGCAATTACCCATCCGATCTTCACAACCCAGCTGCTGGTTTACATGAAATCCTGTACAACACCGGTCTGGACAATCAAAATTCTACAAAGCGATTCTGTGAGCACCCTTGAACACTAGAGAAGTGAATATGAGGTTGACACCAAAAGTCAAGATGGATTGACAGTTTACTTCAGGTTCACTTCACCTAAGTTGCTAGCAGTGCGATTCTGTAAACCTTTCACCGTGAAAGCTTCATCATCATCATATCAGCCGAAAGACGTCCACTGCTGGATATAAGACTCCCCCAAGCCACAACGACCGGTCTTGTGCGTCTCGCATCCATCGGCTACCCGCGACCTTCACCAGGTCATCGTTCCACCTTGTGGGAGGCCTTCCTCCGAGGATTCTTCGCACCCCTTGCCTCGCCGTGACCTTGACCGCTACCAGAGTCAAGGGTAGACAGGCTGCCGGGCACTAGGGGCCATTTTTTGGTTGTGCTTGTCATTGGGGGGGTTTGCCATAATCGCCACGCTTGGCAGGCGGGTTGGCGATCGCAGTGTATGGTGTTGAGTTTTACAGAGAACGCTGTTGCCGATTCTCTGGCGAGTCCCTTAGTCGCCTCATACGACACCCACGGGAAGTGATGGGATGGTATTATTGTTTTATAACACCATACGGCACCGGCCGATACCTACCATTCGGCAGCGTGTACCGCGTGCACAGCGTGCATGGCGTTGACAGCGTTGAGCTGCGTGGGCGACATATTCGAGCAAGCTACGCGCGTGCCAATGACGTCAATTGAAGCGTAGCGTGTCCGTGGGTTGCAGTAGAATCAATATCATATATTTTCATGCAAGGCGAAGCCTCACATATGTGTGTAGCCTTTCCGTGCGTTGCGGTGGGTTTCCGCCTCCATGCTTACTCCACCTAAGTTGGCACGGGTAGACTTTGGCAGAGTAGATCGGCTGGGGTAAACACAGTCTGTAGTATCTTTAGTTAAAATCTCATTTAAAATATCCAAAGGAATATTTATAAGAATTTTACAAGATATGACAGCTTGCTGATTAACTTAAACTAATAGTAAAAATTTAAGTTTGACTTTGACTAGACTTTTCACTGAAATAAATCTTGATAATTGGATTCAGCGTATTCAGGCTTAACTTTAACCTCAATATTTAGCAAGAATATACGTTTAACATTCGTTGATAAATGAATTTTACTTTGTTTGCTTACATCAAAGCCTTACAAATAAAACGATTCATATCTTCGTTCAATCTCATGCTTTTGAATTAAATAATGTAAAAGCTCTTTACCATATGTTTGCGTTTAAGACGAGGTTGGGTTACATGTACTGACAAATAAATCTCGAGTGGTTTTCGTGCAAAAAATGAATTCAAGTAACTAAAAGTTGTTCAATTAAATTGCTTTTTTTGCTGACGGTGATTTATAAGCTTAGGGTCATTATGTCAGATTATAACTTTGAATAAAATAACACTAGAGGTTGTGTACACTGTATGTTTTTAGTTGTTAATGATTTTGCATTTTTTTTAGTCTATCTAAATTTTTATGATAAATCTAAGTTTCTAAGCTAGTTTAAAATTTATATTAACACAGTATCGAGCGATGAAACTATTTATGTTTGGTTAATTAGTATTTATGTTTGTTTACTTAATTGTTTGATATGTTTTAAAGGTTAATGTAAAATGAAGGGTCATTGGAAAATAAACTTTTCGTTTGTCTAGTATTAGACAGAAGGTAATTGTTATACGGCAGCGCGCTGGGCAGACCTCTTTGCCATCGTAGAACCTGGATGAGGGCATCAGGGGAACGTGGGGATTGGCACAGGAAAAGGGAGGCTTATGCATAACAATGGACGAAGTCGGACTGCGGGCGATGCTGATGAAGTATCATTCCTAATAGAAACTATTAGGTATATTTGACGCAGCCAACTGGCTTAATCATCCGTTTAATAGGCTGCCTAGCCTTTTCATTGAACGGCGCCGTTTAATAAGCGGATTCAATGGCATGCAGCTAATACGGCTAATCGGGCTGGCTGGATACTTAGGCAATTTATAGAATAGGGTAACCGTGTGACGATCAATTTCGATTTCTCCACGACAGAGCGCAGCGAGCCTCATTTTTCTGTCTGCAGTTCAATAAAAAGGCTAGGCTGCCTATTATAAGGCTGATTAAACTAGTTAGTTACGACATAGATATTGTTAAGAAAGCAAACCGGTGAGGGAGGAGTCTTCGAAAAGTTGAAGGCCTACCAAACCTCTCCATATATCTTTTCTGCGCAACCTCGACCACTCTGATAAGAGTGTCCGGCTAAGTCGAAGAATTAATACCTTTTTAATTACAATACTTGCTTGTCATAAACAGCCTTTATCCAGCAGTCTCATTGCTTGCCTTTCCAAGCGCAGGCCATTCACTTCGATTCTTAGATACTCGATACCCGACGTAACCCTCGTGACTCTCCAGATAATTAGAAGAACTTCTATGTAGCCAGAGGGCGTCACACCATATAGATATTTTTTTTACGGCTGCCAAAAGCAGGAGTATTTACGTGACGAAGTCGTAAAAAGCTCGTGGCTAAATAGTAACAGCCGCACGGGTCGATCTTCAAGGTTATGCGATGCTTGCCGAGGTTGGTCTGTGGATGGGTGACCTTCTTAACAAACCGAGACTTCTCCATGCTTTTGAAAGCACGTTAAGCCGTTTTTCCCGGCTGTCATTTGTAGATCTTTGGCAGTTATTACAGATAGTCAGAAGCCAAATATCTGACACCACTCTTGCCAAGGAGTGCCGTGTTGGTTGTGGAGGTCTGGAAGGCAGCCGCTCTACGTAAAATGCTGGTATTCAGCTGAATGCGGTATGACTCGAAGCCAACCTCAATGTGGTTGGGAAAAAGCCAAGCAGGTGATGAAATTCGTAAAAACCGCACCCAGGAACCGTCTTATGGGAAACTACAATAAAATCGCTTCGCGAACCGATAGCATCGACATCTTCTCTAACTTTTTCCGTATATTCCGTACGAGACTTTTATCCAGCTCGGAGTCTGATGACCTCTTTATGACACGATCCGCCTAGTATGCCATTTCCGTATGTTTTGTTTTTATTAAGTAGCCAGTCTAATATTTATGTATAATATGTAACCTAAACGCGTTAATAACTTTAACTTTGATTTTCCTAATTTTCTTTAACTCATAACTTGTAAAAATACAGCTAACGATATCCAACTACGATCGAACGATATCCATTTTAACGGCACATGTATGAGTACTGTTGTACCTTAAACTTAAGCTATAGCTATCAGTTTTAGGTTTGTTTTTGACTTGAATGTACCCTGGCGGTTGTTATGCTCATACAAAAGTCTGGCTGATGGTGGCGTATGCGTTGGATCATTTGGCTCCCTTCAAAATGGTTGAGCCGAATGGTGCTAGCGCATGCGTCATGTTCGTGAACGGACGCGGTCAGTTGGGACTGGTCATTTCTCAGTTGCCATGGTTTATTTTAAATATTTCTTTGAATTGTTCCTTTTTTCCCGGACGCTTTTATCCTGCTCGTCTTTTACATCGTTCTCACATGTTTGTATAATTTCAACTTGATGTTGAAATTTATAACAATTTATTATCTTTTAAAAGAGTGTCCGTGGAGTTTCTTGCACGTTCTTCTCCATAGAGATCTACGCTTTGGAACGAGCAGATAGCTTCATCTTTTTGGACTGAACGACCTTGACAATTTAAAAGTGCCTGTAAATGGTTTATTTGAAATATACGATTTGATTTGATTTGACAACATGTCAATTAATCATAAAGTTCTCTATTAGTGCTGTGCACTTCTGTAATTGACGATTTCACTATACCTAAAACTGTATGTGATTTATGTTTGTGTATGTTTTAGTGAGTAAGTTGTTGAAGTGCCTTATTACTAAATAAATAAATATGAGTTCACATAACTACAATAATTTAGTTAAACATAAGATCAAACGAAGTGAAACCGCTAATATCAAATAAGATCCAATACATAATTTATTTAAAGTGCGTCTGAAAGGATCCAAATGGTTAGCTCATATTTACTCGCTTCGGAATGGAGTTGGAGTTGTAACAAGTCATGAGAGAAAGCGATTTCAATGCGCGTTTACTAATTAAAAATTGTGATGGAATTAAGGGTTAATAATGAACACCTAAAAACATTGCCAAGACGTTTCTTTGTTCAGAATTAATTAACTAGAAAATTATTAGAGAAGTTACACACTTTTTAGGTCATTCTACTTTTCTAGTCACGCAAAACGATGTTTGCACTGGATGTTGCAAGTTCCCTACGTCGTGACTTGCGAGTGACGTCACACGCAGTTAAAGCGATAACTGTTTATTATTGATTTTAAAACGTTCACAACGCTCTAGGTTTTGAGAAATGTGTCAAGTTATACCCAGTGTCATTTTAGTCGTTTTACAAAGGCGGTCCACTTAATGTACCCGACATACGCTACCTCTAGGCGCGATTATTTTTTAAAATAATTTATTAATATAATAGGTACAACAAAAATAAATAATGCATTATAATTATGAGCCGTATGGTGTCGGCCGATGCCGTATGGTGCCGTAAAAGAATAATACCATCCCATCACTTCCCGTGGGTGTCGTAAGAGGCGACTAAGGAACTCACCAGAGAATGGGTAACAGCGTTCTCTGTAAAACGCAACACCATACACTACGATCGCCAACCCGCCTGCCAAGCGTGGCGATTATGGCACCCCCCCCCCCCCTTTCGGAGAAGGCTATGTCCAGCAGTGGACGTCTTTCGGCTGATATGATGATGATGATGAATTATGAAAAACCCTGTCGCCGTTCCATTCCACGCCATCCTTGGAAAACAAGACTCGGATTAAGCTTGATCCTGGATGTTTCAAACTACGTCATGCGTCAGGATAATGAATAATATTTTTTTTTAATAATTCAAATGTTCATAAATTTCATTTTTTTTTAAATTAATAGTGTAGTAGTCATCGGATAAATGAAGACGAGTAAAATGGTGAAGTGTATTTGTACTTGAGGGGAAATTCTGGTATTTTAAATGAACGTTCGCATTCGCATCGCACAATCTGTTAAAAACATCTCTTATTTTCCACAAGAATGACAAGACTTTGACATTGATTGATACTGAAATATTCCGGCTTGAATTTGATAATTTTTGAGGTTTTGAAATTTCCTTTTAAATTGTCTCTTACATAACCTACGTTTTATTACATCCACAACCCACGACACCGTCATAGCTTGCACCACATTAAACGTAATGAAACGTCTCCGCCACAATTTGTAGCGAGTCTGGTCTGGCCGCCCACTCTTCTGTCACCGTAACGCGCTGTTTAGACGATGCGAGTGAAGTGCGGCTGTGAGCTGCGTTCCATTTACTTGGATTAATTTCTTTGAATGACAGTTGAAGTACGACTGAAATATGTTTTAATAATTTAAAAATTTATGCGGTTTTAATTTTAATTTGGCGTGCAATTCGTTATTTTTCATCATTATCTACTAGTAAAAGAGCTCGTGGCTAAATACTAGTAATAACTGCTGCACGGGTAGATCTTCGAGGTTAATCAATGTTTGCCCATGTCGATACGTGGGTGGGTAACCATAACATACCGAAACTACTCCAAGCCGTCGGTCCTGGGGGGCTACTCTCTAACGAAATCCGTAGTTTCGGGCTTAGTTGCGGGCGGGCATTTTCTACTCCGTATCACCTAACCACTGAGAACTAATGATAACACGATTTGACAGTTACTGTGAAATCGTGTTGTTATTCATTCTCAGTTCGGGTTCGGGACTAATCGTAAGTCTGTAGGTGATACGGAGTAGAATACGCCCGCCCGCAACTAAGCCCGAAACTACGGATTTCGTTAGAGAGTAGCCCCCCTGGTGGTCCTTTGAACATCACGTCAGTCGCTACGGTTAGTCAGAAGCCAAAAAAATTGACACAAGTCTTGCCGAGGAGTGTCGTGTTACTTGGTTTTGGAGATCAGAAAGACGATCATCATCATAACAGCCGAAAGACATCCACTGCTGGACATAGGCCTCCCCCAAAAGGCCGATAGTTGCCATAACCGGCACGCTTGGCAGGCGGGCTGGTGATTGCAGGGTGTTGCATTTTACAAAAAACGCTGCTGCCCATTCTCTGGTGAGTCCCGTAGTCGCCTCTTACGACAACCACGGGAAGTGATGGGATGGTATTATTCTTTTACCGCACCATTCGGCAACGGCCGACACCATACGGCGAATGCTGTATCCGGTTTGATTGGAAGCTAACCCTAACATAATTGGAAAGTCTTTAAGTGGAGTCTTTAAGTCAAGAGTGAATAGGTTACTTCTAGGCAAGCGTGCTCCATCTTCGACCACATCATCGCTTACCATCAGGTGAGATAATAGTCAAACGTATGCCTATCAAAAGTAGTACGTATTTACTTCACTTTAACAAATTATAAGCAATGAGACTATTTGATATGAATGAAAAAAAAAACAATAATTAACAAACTTCGTCCTTAATTTACTAAAGCTCAAAAGTAACAAATGGCTTATCCTACTTGAAGCCTAAAACGATAAATCTCCAGTATCTCTTATATTTTTTTGTAATGAAAAATTAAGGTTGTTTACAAAGAAAAAATAGGTCGAGCCTGCCTTAAAACCTGTGTAAAGTTTCTCTGAAAATTGAAGGATTTGATGAAAAATGCCGTGTAGCAGCCCTAGGTCAAATGAAAAACAAACTTGTACTAAACGTTTACGAGTTCCATTTTAGTAATTGCTTCTGGGATATTGCTGAAAAGAATTTGTTTTTAAGCTGATTGTAACTGTCAGCTTTTTTGTTTAACATAATTTTTAATAACATTAAATGACGCAATGTCTCGTTGACCTAATTGTCGTAAGCGCTATATTTCGGAGCGTGCGGTCCCTGGTTCGATTTCCCGTTCAAGTACTTACTGTTCTTGTTCTTATTGTTCTTGAACAAAAAGAACAAGAACAATAAGTACAAGAACAATGTGGTAGCATTTGTAGCCAAACTAGGAGGAGTCCTGTATCTCAGCATACAGCCCCAAACCTTCGAAAGAGGCAATAATTTATAGCCAGTAAGATATGCAAAGAGATGCAACTAAAACAATTATATTTTTTTAATTATTGCATGCGTTTTAATACATAACTGGTGCAAATGAGTGTGTACTATCAGCTCAGCATAACCCTTCCGAGAAAAAAGGCAACAATTGATTACAATTTTAAAATTAACAACAAAATAATGTTCATGTTTAATATTCACTCAACACAAACCAAACTCTCGTAGCGGATTTCGTAGCACGCATTAAAGCGCTACGAAACGGCGTAGCACGTAGCGTCGTAGTCACTGCAATGTTTATTTTCAATTTCAAAAAGCTCTTCGTTTTGATCCAGTTTCTCATCCCACATCATAAATTGTATTTTATTCCTGAAAAAAATTACAAAGACTACCTAAGTTGATTTAGTTTTTTATGGACTTTTCATTTCAGTTCTTCTTGCACTTAATTTAAAACTAAAATAATATTTTTAGTATGTTTAGATAAGCGCAACCTCGTGTGCTTTTCCTCGTATTTACATAGTAATCTGAATCTGAAAATTAACATGCAGGTTTTATGCCATGAAATAAATAAAATCATTAAAGTTGTTTTTAAGAAAAAAAAAGTACTGTAGACAACCCGTGTGCACAATTTTACTTAACTAAGTATACTTACTAATGTTTAAAAATCCTTAATGGTTAAACTTAAAAGATTTGCACATTTTAATTGTGTTAAAGAACAATTAGTGTTAAACTGTTTATACTGTTTGTTAACACAAATGTATTGTTGATGTGTTATGTGTGTGTGTGGAG
This sequence comes from Lacanobia wlatinum, assembly GCA_947578705.1. Taxonomy (NCBI): domain Eukaryota; kingdom Metazoa; phylum Arthropoda; class Insecta; order Lepidoptera; family Noctuidae; genus Lacanobia; species Lacanobia wlatinum. The sequence goes on from OX388033.1 coordinate 27,420,248, forward strand.
CAAAAAAAGAAATTAAATGATTAAAATTTGACGAATTTTGCTACTTATACAAATCAATGAATAGCATTTAAAATCTTGAACATTGTAAATGTATAGTTTGGAGATTGCAGTGTTTGTCAAGAGTAAACTCTTGTCCGCGGCAACAGTCTTCTAGTAGTGAAACTTTAAATACAGTTAAGTCAAAATTTAAACATAAAATACTGAATTTAGTTACAAAACTAATCGTTTTCACTAGAACAACTTTCGAAAATTCGAAATATTCACGTCAAAAGCGAAAATTACTCGAAATATAATCCTAAAATAAAGTATTTCAATTAGATTTAAAGTTTTCTTCAAAAACTAACGCCCTGATTTCCAAAAGTTTTTCCTTCAGATTAGATGGTAGTATAATAGGATCTGAATTGAAATAGGCTGAAACTTGGTGAGATTTATCACCCAATTATAAAAGAAACTTCAGCGTGTTGAGTTTCGCTTTCTTTTTGTTCATTAAATAGTATCTAAATTGCCAAGCAATTCGCCCGCGCGAAATACTAAAAATTGACCCACAGAATTGTTTCACAGCCATTAGAAGTTACATATTCAAGCTTTTTTTTAAGGATGGGTAATCATCAAATGACTCCTCCTACTCCGGGCGGAGCAAAAGGGAGTGTCAGACTCTTACTGACTAAAACCCATCCATGTTCTTCCTAATGCCCTTTACGTTCTAGGGCCGCGGTGACTTTTTTGAACAAATTCCGCAACCCTGGCAGACACTGACCCTAGCAGGCCCCGTCTACTGTGATGACATCTACTTGAAGCGCGCGTGGAACACAACGCGCCGTCAACCCGGGCCTGGTTTTGACCTGGACCTGGACATATTCAAGCTTGGCTTGAATATTTACTTCTCCGATAGGCCTTGTGCTCCAAACCTCTTAATTTTTTCATTTCAACAGTTATGGCGTGATCGACTTAAGTTTACAAAGACATAATGATCTGAAAGTCGTCTGAACGTACTCTAAGCGTTGCCACAGAGAGCGATCCTGTGTTTTTTGCATCCAGCAGATGCCCTGTGTGTGTGTCATATAACGTGGGCCGAACAATTAGAACATGCTTACCCTTATTTTCCAAACCACGAGTCGTTCTCAACTCAACTCCACATCGAATAATTATATTGACTGTTATGTGATTGACGCTTTGATTGCATATGCATTAATCGAAAGATTTTCTCGATAATATCGCGAGTGAGTCAAGTTGACATCCTTCAAATTGATTTGAAATATGGGCTTTGTACATGGAATAAGCATGTTATCAAATTTAAACAGGGTGAAAGAGTGAGCTCCGAGATTTGAATGTGGAGGGGAGCCAATCTCAACTCACAGAGATTAGCCAAGTGTGTGCGCAGACACAGAATCTAAACGCGCTGTCTGTTCCTTTAAGGTCAAAGTTCGACGGGATCTGATTCAACTGGAAAGAAATTAAGCGCAGGACCAAGGGTGACACATGTGCACTGAGGATACGAGGGTTTCCCATTACTAACTTATAAAGTCCGGGAAACTACTGCTTTATGCCCGACCTGGGAATCGAAACCAGAACCTCACAATCAGCAGTCGCACTTGCGAATACGCGACCAACCAACAGGGTAGACAAAGTTAGTTCTAAGTAAGTAATGCTCGAGTCCTGAGTGAAGTTCTGTATTTCGGGCAACAGTTAGACACATAAATCAATCAGTTTTGGCCCATTATTCAACATTGATGTCACGTTGTCCATATCTGGTCTATCTCTGTAATCAAAACTATAGTTTAAGTTGATTCAAAGTTTGTAATTTGTTATGTTTTGGGTAGATAACATCCGGGTACTGTTGGCATTGGACTAAATTGAATTCAACTTTAGTTTTGACAGTGGGGAATGGGTTAAGGATATGGTTACATAGTGTGTCTATCAATAAATAGTAGAACTATGCTTTCATATACCGTTTATTATGGTGAGAGTCAACTGCCTCTGTGGCAGAGTGGTCTAGGCGTTTGCCTTGTGATCTGGTGGTCGTGGCCTCGATTCCCACGGGAAGCAAACTTTGTAAAGTTGTTTTTCAGTTTGGCTAGGATATTACAGGCTTGAATCACCGGAAGGTACGTATAAGCCGGTGGTCCCGGCCGCCAAATGGTGGTCGTCAAATAAAACATATCAGAGGCCCTTGAGGCAGTTTAGAAACTTACTGCCCACACGATAAGAAGAAGAAGAAGATGAAGAAAGAAAAGAAAGAAAAATGTTTATTTGGAGCTCGCACAAAACAGACAGATGTAAAATTACTTAAAACTAAAAGTAGTCTATTACTTAATCACTAGTAAATTAGTCTGTGCAACAAAAAAAGTTAAGTAAAAAGACACATTAAATCCTATCCATAAAGAGGATAATATGTCAGCATCATCATTACCATTATCTTGTCCTTATGCATTATATTTTCTTTCATACTTCTCTACATATTAGTCGTCATTTCAGTCGTTACGATGATGTAGTAAAGGATATGGCACACTTGCCTAAAATTAACTTTTTCATTCTTGACTTAAAGACTCCGGCAGATTCCGCTCTTTAACTGTACGCAAAATGAAGGTATTCCCAAATCTTTTGTGCGTATCTGTAGGATGTCCAACTAAGGCATTTATTGTTTCAAGTCATCATAAAAAGTTTATTCTCCATTAATAAAAAAAAGCTAGAAACAGCACGCAACAATTGCTGACCTATTTTCCCTCTTCATAATACTCCTGAATAATTATTATAATAGACCTGCGGACCAATCCCCTTTGATTTGCTCATTTCGCAACTTCAAACATTATTGGATCCATTGATTGACGTGACGCCAATATAGTGACGTCATCAATTGATCGCAAATTCCATTGACTGCTCATTAATTTAAAAGTTAATAATGTTCGTCTTTTGATGTAATATTGGTATGAGTAATTAACAGAAAATTCGTAAGCTTGTTCACTAATTGAATATTGGTAGTTTTGACTGGTGCTATTTTTTTATTAAGATTTTTTTTTAGGATCGATGTCAAATACCTAAATTTCAAGTACAGTCAAAGTCAAGTAGATGTCGGTTTAAAATGAAAACCACATAATTTTCAATACAATAGAAACTATTTATTTAAATTAAACCATTTACAAGACACTTTTGAATTGTCAAGGTCGGTTAGTCAAAGACATAAAATAGTTGCACGTTCCAAATTGTTTTTGTTAACTGTATCCAACTACGAGTTAAATAAACAAACTGTTGAAAGTAATAGTTTTGAATCTCTTCAAATATTAGTGAATAATGTCAACAAAAAGGAAACCAAGCAGTGTGTCTGACAGGACAATGACGTAAGCTCCTTGCAAGATATCATGACGGTATAAACGGCGCGGGCATACCTAGGTGACAATTCCAGTTTATCTCAATATAAGTAGGTAGATACTAAAATTATGTGAATAACATTTTTTCTTGGTAACCAGTTGAGACTGCACCAGGACACAAGATTTGTAATAAAATTCGAAAGCTACAATAGCATGGAATGCATTAAGCTATTTGTTTTTTACGAAAAAGTTCCTTGAGCTTTCCTATGATTCATTTGGAATTGGTGACGGATGCAAAGCTGTGGGAAAACGCTATAATAATAATATTAATAATGTATTTATTTATAAGACAACAAAAGGTCCACACTGACAAAACACAAACATAACTTCTTAAAAGATGTTAGTAACCAAATATCCTCTAAAACCTACGTTAGTATTCAAAAATAAAATCAACAGCGACTCGCCTTGTATTTTCAAAATAATGTTGAGATACAACAGCTCCTTGGAACAAATTAGTGAACAAACGTAAACCTAACCAACACTAAAAAAACCGACGTAAAATTCGAACAACTCACAATTTGTATACATTGTAGTTTTTAAAAATTCCCTTGTGTACGAGCAATAATGAAGCCGCGCGGAATGCGATGTTTGCGACGGATTCGGTTTGAACATGTTGTCTATCTAACGAGGCAGTCGATACTCTTGACATGAAAATATTCATTCAAAAGACTTATTATGCGGTGGGAAATGGTAAACTAGGTTTTTGGTTACGATTATTTTTATATAAATAGTAGTAGCCCGCCCCGGCTTCGCCCGGGTGTTTTTTTTTTCATTCTTACGTCGCACTTACAATTACGAACACAACTATAAAAGAATAATCCAATTTGAGTCAGTTGTTCGCAAATCAGGAATTTCGAGAAATCCGCTCTTAGTGCCTCTATACTCCCCAAGGAACCTACTTGCCAAATTTCAGCTTTCTACGACTAATAGTTTTGGCTGGGCGTTTTTTGTCAATCACTCATTGACTCAGTAACGGAAGCATTTTATACATAACGTGTATTAGAATAAACGCAATACCTCTCAATGGGTCATTGTACTCGTCATTATGAAAGACTTTCATTTTGGGAACAACACCGAAATCGCGAAAAAAAAGAGCAGCTGTTCAGTACATTTTCTCGAGTTATGCGCACATAAATTTTTAGGTACCTTGGCCACATAGTGTATGAAGACCTGAATGATGACAGTGACATAGAAAGGGAGCGAAGAGCGTTGTCGATCCGATGTAACATGCTAGCCCGTAGGTTTGCACGATGTTCTAGAGAAGTGAAACTCACTCTGTTCAAGGCGTTCTGCCAGTCTTTTTACACGTGCAGCCTGTGGGTTAGACATACGCAGAGGGTCTACAACGTTCTTCACGTGCAGTATAATAACGCCTTTAGGATGCTGTTGGGGCTCCCGCGGTTTTGTAGCGCATCGGGCATGTTTGCTGAAGCTGATACAGATAGCTTCCAAGTTATTATGCGAAAAAGAACAGCATCCTTGATGCGAAGGCTTCGAGGGAGCACCAAAAGCATTTTAAAGGTGACAGTGATTAAGCCTGATTACCCGTTCCTGGAGCACTGGACCCGTATGCACAGCTGCAGGTCTGGTGCAGCGGGAAGCGGACATAATTATAGGTACCTGAATTAGTTTTTTTTTTTTTTGTTGTGGCGACAAAAATTTACTGACATAGTTTTAAGTGTTACTAACAACAATATGAATATTTTGTGTTCGAAATAAATAAAAAATAATAATAATAAATGTATGGGGCAGTCGATTTCTTTTTCGCGATTTCGGTGTTGGTCCCATAGTGAAAGTTGTTCATAATGAGGAGTTCAATGACCCTTTAAGAGGTATTGCGTTTATTCTGTTACAGGTTGTATATGGTTAAAAACACAGACGCAGGCAGAGAGTTCCACTCCCTTGCTGTGCGCATTATAAAAGACGTTTGGAAACGCTTAGTGCAAATTGGTGGAATAGTAACAAGGTAGAGATGGTAAGATGCAGTGCGTCTGGATGCCTGATGGTAGAAGGGGGCCGGTGGGATGAGGTCATGGAGTTCTTGGGCACACTCACCGAAGTACAATCTGTAGAAGACCGACAAGCAGGCAACCTTACGGCGATGAGCCAAGCTATGTAGCTTGGCATCCACCAGTTTTACGTCACCGATGAGCCTCTTAGCTCTGCGTTCCACCGAGTCAAGCACGGCAAGCTGATACTTAGCTGAGCCATCCCAAAGGTGGCTACAATACTCCATGCAGGATCGGACTTGCGCTTTATATAGGGTTAAAAGCTATCAGGCCTGAAGTATCGCTTCACCCTATTTAGGATGCCAAGCTTTTTGGAATCGGTTTGGGCTTAGTACTCGATGGTGGCGCCGAAGTTGAGACTGGATGTCAACTCCAGGGTTTTCTTTTTCTTGGCCAATCCCTTTGCTTCTGTACCACCCTCCATCCCTTACACTAGTTCGGTAAAATCTCGATTTAAAAAATTGATTTCATAAACCGCAGAGTGAAACCAGATTGTGCTGGTTTCACTCTGTGTACGTGTTTAGTACACGTACACAGAGTGAAACCATGTTGTCCCCAAGTGGTGGCTGCTAAATAATTTGGCAATCCTCCTTTACTGTAGTATTTTCGTATAGTAAGTAGGTCGGTACTAAACGAATCTAGCCATTACGGCCACGTCAATTTAAATTTCTGACAGACTTATCAAACGCGAGGTAAAAAAAAATACGTCATGGGACGCCCGGCAGATGTGAAACAATTTATGTTAATATTAGAACTGTTATCGCAAACTTTAGTTCCAAAGTTCGCAATAGGCTTTTCTGTAACTTATGTGGTGTATATATAAAGAGTATTTTATTCTATTCTATAGGCGGCATCATGAAATGCCAGCGTCGTTTCCATTCCACGGCACACGAGTTGGTTTTACTGCCAATGCGCGCCAATAGATGTTTCACATCAATGATTCCCCGATTTAGTGCATAACCCCAAAAACACCTACACATCCCTACCCATACGTCAAGTTGACGTATGATATAACGACGTGACGCCATTATTGCGTCGCTTTCACTCCGACGAGTTCTGTTTGAAACTGTACGCCGCGCTATTTTGAAACAATGCAAGAATGTAAGCCAGTTGTTTGGGTGTGTGACGTAATAGCATGTTCTGGATTTGTGGTTGGTCTAGATGTGGGAGTAACATAAGACAGTATTGTTCCTAACCGTGGGTGGTTAATTACTTAGTTGTATTATTATTATTGCATGTAATCCATACTTCCGCACGAATATTATAAATGAGATAAGGGGTTAGGACGAATGTTTTTGACGAATAGTAAAAAAAAAGTGAAAATTATTAATAAAAAATATGTACGTTACGTAAAATTTAACTATAATTATTGTTGTATTTAGTAATAGTAAAAGTTTTTTTTTAATTTTAATTTGAATACACATAGTCATACATTTGTATGATACAAATTGTGTATGTCGCATAAAATTAAACCATAACACTATGTGGTTGTAGTTTTTAACCAACTTCCAAAAAAGGAGGAGGTTGTCAATTCGACGGGTATTTTTTTTTTTTTTTTGTTCTATGTACACCGATTACTCCGAGGTTTCTGATCCGATTTGTTTTATTCTTTTTAGTTCGATGCCGCATACTTGCCATTTGACCCCGTATAAATTTTATTTAGTATGAATTAGTATTTTTTAATTTATGAGCATTTTTACTTATTTCAATTTCTGCGTAGGCGAAAACGTCGTCCAAGTATCACCACTTAAAAGTAAAAATAAAAACTTTTTACAAAAAAAAAATTGCTACAAAAAACACACTACAAAGTATAAAGTTTTTGGATGTCGGTTACCTTTCTTTGTAAAAAAAAGTTTTTATTAGATTTCAAATGCACTTACGCTAACAATACTATACGTCAAAACATTCGTGCTAGGCCCTCTGTATCTTTTTATTTTTAACTTTTTTAAGAGGGGACTCGGGTCGGTAACTCTGGGGCCTTTCTCCATAAAAACTTATTCCGCTGTTTTCTTCGTGGATAATGCTGCTAGAGCAATGATTTTTTCCCAAAAAATCTAGATCAAATTAATACGTTCCTCTATCATTTTCTTTTTTTCCAAAACATAATTACTTATAACCCGAAAAATCAGCCTATTTTTACCGGCATGTTTAGACGACTATCAGACAAATTTGATAAGTTTTTAACAAAATAAAAGCATAAATATAGTCTACTTCTAAATTTTTATATATAATTTTTATAGATCAGTCCAGTTTCGAAGTAGAAAACAACGGAATACAAAACGTCTTTTGGTCAAGGTTTTTATAGGAAAAATCAGCCTCTGCTGCTGTTATAGCTTTCGCAATTACTTGATAGGGCGCAGCGCAACGGCATCGGCAATAGTTTCTTCAAATACCTATTTTTCAAATTCCTCGGGACTAGAGTCCCCTCTTAAAGTTGTACGGATATGAATGAATCTTGGCACTCAAGTAGACCACATACATAATAAAGAGAAGACACTATTAATTCTGAGAGGAGATATTTTTCCTTGGATATTTTGTTAAATTTCGCGTTGACGGTGTCACTGGCAGAAACCAGTATTTTCAAACAAAGCATAATTATATGCACATACATACGTAATTATTAATGTAGGTAATTCCATTAAAATCCAAAAACCAATAATTGAAACACACGCTGACACAACACGACACTATCCAAGTTATATTTATTGAAGGCGTACAAACAAATGTAAAGCCTTAAAGTAATTAAAAATTACCGGTACACAAACACCGTGGTAAATGTTCAGTGAATATTGTTATTATAATTACTATGTTGGGACGAACATTATTTTTAATCGCTACGAAAATAAGTGGAAGGAAATTGCTGGGCTGTGGCTGTAAAGATATTAAGGATCAGCTTTTCCTTCGAAAAGGTATTTTTCTGACATCACCGGCGTATAATGAGACTACTGCGATGGTAGAATGTTATGGTAGGCGCCAATTAAATTTATAATGACGGTCATTTACCCACCCACATTAAATAAAAATAAACCTATATTTCAGACAGATTCCATTTTTGGTTAGCATACAAAAAAAAAGTAATAGACCTTATTTTTTTCAACAACTATCGTGATGACATTTTTCTGTTTGGAAAAACGATTCCTAATTTATTTTTTGGGTACCTATTAACAGATATTGGGGAAAGGTCAATGTACTTTATTGCAAATTTGTCTGGCGCTTACCATAGTTCTCACAACAAAAAAATCCAGAAATAAGTGTTGCTACAGGGTATCAAAATATTTTTAATTAAACTTGCTATTGAAATTAGCTGCTGTGAAATATAAGTACACAAAGTTATAACTTTATAAGCTATTTTTCGTTTGACATGTTAAGTCTTATTACTATTCGTAATTGAAGAGGTTGTTTTTAGTATAAAACCTGGTCAATCCACACTGGAATACCTCGGATAATGGTTCGGCTACAAATGCAACCGTCCATCAGAAGAACACATCACTCAAACCTAACAGCTTTGTTCATAAACGAGCCAAAATAAAACGAGCCTTTTCTCCTCAAAACGGATGCCTAAATTAAAGGCCGACCTGATAAAATCCTGGCTTGTAAAAAGTAACGACTTCCATTGATGAGTCTCGTGACGCAGCACTTTGAATCCTTTTGATTACGCCATCAGGGTTTAGCTACAGAACAGATAGAAACAGAAGATCAGCTCTATACAACGAGCGAGAACGCACGCACATATAGACATGCTTCACGTACAGTGAGTGCAAGCGCTCTCGCGACCAGCTGACATTTGAGATCGCCGCACGTACGAAGACACAGGATGGACAGACATGGATTACTGCTCTCATCTTTGGGACGGATCTGCCAAATACCAGCTTGATGCCCTTGAGTCAATTGAGAAACGAGCCAAGAGGATCATCGGTAATGATAGGCTCGTCGAGTCGAAGCTCCAAAGCCTTGAGCATCGACGCCGAGTTGCTGGCCTGTCGGTTTTCTATCGCTTGCATTTTGGGGAGTGTGCGACGGAATTGCATGATTTAATTCCGCCAAGCCCGTTCCATCATCGGACCACAAGACGAACGGCAATGCGCCACCGGTACATGGTGGACATCCCACCCACACGCACTAAACGTTTTGGGAACACATTCATAGTGCGTACAGCTAAGGAGTGGCATTCCCTGCCAGAGTCTGTGTTTCCAGATAGCTACAACCTGGGAGTCTTTAAGACAAGAGTGAATAGGTTGCTTCTAGGCAAACGTGCTCCATCTTCGACCGCATCATCGCTTACCATCAGGTGAGATTGTGGTCAAACGTATGCCTATATAGAGTAAAAAAAAAAAAAAAGACACACGCACACATAGACACGCTTCACGTACAGCGAGTGCAAGCGCTCTTGCGACCAGCTGACATTTGAGATCGCCGCACGTACGAACACACACGCACACATAGACATGCTTCACGTACAGCGAGTGCAAGCGCTCTCGCGACCGGCTAACGTTTGAGATCGCCGCACGTATGCACACATAGACACGCTTCGCGTACAGCGAGTGCAAGCGCTCTCGCGACCAGCTGACATTTAAGATCGCTACACGTACGAACACTCAAGTACACAAAGACACGTTTCACGTACAGCGAATGCAAGCACACTAACGATATATACGCACTATGTACGGAACCGACCTTCTATGCTTATATATTTAGTATTTCAACGGTTCCTATCCTCTTTGAAAGTTTTTTAAAGAAAGCCTGCCTTAGTAGAAATAAATGCAGGAATTTTCCTGTATTGAAATATTGCGTGTGGAATGGGGGTACATTAAAATTGTGCTGTTATTAATTAGCCGGTTTTAAAAATGAGGCTTTCGTTTTGATTTATGATTTTAATTTACTGTTTCACTTTAGTGTAAAGAATATTAAAGTGTTTTATAATTTTGAAACAAACTTATCTATGGTATATTTTTTCTTTTAATTCATTGGTTGAAATGATGTAACATTTTATTAAATAACCGCTAAGTACAATAATTCTCGTTGTAAAGCGCTAATTTGCTTTTATTCGGGGCGGGCGTTAGCAAAATGTAAATGTTTGTTCAAACTCAATACTCTGTGCTCATCTGTATTCCTGATATCACTATCGTTAGCATAAAACCGTACGGAAGGGTGAATATGTAAATGTGGGTATTTTTGGAACGTAACCTTATAATTAGGGTTATTAATTTAATATAGCATAAGAATCTAAATTCTTACTTAAACTTGCAGAATTGCTTTTTAGAGTTCCGTAACGCGGAACCCTATTACTACGCCTCTGTTGTACGTCCATCCGTCCGTCTGGCTGTCAACAGACTATATCTCATGAACCGCAATAGGTAGACAGTTAAAATTTTCACAGAGTATGTATTTCTGTTGCCGGTATAACAAGAAAGAATAGTACGATGGTACGGAACCTTTCATGCGTGAGTACGACTCGCACTTGGCCGGTTTTATTAATAAGAATAAATCTGTTTATCAGTATTTAAACTACGAATATTTATTTATTAAAACTTTATGCACAAGTAATAAACACTATACAAAGACGGAATATGTTTAAAAGTTTTATAAATAGGGTTGAAATAATGTACAATAGTGGTACATAGGCGGACTTAATAAAACAAGGCTTCTCTACCAGTCAACCTTTGGACACTTTTTATTTTGCCTTTTAATCTTTCCCAATTTACATGGATCTATGTAGTCAACAGCTTGAGTTGAAATAAAAGCTGACAGTCTTCTTTTACTTAAGTGTTATAGTCGCTATTAAAACACCACTTTCTCATAAAGACGCTCTTCACAATGGGCAAAGATTCAAAAGACTATAATGAAAAATGATGTCCTCATCACACACTGCGTGTAAATGTAACATTCCCATTTGGCAAGCAAAACCACAGGGTTCAGTTAGTGAGATAGTCGTTAAATAAACATTACAGCTTAGTGTTGAGCTTCGATGTGCTGTTCGGCAGGATTAGCTTAGTCCTTGAGCTGGCTAGAATAAGGTTGTAGCCGAAAATATTCTAGACGCCTAAACGGTTACTGCCAATGGCAGGTTGGAATTCGTCGTTGGTTGCCTATTCCCACAAGTATTTTGCATTGTTACATTTTGGTTTCAGGTTTCTTAAGAAATAAAAGATAAGATTCCGATTCAATGGTTACGAAGTTACAATTTTCAATCCATATTTCTATATCTATACTTAATATATAAAGCTGAAGAGTTTGTTTGTTTGCTTGAATGCGCTAATCTCAGAAACTGCTAGTCCGATTTGGAAATTTCTTTCCGTGTTAGATAGCCCATTTATCGGCTATAGGGCTATATATATCATCACGCTAAGACTAATAGGAGCGGAGTAGACAAACTTGCGCGGGTCAAATAGTAATCTACACTAATATTATAAAGAGGAAAGATTTGTTTGCTTGTTCGAATTGAATAGGCTCCGAAACTACTGAACCGATTTGAAAAATAATTTTAGCATTGGATAGTTACATTATATATTATCCCCGAACTCCCATGGGAACGGGAACTACGCGGGTAAAACCGCGTGATGTCCACTAGTTCTTATATACAGTAAAATTGATGTAAAATTCCCATGTAGCATTTAAAGTTATTTGTATCGTTTAAAGTCCACATAGCAGGCACAATAGTTAAACAGTCAGCGAAGACCACCATGTGGATCATGGGGCTTTGATCCGGTTAAATCCCGGGATCCCAATCTTGATAAGCCTTTACTATACGATGCGGCAAAAAGTTATTGTACAGTCAACAAAGCTATTGGGTATGCAGGCAGCTTACTTGCAACTACTTTTAAACAATGTTGTGAGTGCGCTGAGTAGACAATTACTGTACAACACACTCGTAAGTATGTCAAAAGCTTCATCATCATCATCATATCAGCCGAAAGACGTCCACTGCTTGACATAGGCCTCCCCCAAGCGTCGCCACAACTACCGGTCCTGTGCGTCTCGCATCCATCGGCTACCCACGACCTTCACCAGGTCATCGGTCCACCTTGTGGGAGGCCTTCCAACGTTGCGTCTTCTGGCACGCGGTCGCCACTCCAGAACTTTTCGGCCCCATCGACCATCTGTTCTGCGAGCAATGTGCTCTGCCCACTGCCACTTTAGTTTGGCGATCCTTCGGGCTATGTCGGTAACCCTGGTTCTCTTGCGGATATCATCATTCCTGATTCGATCACGCAAGGAAACTCCAAGCATTGCCCTCTCCATTGCCCTTTGAGTGACTTTGACCCTTCTGATGAGGCCCATAAGCGTAAGCGACCACGTTTCAGTTCCGTATGTCAAAAGCTTAAAAAATTATAATGCACACATTAGAAATAAACATAGGCAGTGCTGTGGGTAAAATAATATTTTTGCCTGTATATATAGCTTTGTTGACTGTACATCCAATCGCACTTCAGAGGTAACTAGACGAGTATAACCTGAAACTATATCCTATTAAAAGTCCGTAAAACGCTAAGTCAGCTAACTCAAAGCCTAACTATTACCACTGACTTGCGAACCTCAATCATCTTTGATAGAAACAAAAATTATGAACAACTTCAAGAAGTAAAATAACGAAAAAAACGAGCCATCTTTAAAGAGTTACCATTGTCTGTTTTTAGAAAACGTGTTGATGTCAGTGTAACTCTCGGCGGAATAGAAACACAATAAGTATTGTAAACTAGTGCACATGGAATTTTACCAATGAAAATAGTCTTTTTAGGAAAACCTACTAGATTTAAAGATTTTCAGATTTAAAATATTTATCTAAATCTGTTTCCATCAGTCGTAGTTTCATATAGTTTTTATTTATTATTTATTTATTGATATTTAAATCAGGACAAATATCCCATAGGGTTTTTTAGTAAATACTTAAACTATGTTAGTTTAATACACAGACATAGACTCGTATATTTTCCAAAAACCCCGGCCGTATTTCTAAATGTACAAATTCTCGTTATTCACAAAGCTGCATAAAATACATTTCAAAATCCAAAACTAAAAACTAGAATTTTAAATGTACGAACTACATCCAAAAACTAGTGCAGAACCGTAACAGTAAATCTTTATTTTCAAAAAAATCTGTCCGGTGTTGCCAACATTCGGTTCAACATCACTCTGTTCTGACGCATTTTTTGTACCAGCCTGTATCAGAGTGCAAATACAGACGCCTGTCGGTTCCATTTCTCTATTAACGAGAGACAAAGGTCGAACTGTGGCACTCCAATTTTCATCAATCTTAACACCCAGAAATAAGGACTATTTTAGTTTGACAATAAAAAGGTTTTGACAAAAGCTTCCGGTACCCTCGTGACATACAAATATGTTATTGAATCCCAGAGAAAAGGTGAATTTTCAGTTTTTGCTCCGGACACGATTTCGGTAGGTCGGACCCGAGTTGATAAATGACAAGTCGTTTCGGGGAAATCTTTTTTGATTTGATCAGATTTGTCGAGGGAAAAGCCTGTTGATACGGACCGATTGTTTTTTTTTTTTATTGTTTTTTTTTGTAGCTTTGTTTACAAATATCAATGTAACCACGTGCACTGATTTATGGTAGCATATAATTGAGTTTTAGGTTTCCGTACACAAACGGTCCGTCCGTCCATTTGTCTGTCAGCGGGCTTTATGTCAAGAACCGTAATAAGTAGACAGTTGAAATGTTCACAGATTGTGTATTTCTGTTGCCACCACAACAACTAATAATAAAAATTAAGGTTTATGGTATGGAACCATTCGTGTGCGAGTCCGATTCGCACTTGACCTGTTTTTATTAATTGTAAAAAGAGTTAAAAAAGAAAGACAGAGAGATTTGTCACTGTCTCCAGATATGATAAGGTTTAAAAACTTATAATATATAACTTTTTTCGAAAAAGTTTTTAATTTGCTTTTTTGCGGAGCATGTAGTAATGTTACAATGTGTAAGTTGTAGTTACCTGTAATTGAGTACGCATCACACGAAAACGTGTTGTGTAATAAGCTTGTATTTTGCAGAAGTTTTTGTAGTGTACTTACTCGTTGTTAATCTTTAAATAAATAAATAACTAAATAAATAAACCAACGAATCAATAAATAAAATAGTTAAGACAGTTTTTTCATGACCAGTCGTAACAATTTTTTTTTATTGATTGATTCTTTTTCCGGAATAAGGACTTGCGAGTTTGTATAAAAACCGAGAGAATTAAACTCTTATAACATCTAGCTTTTGTCAGCAAACAGAGTTTCTTTTCGATAATCACCAACTTACTACAAAAGTACTAAAAGTATCTTGAGTTTTTATTTAAGTCATAGTTCAGCCTTTAGCAAGTTTGATCAAAATCCATTCAGCGGTTTAGACAAGAAACCATAACAGAATGATACAGTTTCGCATTAGTATGGTGTGTCTTTTCAAAATAAGTTAATACTTCAAGTGGGTACAAATAAATCACGTAAGTAATAAATCTGGATGGTAAACAACAATTTATTAGTTTAATTCATGTGTAAATCCTTGTGATTTATTATGCAAATATTCGTAGCTACACGAATTACTTTACGAAACTCATTCATTTCATTTCGCCTCGTTTATTCGTTAGTCTTTAGGTGTTTGTACTTACAGATGAATATAACATGGTATCGTGGTATCATGGTATGGTTCTCGAAAACGTTAATAAATAATATGTAAATAAACAGTTGGAATTTCTGTTTCATAACTGTTTTAAATCACGAAACTTATGTTGTGTTTTCAAAGATCGCTATTGTTTTTATCAGATCGCTAGTGTTTTCATATGATCGCTATATGTGAAAACCATGCGGTGAATCATGGGCTCAAATATAACGTCACTAAGAGCAAACTTATGGTGTTTTAAGCTGGCAGTGTTACATATTCATGTATTTCAAGTGTAGCACTTTGTGGAGAATCACTGCGAAGGGTGGACAAGTTTAAATATCTAGGCCACTGGGTCACTGAAGATTTGAAAGATAATTATGACATTGAATAGGAACGTAGGTCGCTGGCTGTCTGTTGTAACATGCTGGCCCGCAGGTTTGCACGTTGTACGAAGCCAGTTAAAGTAACGCTTTTCAAAGCTTACTGTCAGTACTTCTACACGTGCAGCCTGTGGGTCAACTTCACTCAGCGGACATACAGCAACCTACGCGTTCAATATTATAATGCACTGAGAGTGCTGCTGCAGCTGCCGTGGCGGGGTAGTGCGTCAGGCATGCAGATAATAATATTGATGGTTTTGCCGCCATTATTAGAAAAAGATGGGCATCCCTGATGACTCGTGTTCGCGGCAGCACCAAGTATTCTCAGTGTATTCGCATATCGGTGAGATTCCCCGATGTAGCGGAGGTGGATGCGGCTCCACGCTGAATGTTAACTTTATATTTTTAGCTGTGTCTGTACCCTACTAACACTAAAATGTAAGTAAATTTGTTACTAACCCTATGGACTCCTGTCTGAAATAAAAACAATCTATTCTATTCTGTAAGTATTTTTTTTTCAGTTATTTTTACTCCAAGTCTTGACTGGAAAAATGTTTAGCTCATTTTTTTTTATTCAATAGGAATCTTGTGTGATATCCAAGATCTCCAAGAGATCCAAGGCTATCGACAAAGCCAAATAAACGCTAAAGTTTAGCGGCAGTGGGTAGGGCACGTCGCTGGCAATACAGATAGCCGATGGGGTCGAGTGACGACAACATACCGAAAGACGAAGCGCTGAAATGCCTCCCACAAGGTGGACCGATGACTTAGTCGAAATCCGCTGGTTGTGTGGTGATCCTTTTCAGGACTTTGGGAGGCCTACGTCTAACAATAGACGTTCCTCGGCTGGAATGATGATGATAACGATAAAGAATATCGAATCCCTTTCTTGTCAACATCATTTCATCACATTTTCCTCTACATGTGTTTATCGTACATGGGGATACAAACGAACCAATAATGATGAGCAACATAAATCTTCGCTGACCTGCATCTACTAATTCCGAGAAAAGAATAAATGAATATTGCCTAAACGTTGCCCAAATAATAATAAGGGAATGGGATTTATTCGTTGGTAGTTTTATCGATGAACCCTGGTCTGCAAAAGGTTTTGTAGGAGGTTAATCCTACTAATCCTACTAATATTATAAACGCGAAAGTTTGTATGTATGGATGTATGGATGTTTGTTCTTCTTTCACGCAAAAACTACTGAATGGATTTTAATGAAAATTTACAATAATATAGCTTATACATTAGAATAACACATAGGCTATAATTTTTAAAGATAGTGTGTGAATTGTCCAAAATATAACGATAATGTAATTCCTATACAAAATGTTCATGGGTTTCGTAACTGTCAAACATTTAATGTTTATCCCACCGATACGGTAAACTCTCCCCTCAAATTTAAGAACGTATTTAAATACAGGTTTCGAATCGACAACATATATCTACAATATTCGGATAATGGCGTATTTTAGGTTTGTAAAATGTAGAATAATGTCAGTTATGAAAAAGGATTGACATATATTTTGGTTGTCAAATATTTATGCGTGCGTTCAGAAATGTATTTATATTGAACGAATATGAATAAATTCGTATTATTCGTATCATGATAAAAAAAAACAAAAGTAGATAACTCGTACATAGGTTAACCTGATAGGAATTGTGGCAATTTGATGTAGATGAAATCAACTTATTACTTAATGCAGATACCCGTAATGCCATCTATTGACACAAACAGTACTTACGACAGCATGAGAATTACGTCAAAACATATTTTAAGTCTTTAAATATTTTGACAGTTCAACTTCAGATTCCATAGATGGCGTTTCGCATTTGACCTCATGTTTTTTATCGCAGTGTTATTAATATTAGAATATTCGTAAACAGGCGTGCGCTTACATTTGCTAAGCTTAACTTGAGTTGCTTAATAATGAATCTCTACGGGCCTAGGGCCAGGGGTCACGTCATACCACCTTCGAGCAGCTGGCGAAGTCCCATGATAGAGGAGTCGCGAAAAGATTTGAATTAGATTGGCTAATCGGATGTCTAACTGTGTTCTAAAAACTTAAAAAGTAGTTTCTTAACTTTTTTGTTTGAAGAATAGCACCCATGTAGTGCAATAAAATATCAAAACATTAAACTTCACATATGCAAAAATAGTATGGTCTTCTTTATGGCTCGATGCCATAAAGAATGCCCTAGGAAAAATGTGGCGCAGACGAAGTTGCGCGGGTAATCTAGTTAATTATATTAATAGAAGTAAAAACAAAATACCGGTCAAGAGCGAGTCGGACTCGCGCACCGAAGGTTCCGTACCATCACATAAAACGTGAAATGTTTTTAAATTTTCATTGGCGAGGCCTATACTCGTCAGAGAACTTTACGACTGCGGTGTATATTGCAGTTTTAAATCAGCGCCATCTCTTGACCGATAATGTAATTTTTGTTAATGATTTCTCAAAAAGTGTGCTATTAAGAGACATCGTTTTATATTTTCTATAATATTTACATAAACTTCTATCACATTGAAAAATCAAAAGACTGGGATTTTTATTTTCAGTTGTCGTCAAAAGAAAACTGAAAAAAAAAAGAAAACCGGCCTAAACAAAAGAAGAAATAATGTTTGAGAAAGTGCAAATAGCGCTCTTTTAAATTATACCTACTAGCCCTACTTCGATTTTTTAAGAAGGCTTTACAGTCGCTGTTGCAAAAAAACATTTACAAAGTTTTACTTCTTTCTTCTTTGCAAAATAGTTGAGCAAATGTCATCTAAAACTATTTAAAATTTCAAGTTGATAGCATAAGTAGTTCTTGCAATATTTAGCTGTGACAGACGGACAGACTTAGTCACACCATAAGGGTTCCTTTTTACCATTTTGATACGGAACCCTAAAACGATCGGGTATCAGGGGAGACCGTGA
Organism: Lacanobia wlatinum; assembly: GCA_947578705.1. Taxonomy (NCBI): domain Eukaryota; kingdom Metazoa; phylum Arthropoda; class Insecta; order Lepidoptera; family Noctuidae; genus Lacanobia; species Lacanobia wlatinum. The sequence continues at coordinate 27,438,528 of OX388033.1, forward strand.
GGGAATCTATCTACAAACCCCCGGGGATGAGACCTAACGAGCGTTGAATAGTCTTTTAAAAGGTCATGGGGCTCCTTTTAGGTGCTAATGAAAATTTCCGGGGTGGTTTAGTACAAAATTCTATACTCTCCCAAAAGCCCAGGCACCTTTTGAAAGTTTCCCCCGAACACAAAAAAATAAATAAGTTAAAAATCAGTATCATGAATTCATGACGTTCAAAAAATACCGAGCGCACGAATTGTTTCAATGACACAAAATACATAATTGGGATCACTTTCAATAGCCTCATACAAGACAACACGCGGGTCACAGGTCCGCTCAGCTAATGCTGACAAATGAGTTTTACCTTTATTTAATGACGTCATTACGTCAGCCATTTTGCGGCCAAGAAATTAAGCTAGGTAGTTTGGTTTAATTAATTTTAGTCATTGAAATCATTTATTTTTGGCTAAAGGGATACTTTTTTGTTGGCGTGGTTTTTGTGGTGACAATCTGTTACGGTTGACTTTTGCAAGTTTGTTCCACTTGATTTTATATTTCACTAGCTGACCCGCGCAACTTCGTCTGCGCCAACATTTTTCCTTAATGCTCCGCGCCTATTGTTCGTAGCGTGATATTATATAGCCTTTAGCGTTCTTCGATAAAACGTATCTAACACTAAAGTAATTTTTCAATTCCAACCAGTAGTTCCTGAAATTAGTGCGTTCTAAGAAACAAACAAACTCTTTAGCTATATAATCTAATCTTCTTCTAATATAATATAAAAATCTCGTGTAACAGTGTTTCTGAAAAAACTCCTCCGAAACGGCGTGACTAATTTATTTGGTAGGACTGAGAATAGGTCGTAGGCTAGTTTTTTTATTTATATGGCAAAACAACGTTTGTCAGGTTAGCTAATAGTAGTATAAATTCCAAGAAAAGCCACATTTTTTCTTTTAATATAGGATAAACTTTATTTTTCACTACAATTTACATAAATTATTTTACATAGGACAGATACCATACATAATTCAGGTAAGTATATACGTGTGGGAGACTGGTGCCTAAGCCATGCTCGAGGGATGTGTTTCAGGACACCAGGATCTTCTACCTTTACAATTAAATTTTATAAATTACTATCTGTTGCCCGCGACTTCGTTCGCGTGTATTTCGGATAGTAAAATGATGTCGCTAAGATGAGATATACGAACAGTCAACATCTAGCATTGCTTGACTGCTCTTAGAATTAGGAATTCGGAAGACTGTTATGCAAGGCATTGGGTCTATCACCGCTTCTATTCAAAACGCCGACCAGCCCTAGTAATTTTTGTAATGAGAAACGTTTTAACGATAACAAACACGACACGACACGATGTTGAAGAAAGTTCTTAGGGTTGTTAACACGCGATAGAGCTACATAACGTTGGAGATGGGAAAACCAACCAGAAGAGGAGTCTACCCCCGCAACAGATAGAGTAAATTAGAGTTGAGACTCCGTTATCCGCATTTAGACTCTCATCCGTTCCGTCGTGCGTAGGACACCTGGCTTAGCCGGCCTTCCTCCGCCCAAGTGCGCCATAGGTTTCGCGGAGCGACCTCACCATTCCGAGGATTTGTTCACGTTGGGAAGCAGAAGGAGAAGTGGGTACGGCTCCAGCACTACCATCTCGAAAACTCTCTACGCGAGTCCGCCTCTGGCGTCATTGCCTGGAATCAATGCCATGATGCACTGGAGGGTGCACCCTCCACTGTAAATCCTGTGCCTGTAACAGATAATTTCTGGCCCTGAAATGGCATGACGTATCATGGGCTCACTGGGAATTTGGTTAGTTATATGTGACTTTCAGCCGAGTGCCTTTGCAACATGTTATGGAAATTAAATATGTTAATACAAATTATAAAACTTAATCTGATGATATTTATCATTTTTTCCATGGACGCTTTCATGGAAATATTCTCCTTATTTTTTCCCAAAAACATTTGTCACTATTATCCGTATTGATGGTCTGCTTGGTCGGTGGGTTCCCCGAACAGGGAAGAAATAAATGAATGCTGAAGCAACGGAACAACACAGGCTATCTTCCAAAATAACCTAATTATCTTCTTGATTATGGTGTGTGCCGTCAGAAATTTTAACACTATTCGTAGAATTATGCGCATTTGATTGGCCTTCTTAAATCATGTTCGCATTTTTCTTCTTCTGCGTCGTTCCTTCACTGCTGAGGATCGCGACTGCATACGACGTGTATCCATGCGGTCTTCTGCTACGGGCAAGCTCTGTGCGTGCTGCCTCTAACAGCCTTCTTTATGGCATCGAGCCATAAAGAAGACCATACTATTTTTGCATATGTGAAGTTTAATGTGTTGATATTATATTGCACTACATGGGTGCTATTCTTCAAACAAAAAAGTTAAGAAACTACTTTTTAAGTTTTTAGAACACAGTTAGACATCCGATTAGCCAATCTAATTCAAATCTTTTCGCGACTCCTCTATCATGGGACTTCGCCAGCTGCTCGAAGGTGGTATGACGTGACCCCTGGCCCTAGGCCCGTAGAGATTCATTATTAAGCAACTCAAGTTAAGCTCAGCAAATGTAAGCGCACGCCTGTTTACGAATATTCTAATATTAATAACACAGCGATAAAAAACATGAGGTCAAATGCGAAACGCCATCTATGGAATCTGAAGTTGAACTGTCAAAATATTTAAAGACTTAAAATATGTTTTGACGTAATTCTCATACTGTCGTTAGTACTGTTTGTGTCAATAAATGGCATTACGGGTATCTGCATTAAGTAATAAGTTGATTTCATCTACATCAAATTGCCACAATTCCTATCAGGTTAACCTATGTACGAGTTATCTACTTTTGTTTTTTTTTTTATCATGATACGAATAATACGAATTTATTCATATTCGTTCAATATAAATACATTTCTGAACGCACGCATAAATATTTGACAACCAAAATATATGTCAATCCTTTTTCATAACTGACATTATTCTACATTTTACAAATCTAAAATATGCCATTATCCGAATATTGTAGATATATGTTGTCGATTCGAAACCTGTATTTAAATACGTTCTTAAATTTGAGGGGAGAGTTTACCGTATCGGTGGGATAAACATTAAATGTTTGACAGTTACGAAACCCATGAACATTTTGTATAGGAATTACACTATCGTTATATTTTGGACAATTCACACACTATCTTTAAAAATTATAGCCTATGTGTTATTCTAATGTATAAGCTATATTATTGTAAATTTTCATTAAAATCCATTCGGTAGATTTTGCGTGAAAGAAGAACAAACATCCATACATATATACATCCATACATACAAACTTTCGCGTTTATAATATTAGTAGGATTCGAAAAGAGTTTTATAACTTTGAGCCATTTTTGAAGTGAAAACTTCTTTAGCGGCGTTGAGCACTTTTTCTGTAATGGGTATAAAATCTTAAACTCGCGTCAGGACACGTGACCTGATCGAAAAAGCGTAAGATCGAGGGGAAAGGAGAGGAACTAGTATCTCCCACTCTTTCTACCGTGCCTGAGTGTGCTGCTCCGCTTAGGCGGCACAGGGCGCTTGCGCGAATGTCCGTCTGTGTTTATGTACAGCGTGCCACGCGTATCCAAGGATACGAAATTATGGATGAAAGTTGATTTTTCTAAGAGATAAAAATTAATGTAATATAAATAAATAACGATATAATATTATGAATAATAACATGTAAATTGTCATATTTGTGTACGATAGCGCAATAAATAAACATTGTATTCTACCTCATAAATGATAGTATTTTTGTACTTATAATTAAACACAACGTTAATACTAAAGTTTTCACTTCTGCCGGCACTCCCGGAGTGCTACCGGTGTTTTTTTATTTAATTTAGAAACAGATTCTAACTCTTTGAACAAGTTTTATACATTGCTTTGCATATTTAGTTAAAAGAAGTTAGTTAATAATTTACACCACTCTCCGGTTTGAGGGTTCCGCGCCCATAGGGTAACCAACGGAATCCTATCATTAAGCATCGCTGTCCGTTCGTCCCTCCATCAATCCCTCCGTCTGTCTGTCTGTCAGCGGGTTGTATCTTAAGAACCGAAATAGCAAGACAGTTGAAATTTTTACAGACTATGTATTTCTATTGCCGCTATAACAACAAAATACTACAATACAATAAATTAAATTAAAGGGGCTCCCATTCAAGAAACGTGTTTTTTTTTCAGTTTATGTTACTGAACCTTTCAAGTAAGAGTCCGACTCGTACTTGCCCGGTTTTTTATTTACTTTAGAAAATGATTCTAACTTTAAACAACATTGTTTTGCACAGTTAAAAGAAGTTATTTCATAGTTTTACAACACTACGTTTTTTCCACCTCATAGCGCTTTACTTGCAACGTAAATCAAATAAACGAATTCTTTGTTTAGGTTTTTTTTTTACTATTGATAAGCACGCGTTTGACCACTATCTCACCTGATGGTAAGCAATGATGTCGTCGAAGATGGAGCACGCCTAGAAGTAACTTATTCACTCTTAAGACTCCCAGGTTGTAGCTATCTGGAAACACAGACTCCGGCAGGGAATTCCACTCCTTAGCTGTACACACTATGAATGTGTTCCCAAAACGTTTTGTGCGTGTGGGTGGGATGTCCACCATGTACCGTTGGCGCATCGCCGTTCGTTTTGTGGTCCGATGATGTAACGGGCTTGGCGGAATTAAATTTTGCAATTCCGTTGCACATTCCCCAAAGTGCAACCGGTAGAAAACTCGTCGTCGATGCTCAAGAGTTTGGAGCTTTGTCGCGACGAGCCTCTCATTGCCGATGATCCTCTTGGCTCGTTTCTCTACTCAGGTATACTTTTAAAAAGTCACAATAGTTGCAAATAATTTCCTACGCTTTTATCATTTCAATATATAAACCGTAAAAATACGTAGTAGTAGTAGTGTAGTGTGCAAAGGAAGTTGAAATTGTCCGTTTTATGTTGTCCTATTTTTTAGCCTAAAAAGACAAGATACACTAAGGCCTATGAGAAAAACTTGTAATTTCCCCAAAGACCTATTTTGTATTTCGACAAAGTCACTCAGACTTTCAACAATAACTGATGTTTTTTAGGGCAAACCATTCATAGCACTTTGTCACAGGGTGATTCTGAGCTTCCTTTTGTTACGATATAGGAAAAGTACCAAAAATTTTGTAAGTTGAAGTCCTTACTTTTACTAAGTTTCATCAACTTATTTCTGACCCTCGCGTTAATAGATTTGGGAAAAGTGCCGACAGCAACTTTACGTTTTAATATAATTAGTGAACTACCTACAATAATTGTTATACTACTTGCAATCCTTACTAATATTAAAAATGCGAAAGTAACTTTGTCTGTCTGTCGCGCTTTTACGCCAAAATTACTGAACCGATTTAAATGAAATTTGGTACACAGATAGTCTAGAGCTTGAGAAAGGACATAGGCTACTTTTTATCCCGGTAGTATGCTCCCTAGGGACCACCCAGGCGAAGCCGCTTGCCGAAGCTAGTAATATATAATTGTGCACTTGATTTGTATCATACGACAGTACCAGAAATAAAAATGATATGATTACTAAGATAAAATGACAGTGACTGTAGAAATTGCAGTTACAAATACCTATAGGCTTTGAAATCCAGTCAATTTTCTAGGCTAAGCAACGCTTGCCAAGGTCAGTCTGTGGATGGGTGACGATCTTATCATAACGAGACTCCAATGTGCCTCACAACATTTACAACAACTTCGAGAAATGCAATTTATTCTATTACTAGTATTATTCCATGCAATAACATGACGTGCTTGCTCTTTATACATGCATGCGTTGCATCTGCTATCTCGTTGAATATTATTATTTGTATACGTTCTACATTTTCTACTGAATATGTAATTTTTATATTGCTTTCAAGAAGCATGCTAAATCACCAGTAATTGTTCAATTTCAGAAATAAACAAGTTAGCAGAGAATTCGGAGTAACATTGGCAACATTTTTTTTATTTTAAAAAACTTTTAGGTCCTGCTTAACTTTATTTAATTCAATAGAAATAATACCCAAATTTAATACTCTAGAGTCCAGCGTTTCTCAAACTATGGGTCGAGACCCACTGGTAGATCGCGACGGAATAATTGATCAACCCTGAGAAGCCGATGCTGAATCAGTAGAACCAAAAAATAGGAAATAATACATAATTATTAATGATAAAGCACTCGATGTATTCAATTAAATACCAATGATAAGGAGCGTTTAAAACTGGCCAAGTGCGAGTCGGACTCGCGTGCAAAGGGATTTCGGACTTCGAACGATTTGGATTCCGAACGAATTTTTTTTTCAACATGTTTTTTAACAGTACAGACTTTTTGTAGGTTTTCCTGTATTTATTTATTTATATATACTTTATTGTACACCAAAATTAAAACACATTAAGGAAACCTTAAACTAAAAAATATATACAATTGGCGGCCTTATCGTATTCCGCGATCTCTTCCAGGCAACCTGGCATGGATAGGGATAGCCTGGACACAAAATGGGGTTGCACTTGGTGCAAATATAAAGTTAACAAAGTTTTAGAAAAAAAGCAATACAATATACTAAAATAGATACACAAATACATACATATTAAATATATATATTAAAAAGAAAATAAATGACAATTTTTAAAAATCAACATCCAAAAAGTAATCACAGCGACAAGTAGTGTTCCCTAACAAGTTTCTTAAAAACAGGCAGCGATTGCGCGCGCTTAATTGTCACCGGCAATGCATTCCACAAACGGGCAGCTTGGACTGTAAAAGACTTGTCCAAGAAAGTAGTGGAATGCATTGGCATTTTCAGTCTCAAGTTATCCGATGACCTAAGAAATTTCGTGTGAGAGTCGCAAAGAAACTGAAATCGTTCCTTCACGTAAAGAGGAGTGGAAGGGGAAAAGAGCACATTATACAATAAGGACAGTATATGAGAATTCCGGCCGAAGGCGAATTGGCAAAGCAATCATTTCCAAAGGTGACATTAGGTAATAAAGTTGTATGACCTAAGTTCTTGTTAAGTAAAAAAAAATGAACAGTATGGCGCCACGCTACTAGGTAAGAAAAGTCATATGCCTGACTAACGACTCGAAGGTGTTTTTATATAAAAAAAAAACTGGCCAAGTGCGAGTCGGACTCGCGTGCAAAGGGTTCCGAACGAATTTTTTTTTTAACATGTTATTTTAACACTACAAACTTCTAATAGGTTTTCCTGTAATCTTTAGGTAAAGATCTAATATCTCCATTTTTTTCAACATTTTAGGTTCAGTACTTTCGGAGATAAGGGGGGGGGAATGATCATTTTTCGTCTAATTTCTTGAATAACTTCAAAACCATTTATTTTAAAGTTGTGAAAAAAATATAATTGAAACTCACACAGTAAGCCCTTTCATTTAATATGTTATTTTTTTTTTAATTTTCTAGTTTGAAACCCTAAAGTGACCCCCATACTAAAAATTTAATGATTTACGTAACGCGTCCGTGTTTGGGTCACAAAATTCCATATGTGTACCAAATTTCAACAGAATCGGTCCAGTGGATCCGTAGAAAACTGGCTGTGACAGACGGACAGACAGACAGACAGACAGACAGACAGACAGACACCCGAGTGATCCTATAAGGGTTCCTTTTTTTTCGGAACCCTAAAAATCGTATTATTCCTAACATTGTTTTTTTTTTTTTTATAGGAAAACACCCACGTCTTGATTTTGTAAACGAAAAACGTTTGGTGAGTCATATACAGAAATTAGAAAAAGCTGGTTTCCCTCCAACCCGGGACATGATTCGATGATTAGCTTTCGAGTTTGCTGAAAAACTGGGTAAAGAAACCAATTTTAATAAGGAGACTCGAAAGGCTGGGCCGCATTGGTTAAGATCATTTTTAGAACGTAATAAAGAGTTAAGTATTCGTCAGGCAGAAGGCTTATCAGTTGCAAGAGCACAGGGATTAAATCGAGATGAAGTTAACAAAATGTTTGAACTACTGCTTAAAGTAATGACAGAGCATGACTTACTGGATAAACCGGATAGGATTTACAATGTAGATGAAACAGGTGTCCAGTTAAATAACTCTACTGGAAAAGTCATAGCTACAAGAGGCGCAAGAGTAGTCCATTCTATAACTTCTGCTGAAAAAGGTGAAACTTTATCGGTAATAGCATGCTGCAATGCTGTAGGGAACTTTCTTCCCCCAGTAGTCATCATCAAAGGAGTAAACAAGAAACCAGAATTTCAGGATGGGCTCCCACCTGGATCAGAAGTCTATATGAATAGAAAATCCGCGTACGTGAATGCTGAATTATTTCACAAGTGGCTGAAAGAACATCTTGTACCTAAAAAACCAATAGGAAAGATTATTTTGATTCTGGATGGCCATTCTTCTCACACGAATGCAATAGATATGCTTCAAACTGCCGAAGAAAATGATATAATTTTATTTTGCCTACCCAGCCACACCACTCAAGCGCTGCAACCACTGGATCGCAGTTTTTTTAAGCCTTTTAAAACATTCTTTGCTGCTGAAACACGAAATTGGGTAGTGTCACACAAGGAACGAAAGATTAATCGATTAGTTGCAGGAAAACTTATTGGGAATGCGTGGACCCGAGCAGCCACAAGTTTTAATGCGATTTCGGGATTTAGGGCTTGTGGTATTTACCCTTTCAATCCCTCTGCAGTTCCAGAGAGCTTTTTTGCAATATCTGACATTTCTTTGAGTAATCGAACGAAAGAACCGGAACAAGTTTCATCTAATAGATCAAGTCCTGTAGTTGATCGAGTTCTTTCTAACGTTACTCCTAATTATATAGATATTTTTTATAGAAATGAAGAAGCTCTTGAGCAGGAACCAGGTCCATCCAATGTACAAACTCTGGGAGTCGGTCTAAATCTATCCAACGTTTCTCCTTGTAATACGGATCGACCAGATAGGAGATTTTCTAATTCAAGCCCATCAATTCTTTCACAGAATAATAATATTATAAACATTGAGGAACTAGAAACACCAAGCAAATATTTGCAAGAATCTTCGCCGGTGCCAATTGTTCCGGTTCCATTTCATAAGAGAGGAAAACAATCAGCTGCAATTTTAAACACTAAAGAAAATATTGAAGCGAAGAAATCTAAAGTTAATGGTAAAGCTACTCCAGGAATACGTTGTAAAAATAAATGTCGAACAGCTAAAGCTGATGTACAGAAGAAAGTGTTACGAACTGCAGTCAAGTTTCCAAAGAAGATTCCAGCCAAATGTATTAAGAAAAGAAAAGGCATTAGAGAATCTAGTGATGAAATGACCATCTCGGATATTTCTAATGAATCTGATTCAGATATCGACCAGGCGAGAGCAGGTGAAATTGATCTGCATAAAAAAAACAGAGATCTCAAGCTAAGATTCAGAGTAAAGTTCCAGCAAAAAATAATAAGAAAAGACGAATAGAATACAAGGAGTCGAGTGATGAAATATCGATCTCAAATAATTCGGATGAATCTGAGTCAGAGGCATACAAGGATTGGGAATGCAAAGAATGCTTTGAAGAATATAAAAAGACCAAATCAACTGCAGATTGGATACAATGTGTAATGTGCAAAAAATGGCTACATGAGGATTGTACCATGTACGGCGACTATTGCAATGAATGCGGTAGGATTAAACGAATGAATACGAAAAAAACACCGTAGACTGAACTGTAGAAATACTTTTTTTTTCTGAAGCTGATTAATATAAGAACTAATAATAATTATATACCAAAGTGAAGAAGTGAAATATACCTAAGTGAAGAAGTAGAATAAACCAAAGTGAAGAATATTTTATTTTCTGAAGCTGATTAGTGAAAGAATATGAAAATTAAAACCAAAGTGTAATGTGCCATAACTAAATATTAAAATAAAACTTGTTAATTATAAATATGCTTTGATTTATACCTAAGGGCAACTATCCTCATAGTGACAACAGCATCGGGGCATCTAACCCATATAAGAGGCATCTATACTCAGAACTAGTACTGTAACTTTTGTTTTTTTCTATATGTATAAGCAATAGCTGCATTGAATTTCTTTTTAAAATATAATAAATAATAGACCAATGTACAATTACATTGAAAAATTGGTTTAAATATAAATTATTTGTAGGAAAAAAAAAAATCAATTTCAAAATGTGGGGCAACTATCTCACTTTTACCCTATTATCTCCATTTTTTTCAAAATTTTAAGCTCAATAGTTTCGGAAGTAAGGGGGCGAATGATCATTTTTCGTCTAATTTCTTGAATAACTTCAAAACCATTTATTTTAAAGTTGTGAAAAAAATATAATTGAAACTCACACAGTAAGCCCTTTCATTTAATATGTTATTTTTTTTTTAATTTTCTAGTTTGAAACCCTAAAGTGACCCCTATACTAAAAATTTAATGATTTACGTAACGCGTCCGTGTTTGGGTCACAGAAGTCCATATGTGTACCAAATTTCAACAAAATCGGTCTAGTGAATCCGGAGATAACTGGCTGTGACAGAGAGACAGACACCCGAATGTTCAATTTCAAGTTCAAGTTATTTATTTCACAAACAAAAACGAAACCCTAAAAACGAATCAATTGTACATTTTTACACCTTGTTTAAGTAAGTCCTTCATTCATATAGTAAAGCCAAGAGTTGAGTCCCGATTATGGTAGTATTTGTGGTCGTGGTCGCGGTCCAGTAAAATTTGGGGCCCACTATTCTAGACAATATAAAACAATCGCGAGTTCAGAAGTCACGATGAAACCTGATATTGCTACATTAAGCGCATACATACCCAAGCGACGATTTATTGCGACAGCAATGTTTTCTCCACATATACAAATGAATGATGTTGTTTAGAGCATTACCGTACAGTAGAAGTAAATAGCAAAAGATATTTTGTACAAGAATCTGCAGACTTTTATATCTCAGATAGGCCCTGAGTGTGGGATACACTGGAAATGAATCAATGAAAAAGTCGACCTATTGCTGACAGGCGGCGGCTAGGAGCGGGAGCGACAGGCGATGGCGATCTGTCATGTCGCTGTCGCCACTGACGGTCCGTGAAATAAAATCGCGCACGATAGTCGCGTGACGCAAGACGCATCACCCAAGGCCGTAAAAGAAGTTTGCTTTTATGATACCAATCAAACAGTAGAAGAAAACAAATTAAATACAAGCAAAATAACGCAGCTCATTCAATAAAAACTTTGACTCCTTAAAACATACATCCCACACAAATTCAGAGAATTTCACTTACAAACTTTGTAAGCAATATACTCGTGCCTCGTACATTCGAATATAGGTCAAAACATGAATAATATTACGATATTACGGGCCTAAACGTGCTGAACAAATACTAGAATATCTTCCTTTAGTTTGTCTACATAGACGAACAAAATGCAATAAGCTAATGAGCGCTACCGTTTTTGTACTCACCAGTTGGCGCCACTGTCGAGTATGGGCCTCAATCATGACATTAAAGTTGTTAATTCGCGCATGTGAACAAAGTTAGAAGAAAAAATATAAATGACGCCGTAAACGTGCGATTTAATCCTATTAATATTATAAACGCGAAAGTTTGTATGTATGGATGTATGGATGTATGGATGTTTGTTCTTCTTTCACGCAAAAACTACCGAATGGATTTTAATGAAAATTTACAATAATATAGCTTGTACATTAGAATAACACATAGGCTATAATTTTTAAAGATAGTGTGTGAATTGTCCAAAATATAACGAAAATGTAATTCCTATACAAAATGTTCATGGGTTTCGTAACTGTCAAACATTTAATGTTTATCCCACCGATACGGTAATCTCTCCCCTCAAATTTAAGAACGTATTTAAATACAGGTTTCGAATCGACAACATATATCTACAATATTCGGATAGTGGCGTATTTTAGATTTGTAAAATGTAGAATAATGTCAGTTATGAAAAAGGATTGACATATATTTTGGTTGTCAAATATTTATGCGTGCGTTCAGAAATGTATTTATATTGAACGAATATGAATAAATTCGTATTATTCGTATCATGATAAAAAAAAAAACAAAAGTAGATAACTCGTACATAGGTTAACTTGATAGGAATTGTGGCAATTTGATGTAGATGAAATCAACTTATTACTTAATGCAGATACCCGTAATGCCATCTATTGACACAAACAGTACTTACGACAGCATGAGAATTACGTCAAAACATATTTTAAGTCTTTAAATATTTTGACAGTTCAACTTCAGATTCCATAGATGGCGTTTCGCATTTGACCTCATGTTTTTTATCGCAGTGTTATTAATATTAGAATATTCGTAAACAGGCGTGCGCTTACATTTGCTAAGCTTAACTTGAGTTGCTTAATAATGAATCTCTACGGGCCTAGGGCCAGGGGTCACGTCATACCACCTTCGAGCAGCTGGCGAAGTCCCATGATAGAGGAGTCGCGAAAAGATTTGAATTAGATTGGCTAATCGGATGTCTGTGTTCTAAAAACTTAAAAAGTAGTTTCTTAACTTTTTTGTTTGAAGAATAGCACCCATGTAGTGCAATATAACATCAACACATTAAACTTCACATATGCAAAAATAGTATGGTCTTCTTTATGGCTCGATGCCATAAAGAAGGCTGTTAGAGGCAGCACGCACAGAGCTTGCCCGTAGCAGATGACCGCATGGATACACGTCGTATGCAGTCGCGATCCTCAGCAGTGAAGGAACGACGCAGAACAAGAAAAATTCGAACATGATATAAGAAGGCCACTCAAATGCGCATAATTCTACGAATAGTGTTAAAATTTCTGACAGCACACACCATAATCAAGAAGATAATTAGGTTATTTTGGAAGATAGCCTGTGTTGTTCCGTTGCTTCAGCATTCATTTATTTCTTCCCTGTTCGGGGAACCCACCGACCAAGCAGACCATCAATACGGATAATAGTGACAAATGTTTTTGGGAAAAAATAAGGAGAATATTTCCATGAAAGCGTCCGTGGAAAAAAATGATCAATATCATCTGATTAAGTTCTATAATTTGTATTAACATATTTAATTTCTATAACATGTTGCAAAGGCACTCGGCTGAAAGTCACATAAATAACTAACCAAATTCCCAGTGAGCCCATGATACGTCATGACCATTTCAGGGCCAGAAATTATCTGTTACAGGCACAGGATTTACAGTGGAGGGTGCACCCTCCAGTGCATCATGGCATTGATTCCAGGCAATGACGCCAGAGGCGGACTCGCGTAGAGAGTTTTCGAGATGGTAGTGCTGGAGCCGTACCCACTTCTCCTTCTGCTTCCCAACGTGAACAAATCCTCGGAATGGTGAGGTCGCTCCGCGAAACCTATGGCGCACCCAGGAGGCTTCTGTGCACTTGGGCGGAGGAAGGCCGGCTAAGCCAGGTGTCCTACGCACAACGGAACGGATGAGAGTCTAAATGCGGATAACGGAGTCTCAACTCTAAGTTTCTCTATCTGTTGCGGGGGTAGACTTCTCTTCTGGTTGGTTTTCCCATCTCCAACTTTATGTAGCTCTATCGCGTGTTAACAACCCTAAGAACTTTCTTCAACATCGTGTCGTGTCGTGTTTGTTATCGTTAAAACGTTTCTCATTACAAAAATTACTAGGGCTGGTCGGCGTTTTGAATAGAAGCGGTGATACACCCAATGCCTTGCATAACAGTCTTCCGAATTCCTAATTCTAAGAGCAGTCAAGCAATGCTAGATGTTGACTGTTCGTATATCTCATCTTAGCGACATCATTTTACTATCCGAAATACACGCGAACGAAGTCGCGGGCAACAGATAGTAATTTATAAAATTTAATTGTAAAGGGGTGGGATCCTGGTGTCCTGAAACACATCCCTCGAGCATGGCTTAGGCACCAGTCTCCCACACGTATATACTTACCTGAATTATGTATGGTATCTGTCCTATGTAAAATAATTTATGTAAATTGTAGTGAAAAATAAAGTTTATCCTATATTAAAAGAAAAAATGTGGCTTTTCTTGGAATCTATACTACTATTAGCTGACCTGACAAACGTTGTTTTGCCATATAAATAAAAAGACTAGCCTACGACCTATTCTCAGTCCTACCAAATAAATTAGTCACGCCGTTTCGGAGGAGTTTTTTCAGAAACACTGTTACACGAGATTTTTATATTATATTAGAAGAAGATTAGATTATATAGCTAAAGAGTTTGTTTGTTTCTTAGAACGCCCTAATTTCAGGAACAACTGTTTGGAATTGAAAAATTACTTTAGTGTTAGATACGTTTTATCGAAGAACGCTAAAGGCTATATCATATCACGCTACGAACAATAGGCGCGGAGCATTAAGGAAAAATGTGGCGCAGACGAAGTTGTGCGGGTCAGCTAGTACACCATAAATAGTGTCGCAATGTTACGTGGACTCGTCACAATGGAAAAAAGAAGGAGATAATATTCATATTTCCAACAAAAAAAGAAAGTTCAATGCTGTGGTCGGTAGAAACGTAACTTAATCTGCTATAGTCAGCCTGTTTTAGTGAAATATTCACAAATATCGAAACAAATAAGTGAATAAACTCGAGTCAAAAGCCAACCAACAGTGAAATTTGACATGACGACGACGTCACGCCACTCTAGCGCCTCTAGCGGTGAATTCAAATGCGATAGCCCTCATTCAATTATGCGATTTCATTTACTTCTCACGGTGAAAACTTTCAAGTTCTTGGAATTTTTCGAAAAAGTTCGTTTGATCGTTGAATTCTGTGCTAAGACACAACACGACGCATCAATGTAAATTTCGTTTTTAAAAACTAATAAGTTAAGCAAGCAAGTTAGTGTTAATACTCTTAAATAAATACGTGGTGCTTGGCAACTGGGCTAAACCCAGTTGTGTATGCCCCTTAGTGCATGCTATTTTTGAAGGGAAGTTGAAATTATATTTTTTTCCTACTCCTCCACTGTACTTTTCTGGTTCATTTCGTTGCGGGTTCCAAGACAGTTGAATCATTTCTCCGGGATTCGTCGAGGATCATTGGCTTGGCGTTTTTCTGGTGGTCGCCACTGTTGATTCTAGCTTTCAGGAGTTGCAGTGGTTGGGAATATATGGCGGGCTTATTCCAAAATAAGGTAAGAAGAATAATTCTAATTCATTCTATTCTATTTCAGTTTCACAACAACATAACGTTAAGAACGCTCACATGAGCTCACAAAATATGATAAAGTGGTCCTACTGGACTTCAATATTCAGAATTCCTGCACTGTGGTATGAATTACTCCCGTGCAATAGATGGCACTCAGTGATGATATATCTATAGAATGAACTCTTCTGCATTCCGCCGGGCTCTTACTATTGTCTGCAGACTGCATCAACTCCGCAGTTTCACTCGTATCACATGTTTTTGTTGAAATACTGAGTGTCGACGACGTGGAAATTGCTGGGAAAGTCGACATCGTCTTAATTGATGGAACATGATTCGCAAACGTATTTTATTTATTCAGTCGTCGTGTTACCGTGCGTCGCCTTAATTGTGTGTAAATAAGTATTATGTAAAGTGTAATTCGGCACAAACCCAACCTATCTGAAATTAGTTTATATTGAGTGGTCTCCAAATTTTAACCGACGAAAAAACTTTAACTTATCAAGCTTTTTTATTTACTTTAACTTTAATTTATACTAAAATAACTTTAATTTCGGACGTCTGCGTTAAATAAAATACGAAGAAACATTCAAAAACACCGACGTCCGAAATTAAAGTCATTTTTTGTAAAAAGGTTTGTTATTTTTTGCTTTTCAGATTTTTCGGAGGTTTAATTTTTATTGTAAAAAGTTTTTTTTATAGTCACATTCGGATTTTAACTGTCAGAAAACTTAAAACACGAGCAGTAGCGTTTTTATTTTATAATGATCTCATAATTGTGTACTTTATAATAACTTATCTTCAAACACACTTAAAATCCTTGTGCTAATTACACTAGGTACAAATTAAAACGAAAATTAATACCAAGAGCAATGCAGTTCCCTAATTGAATGTAAGCACCGCTTGTGAGCGTAATCCGAGTGAGATCCGAGAGTTGCCGAAAATGAGCACGAGCCAACTCGAATGAGGAACTGATATTAATTATTATAACATTCAAACGACATTCGAACGCGGATGTATATGCACGGATGCACGGATGTGAGAAGCACGGATGTACCGTACACTCAGAATTGTGAAATCCGCTTGCAATTTATTTATGTGTGTGCTATGCAGGCGATTTTGCTGCGTTTGTGCCGCCATAATTTAAGGATTTGCTCGTAAACTGTTGACTACAAAATTTTGGGATATTTGTGTGATAGTCACTGCGATACAGAGAGAATAATTGCTTGGCATTAAATCACAAACATTTCCGCCGTGGGATATTTAAAGCTACGATGCTCATTTCGCGTGTGAGTTTATTGCATCCCATGTGGGACATACGAAGCATTCCGTTTGAGCATAAGATTGTGGTCTCATTATAGGCTTGCTGGCTGACCAATATTATGAATATGTTATCGGGTCAAGCGAAGATAAAATGGAAGTTCCCATTTTGTTCTATCCTAACTAAAATTATAAATGTGAATGTAAATTTTCTCTTTGGTACGCTGTGCCGGTTAAATCGTTCAACCAATTTTAATTCATTTTGGTTCGGAGATAAATCCATCCCTGAATACGATTATTGGCTATAATATTTTCGAAAATATATTTAACGCAAGCGAAGCCGGAGACGTAATTTCTCCTTCTCTTTACAGCCGCAATGGAGGATGTCTTCAAGGTTTTGGACTGGAGAAGGCTAGGCATTAATGTCAATGGCGAGTACATCAGTCACCTTCGATTTGCCGACGATATAGTCGTCATAGCTGAGACTACGGAGGACCACAGTACAATGCTCTTTGACCTCAGTAGAGCTTCCGAAAGAGTGGGTCTCAAAATGAACATGGACAAAACCAAGATCAAGGTAAATACCCATATAGCACCCACTCCCATCAAGATCGGAAACTCTACACTCGAAGTTGTAGACGAGTACGTCTACCTAAGACAAACGGTCCAGTTAGGTAGGGCCAACTTCGAGAAAGAGGTCAACCGTCGAATCCGACTCGGCTGGGCAGCGTTCGGGAAGTTGCGCGGTATCTTCTCGTCCCACATACCACGGTGTCTCAAGACGAAAGTCTATGATCAGTGCGTGTTGCCAGTGATGACATACGGAACTGAAACGTGGTTGCTTACAATGGGCCTCATCAGAGGGCTCAAAGTCACTCAAAGGGCAATGGAGAGGGCTAGTGAGAATATGAATCTACAATGTACAGCTTGTAAATTGTATCCAGAAAGTAAAACACGCAGCTGTATTAGTCATTTTCTACGTTTGAACACCATTTAGCATACTAATAATTCTGCTTTAAAAGCGCACTTTACAAATACTTTCTCTTTTTGCACTTAATTACTGTTATAACTTCAGTACATTCATAACGGAGCATTTCTGCATGCATTTCAACCTATTTCTGAATAAAACACATTACACTGCCCGTGTTACTTATATTCCCATTAAGTAATCCAACTTGAAATAAGTGGACTTTGTTAAGCACGCCAACTTAAGTAACGAGCGTATAGTTTCAGTAAAAAGGCATTAACATTCACTTATCGTATAAACTAGCTTTTTTGGTGTTATAAGTTACAATTTATTAGACCGATTCTTTTATGTAATACTAGTGGACGTCACGCGGTTTCACCCGCGTAGTTCCCGTTCCCGTGGGAATACGGGGATAATATATAGCTTATGTTGCTCCCTGATAATGTAGCTATCCAATGCTAAAAGAATTTTTCAAATTGGTCCAGTAGTTTCAGAGCCTATTCAATTCAAACAAACATACAAACAAACAAACAAATCTTTCCTCTTTATAATATTATTATTATATACTAGCTGACCCGCGCGGCTTCGCTCCCGTCAACTGGCTATTCTACCTACCGACCCTAACCTACCTACTCTACCTACTTATCTATCCTACCTACCATAGCTACCCTACCTTACCTACCCTACCTTACCTACCCTACCTACCTAACCTACCTACCTACCTACCTACTCTACCTACCTACCCTACCTACCCTACCTACCCTACCTACCCTACCTACCTACCTACCTACTCTACCTACCTACCCTACCTACCCTACCTACCCTACCTACCTTACCTACCCTACCTACCCTACCTACCCTACCTACCCTACCTACCCTACCTACCCTACCTACCCTACCTACCCTACCTACCCTACCTACCCTACCTACCCTACCTACCCTACCTACCCTACCTACCCTACCTACCCTACCTACCCTACCTACCCTACCTACCCTACCTACCCTACCTACCCTACCTACCCTACCTACCCTACCTACCCTACCTACCCTACCTACCCTACCTACCCTACCTACCCTACCTACCCTACCTACCCTACCTACCCTACCTACCCTACCTACCCTACCTACCCTACCTACCCTACCTACCCTACCTACCCTACCTACCCTACCTACCCTACCTACCCTACCTACCCTACCTACCCTACCTACCCTACCTACCCTACCTACCCTACCTACCCTACCTACCCTACCTACCCTACCTACCCTACCTACCCTACCTACCCTACCTACCCTACCTACCCTACCTACCCTACCTACCCTACCTACCCTACCTACCCTACCTACCCTACCTACCCTACCTACCCTACCTACCCTACATACCCTACCTACCCTACCTACCCTACCTACCCTACCTACCCTACCTACCCTACCTACCCTACCTACCCTACCTACCCTACCTACCCTACCTACCCTACCTACCCTACCTACCCTACCTACCCTACATTTTTTTTTTTTTTTTATCGGGGGGAAATCCTCATGGATGTCCTCCACCCTGGGGCGGGCAGAGGGGTCTGTCAGACTCTTACTGACTAAAACCACCCCGGTGTTCCGTCTCTCACCTACGCCGGGGATCGTGGGATATTTTAATTCTTATTATGCTATTCCGGACGAAGACTAATCCAAAAACACAAAAACTATGAAAATCGGTCGAGCCGTTCTCGAGTTAGAAAAGTGTTCGAACAAACCCGACTTTGTTTTAAATATATTAAGAAGATTAAGAATTTCGCTATATTGTGAAAGATTCGACCTTTTTCTAGAAGACATTTTTTATATTAGCGAGACAAAAATAAAACGCATAAACTGAAGGAAGACGGACAGTGGTGGCTTATTAAAAAAAAGGGTTCCGTTAGCAACTTTGGCACGGAACCCTATAATTTGCCTTGGCTCGCAAATCGAACCGTTTGATACTTAGCACGAATTAAAAACTTAGTTGCGGGCAACCTGGGAGTCTTTAAGACAAAAGTGTTGCTTCTAGGCAAACGTGCTCCATCTTCGACCGCATCATCGCTTACCATCAGGTGAGATAGCGGTCAAACGTATGCCTATCTATTGTAAAAAAATATATATATTCCACTCCGTATCACCTAACCAATGAGAACTAATGATAACACGATTTGACAGTTACTGTGAAATCGTGTTGTCATTCATTCTTAGTTCGGGTTCGGGACTAATCGTAAGTCTGTAGGTGATACGGAGTAGAATACGTCCGCAACTAAGCCCGAAACTACGGACTTCGGACTTAGAGAGTAGCCTCCCAAAATCGATCGCTCCCGTCACCGTGACCACCTTTGGTACGATACCTTATTATAAAAAACCAAACTACTAACCTAAACTAAACTTAAACCTAACTACTAACCAAAAAATGGACTCTGTCTGAAATATAAGATTTTTATTTATTATTATTAGCCTTGTTTCGCAAATCGAACCGTTCGTTGCTTTGCTCTAAACGGAATCAATCGCGGAGGCCTAGCAGTAGGGTCCCGTCAGCACAGCACCTTTGGTACGGAACCCTACAGGCCTGATCCGCAAGTCGAACCGTCCAGAACTTCGCAAAACTAAATCAGTTTAAGACTCTACGATAAATGCACTTTAAACGAAACCAGCACCAGAGATTTAACCAATTATGGTCCCTAACAGTTTAAGACCTTTCAGAGACCAAACCGAAATTCCTTCGAAACACGACTGTGTTTAGAAATTGTGTGAGGTCATTCTCCAGCGGAAAATCTTAACACCGCAATTCAGAAAAACGCGTCATCAGTGCAACGCCATCTATCGACCATGTAAACTGACAAAATATTTGGCAGCGGAAGACGTTAAATAAGAAGCCCGTAGGTATGTAACGGTAAATAACGATAAGGTATTAAAATGTTTACTTTTATTTTGCTACGTCTACGTATTAAAAGTTTCACAAATAACTCAATCAATGTGTTTTGGTGTAACATTCATGCTTTCATGCATTTTTTGGTTCCTCAATAGATGGCGCTCTGTCTAATCAGAATATATAAGGAAGTTTCTTACTAAAATAAAAATTCAATATATTTTGATTTTGTGGATCGATTGTATCGATCAATAACGAAAAAGTATAAAATGATCACTCTTATTTTGCCACGTATTAAAAGTTTCACAAATAACTCAACAATTTTGAATGCTTTCGTGCATTTTATTTTTCTCAATAGATGGCGCTCTGACTCATCAGAATACATTAGAAAGTTTCTTCCTAAACTTAAAAATTCAATATCTTTTGATTTTGTGGGTCGATTTTGATGAAATAAACGTTGAGTTTTCCTCGGGGTATCACTTAATATTTTTAAGTACTTAGTTTTGCAATCCAATCTGTGGTTTAAGCGTGATGCTCCCACAAACGCACAGACAAACAGACAAAAACAAAAATTGCATTTTTGTGTTTTATACCTTTTTCCTGAGTTTTCTGTGTAATTTTCATGCAAAAATATTCAATGCACAGACACGGTTAGTCTAGGATTTTATTATATGTATAGAAGACTACGTCTACGTATTAAAAGTTTCACAAATAACTCAATCAATGTGTTTTGGTGTAACATTCTTGCTTTCATGCATTTTTTGGTTCCTCAATAGATGGCGCTCTGACTAATCAGAATATATAAGGAAGTTTCTTACTAAACTAAAAATTCAATATATTTTGATTTTGTGGATCGATTGTATCGATCAATAACGAAAAGGTATAAAATGATCACTCTTATTTTGCCACGTATTAAAAGTTTCACAAATAACTCAATAATTTTGAATGCTTTCGTGCATTTTATTTTTCTCAATAGATGGCGCTCTGACTCATCAGAATACATTAGAAAGTTTCTTCCTAAACTTAAAAAATAAATATCTTTTGATTTTGTGGGTCGATATTGATGAAATAAACGCTTAATGTTACTCGGGTTATCACTTAATATTTTTAAGTACTTAGATTTGAAATCTAATCTGTGGTTTAAGCGTGATGCTCCCACAAACGCACAGACAAACAGACAAACAGACAAAAATTTCAAAAATTGCATTTTTGTGTTTTATACCTTTTTCCTGAGTTTTCTGTGTAATTTTCATGCAAAAATATTCAATGTACAGACACGGTTAGTCTACGATTTTATTATATGTATAGATTAATATTAGTGTAGAAGTGTGGCAATATTAGATGGATCGATAACCTGGTGAGGGTCGCGGGTAGCCGATGGATGCGAGACGCACAGGATCGGTCGTCGTGGCGACACTTGGGGGAGTCTTATGTAGAGCAGTGGACGTCTTTCGTCTGATACGATGATTGAAATATTACAGAAGAAGAAACTCAAACACAAAGTTTAGTTAAGTGTAGATAATTTCCTGTGGAACCGATGCCGTCAAAGTTCAAAATGGTCCATTTCATATAACAACAATTTTATATGTAAAGACCTAAACATATTTCGATAATTTTGAGCATAGGACTGGCCGATATGGCGACGCTTGGCAGTGTCTCATGTCCAACAGTGGACGACATTATCGGCTGAAATGTTGACAAAAATGGATAAGTACTTAAGTTTTACAACATTTTACACAAGCAATCCTTTTTTAGGATTTCGTACCCCAAGGATAACCAACAGAACCCTAACCCAATTACTAAGCCTCCGATGTCCCTCCATCCGTCCGTCAATCCGTCCATCCGGTTGTCTGTCCGTCTGTCTGTCAGCGGTCTGCATCTCGAGAACAGTAATAGGTAAACAGTTGAAATTTTCACAGAGTGTGTATTTCTATTGCCGCTATGACAACAAATAATAAAAATTAAATTAAAAAACCAGTCAAGTGTAAGTCGGATTTGCACATGAAGGGTTCCGTACCGAACAAAAACCTGTTTCTTGTACGGAATGAAATTAAAAATAAAAGGGAGGCCCCCTTTTATTTTTATATTTCATTTCTTGTTATAGCGGCAAGAGAAATACACACTCTGTGAAAATTTCAACTGTCTCTATAATGATTCATGAGATACAGCCCGCTGACAGACAGACGGACGGACGGACGGACGGGAAATTCTAGTCATTGTGACCAGAATTTTCTGTCCGTCCGTCCGTCAGTGGCAAAACACAAATCTATTATTATCTTTAACAAATCAATAAGAATGTTCACCAAAACTTGACAAATTCGCATTGAACTAACACAATTTGTAAGTAGTAAAACTGTCCCGAACCAGTGAAGGAAAACATCGTGAGGAAACCGGCACGTCCTAGAACCAAAAATTCGAAGACATGGGACATTCACCATCCGGCATTGGGCCCGCGTGGTGGATTACGGCCCGTTCCCTCTCCTAGAGAGGAGGCCTGAGTCCCAACAGTGGGAACATTATAAAGCCGACTATGCTATGCTATGATATGCTAAAACTGTCCCGTCCCAAAAGCCCAAAGTCTCTACAAAAGTAACTTCACTAAACCCGAATACACACAAATATAAATATATCGTTTAAAACGACTCAAAATTCCAACATACTCCACCATACCTCCGAGAAATAAGGTCCATTTACACTTGACTTGCTTCCCAACGGGACGGCAATGCGACGGCCTGACGCGAACAACTTTCAGCGATGCATCACCAACATATATTATGGGTACAGTGTGTTAAAATGTTCACATATTTTCCCGTCACTGACTTGTCGACGGAGCTCAATCATGTACGAAGGGACCTCTGGTTTGGGATGCAGTGTATTTATTTACTTGAGGTATTTTGCTGATGTTTCTTGGCAGATTTGTGGAGTTAAATTCTGGTTTTATGGCCTGAAAAAATAGTTTTTTATACATCAATATTTTGCTAAGGTTTGCGGAGAGTATTGGGTGACACCGGGCAACATTTGGGAAATTAAAAAACTGAGAAAACACATCCTTGGTTTCTTACAACGTTTGGTACCTCTGTAATAGTCACAGCGCTAGTTTTGAGGATTCCGTACCCAAAAGGTATCCAACGGAACCCTATTACTAAGCCTCCGCTCTCCGACCGTCCGTCCGTCTGTCTGTCAGCGGGCTGTATCTCAAGAACCGTAGTAAATAGACAGTTGACATTTTCACAGATTGTTTATTTCTATTGCCGCTTTATCAACAAATATTAAAAATTAAGGTTTATGGTACGGAACCCTTCCTGTGCGAGTCCGACTCGCAATTGGCCGGTTTTTACTCATTATTTGTTTGCATCAACTATTCAAGTATAATTGTGTATCAGTTTATTAATTTGAGTATATACAGTAGTATTTTATTGTATGTATCGTTTATGTCTTTGGAATAAATTTAAATATTAATCGTGTTTCTGTTCTTTTTCCCAATTTGCAACTAGGTACTACTATTATTCTCTGCATCACCCAACTGGTGGACTGGTAGAAAATAATGCCTAGGGCATTAATTCCGCCTCTGTACACTTGTGTGCGTAGAGTATTAAATAAATAAGTAAGTAGTAAGAGAAGTAAGAGAGAGAGAGAGAGAGAGAGAGAGAGAGAGAGAGAGAGAGTAGTAAGTGAGTAGTAAGTTTAATAAGTAAGTAAGTAAGTATCCACTGGCCTTTTTTCCAACCTATACTGGACAAAGATCTCCCTCATAGTCTTCCACTCCTAACCACTGACCTTAGCCAGTGGATAATTTCTACCCGTTGAGTTCAGACAACCAATTTTATAATTCGAAAATGTACGTGTATAAAAACAGGGGTATCAAAAATGTAAGCAAAATGTATGAAAAATATGCACTATGTAGTAAAAAACTGTTAGCGTATTGTTTGACTATAACTCGTATGACTGTCGACCCTCAAAATTAACGAGTTTTATGTAATAGGACTGTGTACAGTCAATCGAACTTTTGGTAACTCTTGAACTGTGAAAATCACCCTTACTGCTACGATAGAAGGACGCTTTTAATTTCAAATATTATTTATTCACGTGCACCGAAAGCTATCTCCAGGAAACAGTCTGACCTCCTCATTGGACCTGTGAGCCTAGTACGAGAACATTTGACCCGATTCGCGAAACAAATTGGTCATCATTTGCGTGGCAGAACTTTTCTAGAAGTTGTGATCGGATTCCGTCTAACAGCCCGTTCCAACTTATTGGCTGTCGAGCCTGGATTTTAATCGGATGTTGCAGCGGTAAAGCATTTCATTTGAAGCTTCGCACTTGTCTTACAACGATTTGATAGAGGCGCCGACGTTCGATTAAAATCCGGGCCCGACAACCGACAAATGGGAACGGGCTCTTACTGGAAGCAGTTGAACCTTAGTATTTTACATGGATTATCTGCCTATCTAAGATCACTGGTAACACGATATTCCTTGGCAAGATCGACCTTACCACACCCATAACGTCCGTCAAAGATCTATTAATAAAAGCCGTGGGGACCAATTACTTAACGAGCTTTTTCTAGTACCGGGGAAGTCTCAAAATGGATGATAGTTATTGGTCATTCACGATCCGGCCTCGGCCAGCGTTTTCTTTGCCTTAAAAGTTGACCCGTCTGGCTTTTATTTAACAACGAGTACCATAAACTTGAGAGCAGGCCTCGGGTAACTCTACAACTCACCAAACATCTTTCCCTGTAACTTGACTGCGCAACCACCACGACTAATCTGACAAGAGTACCCAACTAAGAAGATAAGACAAGAGACCACGAACTTACAGTTGTCCTTTTTTTAGGACAAGCCCACCACACGTTCCCAACCAACTGCAACTCCTGAAACCCAGACTCAACAGTGACGACCACCAGAAAAACGCCAAGTCAATGAAGCTCGACGAGTCCCGGTGAAACGATTCAACTGTCTTGGAAACCGCAACGAGATTTATTAGAAAAGAACAGCGGAGGAGTAAGAAAAAATATAATTTCCACTTCCCTCCTAATCAAGCAGGAGACAGAACAAAGCTAGGCTAATAGGCACCAAGAGACATATGTACAGTCAACTGCGTTGCAGTTGACTGTACAAAACGTCCTTTTTAGTTTGATTTGTCGTTTATATGAGAATTTTTAAATTAAAACCGTTGAACGAAGTTACTGATATGTGCCCGTATAACTCTGCTGCCACACTTTTAGATATATTGCCTGAAAAACATAGAAATGGAAGAGTTACGAGCATCGCAATGTAATCAAACTGGATTTTGTTGTTACTACTACAATTTATGGCTTGAGTGGGATTTTATTTGATTTTTATTAATACTACTTTTGTAATCAGATTTATGGAAACAAGCATCTACTTAATAAGAATTTTAATGATACTGGACGACTACGCAAAACCGCTACAATTTACGTGTCACTAGAGTTCTTTTTAGGGTTCCGAACAAAAAACGGAACCCTTTTAGGATCACTCGGGTGTCAGTCTGTCTGTCCCTCTGTCACAGCCAGTTTTCTCCGGATCCACTGGATCGATTCTGTTGAAATTTGGTACACATATGGACTTCTGTGACCCAAACATGGAAGCATTACGCAAATTATAAAATTTTAGTATGGGTAGTAAAATATTTTTCAAAAAACTTTTTTTAATTTTCTAGTTTGACTCCCAAGAGTGACCTTGGGGGTCAAACTAGAAAATTAAAAAAAGTTTTTTGAAAAATATTTTGTGACATATCAAATGAAAGAGCTTACCGTGGGCGTTTTAATTATATTTTTTTCATAATTTTAAATTAAATGGTTTTGAAGTAATTCAAGAAATTAGACGCCCCCTTATCTCCGAAACTACGGAGCCATTTTTTTTTTTAAATTGGAGTTAATACATCCTTAACTATATATTACAGGAAAACCTACAAGAAGTCAATAGTGTTAATATACCATGTTAAAAAAATGAAATTCGTTCAGAACCCTTTGCATGCGAGTCCGACTCCCACTTGGCCAGTTTTTCTAAGGAAGATGAGCTCAAAAGAAGTCGTCATCATATGCCTAGCCTTTTCCCAACTACAAAGCTATTGTGGTTGGTTTTTGAGTTGAGCTAACGACTACTGACAAATGCTTGCACAGACAGGTTCACTCAAATCTGCGTGCTTCTTTCTTCTAAAGACCATCTCAGACACTAATCTGCAAGGGTTAATTTCATAACTGTCTGGCAGTTTGAGTACACTATACGGCCTACACAAATGTCCTTACTTTGGTATTGTTCGTCGAGTTGTTGAGCTCCTAAGTGGATCTGAGTTGAGCTACACGACTACTGACAAATGCTTGCACTGACTGGACAGGTTCACTCAAATCTGTGTGGTTCTTTCTTCTAAAGACCATCTCAGACACTAATCTGCAAGGGTTAATTTCATGACTGTCTGGCAGTTTGAGTACACTATGCGGCCTACACAAATGTCCTTACTTTGGTATTGTTCGTCGAGTTGTTGAGCTCCTAAGTGGATCTGAGTTGAGCTACACGACTACTGACAAATGCTTGCACTGACTGGACAGGTTCACTCAAATCTGTGTGGTTCTTTCTTCTAAAGACCATTTCAGACACTAATCTGCAAGGGTTAATTTCATGACTGTCTGGCAGTTTGAGTACACTATGCGGCCTACACAAATGTCCTTACTTTGGTATTGTTCGTCGGTTCGTTGAGCTCCTCAAAGTACTGAGTTGAGCTGTACGATAACTGACAAATGCTTGCACTGTCTAGAACTCTGGACAGGTCTACTCAAACCTGCGAGGTCCTCAAAAGGCCACCTCAGACGTTAATCTACATGATTTTCATATTTTATTAGCGATTACGTTTATGTTTATTTATTTTCACCACAATATTAACAGAAAAATTTACATATATTATTTGCCAAGTAGTACAACACTGAAAATATTGTGGGGACTGGTGCCTAAGCTAGGCCAATGGCCTGTGTTTCAGGTCACCAGGTCTCACACCGTTTTACTATGTCTAATTACTTACGTACTAGTGACAAGAGACAACAAGGAATACAGTGATGTGAATGAGTGTAAAATTTTATAAGTAATTATAAAGGGAGTTGTGTTTGTGATTTATTGTGTGAGTTTGTTGTATAGAGCGTAAGGTTGTGTGTTATCTGTTTGGGTCCAATAAATTAATGTTAAAACGAGTAAAGATATAATGGCAAGAATGTCTTCAGTGTCCTCGTATGATTGGTATTACAGCCAGCTAGTGAGTTTGTATTTTAATTTGAGCTTGGGCAAGGCGTTTATGTCAATTTGGCTGTTCACTTTGTTGTAGATATGTCCACTTAGAGCAGTTTAATGACGGCTTGCGAATTTCGTCCGGCATCGTACAGGTTCACAGACTGAGAGTCCTTTACGTTTTGATTGCATGGACTTCAAAAGAGACTATGACCTCTGAATTTGTTTCGGAGTTTTTTCTCAGGGTAATCAGCTAGGAAAAACCGGCCTCATCTAGATTAATATGACAAAAAAAATATTGACGAATAAAAGAGTTACTTGTAACCTATTTTATTTTATCACTTCCACTCAGACCAGATTTAGTTGAGTACCAGTATACACAGGTCTTCATGGTTTGGTTCTGCGAGGTTTTGCTTTCTGAGGCACGGAATACTCAAATGAGAAGAATGGAGACTCTTTCTCTCTCTTGAGATCTTGATCTTGATGATGATGATGATGATAGATAGAGTGGTCAAATGAAGTGTTGATAAAAAAAGTTTCTTAAAGGATTTCAATGGAATAAATGATTGTATAATTATTAGCTTTCGCCCGCGACTTCGTACACGTATATCTCGTGTTTTATCGTTCCCGTAGGAATTACGGGAAAATCTTAGTGGGGTGCACTAAGATTTTCCCGTAATTAAAATGGAGTGTAAGGAAGCTACCTGCCATAATTCAGCTTTCTACGACCAGTAGTTTCGGCTGTGCGTTCATCGATCAGTCAGTCAGGTTCTGCTTTTATATTATGTGCTAGCGGATGTCACGTGGTTTCACCCGCGTAGTTCCCGTTCCCGTGGGTTTATAGGGATAAAATATAGCCTATAGTACTTCTTGATAATGTAGCTATCCATTGCTGAAAGAATTATTCAAATCGGTCCAGTAGTTCTTAAGTTTATTCGTAACATACAAAAGTATAAAAATAATTTTTTCTTCTTTATAATATAAATAATCCAGCTTCGACTTTTGTCAGCGTCCTGAATCGACTTCTATCGTATTCGTAAAGGATATATGAACATATTAATGACAAACATATTGTTTATTTAGATATGAACTAGGTACAGCATTAAAGTACTAAATATATACACTTAAAATAAAATATCCTAACTAAGATAAGGCGTCAAAAAATTCGTCCGCATCGCTGTCCACTGGAAGTGAGCCCAAAAGACTGCCTGCATTGCCACATTGTATGGCAATGCTTATCCTCTGTCCGAGGTAAAAGCCAGCCCTTGGGTCACGCGAAGTGTCAACTACGCGTTTAGAAAGATCTTTAAATAAGGCATGAGCACTCGGACCCCACGGATACTTATAATATTAAGTATAGATATGGATAGATAGAAGAAGAAGAAGGTAGAAGATAACTTCATCACTTTTGCCGATAACAAATCCCATAACACAACGTGTAACTTCTGAAATTATTTAAAAATCATCCACGCTCTTCCATTAATATTTCCACTTACTCAAAATAAACTACAAACGAATTATTAATAAACAATTTTCACGCCACGTCCTTTGCAAGGTAAGTAGAGAGAATGAATGAATAGTAAATGTCAACAATGAGAGTACAGTCACATTAGTTATTTATGTCGACTTGACGAAGGATTTGTACAGGGTTAGTTACTTACCCGGGATATAGTTCCTTAGTTTTTGATTATGAAGTGCCTTTAGATGAGGTAGTATGGATTTAAATGCACTTAAACAAGTAAAGATCTGAGTGGCGACCGCGTACCCGAAGACGCAACGTTGGAAGGCCTCCCACAAGGTGGACCGAAGACCTGGTGAAGGTCGCGGGTAGCCGATGGATGCGAGACGCACAGGACCGGTCGTTGTGGCGACACTATGGGGAGGCCTATGTCCAGCAGTGGACGTCTTTCGGCTGATATGATGATGATGATGAAATAAGTAACTGCGAATCTCCCTGCGGAAATACCTTTACTAAACAAATGTTGTGAAATTACTTTATGGAGGTACTAGCTTTTACCCGCGACTTCGTACGCGCATATCACATTTTTTCCCTTTCCCGTAGGAATTTCGGGAAACCCCGTGCTCCTCTACACTCCCCTAGAAAGCTACATGCCATATTTCAGCTTTCTACGACCAGTAGTTTTGGCTGTGCGTTGTCTGTCAGTCACTGATCAGTCAGTAACGGAAGAATTTTTAACCAACTTACAAAAAAGGAGGAGGTTCTCAATTCGGTGGATATTTTTTTTTATGCATGTACTCCGATTACTGCGAGGTTTCTGATCCAATTTCTGTGATTCTTTTTTAGTTCGATGCAGTATACTTACCATTTGGTCCTATAAAAATTTGATTCGGTTTGGTTAAGTTGTTTTTATTTTATGAGCATTTTTGATTATTTCAATTTCTGCGTTGACGACGTCGCCCAAGTATCACCACTTAAAGTGAAAAATAAAAAGCTTTTTTAGTGTGTTAAAAAAACAAAGAAACAAACCCAAAAACACCAACTTCCGAAATTAAGGTTATTTTATTCTTTGTAGTGTTTTGTTTGGAATTCGGTTACATTTTTTTGTAAAAAGTTTTATATATTAGGACGCAGACCAAGGCGGGAAGTCTCGACATTAGTTACTGACTACCTAGCGACCGAAAGGCCACCCGTTGCTTGGCAACTGGGCTTAACCCAGTTGTATATTTCTCTTGGTGCTTATTGGCCCAGCTCTATTCTATCTCCTGCTTGATATGGAGGGAAGTGGAAATTACATATATATATTTTTTTCCTACTCCTCCGCTGCACTTTTCTCATTAATTTCGTTGCAGGATCTTAGACAGTTGAATTGTTTCTCCAGGATTCGTCAGGCTTCATTGGCGTCAAATTCATTGGCTCGGCGTTTTTCTGGTGGTCGCCACTTTTGATTTTGGCTTTCAGGAGTTGCAGTGGTTGGGAATGCGTGGCGGGCTTGTCCCGTTTAAAAAAAAGGCCGCCGGTACACAGTCAATCCACGGATCAGATCATTGATTTTGATCGTAAATCGCGTTCGAAATTAACTGTGTACCTTGCCCTTTACCTTAACCTTAACGGTGGCTTTACCGAATTTCGGTCGCTAGGCGATCGGTAAGGTAACTATGTCGACACTTCCCGCCCTGGGTGTGAATATCGCAAAAATCCATTGAAAAGGGATGATCCTCCGACCAAACTTGTTGTGTCTGGCGGGCAACTGCCGATCATTGTCGTCTGGCTCCTATTAATGTTAAAGTCGTGCGGTGATTGAGTTTTGCGTGACATAAGAACTATTATTAGGGTTCTTTACCAAAATGGTAATCAAAGGGAGTTGTGTTGGTTACCCTTTGGGTACGGCCTTTAGTACTAAGTCTTCGCTGTCCGTTCAACTAGACATCTGTCTACATCTAGTAGACAGTTGAAATTGTGTGCAATTTTGTGAATTTTTGTGTATTAATTTTGCCGCTATAACAACAAATAATAAAAAAAGAAATTTCATTAAAAATTCAAGGGTACAAGAAACGTATATTTTCGATTTATGGCACGGAACCCTTCATATGAGAGTTTGACTCGCACTTGGCCGGGTTTTGTTATTCGTATGTGGCAGTATATGTCGCTACAGCTTAGTAGCTGAAAAGCCGCCTGCGTGTCTTGGACTGCACAACTAAACATTATTATTATTTATTTATTTATCACAACACTTCTGTCATGACAGGATATCCCAAAGCGACAGGGTGGTACTTAGCTTATAGTTTACAAATTATAACATAAATGGTATGCTGTTATTCTTGCGAATTCATTCAATGAACAGGAGAAAATGTCAATTCTTTCGGCGAGTTACTGGCGCTTTTTGAAGCAAGTTAGTCCTGCCGCGCGGCACAGCCATCTACAAATCCCTAGAGACTAGAATAAAAACAAAATAGATAACACAAACCGCAAAATACATAAATAACATTATACATTCAACATTTTCCTCCTGAAATAACTGCAGAGTTGCAACATTTAAATTAGCATAGCCAGTAATACGTAGCGCGGTTCCAGTCCCAGTGCAATCTCGGCTCGAGAGATTTATGCTGTGTAATGTACAAGTATTTCTCTCAATATTCAATAAGCCGCTATCTTAGATTGGAATGAAAATTTATTGTTGGTTGTTTTGTAAAGGATCTAAAGGGAGGCACGTTGATTAATTTATTCTGTTAGAAAGATGAATCTGATGAAATATGTTACTCCGTAAAAAAAACTGCGACTGCACATTTGAGGGATTTACTATTTTAGAATTTTTATTTTACCAGAAGACATAAAGGTCACTCAGAGGACTATGCTCGGAGTTTCCTTGCGTGTTCGAATCAGAAATGAAGATATCTGCAGGAGAATCAAGGTTACCTACCGACGTAGACCGAAGGATCGCCAAACTGATGTGGCAGTGGGCAGGGCACATTGCTCGTAGAACATATAGTCAATAGGGCCGAAAAGTTTTGGAGTGGCGACCGCGTACCGGAAGACGCAGCGTCGGCAAACCACCCACAAAGTGGACCGATGACCTGGTGAGAGAGGAGAGCCGCCAAATTTTAATGGCATTGTACAGAGCACATTGCGCACAGAAAACATGATCGATAGGGCTTGAAGGTTCTGGAGTGATGAATGCGTATTGGAACACGCTGTATTGTAAGTTTCGCACAAGGTGGACTGGTGACCTGGTGATGGATGCGGGAATATGCTGGATGCGAGACGCACAGGGCACCGATCTGTCTCGCATCCAGCAGATCCAGTAGTAGATATCGACTGAAACGATGATGATGAATAATGAAGCATAAGATAGTTCGATGATTCGGATTTGGCTTTATCTCGTCGGCAATTTTATATATCGTGTAACAGAAGAAACGCAATACCTACCTGTTAAGGTGTCACAAAAACTTTCACTATGGGACCAACACTGAAATCGTGAAAAAAATCGCCTGTCCCATACATTTGTGCGTATAACTCGACAAAATGTACTAAACAGCTGTATTTTTTTTTCGCGATTTCGCGTTTCGGTCTATAGTAAAAGTTTTTCATTATGGTGACGATGACCCTTGAAGAGGTATTGCTATGTAAATAAAAACAAAGAAAATAAATATTAAAAAAATATCAGGACCAGCGTACACATCAGGAACAATTTTTTTTAGCACCTCAACGGTTAAGATTAAGGAAATTATTCAAGTAAGCAGACGCACTGAGTCTCGGCGCTCAGCGGATCAAGTTAATCCAGGGATTACCCAGCTGATCCGACTTCCTGCTCGAGTGACGTAAACAGTCCTTATGCCTTCTTAAGTCTTAGGGACTCTGTTTGGTATTGAAGTACAAAGATTTGTGTTAGAAATTATATGTTCATACAGTCGATTGTCATTGGAATTTGTATACCTATGACATTCGTTACGGATAGTTAGAAGCCCGAAAGAGATTCGAACTTTTTTCTTTGGGAGCTGGCCATAGCCTCCGCCATTTCATTTTATGTTTCAAGCACAATCTAACATGCGTATATGGGTAGAGTACACTTAAACAAACAAAAAATGTTAGGAATATGGTGCCCTAAAGTGTCACGGCGGAGGGCTCTATAACCTTTTGACACCAGTCTAGCTAAAGGGTACGTGTCAACCAGTTCATCATCATCATATCAGCCGAAAGGCGTCCACTGCTGGACATAGGCCTCCCCCAAGCGTCGCCACAACGACCGGTCCTGTGCGTCTCGCATCCATCGGCTACCCGCGACCTTCACCAGGTCATCGGTCCACCTTGTGGGAGGCCTTACAACGTTACGTCTTCCGGTACGCGGTCGCCGCTCTAGAACTATCAACCAGTTACTGGGTCAAAATTCAGACGACAGATAGGCAGACGCTCTATGTACAATACTGGTATTCAGTTGCATTAATTTAGACTGGACGCTGACCCCAATATAGTTGGGAAAGAAATATACGGTGAGAGCCTGTTTCGAAAAAGATGACGAAAAAATGCAATAGAATTTTTTATCCGGCGTATTGAAAACATAATGTTCGACTAAAATAAAATATTGTGTTAGTATTGCAACAGCAGGCTCGTTTTTGCAGAAATTATTTAAAATTTTAATGTTAAAAATCAATTTATTCTTGAGAAATTACTCGTTTTACACGTCTGTTCATCAAAAAATCATTTTAAAACCTGCTCATTTACGGATTGAGAAACATTTCCAATTTTATTTTATTTTATTTTTTTGCAGTTTTTTCTGTTTTTGCTGCTCACTATATTAATAAAATAAAAAAATGCTTGTAATTGCGTAGTATTTAGTAGTACTAAAAATAATTTCAGGACTATGACTAGAGCCAATTTACCTAACCAACTATAAAACCAACACGTTTTCACGTGCAAATAGTTTTTAGTTTTTCTAAATGCCCTGGGCTCCAATTATTTTATCAAAAGGTTTTTCATCGTTTTTTGTAGTCGGCCATAATAATAACGTCTCTTATTTTTGTTTGATAAACTATTCAGTGTATTTTTACACTTGTTTTTATAATCAATGCAAGAAGAGAGAATTCAATTATTTTTCAATGAGTTTCTAAAGCCTAGTGCAGCATTGAAAGCAATAAACCAAAGTAAACAGAAGTGTTATTGATGAGAATAAATGAGTTGACATAACAAATAAAAGTCACTGATTTAGGTCATAAGTTAGTTATTTATTTATAGGACGTATTTACAAAATTTACAAAAGTTTATCATGATAGCTTGTACGACTGCAAAATGAGAAGATCTACCGTAAGCAATGATCGTGATCGCTCACAATGAGCCTCATCAGAAGGCGTTAAGTCACCCAAAGGGCAATGGAAAGGGCAATGCTTGGAGTTCCCTTGCGTGATCGAATCAGGAAAAATGACATCCCCAAGAGAGTTAAGGTTACCAACATAGCCCGAAGTATCGCCAAACTAAAGTGGCAGTGGGCAGGGCATATTGCCTTCAGACCAAGATGGTCGATGGGGCCGAAAAGTTCTGGAGTGACCGCGTACCAAAAGACGCAGCGTTAGAAGGCCTCCTACAAGGTGGGACCGATAACCTGGTGAGGGTTGCGGGTAGTCGAAGGATGCGAGCTACATGGGACTGATTGTTGTGGCGACACTTGGGTAGGCTTTTTTCCAGCAGTGGAAGTCTTTTGGCTGACACGATGATGATGAAACAATGAATTTACTTCATTGTGTACCATATACATATAAAGATATATGGTACACAATGAAGTGTAGCCTAGTACAGCTGCAATGTAAAGACATTGCAGCTGTACTAGGCTTTCAGATGCACTGAGGAGAACGATGTATTTCCACGAGTTAGAGCATCAGATCAGATTTGAGAAAAGAACTGTCTGAGGATACAATAAGTCTTGTTTTGAATTGACAATCGGAAAGTCAATAGGATTCAACACGCCTGTCCATCATTTGATTTTTTGTATCTCTTAGTAATCAGATCAAGGAGACTTCAAGGCACTTGCTTCCTGTAAAAGTTTTA
This sequence comes from Lacanobia wlatinum, assembly GCA_947578705.1. NCBI lineage: Eukaryota > Metazoa > Arthropoda > Insecta > Lepidoptera > Noctuidae > Lacanobia > Lacanobia wlatinum. The sequence goes on from OX388033.1 coordinate 27,473,531, forward strand.
TATCCGACTGCATCTGGTAAGAATGAATGCCGACCCCGATAAAAGGTTGGTGCTGATGTAACCATACACGTTACTTCCTTATACTATTTTACTTGGAACATTTTCGGTATCTGAAATGATAAAAAATATTTTAAATAAAATCTTTGAAATAGTCATGCATAGAATCGTATATACCTAATCTAAGATCTCTTTTTCTTTTTTTTTGGATGGGACGTCATAAAATGACTCCTTCCGATAACTTCTCCCAGTCTGGGCGGAGCGGAAGGAAGTGAGAGTGAAACTCGTACTGACTGAAACCCATCCGTGATCTTCTAAATGATCTTTGCGTTCCAGGGCCGCGGTGACTCTTTCGAACAAATTTTGTAACCTGGCAGGTAGACCGATACCTAGCATATACTTAATTGGATACCAAAAATAATTACACAACTCTCTTATGCAAACTTAACTCATGGGTATAATGGCGGGCTTATCGCTGACAGCCGATTATTTCTTTATTTGTAGGTTATCTCTGAAATAATTGATCCAATATCATAAATTCTTTCACTGATTAAAAGCCATAGTATCGCTGATTGCCATCGACATTACTTTTTATCCTGGAAATATGCACGATTTATGCAAGATTGGCTGTTGGAACAAAATTGAAGGAAGAGCTAGTCATCATCATTATATCAGCCGAAAGACGACCACTACTAGACATAGGGCCCCCTTAAGTGCGGCCCTGAGCATCTCGCATGCATTGGCTACCCGCGACTCTCACCAGGATATCGGTCCACCTTGTGGTAAGCCTTCCAAAGCCGCACCTTTTGGTACGCGGTCACCACTCTAGAACTTTTCGGCCCATCGACCATGCGAGCAATGTGCCCTGGCAACTGCCAATTCAGTTTCGCGATCCTTCGGGCTATGTCGGTAACCTTAGTTCTCTTGTAGATATCATCATTCCTGATTCAATCACGCAAGGTAACTCCAAGCATTGCCCTCTTCATTGCCCTTTGGGTGACTATAAGCCTTCTGATGAAGCCCATACTGAAAAGCTAGTGACACTATAAATACACCTTTACCAGTATTATTCTCAACACTGTCAGGGTCGTTCCATGGCTGTCTCGCACTCGTGCCGAAGATGATGAACATTGTGTTGGTGATGAAGTACACACCAGACGTCACGTAGAACACGAAGTGCCATTCGTCGAACTCATACTGAAATTAATTATTTTCTTTAGTCATTAGAAGGAGACTATTCATCATCTACATCAATGACCTTCCCAAAATCATGGAAGAACCATGTGTGCTATTTGCAGACGACATTTCTTTACTTACCACATGCAAAACGAATAGTAATATAAATGAACAACTAAACACGATTTTCGCCAAAACAACAAAATGGATGGACAGACACAACCTTGAAATTAATTATAAAAAAACTAAACTAATTATGTTCTACCCTCATCAAAAATCCCCATTACCAGTCAATCTCTCAACAAATGGCACAAAAATTGAAGTAGTTAACGATTTTACGCTATTAGGACTCACAGTGGACACACACATTTCTTGGAAGCCCCATATAAAAACAGTACGATCAAAATTATCAAAATTCACGTATGCACTTCGAGAAGTAAAAAAAACTACCGACTTGCAAACTGCACTTACCACCTACTACGCCTACGCTCATGCATGGCTCAACTATGGCATTATAATGTGGGGAAACAGCACAGACGCGCCTACACTTTTCATTCTTCAAAAGAAATTAATTCGTATCATTGTTAACATAGAACCAACTGATAGCTGTAAACACTTTTTTATGAAACATAAAATACTCACCTTACCATCTATCTATATCCTTGAAATTTGCAAGTTTGTTAGAAAATACACGAGCTTTTTTACAACCCGCGGTGATAAACATAAAGACCGATCGGTCAGATATAAAAACATGTAAATGCCACCCTCTTCGCGTATGAAATTACATTCAAATAGTCCCTACGTAATGTAAATAAAAATATTTAATAAACTACCAGATGCAATAAAAAACGAAACTAGCGATATAGCTTTTACTGGTAAGCTTAAACAATTATTAATTAAAAAAGCATACTACACAATAAACGAAAACTTAAATGACAAAAAAATAATTTTCACACAAACAGACACCATACACGTTTAGTTTGGAATTTACACACATAAATATTATATTATTATTAAAAAGATGTTAAGTATGTTTTAATCTTGCCAAATAATTGTTATGCTATTACTGTTACCTATCTCAAATAATGAATCTTTAAATAAAAGCTATAACTAAGTTAATTAATGATAAGGACATTGTTTTAAAATTGTTTAATTGTGTATTAATTTTATTTTGTATTAGTTTTATATTTTTGCTGTGCCCTACAGGGTCCATAATTGGTTCCTAGCTTTAAGCCTATTGTAAGATCTTCACACATGACATTATGGAATACAAATAAAGATGAATATGATGATGAGACAATTTTTTTTTCAAACTTTGCTCCACACGTTTACAAACTTACAAACTCACATTCACACACAGCCAGACCCAGAACAACTATCTGTAGGCCCTACAAATATTTGTTCCGTGTGGGAATCGAACCCGCAACACGCAGCGCAGACGTGTCGTCAATTGAATTTAAAGAATCGGTTAATTTCATTTCATTGCCTTGCAAGCAAGGGGAGACTGCTGGTTATAAGCCGTCTCCAAGCGTTGCTTTACGACCGGTCTGGTGCTTCTCGAATACTTTTGTTTTATTTGTCTATCTCGTATCCCGCGGGTTCGGCTGATCTTCACAAGGATACCTATACACCTAGTGGTAGTCCTATCAACGCTACACATTTCGGTTCAGTGGCACTAGAACTTCCCAGGTTTATTGGCCAATTGATCTGCGAGAACTGTGCCCACCCACTGCTATTGAAGCTTCAATATGTTACCTTCGACCTACTAAGGTGTATAGTTCTACTCAGTGTTATATGCATCTATTTCTTACATTGTCTTCTAGCATAAGTCCAGCGATTAAAGGTGCAGAGATGGACACAAAGTTGGCGAAGAACTTGGTAATACCCATCATTATCCCAGCGAAGTTTGGAGCCATGTCAATGTGGACTAGCTGTGGGAAAAAGCTCTATGTAAGTAAAAGCAGTTATTCGATACTGAAGGAAGACATTGAGGGTCTTGTGACTTATTGGTCTTCATAATAAACCATCCAACATCAGCCCTTCATTCTTTAATGTAGACCGAAAACCTTCCCCAATGTGAGTCATTGCTAAATATTTTTTTGCCAATCCTCTTCCTTTTTCCTTCTGCTTTATTTTCGATAAAGAAAAAAGCATGTCCTGTATATCTACGACTTGTTTTGTTTTAGGTTATGCCTAAAATCATAGATTAATCCATATCTTACGCAAGGGTTCCTACTATTTTTGCTGGATTCGCTTAGATTGTAGCCACATTTACAAAAATAGCAAAATAATCTATACATATAATAAAATCGTAGACTAACCGTGTCTGTACATTGAATATTTTTGCATGAAAATTACACAGAAAACTCAGGAAAAAGGTATAAAACACAAAAATGCAATTTTTGAAATTTTTGTCTGTTTGTCTGTTTGTCTGTTTGTCTGTTTGTCTGTGCGTTTGTGGGAGCATCACGCTTAAACCACAGATTAGATTGCAAATCTAAGTACTTAAAAATATTAAGTGATAACCCGAGTAACATTTAGCGTTTATTTCATCAATATCGACCCACAAAATCAAAAGATATTGAATTTTTAAGTTTAGGAAGAAACTTTCTAATGTATTCTGATGAGTCAGAGCGCCATCTATTGAGAAAAATAAAATGCACGAAAGCATTCAAAATTGTTGAGTTATTTGTGAAACTTTTAATACGTGGCAAAATAAGAGTGATCATTTTATACCTTTTCGTTATTGATCGATACAATCGATCCACAAAATCAAAATATATTGAATTTTTAGTTTAGTAAGAAACTTCCTTATATATTCTGACTAGCTGACCCGCGCAACTTCGTCTGCGCCACATTTTTCCTTAATGTTCCGCGCCTATTGTTCGTAGCGTGATATTAAATAGCCTTTAGCGTTCTTCGATAAAACGTATCTAACACTAAAGTACTTTTTCAATTCCAACCAGTAGTTCCTGAAATTAATCTAATCTTCTTCTACTATAATATAAAAATCTCGTGTAACAGTGTTTCTGAAAAAACTCCTCCGAAACGGCGTGACTAATTTATTTGGTAGGACTGAGAATAGGTCGTAGGCTAGTTTTTTTATTTATATGGCAAAACAACGTTTGTCAGGTTAGCTAATAGTAGTATAGATTCCAAGAAAAGCCACATTTTTTCTTTTAATATAGGATAAACTTTATTTTTCACTACAATTTACATAAATGATTTTACATAGGACAGATACCATACATAATTCAGGTAAGTATATACGTGTGGGAGACTGGTGCCTAAGCCATGCTCGAGGGATGTGTTTCAGGACACCAGGATCCCACCCCTTTACAATTAAATTTTATAAATTACTATCTGTTGCCCGCGACTTCGTTCGCGTGTATTTCGGATACTAAAATGATGTCGCTAAGATGAGATATACGAACAGTCAACATCTAGCATTGCTTGACTGCTCTTAGAATTAGGAATTCGGAAGACTGTTATGCAAGGCATTGGGTGTATCACCGCTTCTATTCAAAACGCCGACCAGCCCTAGTAATTTTTGTAATGAGAAACGTTTTAACGATAACAAACACGACACGACACGATGTTGAAGAAAGTTCTTAGGGTTGTTAACACGCGATAGAGCTACATAAACTTGGAGATGGGAAAACCAACCAGAAGAGAAGTCTATCCCCGCAACAGATAGAGTAAATTAGAGTTGAGACTCCGTTATCCGCATTTAGACTCTCATCCGTTCCGTTGTGCGTAGGACACCTGGCTTAGCCGGCCTTCCTCTGCCCAAGTGCACAGAAGCCTCCTGGGTGCGCCATAGGTTTCGCGGAGTTACCTCACCATTCCGAGGATTTGTTCACGTTGGGAAGCAGAAAGAGAAGTGGGTACGGCTCCAGCACTACCATCTCGAAAACTCTCTACGCGAGTCCGCCTCTGGCGTCATTGCCTGGAATCAATGCCATGATGCACTGGAGGGTGCACCCTCCACTGTAAATCCTGTGCCTGTAACAGATAATTTCTGGCCCTGAAATGGTCATGACGTATCATGGGCTCACTGGGAATTTGGTTAGTTATATGTGACTTTCAGCCGAGTGCCTTTGCAACATGTTATAGAAATTAAATATGTTAATACAAATTATAGAACATAATCAGATGATATTTATCATTTTTTTCCATGGACGCTTTCATGGAAATATTCTCCTTATTTTTTCCCAAAAACATTTGTCACTATTATCCGTATTGATGGTCTGCTTGGTCGGTGGGTTCCCCGAACAGGGAAGAAATAAATGAATGCTGAAGCAACGGAACAACACAGGCTATCTTCCAAAATAACCTAATTATCTTCTTGATTATGGTGTGTGCCGTCAGGAATTTTAACACTATTCGTAGAATTATGCGCATTTGAGTGGCCTTCTTATATCATGTTCGCATTTTTCTTCTTCTGCGTCGTTCCTTCACTGCTGAGGATCGCGACTGCATACGACGTGTATACATGCGGTCTTCGGCTACGGGCAAGCTCTGTGCGTGCTGCCTCTAACAGCCTTCTTTATGGCATCGAGCCATAAAGAAGACCATACTATTTTCGCATATGTGAAGTTTAATGTGTTGATATTATATTGCACTACATGGGTGCTATTCTTCAAACAAAAAAGTTAAGAAACTACTTTTTAAGTTTTTAGAACACAGTTAGACATCCGATTAGCCAATCTAATTCAAATCTTTTCGCGACTCCTCTATCATGGGACTTCGCCAGCTGCTCGAAGGTGGTATGACGTGACCCCTGGCCCTAGGCCCGTAGAGATTCATTATTAAGCAACTCAAGTTAAGCTTAGCAAATGTAAGCGCACGCCTGTTTACGAATATTCTAATATTAATAACACTGCGATAAAAAACATGAGGTCAAATGCGAAACGCCATCTATGGAATCTGAAGTTGAACTGTCAAAATATTTAAAGACTTAAAATATGTTTTGACGTAATTCTCATGCTGTCGTAAGTACTGTTTGTGTCAATAGATGGCATTACGGGTATCTGCATTAAGTAATAAGTTGATTTCATCTACATCAAATTGCCACAATTCCTATCAGGTTAACCTATGTACGAGTTATCTACTTTTGTTTTTTTTTATCATGATACGAATAATACGAATTTATTCATATTCGTTCAATATAAATACATTTCTGAACGCACGCATAAATATTTGACAACCAAAATATATATGTCAATCCTTTTTATAACTGACATTATTCTACATTTTACAAATCTAAAATACGCCATTATCCGAATATTGTAGATATATGTTGTCGATTCGAAACCTGTATTTAAATACGTTCTTAAATTTGAGGGGAGAGTTTACCGTATCGGTGGGATAAACATTAAATGTTTGACAGTTACGAAACCCATGAACATTTTGTATAGGAATTTCATTATCGTTATATTTTGGACAATTCACACACTATCTTTAAAAATTATAGCCTATGTGTTATTCTAATGTATAAGCTATATTATTGTAAATTTTCATTAAAATCCATTCGGTAGTTTTTGCGTGAAAGAAGAACAAACATCCATACATCCATACATCCATACATACAAACTTTCGCGTTTATAATATTAGTAGGATTAGACATAGCGTCATCTATTGAGGAACCAAAAAATGCATGAAAGCATGAATGTTACACCAAAACACATTGATTATTTGTGAAACTTTTAATACGTAGACGTAGTCTTCTATACATATAATAAAATCGTAGAATAACCGTGTCTTTACATTGAATATTTTTGCATGAAAATTACACAGAAAACTCAGGAAAAAGGTATAAAACACAAAAATGCAATTTTTGTTTTTGTCTGTTTGTCTGTGCGTTTGTGGGAGCCTCACGCTTAAACCACAGATTAGATTGCAAATCTAAGTACTTTAAAATATTAAGTGATAACCCGAGTAACATTAAGCGTTTATTTCATCAAAATCGACCCACAAAATCAAAAGATATGGAATTTTTAAGTTTAGGAAAAAACTTCCTAATGTATTCTGATGAGTCAGAGCGCCATCTATTGAGAAAAATAAAATGCACGAAAGCATTCAAAATTGTTGAGTTATTTGTGAAACTTTTAATACGTGGCAAAATAAGAGTGATCATTTTATACCTTTTCGTTATTGATCGATACAATCGATCCACAAAATCAAAATATATTGAATTTTTAGTTTAGTAAGAAACTTCCTTATATATTCTGATTAGACAGAGCGCCATCTATTGAGGAATCATAAAATGCATGAAAGCATGAATGTTACACCAAAACACATTGATTGAGTTATTTTTGAAACTTTTAATACGTAGACGTAGCAAAATAAAAGTAAACATTTTAATACCTTATCGTTATTTACCGTTACATACGAGTACCTACGGGCTTCTTATTTAACGTCTTCCGCTGCCAAATATTTTGTCAGTTTACATGGTCGATAGATGGCGTTGCACTGATGACGCGTTTTTCTGAATTGCGGTGTTAAGATTTTCCGCTGGAGAATGACCTCACACAATTTCTAAACACAGTCGTGTTTCGAAGGAATTTCGGTTTGGTCTTTGAAAGGTCTTAAACTGTTAGGGACCACAATTGGTTAAATCTCTGGTGCTGGTTTCGTTTAAAGTGCATTTATCGTAGTCTTTAACTGATTTAGTTTTGCGAAGTTTTGGACGGTTCGACTTGCGGATCAGGCCTGTAGGGTTCCGTACCAAAGGTGCTGTGCTGACGGGACCCTACTGCTAGGCCTCCGCGATTGATTCCGTTTAGAGCAAAGCAACGAACGGTTCGATTTGCGAAACAAGGCTAATAATAATAAATAAAAATCTTATATTTCAGACAGAGTCCATTTTTTGGTTAGTAGTTAGGTTTAGTTTAGGTTAGTAGTTTGGTTTTTTATAATAAGGTATTGTACCAAAGGTGGTCACGGTGACGGGAGCGATCGATTTTGGGAGGCTACTCTCTAAGTCCGAAGTCCGTAGTTTCGGGCTTAGTTGCGGACGTATTCTACTCCGTATCACCTACAGACTTACGATTAGTCCCGAACCCGAACTAAGAATGAATGACAACACGATTTCACAGTAACTGTCAAATCGTGTTATCATTAGTTCTCATTGGTTAGGTGATACGGAGTGGAATATATTTTTTTTTTACAATAGATAGGCATACGTTTGACCACTATCTCACCTGATGGTAAGCGATGATGCGGTCGAAGATGGAGCACGTTTGCCTAGAAGCAACACTTTTGTCTTAAAGACTCCCAGGTTGCCCGCAACTAAGTTTTTAATTCGTGCTAAGTATCAAACGGTTCGATTTGCGAGCCAAGGCAAATTATAGGGTTCCGTGCCAAAGTTGCTAACGGAACCCTTTTTTTTTAATAAGCCACTACTGTCCGTCTTCCTTCGGTTTATGCGTTTTATTTTTGTCTCGCTAATATAAAAAATGTCTTCTAGAAAAAGGTCGAATCTTTCACAATATAGTGAAATTCTTAATCTTCTTAATATATTTAAAACAAAGTCGGGTTTGTTCGAACACTTTTCTAACTCGAGAACGGCTCGACCGATTTTCATAGTTTTTGTGTTTTTGGATTAGTCTTCGTCCGGAATAGCATAATAAGAATTAAAATATAAAAAAAAGAGTAGGTAGGTAGGGTAGGTAGGTAGGATAGGTAGGTAGGGTAGGTAGGGTAAGTAGGGTAGGTAGGGTAAGTAGGGTAGGTAGGGTAGGTAGGGTAGGTAGGGTAGGTAGGGTAGGTAGGGTAGGTAGGTAGGTAGGTAGGTAGGTAGGTAGGGTAGGTAGGTAGGTAGGTAGGTAGGTAGGGTAGGTAGGTAGGGTAGGTAGGTAGGTAGGGTAGGTAAGGTAGGGTAGCTATGGTAGGTAAGTAGGTAGAGTAGGTAGGTAGGGTAGCTATGGTAGGTAAGTAGGTAGAGTAGGTAGGTAGGGTAGGTAGGTTAGGATCGGTAGGTAGAATAGCCAGTTGACGGGAGCGAAGCCGCGCGGGTCAGCTAGTCTTACCATAAATCCAGTTAGATGTGCTGCATTGAGGCCAACTACCACAGTGAGAAGACTAACAGCCCGAGTGACGTCACCAGGTGGCGAATTACATAACGCTATCAATGCTATTGCAGGCCCAAATTCACCTGTAAGGGGTTGGAACATTTGTTTATATTATAGGAGCTGGCATAGCCCCCCGCTGCATTTCATCTTTTTTCAAAGTTGCAGCGCACGATTTAACACTCATTAATGAGTATCTACCCATAAATGCATGCTAGATTGTGCGCTCTCAAAGCCTCGCTTCAAAAAATGGCAAATTCAAAATGACGTTGGGGCCGGGGGCTATGTCACGATAGTTCTATGCCTTTTCCAAATGATAAGAAAAAACAAAAGAATCAAGTTTCTAGAAAACCAGTTTATATCTGGTCAGTTTAAATATAAACAGTTCAAATAATGTGTTAAGATTCAAATAGGAGAGCAAAGACGTACATTGCCCATTCACGTACCAATGGAATTAGAAACTTTTCTGCAGGTATTGAGGCTGATCCAATTTTTTTTCAGACTATAATCGGATATGAAACCACAAGGAAAGCTAAACATATACATCGCGAAATAAGGAAGAGCTGAAAGAACACCATTCTGTGAAAAAATAAGAAGTATTTTAATTAACTTGACTAAATTAGGATAGTCACATTATCAGAATAGAAAAGAACACAAAGATGATGAATGATATAGATATTTATATAGAAGAAGATACGCTAGAAAATATATAATATCAGCCAATTGCTATCCACTGCTGAACGTTAGCCTCCCCCAAAGAGCGCCAACCATCCCGGTCTTGAGCAGTCCGCATCTATCCGCTGCCATACACTTTCTTCAAATAATAGATCCATTGTGCCGCAGAGCGTCACACACTACGTTTGCCCATACGCGGTCTCCACTCTAAAACATGTCTGCGCTATCGACCGTCTATCCATCTGCAGACATTTCCCACTTTCACTTCAGCATGCTGATTCTACGCGCAATATCGGTGACTTTAGATCTGTGGCAAATGATTTTGTTGCAAATTCCATCCACCAGAGAAACCCCGAGCATTGCTCTCTCCATTGCACGCTGAGCAACTTTGAATTTGTGGACCAGGCTTATAGTAAGTGTCCACGTTTCGGCTCCGTAAGTCACTATGGGTAAGACGCACTGGTTATAGAGCCCTGGTCTTAAGGGCCTGTGGGATCGACGATTCATAAATATCACACAAAAGAAGCATCGTAGAAACTCACTGATTTAATATCGACATCGAGCACTTGCTTCATATAAGATGGCATCTCGGTCATGAGAGTCCAAAACCCCCAGTTTTGTCCACAGTGCGCAACAATCAAAGACAAGAAAGGTATGCTCGTTGCTAACTTCTTCCATGGAGTTTTCAATACCTGAACCTGAACACAAAAGACTTCATTTTCTTAAATGTTTAAAACACAACCGGACAAAACAATCTAAACTGGTATACAGGATGTTAAGGGAAGGTGAAGTCATGTGATATGAATCGCACAATCCCACTTTCGCAACGTATCAAAATGCATTTACAAACGTATTTAATAATGGGCACAGCAAAAGAGTGGAACTCTCTGCCTGCGTCTATGTTTCCGAATGCATACAGCCCGAATCTCTTAAAAATTATAGTGAACGAACTTCTTTTGGGTAAGCTCACTCCATCGTTGACATTGTCTCTGTCATCTCTGACCAAGACTAAAGTCAAGAACTAACCCATCTCAAATAAATTCTTCAATATTGCTACGAATATTGAACTCACAAACAGGCACTAAAAATTTAATTGGCTTACCTTTCCGTTATCCGTCTGACCTAGTGAAGTCTGAATGAACAGTTTCTCTTCTAAGCTGATGATCCTCGATTGCTGCGGAGAGTCAGCCCCCAGTAGGATGTAGAACATCACCCAGATGGCAGCCAGGCACCCATTCACGTAGAAGATAGCTGGCCAGCCCCAATAGTCTGCTATGTAGCCTGATGCTATCAGCTGTACGGCTGTTCCAAGCATTGAGCCTACAAATTATTAAAAAAAATTATTGGCTGTGAAATCATCAAATTACCTCCTATTGGGCGGAGCGGGAGGAAGTATCAGGCTCTCTCTGACTAAAACCCACTCAGTTCCTTCAAATGCCCTTTGCGTTCCAAGGTCGCGTAACTTTTTAGAACAAATATCCCCGAATCATCATCTTCCTACCTTGTTACTTGAGGTCAACGCAATACTTCAAGTTTGACTCGGCAAGCTATATTTTTTCATATTTTTTCTTAGATTATAGCAATTATTCTAAGCGCTACTATGGAAATTAGTTTTAACGTTACCTCCATAAATCAAGGTGCCAAGCCTGCCTTTTTCTTCGACCGGAACCCATTTTCCCATAAGATGATGCATTGTTGGATACAAACAACCTTGAGAGAGACCCTGAATACCACGAAGAAGGCAGAGCGCTTTCCAGCCTCCCTGGAAAACAAAATACTATTGAGAGCATGGCTGAAGACAAGTAAATTAAAACATGGTATAGTAGTCGTCGAGCACAGATGAATGCAGCAGTGTGATCTCGCCAATGTACTGAAGTGTACTACGTGAACTCGACAAATGGATGTGCGATTAACGCTTATGCGACAAAACTGTACTGCGACTCACCATAGTTCGAATGCACGCTTGTGCGACACACTGAAGATCGACAACACCCCGACTCAGGGTACCCCGACTCGGATAGGTTAGGTTAGAAGGCTAAGGCGGGAGCGAAGCGGAGCAGTGCTCCCGGCTTAGCCTTCGTGGTTCATCATCTGCCTAGCCTTTTCCCAACTACATTGGGGTCGGCTTCCAGTCAAGCCGGATTTAGCTGAATACCAGTATTTTACGTGGAGCGGCTGCCTACCAGACCTTCACAACCCATTAACTGGGTAACACGGTACTTCATGGCAAGACTGTAGTCAGATTTACTGGCTTCTGACTATCCGTAACGACTGCCAAAGATCTATAAATGACAGCCGGGACCAACGGCTTAACGTGCTTTCCGAAGCACGGAGGAAACTCGATATGTTAAGATGGTCACCCATCCACAGACCAACCTTGGCAAGCGTTGCTTAACCTTGAAGATCGACCCGTGCGGCTGTTATTATCTAGCCACGAGCTCCTCTTCAGCCACGAGCTCCTCTCTTAGCCTTCGTGGTTATTTTTTTTAAACCACACTGAAGATCGGGAGCCCCGCTAAGCGGGGCTCCCGATCTTCAGTGTGTCGCACCAGCGTGCATTCGAACTATGGTGAGTCGCAGCACAGTTTTGTCGCATAAGCGTTAATCGCACATCCATTTGTCGAGCTCACGTAGAACACTCAATGTACGGTGGGCGAACGCAACTTGCAAGCCTAATAGTCGATGAGCATTGACTGACGATCAATAACGTGAAGCGTCTGAGCTATCGTCAAACCAACAAATAGAGAGTGTGCACGACTCGTGCCGGTTATTATTTTGTTACATTTTAATATTAACTGGATAGCACTGACTTGAACAATGCAAAAGAACAATAAAAATCTCGTAAACTATTCTTTTTATTCAACTGCCCTATGTCCCAATTAAAAGTCAGTGCTGTTCCACGTTCTAATCACTAAGCGAAGGTCAACCACTTTAAACAAGAAAATCTGTACGATAAGAACTTACAGTGCATAAAACAATGAAAAACCACTTCTTTCTTACATGATGTGCTCCATAAGGTGTTAACAGCGACACTGCTGAGTTGACAGCGATGGCTATTGTGATGAGGATCATGCCACCATACTTGGCAGCCAGTATTCCACTGGGAATCTGCAGCACTATGTACCCCCAGAAAAAGGAGGAAAAGACAACACTTTGAGTCTGCATGTTCCAGTCAAATGTCTGTAGGGAAACAAATAGGTGAGAAACAAAAAAAGTGCAATAACGAAGGTCTTGTGGCCAAGTTTAAACAGCCGCATGGCTCGACCTTCAATCAAAGTCAAAGTCAAATGATTTATTTCAACTATACCAGTAAAGGCACTTCTGAACGTCAAGGTAAAGCAACAGTTGCCTAGTTTGGTCCGTGTGTGAGAAAGCATTTGTAAATTAGTGAGATCGCTCCGAGCCTCAAAAAGTACATACATAATGCTGCAAGAGTACTGGTTGACATTTGTAGACCTTTGGCAGTAGTTAAGGCAAATCAGAAGCTCAAAAAACTGATGACCAGTCTTACCAATGGGTTTTGGTTGGGTTGAAAAACTTAAATTATCTGGTATTCAGCTGCATCCAATTAGGCTGGAAGCTGACCTCAACAAGGAAAAATGTAGGTAGATTAGTTTTCAAGAAGAAGAAAAAAAGTAACTTAAACCACACTTACGTCTGATCTGCGCTTATCTGTCATGGCAACTATGGCCACACTGATGTTGACTCTCATGGCGATGCTGAGCACCATTGCTAAGAACAACATTAACCCTTGCAGGTGTCGGATCCCAAAGATCTTATCTAAAAATATGAATGGATATAATTCTTGGGAGCTTTTAAAACTCTCAATAAGGAACGTGCACAGCGTTGACTATGCCATCCTGTGTTGCGTATTTGAAGCTTTAACTTTAAGAATACTTGACATTGACGCTTCTGTGCTGCCACTAATAGTTCCTGCACACTCCGTTTAGGGGAACATGCAGGAAGTAGACTGTGCCATCTTTTTTTTTTAAGTATGGGAGTTCATCAAATGACTCCTCCCGCTCTGGGTGTAGCAGAAAGGAGTATCAGACTCTTACTGACTAAAATCAAACCATCCGTGTTCTTCTTAATGCCCTTTGCGTTCCAGAGCCGCTGTCAGCATAGAAGACTGTACCATCTAGCATTGCAATTTCGAAACTTAAAAGTAAAATATACTTGATAATGTAATTTTTGTGCTGCCACCTATAGTTTCTGTATGTTTCGTATACATCATCGCACTGGCAACATTTGTTCCACCCGCTGCTGAGATCTCCTCTTTTATGTACTACGCTTTTCTAGTCTGTGCGAATTTCATCCTTTATTCCTTTCAATGCTAGGTGTCTATTCATCTTATTAAAACCCTTCCATCTCTTACTTTTACCCAGTAACGAGAGGACACTCAAGATAGTGGGCCTACTATGACCTGTATGCGCCTTCATACTACACCATTGTGAAAAGAGGATAATGCTATATGTCTTGTATAGTTTCCTCTTTCTCTCACAGTTGAACCATGGTGGTTTTTGGACGTTAAAATAAATTAAGCCCCCGATGGTTAGACGTATTATGTCACCATATCAGCCGAAAGACCTCCACTGCTGGACATAAGCCTCCCCCAAGTGTCGCCACAACAACCATCGGCTACTAGCGACCTTCACCAGGTCATCGGTCTATCTTGTGAGAGGCCTTCCAAGGCTACGTCTTCCGATACGCAGTCGCCAATCCAGAACTTTTCGGCTCCTTCAATCACCAGTTCTGCGAGCAATTTGCCCTGCCCACTGCCACTTCAGTTTGGCGATCCTTCGGTGACATTATTTAACTACCTATAAAGCTTCTCTGCAGTAACACAAAACATCGCGGTACATTGTAACTTACGAAACTTGGATGTGGTATATACACACAGCACTATGTCCATGTCTATACTTACTGCGACACATCTGAGACACTGCAACTAATAACAATCCGATAAAGCTTTCGATCCATGGACGTTCTGATTCTGCACATAAAAATCTATATTTTTTAGTCCGGTCATCATATTAAATTATCAAGTGACACATAAATTTGCATTCACCCCTGCTCAAAAAGAATAAAGCTATGTATTTTATGGAAAGTCCTAATAAAATCAAAAACCATGTTATAATAAACCAGGAACTGTCTCGGTTAACATGACGCTCAGTGACGGATAAAAGTATACACGTCAGTAAGTTACTTATTTTTAAAACTGTACAGGAATATTCAAGTAGGTTTTAGTTCTTCTTGCAACATTTTTTTTTGCAATAATTTTGCTTTTTAGGGTTCCGTACCCAAAGGGTAACCAACGGAACCCTATTACTAAGCCTCTGTGGTCGTCCGTCCGTCCATCGGTTGGTTTGTCAGCGGGCTGTATCTCAAAAACCGTAGGTAGAAAGTTGAAATTAAGTTAAATTAAAAGATAAAGGGGCTCACATACTAGGAACGTGTTATTTTCGGATTATGGTACGGAACCCTTCGTGTGAGAGTCCGACTCGCACTTGGCCGTTTTTCATTCACAAGCTGCTATGATGTGACCACTTTAGGAACAAATTCTTCTTGTAGCAAAATAATTGTCATGACGTCAACATTAATTTGGTATACATTTTATTTATGAGTATTTACAAAATTCACATAATTACAATATTCATAACAGTAGTCATTTTAATTGTTTCTTATACTACTTTCTCAGCCTTCTTCTCTTCTCCTAAAACAAAAATATGGAATGTTATTAAATTAGAAAGAAAAATGAAGATTGTGTTGAATAGTTTCTACAGAATAACAGTGATTAAATAAATAATTTTGAGCTTTGGCAAATACATGTATAAAACAACGATTTTTTTAATGTCCCTCGAAAATAATCACATTTCCGAATACAAAAGAATGCTAATCATAGCACACCAAAAAAAAAAAGATATAAATAAAATCAATCTTATTGCATTCCGCAATCTCTTCCATGCGATATCTGTACTAATATTATTTTATTAAATAAATTATAATATAAATTTATAAAGAGAGAAAGTTTGTGAGTTTGAGAGTTTGTGAGGTCGTTGGGGATAATCTCTGGATCTACTGAACCGATTATGAAAATTCTTTTACCAATAGAAAACCACGTTATTTGTGAGTGTCATAAGCTATAATGTATCAACCCGAAAAATACTACCCAACGAAGTGGGCACAGGTCAGCTAGTTAAAAGTAAAATAATAATTATAATTATAAATGCAAAGAGCAATTCATAGAAATATGACGACTGACGAATCACGAAGTTTGCCGAGGGAAATTAAGAAAAAAGTTGTACTGTACTAACATATCCTAAGTTTATTTAGCAATGTGAATATAATAATTTTGTTTATTTCTCACCTGCAGCAATTTCTTTGGTATCGGCTTCGTTCCAGGACTGGCGGTTGCTGGTGCCGAAGATGACGAAGAACGTGTTGCTGACGATGTAGACGGCGGAAGACACGTAGAATACTTGATGCCATTGAGTCGGGTCGGTCTAGAACATCAATTTTAGATACGGTAGGTGCCAGATATACTTTCAATAAAAAATATTGAACTTTCCCAAATAGCCCTTCGTAGATACCCGAACAATAACTTAAGAATCGTTTTTTGTTACTATAGAACATAAAGGACCACGATAGAAGTCGATTCACAGCTTTATGTATTCATTTGTTTTTGATATTACGAAAATCAATGAATGTATGTGGGTCAATGACCGTTACAGCACATTTATCTGGTGTCTACCATAAATATAGGGAAACTATCACACGTGCCCTTGAAATTGCATGATTCTGGAAGGCATGTGTTCAGGTTATGTCACGAGACTGACTGTCACTTTGCCTAAGATAATGGCCATGTACTCTATGCTACTTAAATTATTCTCATTATGACCTCCGTAATGGGAACAATTTTAGTAGTATAGAGATAATATAATAACATCGTCTTTCCCTACCTCATCCTGGAGTATAAGTCCAGCAAGTAAAGGAGCGATGATAGCAATGATGTTTGCGAAGAAGTTGGTGATACCCATCATAGTGCCCGCGAAGTTCGGAGCCATGTCGATGTGCACCAGCTGTAAGAAGGAAACTATTTTAGTTCGAGTTTCATTCGAGGCATTAATAAACGATTGTTGCATCGAGCAAAAAGTGACTTTTGCGAAGTTCATAATCTGCTTTTCTTTCAACTACCGAATAAAGAGCCGAAGTCAAATAAAGTAGAAACAATTTATTTAGAAAAAATAATAGCAATATTCGAACAACGCGCCAAAGAAACCGAAAAAGGTTGTGATTCGATTCGCGCCACTTTATTTTTTTTGGCCAGTCTGGTGTTCCCTGGAATAAAAATAGCGCTGATTGGCTGGTATAAATCTAGTTGGCCATGCATCCATAACTGCACTGTTTTACTCTGAAGCAGTAAAGAGCTGCTTTGTTCTTACTATTTAGGGTAGTTATGATGAAATTATAGCGTAGTTAGAAGAAAAGGAATATTCTTTACTAGCTTACCCGCGCGGCTTCGCTCCCGTCAACTGGCTACTCTACCTACTTACCTACCATACCTACCTACCATACCTACCTACCATAGCTACCCTACCTCACCTACCTTACCTACCTACCCTACCTACCTGCCTACCTACCCTACCTACCTGTCTACGACTGTTGTTTTGGAAGTCGGTTACATTTTTTGTAAAAAAGTTTTTTATTTTTCACTTTTTAGTGGTACCTGCGTACCCATTCACAGCGTACCGGCGTGATGTTATGTTATGAAAATAAAACTTACTAAGTGCTTTCGATGTAAAGGTCTCGTCAATACGAATGAAATAAGCCCAAACACTTGGTAGTTCCTACATACCGATGTGGAGTTCCCTTGACTCTCTGTCGTCTCCATCATCAGGTCTGATCCAAACTTTCATTCTTTTGTAGTATCACCCGATATATACACGAATATCAAGTTCTTACCAAATACGTGCCTACAATTTTCGAGAGTTGCCCTCGATTTCTCAGGGTTTCCATCATCAGATCCTGACGTGGTGGCAATGGGACCACACGGAAAGCACCAGCTTTCAAATAAAAACAGAATCATGAAAATCGGTTCATCCAGTCGGTTAATATGAGGTAACAAACATAAAACAAAAAAAATACAGTCGAATTGATAACCTCCTCCTTTTTTTTTTTTGAAGTCGGTTAATAAACTGAAGGAAGACGGACAGCGGTGGCTTATTAATAAATAGGGTTCCGTTAGCAACCTTGGTACGAAACCCTAAAAATCGACTTGATTCGCACGTATCAAGATCGTACGCGAAGGCTTAAATAATAGGGTCCCATTAGCAACTTTGGCACGGAACCCTATAATTTGCCTTGGCTCGCAAATCGAACCGTCTGATACTTAGCACGAATTAAAAACTTAGTTGCGGGCAACCTGGGAGTCTTTAAGACAAAAGTGAATAGGTTGCTTCTAGACAAACGTGCTCCATCTTCAACCTCATCATCGCTTACCATCAGGTGAGATAGTGGTCAAACGTATGCCTATCTATATTAAAAAAAAAATCTACTCCGTATCACCTAACCACAGAGAACTAATGATAACTCGATTTGACAGTTACTGTGAAATCGTGTTGTCATTCATTCTTAGTTCGGGTTCGGGATTAATCGTAAGCCTGTAGGTGATACGGAGTAGAATACGTCCGCAACTAAGCCCGAAACTACGGACTTCGGACTTAGAGAGTAGCCTCACCAAAATCGATCGCTCCCGTCACCGTGACCACCTTTGGTACAGTACCTTATTATTATTAGCCTTGTTTCGCAAATCGAACCGTTCGTTGCTTCGCTCTAAACGGAATCAATCGCGGAGGCCTTAGAACTAGGGTCCTGTCAGCACCTTTGGTACGGAACCCTACAGGCCTGATCCGCAAGTCGAACCGTCCAGTACTTCACAAAACTACCGAGTTCTAAATCAGTTTCAGACTCTACGATAAAAGCACTTTAAACGAAACCAGCACGACTCAGATATTTAAGCAATTTTGGCCACTATTCGTTTAAGACCTTCCAGAGACCAAACCGAAATTCCTACGAACTACGACAGTGTATAATAATCGTGTGAGGTCATTCTCCAGCGGAAAATCTTAACACTGCAATTCAGAAAAACGCGTCATCAGTGCAATGCCATCTATCGACCATGTAAACTGACAAAATATTTGGCAGCGGAAGACGTTAAATAAGAAGCCCGTATGTAACGATAAATAACGATAAGGTATTAAAATGTTTACTTTTATTTTGTTACGGCTACGTATTAAAAGTTTCACAAATAACTCAATGAATGTGTTTTGGTGTAACATTCATGCTTTCATGTATTTTTTGGTTCCTCAATAGATGGCGCTCTGATTGATCAGAACACAGTAGGAAGTTTCTTACTAAACTAAAAATTCAATATATTTTGATTTTGTAGATCGATTGTAACGATAAATAACGAAAAGGTATAAAAATGGTCACTTTTATTTTGCCACGTATTAAAAGTTTCACGAATAACACAACAATTTTGAATGCTTTCGTGCATTTTATTTTTTCTCAATAGATGGCGCTCTGACTCATCAGAATACATTAGGAAGTTTCTTCCTAAACTTAAAAATTCAATATCTTTTGATTTTGTGGGTCGATTTTGATGAAATAAACGCTAAATGTTACTCGGGTTATCACTTAATATTCTTAAGTACTTAGATTTGCAATCCAATCTGTGGTTTATGCGTGATGCTCCCACAAACGCACAGACAAACAGACAAAAATTTCAAAAATTGCATTTTTGAGTTTTATACCTTTTTCCTGAGTTTTCTGTGTAATTTTCGTGGAAAAATATTCAATGTATAGACACGGTTAGTCTACGATTTTATTATATGTATAGATTATTATCATTGTAGTCTTTGTAGTCATATGATTTTAAGGTTCCTTGATGTGTTCCATGTTAGTGTGTCTTTTGTTTTCTTTCTTGTAACTTCATCCATTGTTCTCATTGTGTTAAAACTTAAATCTAAAAAAGGTTTATCTTCAAACCTTCAAACAAACGATTAGCTATAGATTTTTATTTTAAAGAAGATTTGTTTCTGGTTCACACTCTATGATTTTAATCAATAACAAAAATTGAATATAAATAATGCAAAAAATTAAGCACTTTGGTATTTACCATAAATCCCGTCATGTGTCCAGCATTGAGTCCAACTACTAAGGTAAGAAGAGTCACAGCCATCACGATGTTGCCAGGAGGGACGTAGCACAATCCTATCAGTGCTAACCCTGGACCATATTCACCTGAAAAATGTATGACATAGAAATTATTATTGTTGTTTTCCTCCGTTGGTACCAAGAAACATAGCTGCTGCTGGGTAATCCGATACATGAATTAGGAATTTGAGGTTATTTGGCGGCTTTTTGAACAACACACTCTATATCGAAAATTGCAAAGATTAAATTCCATTGTAACTCTTAGTATTTTGGTCTTTTTAATTTAATACAATTAGGCGTTGGTTGCCATGTATTGAAATTATCTCGAATTACTTTGGTAAATGTGTTTTCAATACGCTTTAGCTTCTAACCCACCGTTTTTAGGTACGAAATAAAGAATATTTCACTGCCTCGTGGAAAACTGCGTTGAGTACCCGCACTGCGAGCCGGGCTACCACCAAAAATACGAGCCCCGCGAAACAAATTGGCGAGTCATTTCTAACAAAAATTAGAACAATAAAAGAGATATTAATGATGATGGTTTAATTGAAGAACTCACCAATACAACTGGAAAGTTTTCTGCACCAAGTAATGCTGAGCCACTTCTTCATTAGAAAGTAATCAGACAAAAATCCGAAGGGAAAACTCAGCAAGTACATCGCCAAGTAAGGAAGAGCCGACATGAGGCCATTCTGAAAACATTCAAAAGCAAATAACAATCATCAAATCTAAGCGCTGATCGAGTTCTTTCGTTGATAATAGTAAGTCAATTTATATCTTGCTTTGATCTTGTAAAATACTGTAATCTTTTGAACTCACACCTAAATTAACATTATTTTGAACTCACCGCTTTAATATCAACCCCAAGGACTTGCTTCATGTACGAAGGCATCTCAGTCATGAGGGTCCAGTAACCCCAGTTGTGTCCACTGTGAAGCACGATCAGCGAGATGAAAGACAGACTCGTAAATAACTTCTTCCAAGGAGTTGGTAGTCTCTGAATGAAAGCAAATAAAACTACATGAGACATTGTAAACCAAAAATCGACTAAGATAGTTATACAAGCTATGACTAGGCCAAAAAGGGCACATCATCATTGGGCATGCTTTTCAGTTCACCAATTATTACCTAATCAACCATCTTCAGAAGAAACACTTGTTAGCTAGGATTGTTTACTCCTCATGGTATTTCATACAAAATGGTAAATCCTTATACTTCAAAATGAATGAACCGATTCTGATTAATTATAAAGAATTACATTTTGTAATTAAACGATTAGAATTTTCAGAGAAAGCTAAAATAAAGTTAAAGGGCAAAGCAAACTTGTTTGCTAAGCCCAGGCCTCATAGTAATTCTAAGTAAGTTGCAGTATTTTTTGTCTTAAATTGCTGTCATTAAAACAACATCTAACCTTCTGCTCTCCGATCTGTCCGAGTGACGTCTGTATATACAGTTTCTCTTCATTGCCAATCATTTTTGATTTCTGCGGTGAATCAGACCCCAGGAACACGTAGATCATCACCCAAATTGCGCCAAGCGCTCCGTTTACGTAGAAGATGGCCGGCCATCCCCAGGAATCAGCAATGAAGCCTGATAGCATCATTTGTAGTGCTGTTCCAAGTGTAGGACCTAGAAAATATAAAGAATAATTGAAATATGTAGCTGATGTTTATAACAGGTATTAACAAAATATAACTGTGTTAAATGATAGAGAGACTGGTAAAAGCTGTTCATATTAAACATACTCATTTCTGCCTTAAAACGTACCTCCATATATCAAAGTCCCAAGACGGCTCTTTTCCGGCAACGGAACCCATTTGCTTATCAGACAGTGTGTCGCTGGGAATAAGCAGCCTTGAGACAGGCCTTGAAGGACACGACAGGCGCACAAAACTTGCCAGCCTCCCTGAAAAAGTATATTTTAAATGTGCAAAAAGAGATAGACGATGCAATAGGGTAATATTATAACGATCTGCGGGTCTAAAAAGGCCACTTTAGCATAATCAGAAAGCAAATGACGCTACCCGTCACTGTCAAATTTTCCAAATCAACCTTGAACCTAATGCGTTAGCGATAAAGATGAAGATTAAATTTGACAGATTGTTGTGTGGTTCATATTATGATTCTCCTAAAGTGGCCTTTTTAGCTCACCTGATTTGTCTAAGGCGTTTCATTGCGTAAAATATAAAAAGTTGTTGCTGAACTTGAGCATTACGGACTGAGCAAACCAGCGTTAAGCTTTGTTTAATGTTAGTACCTGGATGACCGGGCTTTGTTCGGTATTTTTTACGTTTTCTAAATCTGAAACCTACCTTCAGATTATCTTCTAATATATAAAAATCTCGTGTCATGGTGTGTGTAGTTACCGAACTCCTTCGAAACGGCTCGAGCGATTTTCATGAAATTTTGTGTGTATTTTCGGTAAGTAGGAATTTTTTTTATTTAGCAAAACAACTTTTGCCGAGTTGCTCGTTTAAAGGTATTAGATTTCAAAAATAGACTGCAATAAGTTAAAAAATAGTGTTAATTCGTCGGGATTAAACGTGTACATGAGGGTACCTTAAGGCTCAATTTTAAGTCCTTTCTTATTTTTAGTTTATAAATCAATTATTTACCCAATTTATAGTTAACGAATATGGTATCGTTTTTCAACGATACTTCTTTAATTTTGAATTTTAAAAAACGGACTGATAAACCTGATGACTTGAATAACGCTGCAATGCAGGTTCAACATTCACTGCTAATAATTTAGTTTTAAGTACAAACAAAAAAACGAAGTGTACGAGATTTTTTCTTTTTTAGAAGTATTAAATAGTGTTGTAGTGATTGTAGCATATTATTGAATAAAGATAACCTAAAAGTAGGATCGGCAATTCAGCTTATGACCAATAACGCCAAGCGATATATCGTTGAAAGAGATTTTTTAATCCTACTAATATTATAAACGCGAAAGTTTGTATGTATGGATGTATGGATGTATGGATGTTTGTTCTTCTTTCACGCAAAAACTACCGAATGGATTTTGATGAAAATTTACAATAATATAGCTTATACATTAGAATAACACATAGGCTATAATTTTTAAAGATAGTGTGTGAATTGTCCAAAATATAACGATAATGTAGTTCCTATACAAAATGTTCATGGGTTTCGTAACTGTCAAACATTTAATGTTTATCCCACCGATACGGTAAACTCTCCCCTCAAATTTAAGAACGTATTTAAATACAGGTTTCGAATCGACAACATATATCTACAATATTCGGATAATGGCGTATTTTAGATTTGTAAAATGTAGAATAATGTCAGTTATGAAAAAGGATTGACATATATTTTGGTTGTCAAATATTTATGCGTGCGTTCAGAAATGTATTTATATTGAACGAATATGAATAAATTCGTATCATGATAAAAAAAAAACAAAAGTAGATAACTCGTACATCGGTTAACCTGATAGGAATTGTGGCAATTTGATGTAGATGAAATCAACTTATTACTTAATGCAGATACCCGTAATGCCATCTATTGACACAAACAGTACTTACGACAGCATGAGAATTACGTCAAAACATATTTTAAGTCTTTAAATATTTTGACAGTTCAACTTCAGATTCCATAGATGGCGTTTCGCATTTGACCTCATGTTTTTTATCGCAGTGTTATTAATATTAGAATATTCGTAAACAGGCGTGCGCTTACATTTGCTAAGCTTAACTTGAGTTGCTTAATAATGAATCTCTACGGGCCTAGGGCCAGGGGTCACGTCATACCACCTTCGAGCAGCTGGCGAAGTCCCATGATAGAGGAGTCGCGAAAAGATTTGAATTAGATTGGCTAATCGGATGTCTAACTGTGTTCTAAAAACTTAAAAAGTAGTTTCTTAACGAAAAAAATAAAAATTTCTGACGGCACACACCATAATCAAGAAGACAATTAGGCTATTTTGGAAGATAGCCTGTGTTGTTCCGTTGCTTCAGCATTCGTTTATTTCTTCCCTGTTCGGGGAACCCACCGACCAAGCAGACCATCAATACGGATAATAGTGACAAATGTTTTTGGGAAAAAATAAGGAGAATATTTCCATGAAAGCGTCCATGGAAATAAATGATAAATATCATCTGATTAAGTTCTATAATTTGTATTAACATATTTAATTTCTATAACATGTTGCAAAGGCACTCGGCTGAAAGTCACATATAACTAACCAAATTCCCAGTGAGCCCATGATACGTCATGACCATTTCAGGGCCAGAAATTATCTGTTACAGGCACAGGATTTACAGTGGAGGGTGCACCCTCCAGTGCATCATGGCATTGATTCCCGGCAATGACGCCAGAGGCGGACTCGCGTAGAGAGTTTTCGAGATGGTAGTGCTGGAGCCGTACCCACTTCTCCTTCTGCTTCCCAACGTGAACAAATCCTCGGAATGTTGAGGTCGCTCCGCGAAACCTATGGCGCACCCAGGAGGCTTCTGTGTATTTGGGCGGAGGAAGGCCGGCTAAGCCAGGTGTCCTACGCACAACGGAACGGATGAGAGTCTAAATGCGGATAACGGAGTCTCAACTCTAATTTACTCTATCTGTTGCGGGGGTAGACTTCTCTTCTGGTTGGTTTTCCCATCTCCAACCTCATGTAGCTCTATCGCGTGTTAACAACCCTAAGAACTTTCTTCAACATCGTGTCGTGTCGTGTTTGTTATCGTTAAAACGTTTCTCATTACAAAAATTACTAGGGCTGGTCGGCGTTTTGAATAGAAGCGGTGATACACCCAATGCCTTGCATAACAGTCTTCCGAATTCCTAATTCTAAGAGCAGTCAAGCAATGCTAGATGTTGACTGTTCGTATATCTCATCTTAGCGACATCATTTTACTATCCGAAATACACGCGAACGAAGTCGCGGGCAACAGATAGTAATTTATAAAATTTAATTGTAAAGGGGTGGGATCCTGGTGTCCTGAAACACATCCCTCGAGCATGGCTTAGGCACCAGTCTCCCACACGTATATACTTACCTGAATTATGTATGGTATCTGTCCTATGTAAAATAATTTATGTAAATTGTAGTGAAAAATAAAGTTTAGCCTATATTAAAAGAAAAAATGTGGCTTTTCTTGGAATCTATACTACTATTAGCTAACCTGACAAACGTTGTTTTGCCATATAAATAAAAAAACTAGCCTACGACCTATTCTCAGTCCTACCAAGTAAATTAGTCACGCCGTTTCGGAGGAGTTTTTTCAGAAACCCTGTTACACGAGATTTTTATATTATATTAGAAGAAGATTGTATTAGATTACATAGCTAAAAAGTTTGTTTGTTTCTTAGAACGCCCTAATTTCAGGAACTACTGGTTGGAATTGAAGAATTACTTTAGTGTTAGATACGCTTTATCGAAGAACGCTAAAGGCTATATAATATCACGCTACGAACAATAGGCGCGGAGCATAAAGGAAAAATGTGGCGCAGACGAAGTTGCGCGGGTCAGCTAGTTCTCTATAACTTTAACTATGGTAGCAAATCTCAAATCCCTGTGGAAAAAAATGGCCAAGTCAAAATAAATAATTTAATGAAAAAAAAAATGATAAAGGTAACAATATTTTTTTGGTTTTATAGCTAAATCCACATCGTGTGCAGGTTCTGTAATAGCCAGGTGAAAAACATTTTAAGCTGGAGTTCATCTCATGTCAATTCCATTAAGCCCAAACACGACTAGATCATCATGAGAAACATTTATTCTTATCTTCGTCTAAAGCCTTAACTATCTGTACCTATGTACATATCTTATCGTGAATACGTGGCTGGCAAACAAATGAACCGTGCCCCTACCACGCCCTCTTCGAGTACCTACTGATATAAAATCATTCACACTCACATAATAAGCTGCAATAGGTATCACAAGAGACACGGTTGAGTTGACAGCCACACAGATCGTGATGAGGATCTTGCCACCGAACCTGGCAGCCATCTCCCCGCAGGGGATCTGCAGCACTATGTACCCCCAGAAGAAGGACGATAGAATGACAGATTGAATCTGCATGGACCATTCGAATGACTGAAACAGAGAAATGATGTCATCATTTAAGCATGTAGTTTTACATTTTAAAAAACATAGATATTGTCTTGGGATTAGTTCTTGTATTGCAAATTTGAAGCAAATAATATTCCGTAAGCTCTTCTTGTATTCTATAGTTTGACAGATATCATGCTAAAGTAAATCTGGTTTACAATAACGAAACTAGCTCAAAATAAAATTTCAAGTTAGCGCCAGTGATGCAGATTTCTTGAACTTTCGATGGATGTCATTTTTAACCGACTTCTTTCAAAAAGGAGGAGGTTCTATGTTCGTTTGTACATTTTTTATGTATGTTCACTGATTTCTTCGCCAGTTGTGGACCGATTTAAAAAAATATTTTTTTATTTGAAAACCTATAGCTCCGAGATGGTCTCATTGTTATTGATCTGGGGATGGTGGGACCAAGGGTTGCTTCTTCTTTGTTGGTGACAAATGAAAACATTGATAAGGCTAATATGGGAGGAAAGAAATGTATTACAAAGGGATTGTTACTATGAATTGTGTATGGAAAAACTAAGAAACATAGATTTACCGTCTGAATTAGGAAAGTGTTGTCATCTTTTTTTTGTCAAGATGTGAGTCACAGATCTATTATTGATAATTTGTATGTAAGGTTAGTGACATCCCTTTGGGAACCGGCAGAAGGTAGTTCTGGTTCGGTGAGTGATTGTAAGAGACGGCGTGCAGTGATAGGCTGGAATAAGTATGTTAGAGAGGCGCATGGAGATGCAAGGAAGGCTTTTCTGAACTGGGTGTGGCATGGAAGACCTCGGAATGGTAGGGTATATGAGGAAATGAATGAGACGCGCAACGTGTTCAAGCAAAGGTTGAAATACTGTCAGGATAATGAGGATCAAATCAAAATGAACATGCTAGCGACTGAGCATGGCCGCAAACATTTCCAAAACTTCTGAAAATCCACTCAGCGATTAAACCCAAAGCCTACAGTTCCAGTCAGCGTGGGTGGTGTTGAGAAACATGAGGAGATTGCGGACATGTTCAGGAGGCATTTTGCGGTAGCTCCAGTTCAGGTGGAGGAACAGGTACGTGTCGCTGGGGACGTCATGTCTGGAGAGCCAAACAATATCTCGGCCCGAGAGATAAAGGATATTATTAAATCTATGACTAGAGGCAAATCCCCTGGACATGATAGCCTAAGCATTGAACACTTTCAGTATGCTGGCCCACATCTTCCTAGGATCCTATCCATGTTTTCAACTTTTGTGTGAGGCATTCCTATCTACCTGTGGACCTGATGAGGACGATAGTTGTGCCTATAGTTAAGAGTAAAACTAAAGATGCGTCAGACAAGGACAACTATAGATCAATTTCGTTAGCCACTGTGACGGCTAAGGTGCTTGACCGTGTGTTTGAGCGTAGGATAAGTGCCCAGCTCAAACCACATGATGCTCAGTTCAGTTTACGAGCCGGGTTGTCCACTGAGACTGCTATTCTGGCGCTTAAGCACACGGTTAAGTACTATACTGATAGGAATACTCCTGTGTATGCTGCTTTTCTGGACCTTTCCAGGGCGTTTGACCTGGTAAATTATAATATCCTGTGTTCAAAATTGAGACAGAATACCATACCTCATGAGTTGGTTAATCTCCTTGAGTTTTGGTATAACCACCAAATTAACCAGGTCAGATGGTCGGGTGCATTGTCTGGTGAGTATGGGCTGGAGTGTGGCGTGAGGCAAGGTGGCTTAACCTTCCCAGGCCTTTTCAGCCTATACGTCAATCAGCTGGTTGAGGAGCTCAGCAGCACTGGAGTCGGATGCTCTATTGATGGCAAGGTCATTAATAAATTATGCTGATGACATGGTGCTGCTGAGTCCTTCGATTGATGCACTCAGACGGTTGCTTGGGGTGTGTGAACAATACGCCACGGCCCATGGACTCCTGTACAATATCACGAAGAGTGAGGTCATGGTTTTTCGTGTTGGTTCCAGAAAACCTAAGTCGGTTCCTCCAGTCTTCCTTTATGGGGAACCACTTAAGAGAGTGTCTCAATTTAAATACCTTGGGCACGTTTTGAATGAGGATCTGACTGATGATGATGATTTGGAGAGAGAGAGAAGAGCATTGTCAGTTCGATGTAATATGTTGGCCCGCAGGTTTGCTAGGTGTACTAAAGAAGTGAAAATTACACTGTTTAAGGCATACTGCCAGACTTTTTACACCTGCAGCCTGTGGATCAAGTATACGCAGAAGGCCTACAACGCTCTTCGTATTCAATATAATAACGCCTTCCGAGTGCTGCTGGGGCTTTTACGGTTCTGTAGCGCGTCGGGCATGTTTGCTGAGGCAGGCATAGATAGTTTTGAGGCTATCATGCGCAAAAGGGCGGCCTCCTTGATGCGTAGGATACGTGGGAGTCCCAACAGCATCCTAAGCGTTATTGCTGAGAGACCGGACTGCCCTTTCCTGGCGCACTGGTCCCGTAGGCATGCCTGCTGGCCCGGTGCAGAGGGAAAGTTTATGAATTAAACTTTTTTGATTAATTTATTTTGTTTAAGGTTACTAACATAGTTGTAAGTTTTTTTGTTACTAACTCATTATTGATTTTTAATTATGTCCGAAATAAATGATTATTATTATTATTATTGTCACCAAGTCAACATCGAAAGCAACCCTCAAATTTAATCGGCACATACAATGTTTTTCATATACTTTCTAACGCAATTAATTTGGCTTTTGTGCCTGATCATCATCATTTCATGTTGCTGAGCTGATGATGGAAAGCACAAGTTAGGATCTGATGATGGGATCCCAGGAAAATGTTTGTTCAGAGATATTTTCGCCAATTGTCAAACGATTTAGATGCTTTTTTTTAGAAGAATATTTTTCCAAACTTGTCCCATTTCAATTTGGTGACGATCTGATGAAGAACTTCGGAGGTAGGCAACGGAACTCTTCAATAAATGATAGCAAACCTCCCGGGGTTGCTGAAATTGCATGTCTGTTCATTATACTAGTAAAAAGTGAAATATAAAAAACTTTTTACAAATAAAAGTACAACCGACTTCCAAAAACAAAACACTACAAAGTCGTATTTTTTTTTGTGAAAAAGTTTTTTATGGTTATGAAAGCAACTATGCGTGGTTCAACACGATCTTGGACGGTGTTTTGTCATAGTAATAGCATACAGTTTCTCATCTATATCTACACTAATATTATAAAGAAGAAATATTTTCAAACTTTCCAAACTATATGTATACCTTCATAATGATTTTTTTCTTTCTTCTTTCTTTGTTTGAATTGAATAGGTTCCGAAACTACTGGACCGATTTGAAAAATTCTTTTAGCATTGGATAGTTACATTATCAGGGAGTAACATAGGCTAATATCTCCGTACTCCCACGGGAACGGGAACTACGCGGGTGAAACCGCGTGACGTCCACTAGTTCATTATAATAATATTATTACTTCATAATGTAATCGATCAACCTGCGAACAATATGAGTTTCATCATTCTTATCACAAACTTTTCCACCGCACGTACCACTCTATCTATTCTACAGTATGTCATTCATAACAAACACTTGAATCTTAATATTTTTCAGATCAATGTCAGTTATAAATCAAATCTAATCTACCACTTGATATTTTATCTGCCACTGACTGTTTGAATCATCTTCTATTATCTCTGACTTATCCATATTATTTGGTATCATTTTGATGAAGCAACTTCTGTTACCCAACAAGGGCTCATTAATACCTACCAACATTTTATTGTTTTTTATGTTTTTATATGCAAATTCCATTCGCACGTTTCATGTTCATTTCAAATAGCACAATCGACAAGTGAAACAATATTTAGGGGAAGGACTTTCTTTTCCGTTTTTAGGGTTCCATCCTCAAATACTAACCAACGGAACCCTATTACTAAGCCTGCGCTGTCTCTCTGTCCGTTCAGCCGTCTGTCTGTAGGCGGGCTTAAACTTAAGAACCGTAATAGGTAGACAGTTGAAATTTTCACAGAGGGTGTATTTCTTTAACCGCTATAATAAAAAAATGATTTAATTAAAAATTAAAAGGCGTTGCCATAAAAGAATCGTGATATTTTCGGTTTATGGTACGGAACCCTTCGTGTGAAAGTCCGACTCGCACTTGGCTGGTTTTTATAACCCTTTATCTGTCCCAGTTAGATATGTTCTCACATTTTCATAAATTAACATATTTTTCAGTTCAATATAATGTGGAAGTGTGTCAAGTGACTGTTCTAAATGTCTAATGTTGAGAGGTTAGGTTATAATATATTTTTGAGGTAGCGGTATTTGTTAAGACTAATCCAGACCTATTTATCAGAGTGACATTTTATAACAAACGAGCTCGACCACAGAACAATAACTTGTGCGTAAAAAGGTCCCACACAGCATTGTTGCAAAAAAGTGTTTTCTGTATGGCACCAATCATTTACAACCACATACCTAGTTCAATTAAAGATATAACATAAATTTGTTTAAGAAAAGGCTTAAATCTTTACTGTTGAATAAGGCATATTATAGCATTTCGGAATTTTTGACAGACAAAATGTGATGACTGTTGTGGAACTCATTGACCTGGTTTGTTATTAATTTAATTACCTTTTGACAATGTACGTGACATTTTTGCATTATATATTTTAATTATTATTTATACCTCTTTTTGTTGCCATTATTTTTTTAAATTTATGCAATCAATTAATGCAATTATGTTTTAATTTTTAATATCAACGACATTGTATTTATAAATTTTGTACGCCTTCTGTCTGGCATAATATAGCTCACTTTTATTTTGTTTTTATAACAAACATTTATTTGTAGCTATGTTAAGAAATCAATAAATGACTTATGACTTATGAGGTATTAATTTGTACCTTTGAAAAATAATAAAGGTGTATCAATACCGCACTATTGGCAAAATATCAATATGGATAAAATTCTTCCGTTACTGAGTGACTTGTGATTTGTGGCCTCCCACAAGGTGGACCGATGACCTGGTGAAGGTCGCGGGTAGCCGATGGATGCGAGACGCACAGGGCCGGTCGTTGTGGCGACGCTTGGGGGAGGCCTATGTCCAGCAGTGGACGTCTTTCGGCTGATATGATGATGATGATGATGACTAAGTGACTGACAGATAACGCACAGCCGAAACTACTGGTCGCAGAAAGCTGAAATTTAACACACCTTGGGAAGTATGGGAGCATTAAGAAAGGATTTTACGCAGGCAAAAGCTAGTAGGTGAAATAAAGAAATCAATCGATATGCCTCACCTTATCCATTCAATGTTAGGGTTCGTTTACAGTCAAAACAGCTGGTATGTATTATTATTCATTTTACATGGACTGATTGCCTATTTGACGTTCACAACCCAGTAGCTGGGTAGCACAGTACCCCTGGGCCCCAAGTCTGCTATTAAAATAGTGTCAGAATGGTCTATCATTGATTTCATATTGGTTGATTTTGACAAGATTCTATGCCATTTCTTTCAATGGAGGGTCAGTGGTTGACCACTGGAAATAGCAGACTTGGGGCCCTGGAAGTACGTATATATTCTTTCAAATATGACGTACTGACGGTGATCTGAGGTAACTGAAAGACAACTGAATTGAGAACCCCTCCTTTTTAAGCCTCCGCTGTCTATCCGTCCGTCCGTCCGTTCGTCCATCTGTCCGTCCGTCCGTCCATCCGTCCACCTGTCTGTCAGCGCGCTGTTTCTCAAGAACCTTAATAGGCAGATAGTTGAAATTTTTACAGAGTGTGTATTTCTATTGCCGCTGTAACAACAAATAATAGAAACTAAAAATTATAGGGGCTCCTTACGTGTTTTTTTTTTGTTTACGGTACGGAACCCTTCGTGTGAAAGTCCAACTCGCACTTGTTTTAAAGTCAGTTTAGAAGAGAAATGCGAGACACTGTTTATCATTTCACGTGAGTAGACTGACGTTTCAATCTGAGGCAATCGTACTGTTATCGTGATCGTCAATGTAGCCATCAATATTATGGCGCCTTTAAAACTTAGTGTCTACTGGATTTAACGTGTAATGACATTACACCAGTTTATGTAATAGTAAAAAATGAATAAAAAAAAAAATTTGAAAAAGTTGAAGACTATCGATTGGAATATTAATATTAATCAAATATATTTTTTTTCCGCACGATGACCTGGTGAAGGTCGCGGGTTGCCTAAGGGTGTGAGACGCGCAGGACCGGTCGTTGTGGCGACGCTTGGGGGAGGCCTATGTCCAGCAGTGGACGTCTTTCGGCTGATATGATGATGATGATGATATTTTTTTATAGATTATGTTTTTTTAACAATGTATGCAAGTATGTATGTTTGTATATGATTTTCTTTGGCACGCTTTGAGGCTCTGAACAATGGAGTTGTATTAGATTTGACTTAAGTGGTACAAGTAACATAGGCTCATCTAGCCTATGTCACTAAAGCATTTAAATTTGAAAAAAAAAATGAACAGTATGGCGCCACGCTACTAGGTAAGAAAAGTCATATGCCTGACTAACGACTCGAAGGTGTTTTTATATAAAAAAAAAACTGGCCAAGTGCGAGTCGGACTCGCGTGCAAAGGGTTCCGAACGAATTTAATTTTTTTAACATATTATTTTAACACTACAGACTTCTAATAGGTTTTCCTGTAATCTTTAGGTAAAGATCTATTATCTCCATTTTTTTTTTCAAAATTTTAGGCTCAGTAGTTTCGGAGATAAGGGGGAGAGACAGTCATTTTTCGTCTAGTTTCTTGAATAACTTGTAAATCATTTATTTTAAAATTATGAAAAAAATATAATTTAAACCCTCACAGTTAGCCCTTTCATTTGATATGTCACACAATATTGTTCAAAAATCTTTTTTTTTTAATTTTCTAGTTTGACCCCTAATAGTGACCCCCATACTAAAAATTTAATAATGTACGTAACGCGTCCGTGTTTGGGTCACAGAAGTCCATATGTGTACCAAATTTCAACAGAATCGGTCCAGTGGATCCGGAGAAAACTGGCTGTGACAGACGGACAGACAGACAGACAGACAGACAGACACCCGAGTGATCCTATAAGGGTTCCTTTTTTTTCGGAACCCTAATAAAAGATCGTTATCGTAAAACAAGGCTGTAGACACTTTTACAATTAAACTCATTACTACTTGACACACTTTAATTAGTAATCGCGGGTACGAATTGGTCAATCGCATTATTGTTACGTTTATACTTGTCTTTTATGATTGACTGAATTCTAATTAAAGTGACAAAAACACTCACGCCTTCAGTATCCTTGTCTGTCATGGCGACGATAGCCATGCTGATGTTGACGCGCATGGTGTAGCAGATGACCATGGCGAAGAACAGCATGATTACCTGCAGGTGGCGGATACCCAGCATCGGCCCTGGAAGTAGAAGAAATCAGGTTTAAAATACATTATAGAAAATGTTGCTGGTTCGTTGGTTTGAGCAGCAATATTTTTTTTTTCAACTAAAGATATTGTGCGACTGGGGCTGGTGTCGCCCTAGTTAAAATACATATTTACAGTGAAGGAAGAGACCCAAGAGAATCTTTTCACACCACCTGCATGAAAGCGTCAAATTATAGTATTATGCCTTTATTTCAGGCAACTGTGGCCCATAAAAATACAATATTAATTTATATAAAATATAAACTAAGACACACAGAGACGGCATCGTGTTAACCCGTACAAACCTAACCTAAAGTACATCATTATAGCCCGCGAGCGGCACCCACCGGCCTCCGCTTCCAGATGTAGGTAGTGTAGGATGTAGGAGGTGTTGGATGTAGTTGTAGGTGATGTAGTAGTAGAACCTAATAATCTTTCTGTAGTCCTAAGACGGGGCCCGCCAGGGCCAGCGTCTGCCGGGGTTGCGTAATTTGTTTGAAAGAGTCACCGCGGCCCTGGAACGCAAAGGGCAAACTGGCACGCAGAGGAATACCGATGGGTTTTAGTCAGTAAGAGTCTGACACTTTCTTCTGCTTCGCCCAGAGCAGGAGGAATCTTTTGATGATTTCCCATCCATAAAAAAAGATCGCGCAGTCAAAATCAGGTTCCAAATTAAAATCACATTATTGCCTGCCGGGTTATAATGAAATTCAGTACAATATTATTGCCTGTAGTGGGCTGGAGGCACAGCTTCGGACACGCGACCTGCACTCGCGCATCCCTCACGGCGCCACCTCTCTTCATGGCTTGCGAACAATTTTCTAGCAGTAGGTATGAAAAGTAGAGTTTGCTCCTCAGGGATACAACTTTATTTGCCTAGGGCTAGCTTGAATCCCTCACTGCATTCAGGATGCTTGTATTTACTTCCTCGCATCGCTTAGTGATTTTAAACTCTCGAGTCCCTCATTGCGTTCGGGACTAACCTCTGTCATTACGCCGCTGTTCCAAGACTTTGTAGGCAATATAATGCTCTGGCTAAAACGACAGATTTAGACATCTGTAGGTCTTTGCCAATATTTTAAAACCTATTTATTTTTTATTTTTTTGGTTATTCAGTTTGTAGTTAGTTTTTAAGTTATTTCCTTTTAATTTTGTGTTTTGTGCGTCGCTTTCGGTGAAATAAACGTCTTTTCTTTCTTCTTCTTTCTTTCTATTTGAAGAAATTAATTTAATGCCCTTTGTTATGTGATTTATTTGTTTATTGTGTTTATCCTTTTTACACTGTCTGTGCATTTTGTTGTTTTACTTTTTTATTTTTAGTATGTATTAATTTTACCTTTTCTTTGTAATTAAGTAACTTTGTTAGCCTAGTTGTTAACTGTGCATGCTGTGGTCTCCTATAAGTGAAGGATTACACCTATGAGATACTTTTTATTACTTGTAAGTTAAGAGCCATGAGTTGTGTATATTCTTTGTTGGAGATCCTTAATAAATAAATAATAAAAATAGTCGGTGCACTTGCCAAATCTGATATGTGTTTTAATGCAACTTTTCAGGAGGAAGAAAAAACATTCTAATTAATTCCTTTTTCATCTAATCAAAACACTTAAATGCAAAAATTATGTTTCATTTAGTGACAACAATATCTTTGTTTTCCCTGCTCTCCTAAAGCACAATATTTGTTTTTTGTTTATTTCGAGGCACATATCCGATTTCACCGTATTAATCTTTTTTGATACGTAATAATTATGCACATACAAATTTTGACTACAGCAAAAATCTCGAATTATGTTGTCTGTGTTAAATTCCGTGGTTAAATTCAAAGACATGAATGAAAGTAAGCAAAGGAAAAAATAATAAAAGTCCAACTGTTTAGCATCAACATAAAGTATTTGACGGCGCTACGTCATCGTACGGTTGTGCACGGCACGTGCACCGGACCGATCAGGCGATGTCGCCATCCCCACCTCCCCCACTACTCGACTTGTTTGTGCTCGGACGTAAAAGGAGACCGCGCGGAGCGATCGGGGCATTCTATTCTAGACCTCGGTCCGATACACGTGTTGTCATAGCGCCTAGATTTGCTAATATCGTGTTAAAACCTTTCAGTTAATAATTATGATATGATAATTAATTGAGTTCACAGTTATTATAAATTAAGTGAGTTAATCGAATAAAATTGATTAATAAGTAAACTACCTACTTTTTACTTTAAAATATCCAATCCTGACAATACGCCTATATCAGAATTGGGACGTAACTCAAAGGGCCCACATGGAGATTCGTGACAATGCTAGTGAAATATGTGGCGGTTACGTTTTGAAATGTAATGACAGTGATAGTGAAAATTGCGGTTTGTTTTTAAAACGCATGCGTTTAACCAGAAAAAACTTAAAAACAGCTAAAAACTTGATGTGTGCCGTGAAGTGTCGATAGGCCGAAGTTCGACACACGATCATAGTGTGTCACCGTGGTGGTATGTTTTGTCGAGGATACAGTGATGTGCAGAGCAGTTTATTGTTTTACCATATGGCGCTGAAGAGCTTTTCGCCGAATTCCTTTTCGACGAGTTTTATGCGGCTACCCCCATCAACCTGAACTAAACCAGTTCCGTCCGGAGGCAAGCAACTTCACAACAGCTGGTCAGGTCAAGGAGAGGAGTGTGAATTTATATGAAGATTTCTACGCCAATCTGGTGAGTCGTTTAAACTTTTTAATTGCTGTAGAGCTGCTTTTTATTTCGTTTACGAGTGTTCATTTTTATGATGTGGAGACTGACTTACAAAAGGCAACGCCTTTATGGATGGCAATTATCGATGTTTGATAATTGGCCTGTCGCTTTATCTTAAAGTGAAGCTATTATTAATAGCATAAGTGTTGCAGATTAAGCGATAGCATTTTCAATAATACTTCTTCTTTTCGATTCAATCGTTAACTTTTTTTATTGTTTTGGACCAGTAGGTAGTTACGTTAATTGCAGCAACAGTGGCATTCATTAGATACTCCAAATTACAGGAGAATGGGCACTTGGGGCACTGTAACATATGGCTCGTGCTCTGAAAACGGGCACTGCACTCACGTTGGGTATACAACAGATCATTACATCCTCATTTCGCCAAGTTGTGTTTGCAGCGGCCTACCTGGGTGCGCAAATTGCGCTGGCGCGCGATTTAACGCTTTCCAAGGGCCATTGCGATTCACGACCAGGGGCAATTGCTCTTTGGGTTTTATGAAGTCGTGAGGTGGTGGATACTTCTCTTCCCACAGTCTGCTTCTCCCTTTAGATGGCATATCCAGGATCGCCTGTGTAGAAATAAGGAAGCTCTTGCGACTTTTTAGTTTTCCCGAAGTTGGCATGTGGCCATACAGGGATGTCGGGAATCGGTTTTCAGATCCTTCGAACAGCAGGAGGTGCGATGCCTGCAAGCGGATAGTTTGTTTTGTGGAGTCTATTTTAATCAGCCTGATATTATCTGACACGTTTCGTTTAGGGCAATGTCTACTTTACGAGAAAGAGCAGGTCGGTGCCACACTGTGCAAGCAAACACGCCAGCAGAAAAAATAGGGACATGCCGGTTGTACGGAGAACATCGGGTGCCGCTCCCCAATTGATGGAAATTAGGTGACTGAGCAAGTTATTCCGGGTTCGACGGAGCTAAGTATTGTAACAGTTTGACTTTTACGCTTAGGCCATATCTAACGTCACACCGAGATATTTTGGATTCGAGCAGTGTTGGACCTTGGCTCTACGCCATGTGATGTTAAGCATTCGATTTGCGGGCCTATAGCAGAGATGGAAGGCGCACGACTGTCTCTTAGATGGGTTCGGCCGTAGAGCGTTGCGGTCACACTAATCTCTCAGTACACTGAGTGCCATTGTACGTTTATGCTCCACGTCCATAAAAGTCGCTGCTTGGTTTGCTAGGGTCAGGTAATCCGCGTACAAGAACCGCTCCGTGTGTTAGGTGGAAGGCGGTTCGTTCGCGTAGATGTTAAAAAAAGCGTCGGCGCCAACACACTGCCCTAAGGGAGACCATTCTTTTGCTGTCGCTATCTACTCTTGGTGAATTGGAAGCACATACCTGGAAGTGGCGGTTGCACAGGAGTTCGCTTGAAATGGGCACAAAGCCTTGGTCATTGGTCAAATAATGCTGATGAAGCGATATTATTCTGCTATCGCTGATCGAGTCATGAAGTGAAATACCAGAGAGCTTTTATTTTTTTTGGACATAAGAGCGATTTAGTTACCTAACACTTTATTTTGAATATTTTGATTTTATATCACCATTCATAGGCATAGGCCGCTTTCTTGTGCCAATGGTCCGATAAAATTTAGATTTTTATTTACTTTGATACTGTGACTACTACACTTACCTGAAACCTTTTGGCCCACCACAGCTTTTATTGGACTTGTACTGTCGTAGCATTTTTCGGTTTCAGACATCGTATCATGGTGTATAAAGCCAGCAGGAGGCTAGCGGTTGGCATGCTGCCATAACTGCTGAGCAGTTGCAACAACTGCTGAGCAGCTGCAACTTCTGAACGGTTCTGAGCGTGGCAGACCGAAGGTTGGCAAACTGCAGTAGCCAAGTATCATGTCAACATCTGTGGGGTTAAGAGCGTTCAAGGCCGACTGGAATACTTGGTGAGTCGCTCAAGTTTTATTTGAATAGCAAACGAAGCTTTAAAGGGGTTGATACCAATTCGGTGGTTGCATTGATAGTGCTAGGTAATTTTGACATAGTTAGCACAAAGCGAGTACTTAAAAGAGTTTCCCATTGGCGGTAATAGTGTCAAAATTTTATTCAGTGTGAGCTTTAGGTTTAGTTATCGCATAGCAAGTACCACAAGGTCATGTTTCAACTTAGACGTTTTTTTTAGTGAAAATTTGGATCTAGGCATTCGTATTAACGTACGGAGGCAGTTTGCCTAACATCAGTTAGTAAATTTGATAGTATCAAAACTATCATGAATAGCAATTTGATTTTAATGACATTGATAAAAGCTTTAAAGGTACAGAGAATTCTGAGCTATTACAAGTTCTAAATAGATTTTCCATTTTGTGCAATTTAATACGGGTGAGATTATAATAACATTGATTGATTCGAACCGCACAGCGCAGCGATGATTTTGATGATTTTAGATTAACGTAAAGTAATTCGTGAGTGCTTACATGAACGTTAGATGCAGAAAATATCAGTGATGACGTGACGGCGAATAATAATGAAGAACTTGTTCATGAAACTTCCCATAAAAATAAAGCTTTAAGTGGTACTATTTTAGGGCTCACACTTTAAAAAAAAATTGCCGACTCTCGTACTTAAAAAGCCAGTAGCAGTAGTGAACGTATGGGGTACTGTGTTAAATTTTATAATAAAATACCACTTAATATTCTCGAACTGAATGAGAGAAAATTTAAAACATGTATTAAACGCACATTATGTAGACAAGCATATTATAAACTGGAAGATTATGTCCTTGATAAAAATGCTTGGCTAAATGCCGGTCCTGCTCCACAGCCACAGCAGCATGGGTCCACTTGTTAGGTTTTCGATAATTGGAAGAAATGCTTACCCTTTTTTTGTTCTCCTATACAATCATTTATTTATCATTTCTTTGCATTATTGTATTAGCAAAGTATACACAATAAAGCAGCCTTCTTTTTTTTATTTTCTTAGTTACTTGAAACCATAGTTTTGTATAACGTAGAAGCATATTTTCAATTTTTTGTAAATGTGAGCACTATGGAGCCATTTACATATGTAATAAATAGATTTCGTTATTAAATTAGTTTGACATGAACGAGCGTGGCAGTTGAGAGCTTGTCATGCTCACACAAATGTTTTGCTGATGGTGGCGCGTGTTTTGGATCATTTGATTCCCTTCAAAATGGTTGAGTTAGATGGTGCTGATGCACGCGTCATGTTCGTGAACGGGCGCCGTCAGTTGAAACTGGTCATCTCTTACCTGCCACTGGCTTATTTTAATCTGTACCTGCATTTTGAATTGTTTATATGTTTTCTTGTTCTTTGCATTGTCCTCACATATAGAAGCAATCAATGTTAATGTTAACAAGATTTTTGTAACACATCACATGGTTTAAAAGAGTGTCCGTGGAGTTTCTTGCACGTTCTTCTCCATAGAGATCTACGCTTTGGAACGTGCAAATAGCTTCATGTTTTTGACTGACCGACTTTGACAATTCAAAAGTGCCTGTAAATGGTTTATTTGAAATATACGATTTGATTTGATTAACTTAATAGATCATGTAGGTACATCATTGGAAGGGTCAACAGACTGGACCAGTAGTATAATTCTGAAGGGTCATAGGACCGGACCAGAAGATATTGCTCTGAAGGGTCTGGGGACCGGTCCAGAAGATGTTACTCTGAAGGGTCTTAGGACCGGACCAGAAGATTATTACTCTGAAGGGTCGTAGGACCGGACCAGACCATGAGATAAGATTTTAATGTCAGGATGAACGAACAGTAAAATTGTGGTTCTCATTACAAATACCTAAGTGCTTCTAAAGTGCGCGTCCGAGGACGTACGCACGTCAGAATGGCCGTGACGGCGCTACGTCATCGTACGGTTGTGCACGGCACGTGCACCGGACCGATCAGGCGATGTCGCCATCCCCACCTTCCCCACTACTCGACTTGTTTGTGCTCGGACGTAAAAGGAGACCGCGCGGAGCGATCGGGGCATTCTATTCTAGACCTCGGTCCGATACACGTGTTGTCATAGCGCCTAGATTTGCTAATATCGTGTTAAAACCTTTCAGTTAATAATTATGATATGATAATTAATTGAGTTCACAGTTATTATAAATTAAGTGAGTTAATCGAATAAAATTGATTAATAAGTAAACTACCTACTTTTTACTTTAAAATATCCAATCCTGACAATACGCCTATATATTATTATATCAAACGAAATATTTTGTGTTTTGTACCATAAAAATCTTACAAAAATAAAAAAATCTTTTGAAATTAAAGTACTTAGTTCAAAATTTTGTTTTAACTTAAACAGGTAACACTTTTATGCCTATTAATTTTATAAACAGACGTTCTAAGCAACAATGACATAACATATTTTTTTATAATAAAAATACTTATAAAATTTTAATATTTTAACATAAAAATAGTAACTAACATTTGGCTTTCCTTAACAAAATATTTATTAATGTAATTAACTGAGGTTCTTAGTAATCAGGAGATCACAAAATCTGCAGCAGGTTATACAAAAGACCGAAGAGTACCATAAGCCCCTCTGCTTAGCGTTTGAGGAGTACGAGGAAGGCTTTGATTCGATCGACACTTGGGTGTGCTGCAGTCTCTGTAACGGTGCCAGATCGACTATCAGTACATCGAGGTGCTGAAATATTTGTACGAAAACGCCACCATGTCAGTCCGACTTCAGGATCGGACCTCGAAGCCTATCCTCCTGCAGCGGGGTGTGAGGCAAGGAGACGTCAATTCTCCGAAATTGTTCACGGCCGCAATGGAAGATGTCTTCAGGGTTTTGGACTGCAGAAGGCTAGGCATGAATATCAATGGCGAGTACATCACTCATCTTTGATATGCCGACGATATAGTCGTCATGACTGAGACTACGGAGGACCTCAGTAAAGTTTCCGAAAGAGTGGGTCTTAAAACGAACATGGTCAAAATCAAGATGATGGTATATCCAGTCATGGTAGTCACCACTCCTGTCAAGATCGGAGACTCTACACTCAAAGTTATAGACGAGTACGTTAACCTGGGACAAACGGTCCAGTTAGGTTGGGCTAACTTCTAGAAAGATGCAGAGGGTGATGGTGATGGCCGTAAGAGTCATCAGGGGTTATCGCACGATCTCCTACGAGGCGGCTTGCGCACTGGCCGGATCTCCGCCCTGGGACCTGGAGGCAAAAGTCCTCGCGTCACTGCATCGGTGGCGTGAGGACGCGCGGGCGCGCGGCGAGCGACTGATGCAGCGACACATCGAGCTGCGTCGGTCGCAGCTGCGCGAGGTCCTGGTGGCGGAATGGCGGGACAGGCTCTCACGCCCTTCCGCCGGCCTCGTCACTATCGAGGCCATCCGGCCAGTGCTCGACCTGTGGCTCGGGAGAAGGCACGGCTCCCTGTCATTTCGTGTGACGCAGGTCCTCTCGGGGCATGGCTGCTTCGGGAGGTTTCTGTGTCGCATAGGCAGGGAGCCGGACGCTCGGTGTCACCACTGCGTCGACTGTCGGGAGGACACGGCGCGGCATACGCTGGCAGAGTGTGCCGCTTGGGAGGAGCCGCGTCGTGCTCTCATTTCTGTTGTAGGCAGTGACCTCTCGCTGCCAGCCGTAGTCCGTGCTATGGTTGACGGCGAGGAGTCCTGGGACGCGGTGGTCTCCTTCTGCGAAACAGTTATCGCGCAGAAGGAGGCTGCGGAAAGGGAGAGGGAGATCTCGACCTCCCTCCCGGCCCACAGCAGACGCACCGGGCGTCGGAGGAGGGCATACGCTGCCCTCTTCCGGCCCCCCTAACTGGGTCCAGGGGCGGTGGACTAGGGGATGTCCGTCGCCCCCCATTCATCTGGACCCGAGGTGGCGGCGCGTGGTGTTCCCGTGCGCCCCTCTCTGACGTCGCGGGGGGAGTCAAACACCTCACTCCCCCCGCTGACCCGAGGTGGCCCGCAGAGGCGGGCCGGCACCAGCCGGGGATTACGGAA
Source organism: Lacanobia wlatinum (assembly GCA_947578705.1). Taxonomy (NCBI): domain Eukaryota; kingdom Metazoa; phylum Arthropoda; class Insecta; order Lepidoptera; family Noctuidae; genus Lacanobia; species Lacanobia wlatinum. Next base: position 27,515,833 of record OX388033.1, read on the forward strand.
GTCGTTAGCTCCCGCGATCTCCGGCGTAGGTGAGAGATGGAACACCGGGGTGGTTTTAGTCAGTAAGAGTCTGACAGACCCCTCCGCCCGCCCCAGGGCGGAGGACATCCATGAGGATTTCCCCCCGTTAAAAAAAAAAAAAAAAAAAAACTTCTAGAAAGATGTCAACCGTCGAGTCCAACTTGGCGAGGTAGCGTTCGGGAAGTTGCGTGGTATCTTCTCGTCCCACATACCATAGTGTCCCAGGACGATCTCCCTCACCAGGTCATCGGTCCACCTTGTCCATCCAACGATGCGAAGTCCACCTTGTCCATCCAAGTTGAACGTTATTGAAGTGGCCATCCGATTATGCGTCTTCCGATACGCAGTTGCCACTCCAGAAATTTTCGGCCCCGTCGACCATCTGTTCTACGAGCAATGTGCCCTGCCCACTGCCACTTTAGTTTGGCTATGTCGGAAACCTTGGTTCTCTTGCGGATATCATCATTCCTGATTCGATCACGTAAGGAAACTCCAAGCTTTGCCCTCTCCATTGCCCTTCGAGTGACTTTAAGACTTCTGATGAGGCACATAGACTTTCGTCTTCAGACACTGTGGTATGTGGGACGAGAAGACCCCACGCAACTTCCCGAACGCTGTCCAGCCGAGTCGGATTCGACGGTTGACATCTTTCTCTAAGTTTGCCCTACCTAACTGGACCGTTTGTCCTAGATTACTACTTGTTGTACTCGTCTACAACTTCGAGTGTAGAGTTTCCGATCTTGACAGGAGTGGGTGCTACATGGGTATTTACCATGATCTTGGTTTTCTCCATGTTCATTTTGAGACCCACTCTTTCGGAAGCTCTACTGAGGTCATCGAGCATTGTCAGTACATGGTCCTCCGTAGTCTCAGCCATGACGCACTCAGTTTGATGATGTTTGATTTAAATGATAGACACCAAAAAGTTCAAATAAGTGGTCTCAATTCACGGAGACTAAAACTGCAAATGCTTGTACCACAAGGTTCAATATTGGGTCTTTACATACTTGATAAAAAGGGTCTGATGATGAAGAGCAGAAATGTGGAAAGCGGTCAAACGTGTTCGTCGCTATTTTTTATCCATTGTCCGACAGAATTGAGACCTATCGTATTTTTTTTTGTCATTTGAAATATAGCAAAAATTTGTAATTTTTTTTCGATTTCGATGGTTAACATATAGATATTAGTATGTGAGCTTGAGTATTTCTTTAGACAAAGTATAGAAAAGTCACTATTTATCCACTCTTACACGTATACCTGTGAATTGTACTGTTCACTGGAGTTAGTAATAAGGGTCTGATGATGGAAATCATAAAGGTGAGTAGTGGCTTTCTTAGTTGACTACTCTTATACTCATTGTTTAAATCCTTCTGATGAGCACCGTCCATTGCACCTAGTAACAATAACCTGATGATGAAAACCATCATCCATCATCAGATCCTTGTTACTAGCTGCAATGGATAGAATCCATCTGTACAATTTATAAAAGCCCAAATACGACCGGCATACTTTTAGTCGATGATGTAGTAAAATAACTTATCGTCTGAAGACATATTCAAGGTCATATAATTATGCGTTAAAAAAAATTGATGTTCTTGCTCTACTTTAGATGACAAAAAAACTACGATAGGACTCAACTCTGTCGGACTCTGGGTCAGAAATTACAATTCGTGTTTGAAAAATTTTATTTCATCAATTTAGATAATTAACGTAGAAGTGAGTAGAGATATTTTAAATGGTTTTGGAGATACAAGCACAAAACTGAAAAAAGGTACCTCGGGGACTTTTAGTTTGTTCATCTGGACACCTCAAAGAATAACTGTACCAATTTTCAAAACCACACGAATTATTTGCTCTGATTTCCTTAATTTTCCTGCACTAAAGCGTTAGGTCAGTGGGTCCTACTTTAAACGATAGGCTTCTTATATGTTTTCCTGTATTCTGCAGGTAAATAAATAACAGGTAACGAATTCTATCTTATCTATATTTTTTTCAACAGACGAGAGACAGACAGACAAACAGCCAGACGACCGAGTGATCCTATAAGGGCTCCGTTTTTTGCGGATGTTCGGAATCCTAAAAAAATAAGTGATTCAGTTTTTTTTACGTGTGAGTCAGTTTGAAATCCATCCTTAAAAAATAGCAAACAAATTAAATAAATAGCCACTTTTCTTATAAACAAATTACTTACCCTTGCGCAGTTTATACGACGCTTCTTCACCCATTTTTACTTTATTACCAAAACAATATAAAAAATCAAATACTCGACAGCTTGTGGACTCAATTAAAAATATAATAAGTCTTTTAATTTCCTTTTTTGTTTAATTTTACCGTGAAAATAAATTTTTAAATATTACATTTGGAACGCGCCGAGTCCGCGCTTGTGTTGCGCGCGCGCTACCTGCCGCTAGACTTGATCGTTTTTTTCTTAATCACAGGCAAAGGCATCACTCAGTCAATGCCACGGACAGTTACACAATAGCGAAACCAATGCGCTCTGTATTGTTTATGGGAAAACAAAGTTGACGTTTCGCACGAATTGTTTTCAAAGACAGCCAGGTATACAATATAAAGATAGCCTACATTATTTTTTTTTTCTGACATATGTGTCACACATGTGATGAAACAACACAGCGTTTTGGGTGATTGCTACAGACATATAAACACACATTAATAGGATATTTAAGTTGATGCAAGGTTTTCCTTATGGTACTAGTTTACCTGTCTAAAAAGCATTATCTACGAATGATTTTTTACAGTTTATCCATTTGCAGTGAAAGGTACATTTGACTCTATCAATAAGTACGATTGATTACTACTATTGCGTGAAACTGATGCCATCAAAGGTATTTTAATGTCTGTGAAAAGTTATAAATAAAATAATTAAATAGATACAGGCAGTTTTCTCAGTTCATTTATTACGCATTCAAACATAAACGGTTTTCCCAAATCTGGCTAATCTTGTACATGATGCTCAGTAATTTAGCCGAAAATTTATTCATATTCATAAACATTTATTAATTGTATGTTACAGGTAAATAGATAGGTTCTTATATATCTTTATAATTATGATTGACATTGAAGCTGTTGCAATGTCATAATTACCATTCTTATGGAATATAAATCGAATAAATTAGTATTTTTACGGAATTTCCCGGGTAGATGTCGTCACCAAAACCAGGAGATTTTTTGATTGAACTTTATTTATTTTTGTTCCATGTTCTAGTAGAGAACGAGAGTCTACTCGGCCGTTATATTCCAAGAACCGGCCGTTATAGTCCAAGAGCCGGCCGCTCAAAGTTCTACCTATCAGACCTCGGCAGAACAACTTATTTCAGGAACCCTAATGGTCTAGTAGTTCTTCTACAAATTGCTTCTTTTCGGAAACTCGATAAGGTAGCAAAGGTTTGGGCACACCATGTGACTCCTCCCGCTCTGGGCGAAGCAGAAGGGAGTGTCAGACTCTAACTGACTAAAAACCTATCCGTGTTCCTCCTAGTGCCCTTTGCGTTCCAGGGCCGCGGTGACCCTTTTGGACAAATTCCGCAACCCTGGAACACGAAGCTATAGATTTATAAATTTGGTTTTTAGTGGAAAATATCAATAACTAGTGGCGGGGCGGGCCACTAGTTAGGCTTCGCACGTCTGTCCGTCTGTCACTGTTGGATATCTCAAGAACTACTAATGCTATCAACTTGAAATTTGGAATAGTTTTAAATGACGTTTTCTCAACTATTTTGCAAAAGCAAAAAATTTAAATGTATTTTTTTTTGCAACAATGACTAAAAGAGTTTCTTAAAAAATCGAAGTAGGGCTATTAGGGCATGTGAGGTATCATACACACATCAAAAAAAGGTTGTGATCACTAGCATAAGCTGTTTTTTTTTTATTTAACTTTATCAAGAAACATTCTTTGTTGTGTGTTTTCTTTAAATAGCAAAACCCTGTTTACAATTAAGAAATAAAACTATTTTTATTAATAAAATTGTAATCAGAATGTAATTGTAACAGGAATTTGATAGAAAGAAAAATACTGTTTAACAATTTATTAATAAAAGGTTTATATTCAATATAATATAACTCCTCCCCTGACTCGAACACATGCAGAGATCCTCCTGGGCATGCTGAGGATCAAGTTATCCAGCATTTCTTGGGATAACCTGTCACATTCTTGAATAACGGCTTCCCTGAGCTCTGGCACTGTCTGGGGACGTGGCTGACGGTTCCAAATAGCTCGCTTAAGAGCATCCCACGCGTGCTCTATTGGGTTCAAGTCAGGCGAGCCGGCAGGCCAGTCTAACCTTGTGATATCGTATTCTCCGAGAGCAGCATTGACTCGTTGAGCTCGATGTATGGGCGCATTATCATCGAGCAGTACAAATTGGTGCCGATGGTTTACTCTTAATGGTCTGACAATTCCATAAATAGCAACTGCTTTATACATGTCTGTTGTCATGAAGCCTCGATACGGGATCAAAGGCGTTCTAGCTCCAATCATAATACCACCCCAAAAGGACACCGATTTCCCGCCTTGCTGAACTTTTCCAGTGGCAGTTCTTTGCCTTTCACGGTTTCCTGGTCTTCTCCACGGACACGTCAGTTATCTGGATGAGTTTTGCCAATTGTTTTTAAAAAAAATCTATTTTTTTTATCATGATCGGAAGTAATTAGGCGTCCTCTTAAAATGAAAATAGTGGGGTAAAAATTATCCTCAATTGAAAATAAACTGTTTTTTCAGCACGAATCTCCATTTGTTTCATTATTTTTTACAATAACCGTTAAATTTTTCAAAAATAGACCCTATTACCTACCTTTTTCATTACTTTAAGTTATTCTTCATCATTAGCTAACCAATAGAAAAAAATGGCACATTTATAACTTGTGTTTGAGGCAGCTTGATGCAGCGCTTATCAACTCGAAGGAACTAGATGACACCAAGAACTCAACTTCATAGCCATAGTTTAATTTCAAGCAGATTACATTGCTCCAAAATAACAAGCGATAATCAGGCTTACTTTGCAAGCAGGTACAGTTCATTTCTAAGGATAAGGGTTTCTTCGGTTTCTAATGTCTCTAGGGATTTCCAAGGATATATCACAGTCCACCACATGGAGAGGTAGTAACACAAACAAGCAAGTAACCAGCCGGTAGCCAGCCTGTCTGATTGGAACTGTCATTCCATCTTGTGCACATCAGCTTACACGGTGAGAGGCATACAGAATCACGCTGCTGTGATTTCATCTTATTTTTTTAGATTGACAGCTTACTTCATGTTCGCTTCACCTAAGCTTCGACTGTGCTATGTTTATAGAATCGTACTGGTAGTGTTTCTGTGGCTAAAGAATAACAGCCACACGAGTCGATCTTCAAGGTTAAGCAACGCTTCCCGAGGTCGGTCTGTGGATGAGTGACTGACCATCTTAACATACCCAGACTCCTCGTTACCTCTCCCGGCTGTCATTTGTAGATCTTTGGCAGTCGTTACGGATTTTCAGAAGCCAGAGAATCTGATACCAGTCTTGCCAAGAAGTACCGTGTCACCCAGTTATTGGGTTGTGGAGGTCTGGTAGCCAGCCGCCTCATGTAAAATACTGGTATTCAGTTGAATCTTGTTTGACTAGTAGCCAACCACAATATACACATAGTTTGGAAAGTCACAATACAAATATACGGAAAAACATGTGAATTCAATTTCTGCTTAGTGTTATTTTGTGTTTCAAATAAATTGGTCGTTGTCAATTCAGAGAGATTTGACGCGATAGATATTTTTGATAGTTCGCGATACCAGTTTAAAGGAATACTACTCAATCAAACATTAATCGATTTATCTAAACTCTATATATATATATATGTCTACTAGCTGACTCGGCAAACGTTGTTTTGTAAAATAAAAAAATAGCCTACCACCTATTCTCAAACCTACCGAATATACACAGAAAATTTTATGAAAATCGATCGAGCCGTTTCGGTGGAGTTCGGTAACAAACACCGTGACACGAGATTTTTATATATTAGATACTTCTATACTATTTTAATATATAAAGCTGAAGAGTGTTTATTTGTTTGCTTGAATGCGCTAATCTCAGGAACTATATCAAGAAAGGCTATATATCATCACGATAAGACCAATAGCAGCGGAGCAGACGAAGTTTCGCCGGTCAATTAGTCTGAATATAAAATGTACTTTAATTCTTCCGCTACTGGTGACTGGCTGAGTGACTTAGTGACTGACACACAGCCGAAACTGCTTGTCGTAGAAAGCTGAAATGTGACATGTTGGTTCCTTAGGGAGTGTAAAAGACCCGGAAGACACGGTGGAGCATACGGTGGAGGTCTGCCCTGCTTGGGCAGAGCACCGCCGTGTTCTCGTCGAGACGATCGGTGGCGGCGACCTCTCGCGTTCGGCCCTGGTTCAATCCATGGTCCGGAGCGAGGAGACATGGGAAGCGGTCACCTCCTTCTGCGTAGCAGCAGCAATAGAAGAAGACGCCCCGGGCGTCGGGAGTCGCAGGGCGATTCTCGGCCACCGTAGGTTGTATTTGTATTGTATTGTATTTGCAGGCGCGGGCCTGAGGACGGCGAGCATTGGGCGGCTCGCCGTCCGATCAGAACCAGGCCCGGGTTGATGGCGCGCTGTGTTCCACGCGCGCCTCAAAGAGCTGTCAGCATAGAAGACGAGGACCGCTAGGGCCAGTGCCTGCTGGGGCTGCGGACTTTGTTCGAAAGAGTCACCGTGGCCCCGGAACGCAAAGGGCACTTGGAGGAACACGGATGAGTTTTAGTCAGTAAGAGTCTGACACTCCCTTCTGCTTCACCCAGAGCGGGAGGAGTCATTGGATGATTTTCCATCCTTAAAAAAAGGGAGTGTAAAAACAGTTCGAAATAAAAGTATTGTCATGATGGTAATTGCTATGAAACAGTATTCTTTGTATTTGTCATTGTAAATGTAGTACTGTGTAAAACCTGTTCTGAAATACTTTACCAGTACTTGGTTTTCAAGATAAAAGAAGTATTTATTTTTACTCGATACAGGAAACCGATTTTTATTTGGCTGTAAAACTGTTATCGGAATTTTAATTGTCTGATTACACAAAATACAATATGGCGACTTATTTCGTCGGCGGAATTAGCTAATAATACTACTTTTAATTTTGCCTTCCTCTGCATAGAACCAAATGTCACCGGTAAAGCAAAAATAAGTAGGCTGAAATGAATTACGACGTTTCCTAGTTTTAACTGAGCATCATGTACATACAAAATCAGATAAATCGCCGATCAAACTAAAAAAATTGAGTTTTCTGGAACAGTAATCACGTTCTAAGTCATTTGACAAAACCGTAGACAGAACAGGGGGTCTAAAAGTCCAATATAGCAGAATCAGAAAGCACATCACGCTACCCGTCACTGTCAAATTTTCCCAATCACACACTGAACTTAATGCGTTAGCGATAAAGATGAAAATTAAATTTGATAGATTGTTGTATAGTCTAATATGTTGCGTTTTATTAATGTCGGAAATAAGTCAGTCGACGCCCAGGACCAGTCGTTGTGGTGACGCTTGGGGGAGGCCTATGTCCAGCAGTGGACGTCTTACGGCTGATATGATGATAATGATGACGTCAGTCGATTGAACAGTCGGGACGCCAACACCATCTAGTGGCGTTCAACGGAGTCTAGAACGTTGTGCTCGACCGAGCCTGTACGTCTACCATGAGTTTTATCAATCTAAAGTTTTCATACATTTTTTTTAACTACAGTCGCTAGCGAGTATAGATTAATAAAACTCATGGTAGACCTACTAATGGCAGTCTACTATCTACCCTACCTACGGTGGCGATCGAGCAGTGAACGCGTCTAGGAACCGCTGCGTGTTCCGTATACTTGTTTAATGTACCTACTGTGTGAGAACATTGTTATTGTAAGTATGAGTGTTAATTATAATTTGATTTCAAAGCAAACGGTTTTTCTATTGTGCAATAAACCCAACACTTCCCATAGTTTGCCCACTGTAGTTCTAATATCAGGGCTGATGTAACCTAGAGTGTTGTATCTTTTTTTCTTCCGACATCGGCACAAAATTTCCTCTTGTGCTAAATACGGGTGATGTGTAATGACGTAGACATTCATTTAGTAATACAATTTATTTATAAGTATTTACAAAATTTACAAATGCGTAATAGTAGGTATTTTATTTTCTCCTTAAACTACTTTCTCAGCCTTCTTTTCTTCTCCTGAAATATAAAAAAGTTCCTGATGAGTGATTATAATATAAATAATCTACAAAAGACGAACAAATGAATTGGGTGTGACAGGTTACCAACATTGGTACATTTAAAAACTATAAGGTCTCCCACCTTTGCCACAGTGATAGAAAGGCAAAGTTTTTTTTTTTTCAACGGTAACTGATTCTGTCCTAGTTTTACTTGAAAAGTGAATCAGATAATTGTATTTCCATTCTCACCTTCACTAATTTCTTTGGTATCGGGATCGTTCCAGGACTGTCGGTTACTGGTGCCAAAAATTATAAAGAACGTGTTGGTGACGATGTAGATGGCTGAAGACACGTAGAATACTTGACGCCATTGATTCGGATCAGTCTAGAACAAAATATTTAGATAAATGTAGAGAAACACATACACGTGCTCTTAAGATTGGACGATTCTGATTAACATGTATGCAGATTGTATTGTGTGACTAATCATATTAAACCACCTTATTGCAAGGTTTATGTAAGTAAATATTACAAGAGTCTTGTATAGAAACGACGACGGGCCAGGCCTGGAAAGAGATGGCGGGATAAGCTGGACTCCTTCTCAAATCAATCGGGGAAAATTGAAGGAGGGAATAACACAAGATTATGATAATAAAATTGTAATGATACTGAGCATTTTAAACGTCTATTAGGTACAAGTCTATGCATTCAATAAGTCAGGCAAGTAAATGCTAAAAAACCTATTTCTCAATATAATTTAAATCATAATGAAATAGACTATAACCTATGTATATGGAAACGATCTTAGTAGACTCTTTAATCAATATTGTTCCATTAACAATTTATTTTCTTACCTCATCCTGGAGAATAAGTCCTGCGACTAGGGGAGCAATGATGGATATGATGTTTGCGAAGAAGTTGGTGATACCCATCATAGTGCCCGCGAAGTTCGGAGCCATGTCAATGTGCACCAGCTGTTGGAAATAAATTCATTGTAGTTCGAGTTTCATTCGAGAAATGTCCTTTTGTATCGTTAATTCTTTCTATTTTTGTTTCCTATGTATATTTTTTGTTTTGTTTCATGTTACTTTATTCATTCACACAACACTATCATCATCATCATTGGCAGCCTTGTTCCACCCATTGTTTAGAATACGACTCCTCTACTATTAACCACCGTTGTCTAATTTCTGCGAGTCTCAACCTTTATTTTCTCCAACTTATAAATTAAACTTATAAGTTATCATAAGGTTCAAAAAATGTGATTGTTATAAATAATGCTAATTAAACTATAAAAGAAGGACTAGTAAAAAATAATTCTCCTGAACGAAATTCTACTGCGGTGGCCAATATCAACAGAGATTAAGTAAAGTAAGTGGGAGATATTATAGAGCAAACATATGAGTGCACAAATACAGGTTCACTCTCTGGTAATGAAAAAACCTAGTAACACTTTTTTCCCAGGAAAAATAGCCAGGACCCCGCTTAGGAATCAAGCTTGCGAGCACTGAGACCAGCGGGACAGTCAGTAATAGGCAAAGTCTAGTACTAATAGTATTATAGATGGAATGCAAACAGAGAGTAAAGTCCCGCAAACCTCCATTAAATACGGTGGATCCTCTGACGGACGGTTGTTGTGTCCAGTGCGCAACTGTCCAATAGTTGATATTGAGGCTGCTGTATGAGGTCAAATCGAAAGGAACACTCTGATAAAGCGATGCAGGAGTTCAGTAGTTCGTTGGTAGCGGAATAGATGTCGTTGTGTTTCTTTTAGTTGCAGAAGAAGTTTTGTTTCGTTAGTTTTTCTTGTGGCGGCATTGACAGTTTTATAAAAAGAAACAAAATATTATTTACCAAATATCCAGTCATGTGTCCAGCATTGAGCCCGACTACTAAGGTAAGAAGAGCCACAGCCATCACGACGTTACCAGGAGGGACGTAGCCCAGTCCTATCAGAGCCAATCCTGGACCATATTCACCTGCAACATACATGACATTATTTGTAATTGTTTTCATTGACTATTTCGATGACCTTGTAGTCGCAGCAGCTGCTACTGAGTAAGTACTAGTTCATTACCGAGGTTGAAAAATATGTTTTTCAGCTTTTAGCATACGTTAGAAGCGAGTTTCAATTCGTTCCCGGTTCATGGCAGTAAGCTCGCCTCCTCCAACATCGTCAGCATGACACGATGTATCTAATTTTTCGAGGAATCCATGCTTGAAGCAAATATTCTTCGGTCTCAATCAGTGGGTTTAATTAACCATTTACATGCACGCGATATGAAGATTTTATTGAAGTACATACCAATAGAACTGGAAAGTTTTCTGCACCAATTAATACTGAGCCACTTCTTCTTCAAAAAGTAATCGGAGAGGAATCCGAAGGGGAAGCCCAGCAAGTACATCGCCAAGTAAGGAAGAGCTGACATGAGGCCATTCTGGAAATATTGAATACCATCATACATTAAAGTACCATCTCAGTCAAAAGAAAGAACCATACATTTATTTGAGTTATAATAGTGTGTAAAGACAAGGTAAATTATGTCACGACGATGTAGATGAACCACTTTATTAAAGGAGGTCCGAATAATGAATTACCAATTCCAAGTTATCAGCTAATCAAAAGTAGTATCAGGGGTTCATCTTTTTTGCAAGCAGGCACAAGCAGTTCTTAAATGTGACTACACCTAAAATAGTCTGAACTCACCGCTTTAATGTCAACTCCAAGAACTTGTTTCATGTACGAAGGCATCTCAGTCATGAGGGTCCAGTAACCCCAGTTGTGTCCACTGTGGACCACGATCAGCGAGATGAAAGACAGATTGGTGAATAATTTCTTCCAAGGAGTTTTCATTCTCTGGAAAAAAATTAGAACCGAAATCAGACATCATACATCAATTGCCGAAAAAGATAGTTTTAAAACCTGCCACTGGGCCAGAAAGGGCACATTCTAATTGGACTCGCTTTTCATTCTACCAGCCTTGGCACCAGCATTTGCCTTAACAACCATTGTAAGAACAGTCGTACTAGCTTCAGACATGGGCTAAATTAGGACCCTTTACAAATTGCCTGAACTCGTACAAAAAATCTGGGTGATGTATTGGCCATTAATAATGATTTATTTAAAAGACAGATTTCAGAAAACATAAGGTTTTAATAAAAAAAAAATCGAGATCCTTTTAGATGCTCAACAAATAACGTTTCCATAAATTTAGATAGTAGTCCCATTCATCAATTTTCGTTACCGAAAAGATTTCTGGATATCTTCCGATATTTTTAGATATTCTCAGTATCCTTTTAATCTAATTGGTTACGGCTGTGCCAGTTCTAGACCCTTGTTATCATTCCTACGAGCCAAATGGAATGCTCTTGATAATATATATCCCTGATGATAACCCAACGAGGTGTAAATCGTCGATTGGAAGATTTAGAGAGATCTGGGTTACCTAGCTTTTTGGAACTATCAGATTTATTGTGATTGTTATTTTTACACACCATACCTACAGGCTGGTTCACTGAACGATCGCGATGAAAATGGGACGGTCAAGGCCATTTTCCCCTATTAGACCCCCTATTCTCAGGGGAGGCCTATGTGGACGTCTTTCGGCTGATATGATGATGATGAAGGCCATCTTATTAAATTTATGTGTTGCTACGAAATATTCAAGTCTGAAAAAATCCAATGTCTTGGATGTTTGACCAAATAGATTGTCCTGTGCACGTGTTGTGTGCCTTTAATTTTGTGATAAATAAATATCTTTCTTCCTTTCTTCTTCATCAAAATAAAACTAACCTTATGCCCTCCAATCTGTCCGAGCGACGTCTGTATATAAAGCCTTTCTACATTTCCGATCATCTTCGACTTCTGCGGTGAGTCAGACCCCAGGAACACGTAGATCACCACCCAGACGGCGCCGAGGGCTCCATCTATATAGAAGATGGCCGGCCAGCCCCAGTAATCAGCTATGAAGCCTGATACCACCAATTGTAATGCTGTTCCCAGCATGGCACCTAGAACATAAAAGGGAAGTTTGAAATATACGAGCAAAAAATTGTTTAAAATGGATTATTGGATTTTTACACTAGTAATTTCTCACAACGGTAGCTAACTTCGCTTGCTTCTCTAATAACAGTCACATAAGATTTTTCACCCTCGATCTAGGAACCATCCTTACAGAAAAACATTCATGGGTGCAAGTGTATTTTCACTAGGTACGGATACCAATTTCAGAGTCAAATGTACAACTGTCATGTTTTTAAATGACAATGATGTTTTTAATTGTATATTTTTATCTGTGTTTGTACCCTACTAACACTAAAATTAAAGTAAAATTGTTACTAACCGTATGGACTCCGGTCTGAAATAAAAACATCCTATTCTGTTCTATAAAACTTCTACAAGCAAAGTCAGATTCGTTGAAACGTTCTTGATTTCCTGTTCAATCTACTTTTACAAGCTTATCTCAAAAAATGTCTTTACTTCTTCACTATCTAATCGTGAATCGATCTAATCCAGTTTCTTATCAATTTCATTTCAACGCGAGTCTGTTTAAGTACTCTAATGTCAGTGACAGTTATTTCCTTAAAAAAGTTTCTTTATTGCTGTTTTGATGGAAACAGATACAGTAGAATCCGGTTATAAAGACCCTCAAAACCGGTGATATTACGTCGTATTATTCGGACGTCGTACTAAAGAAGTCATTTTTTACGTTATTTCTTAATGACATCTGCCTATACCTTCGTCGCTAAAAGTAGTCGGTCGTTATAAGCGACGTCGTACTAAACGGTTTTTTTTTTTTTTACTATTTATAGGCTCGCGTTTGACCACTATCTCACCTGATGGTAAGCGATGATGTGGTCGAAGATGGAGCACGCTTGCCTAGAAGTAACCTATTCACTCTTGACTTAAATACTCCCAGGTTATAGCTATCAGGAAACACAGACTCCGGCAGGGAATTCCACTCCTTAGCTGCACGCACTATGAATGTGTTCCCAAAACGTTTTGTGCGATTCTACTGTATGTCTAAATTAACCGCTTTGACTTTTCCCAATTACACACGTACATTAGTGTAGGCTTCCTACCTGACTACATACAGCTGATAAGGTATTTTATATGGAGCGACTGCTTATTTGACGCCCACAACCCAGTTACTGGGTTTCTGGCCATTAACATTGTTAAAGATTTCCAGATCAGTCTCATTTTTTGTTCTCATTTACACACAAAATAATAATGATCACCGACCTCGACAAGCGTTGCTTAACCACAAAGATCGGCCCGTACGGCTGTTATTATTTATGGTAGGCGACAGATAAACTTTCAATAAAGTACATTGACCTTTTCTAATATTCCGTTGAAGACAACCGAACAAAAAATTATTAACCGTTTTTCATTACTAGAGAAAAATTTGTTGTTTGATACCAGTATTGTTTATTTACAAAGTACTTATATTGAAACAACAACACAACAAAGACCTCGGAAGACCTTTTAACACGCCTAATAACTATAAAAATCAGAACAAAATTTCACGCTATTTATCTTAAATACTAAAGATAAACCAACGTAATTAGTTATGTTTCTTTTCGCCAGTGTTTATACTGCGGTATTTTTCTGTAATGAATCTTCATTCTGATTTCACTTAGCCATTAACTTGACTTCTAATCGAAAATACTTAGTTTATCTAATGCGGCATCTATAACGCCACAAACACTATCGCCAGAAACGAAATATAGCTAAAAAACCGTATAAGTACGAGTCGGACGGGTACCCTACTGCCTGACACCCTAAGCTAACTATAGCTAAAACCCAAAGGCTACTCAGAAAGGTCGTTTAATTTCCGTTTGTCATAACATACCTCCATATATCAGGGTACCAAGCCGGCTCTTCTCCTGAACCGGAACCCATTTCCCTATCAGGTTGTGCATCGTTGGGTATAAGCAGCCTTGAGATAGGCCTTGAAGGACACGACAGGCGCATAGAACTTGCCAGCCTCCCTGAAAACAAGCGTAAATAATGTAAGTAAGACATTCAAAATACTTATTTTTAATTCATACCTATGCGGAACAGACTAAAGTTCTTGAAAGCTCCACCTTAAAAAGGGAGGATCCTCCGACCGGATGGTTATTGTGTCCGATGGGCAACTTTCCAATAGTTGATATTAGGACTGTTGTATTATATTTAGATTGCACGGAAAACTCTGGTACAACGATGCAGGATTTTGTTAGTATTTTGCTGATGGCGGGATAAATGGCATTGCGGTTCTTTTTGTTGTTTGGTTTTTTGTGTCGGGATTGATGCCACAACTAACGAAATTCGACTCTTTTAAGAAGCTGTAACTTAACAACTTGCCAACGAGCCCAGAAGATGCGAGTGCAATTTTGCTTTGAAGGCCTGTTAGTGGTATTATATACCATGAAAGTTGTGTACAGGACCATTATCTGCGAGTTGGATTCGTTGTTCGCCTTCCAAATAACTAGGACCCCAAGTCTCGAAGCAAGTAAATTAAGAAAAATATCTTCAAAATATTATAGGCTGGTTAATAAAGTAGGTATAGATAATTATAGAATATTATTAATCCCCAGGTTTCAGTTGAGTACCTAGAGTAGATTATTATTAATCATATTTTCATACAATTTAGGATTAAAATGAGACCTTTAAGGTTGCCTGGCTGTAATTAAATCTAAAAAAACTTGAGAATATTTTCATGATAAATTGAAATCGTGTTTAGCTTAACCTAACCTCATTCATTTAAACTTTGATCATGAATTGGATTCTCGTAAGTCACTCATAAAATAATTTGTATTAGAAAAATTACTTTATTTTATGGTACTCCCACACTGCTGTTAACAATGTTTACAAACATTTTTGAACACATTTTCTAACAAATGTTAGGAATTGTTACATTCTGTTAGGAGGTGTTCTGTTTTTAGATATGAATTAGTTAGTTAACTAAAATGTTTAGGTAATGTTTACTACATTACCTAACATGAAAACTTTTCTTAACATTGGTTTGTGATCAAAATATTTGCTTAGAAAATGTTTATTGATGTTTTTAAATATTTTAGCAGCAGTGTGGGAGAACCTTTTCACTTAAAACAGTTACACAACTTTTACACAAACTTAATTCTACGGGGTTAATGGCATACACGACCATCTAATCCAATTTAGGTTTTCTCATAATTTCTGAGGGTCTTTTCAGTTTCAAGTACCAAGGCGCAGTTCCACATCGATCCGTTGGCTTAGCTACGCACACGTTTTTTATTTTCTATGACAATGTAGGAGGGAGTGTTCATCGCTGGTCACAACTATGCTACGCACGGATACTGGCCTACGCACACGGAGACCAAATGGCAGATAATTTAAATTTTTACCAATGGACATTCAAACTTATCTAGTCACGATATTATAAATTGATCTCGTGGCATCGTGGCTTCTCTTGACGCAGTTTGGAGGTATGTGGCAGAGAGTAAAGTCCCGCAAACCTCCATTGAAAAGAGAGGATCCTCCGACCAGACGGTTGCTGTGTCTGGTGTTGTGTCTACCCGATAGTTGATATTCGGGCTGATGTTTATGTTCTAATCGCACGGTAAACTAACCCACACATACACACATTACTACACATACACTAACGTTACTAACATTTTAAAACGCGCTAAGGGACCGCCGTGGGATCTAAGCAGACAGTGTGCGCTACCGGTGGCAAAATCCTCTGCCATGCCGTCCCCGTGTGCTTCAGTTTTACTTGTTTGGCAAACAAATGAACCGCATCACTTACGTGGCAAACCTTTCCAAGCACACCAAGTACACTCTGCTTAACAGAGGACGGTAGACTTTATATCATAAATTAAACCTTTTATACTCACATAATAAGCTCCAATAGGTATCAGCAGAGACACAGCCGAGTTGACAGCAATACAGATCGTGATGAGGATCATGCCACCGAACTTGGCAGCCATCTCCCCGCTGGGGATCTGCAGCACTATGTACCCCCAGAAGAAGGACGATAGGATCACGGACTGGGTCTGCATGGACCAATCGAAGGACTGAAACAAAGAAGCGATGTCATTAATTTTCATGGTAAGTATTAGTCCAAGACACAAAGGCCTCCAGGCAAATTAAAATTAGCCATCGACACAAGCTAGAAGTTAGGCGCGTGTTTATAGTAAACTAGCTTCTGCCAGTGGCTTCGCCCGCGTGCTCTCTAGGGAACATACTCCCGGGATAAAAAGTAGCCTTTGTCCTTTCTCAGGCTCTAGACTATCTGTGTATCAAATTTCATTTAAATCGGTTCAGTAGTTTTGGCGTGAAAGCGCGACAGACAGACAGACAGAGTTACTTTCGCACTTATAATATTAGTAAGGATACTAAAACAAATTCACACATATATTTTTATGGATTACTAACAAAACAAAATAAATCATTGGGCATCAAAAAATTCATCCACATCGCTATCAATAACAAAAATGCCCAAAGTACTAGCAGCATTGCCGCGTTGAATGGCCCTCTGGTCACATGAACAGTCGAGAAGTTGTTTGCAGATGGCCTAGCACGAATATTTTGACGTACAGTAACTTTAGCGTAAGTGAATGTTTTATGTGAAAAACTACAACCCTATAGTATTTTGGTTTAATAATATGAGACATACACAATTTATATCATTAGCTCAAGTGGCTGCAAAGAAGTTGCTAGGATCCCAGCAAAGGTGAGACGGTACTTCACGCCGGAACAGCTTTTTTTTTTTTTTTGGGACAAGCCCGCCACTCATTCCCAACCACTGCAACTCCTGAAAGCCAGAATCAACAGTGGCGACCACCAGAAAAACGCCGAGCCAATGAAGCCCGACGAGTCCCGGAGAAACGATTTAACTGTCTTGGATCCTGCAACGAATTTAATCAGAAAAGTACAGCGGAGGAGTAGGAAAATAAATATATGTATAATTTCCACTTCCCTCCTTTTCAAGCAGGAGACAGAATAGAGCTACGCCAATAGGCACCAAGGGACATATACAACTGGGTTAAGCCCAGTTGTCAACCACCACGGATTATATATTAATTAAAAACTAATGGGTCCTAAATTGTGAGCTACTTTTGATTCCAGTAATAGGTATGGCAAAATCGCTTGAAAGCACGGAAATTTGTTCTGGTTTCTACAAGGTCCGTGTAGTAAACTACTCCAGATGTAACCTGAATACTATCTAACATAATATTGCGTTCAGTTTGCCAAAGAATACACTCCCATAAGATGTGGTGTGCGGATTGTTCGTATTCATAGTCGGCTGTAGAACATTGACATAAAGGCGAGGCCACAAGCCTAAAGGAAAATAATTTACTCTTAAAGTTGCCATGACCTGTGAGAAATTGGGCAACACAATGATCCACCTCTAGCCATGTCCTATCCAGCCGCTCACGAACGGATGGAAAAAACTGGTGGAGGTGTCGGCCTTTAATGGAATTTTCCCACCTACATTTTATTTTATTTTTTATTTTATTTTATTTATTTGGGACAAAAAACAGTTATACGTTACAGCATTTGCAAAAAAAAAGTAGTTATAATATTACAGTCGAAAAAACGTATAACCCACACTATTGTCCACGATGTGACATCGGAGTATGATGATAACGAACGCATGTTAAATGAGAAGAAATAAAAAATAAATATCAATAGAAGAAAATAAACACTATACAGAAACCGACGAATCAATGTCTTATAGGCGACTCGCAAGTAATTGAGAAACCATTCTTTTAAATTTAGATTGCGACAGCGCGAAAATATCAAAATCATTGAATTGTGAGTTGTAGGTTTCTAAAAGTCGGCGAAGAGGGGCCCGCACCCCAGCCTTCGTTCTACAACGCCCGATGTAGAATAGTCGAGGTGCGCGCACCTCCCGCCGAATAACAGTTCTAGGTACTACATAACACAATCTATTCGACAGCTCATTACAATTAAATTTGTTATTGCAAATACCGTACAGCATCATAACCATGATCAATAAACGTCTGGAATCCAAGCTTAATATTTCGTAACGCTTTAGTAAATCTGCATAGGGAATCCTGGTACGGAAGCACTTGTAGTGCATGGCACGAAGAAATTTTTTCTGAACCATTTCTATTGCTCGCTTATATTTATCATAATACGGGCACCATATGGGTACCGCGTATTCCAACTGTGAACGGACTAGTGTTTTATACAAGAAGAGAAAAGTAGAAGGCTTTTTGAAGTCTTCACAAGACCGCATGACGAAACCATACATCTGAAAGGCTTTGTTAATTATTTTGTCGATATGGGTATCTAAATGTAATTTGCAATCAAGCAGTACGCCAAGATCACGTGTGCACTCAGTTTTTTTCAACTGGATGTCGTTTAAGGTATATGGGAAGTTAATAGAATTTTTGTTTTTAGTGAAAGAGATGAAGTGACATTTTGGAAGACTAAGATGAAGTTTATTCAACAGACAGTATTGTGATAGCCTGCATAAGTCCTCTTGTAGTAGCAAACAATCCTGAGAATTTGCACAAGCCTTATAGATTTTAATGTCATCGGCGTACATTAGAAATTCAGAGTTGACTATGCAGGATTTTATATCGTTTATAAATAAGATAAAAAGCAATGGGCCTAAGACAGATCCTTGAGGCACACCTGATTCGACGACCACGTAATCAGACTCGAATCCATTGATGACAACTTTTTGAGTCCTGTGAAATATATATGAAGCAAACCATCGGAGTAAATTGCCTCTTATGCCATTGAAGGCGATTTTATCGAGAAGCAATTTGTGGTCCACCCTGTCAAAAGCTTTCTGAAAATCAGTGTATACAGCATCTACCTGCGTGCGCATGTCCATGTTTTCGAACAGGAATTGAGTGAAAATGATTAGGTTTGTAGTAGTGGATTTGGATTTCACAAATCCATGTTGCTCGGGTATAATAAGGTGATTCAACTGTGGAAATAAGTAGCTGTGCACTAGACCCTCAAAAAGCTTAGACAAGGTGGACAAGATAGATATGGGTCGATAATTCTCAACGTTACCTTTGTCACCACTTTTGTGGATGGGCGTGATGAAAGCCCTCTTCCAAACACTAGGGAAAATCCCTTCCCTGAGACATTTATTAAATATTATGTGTAACGGGACACAAATGGTTTGCGCAGTGTTCTTAAAGAAAGAAGGGGGCAGGCTGTCCGGACCAGCTCCTTTAGTTAAGTCTAATGAGGTAAGTGCCTTAAGTATGACACTCTTTTCGAGGTAAATATCCGGAATGCATACAGAATTCTCGTCAAAGGTTTCTGGGGGTATCCAGGTGTTAGGGTCATAAGTTGAGGGCTCGTATACCGAGTTGAAGAAGGCAGAAAACATTGAACATATCTCAGCGGGGCAGTTAGATGAGTTATTTTTGTACTGCATGTTACCTGGGATTCCAGAACCTTTCTTTCTGTTAGAGATGTACGACCAGAAGTGCTTGACATTAATAGGTATGCTATCTTCAACAGTTTGCATGTGCCTATTGTAACACTATTCACAAAGTAGTTTGAAACGTTTACGCAGAATAGAAAACTTTTCATTGCCATTCGGATAAAAGTTCCTCCCAGACGTCAGTCTGGGGTTTTAGTAATCTACAGATCTTAGCACGGTCGCGTTGCGGTAAAAACTCTGGGTCCGTGATCTTTCTAGCGTAGTAGTACATTGCAGCACGCCGCTGCACCTCTAGATCGACTGGGAGAACACCCGCCAGCACCGGTAAGGCTTCAGTACTAACCGTCCTATACGCCTTGCATAAGAATATCAAAGCCAAACGCTGGCTTTGCAGCAATTTACGGCGTACCGCCCCTATGGTGGCCCTGTCAGCCCAGACAGGTGCCCCGTAGCACATACAACCCAAGTAAGTAGCCCCATAGATAGTTTTTAAGGTTTGAAATGAGAGACCCCAAGTAGCTTTGGATATTCTCGTCAAGGCGTAGAAGTTCTTTTTTGCTTTTTCACCTACTGTTTTTATATGATCAATAAATGAAAAGTTCCTTTCTAGTAGCATACCGAGGTAGCACACGGATTCTTTTCTTTTAACGGGTACGTTATTAAATTTAATACTAGGCCAGGATTTTAGGTTCCCTTTTAAAATAAGTTGATAGGTTTTATGCGGTGCAAAGGTCAGACGGTTTCGATCGCCCCACTGTGATATTAAACGTAGACATGTGTCAGCCAAGTTCTCGAGTCCCGCCCGAGTGCTTGCCTCAATGAGCAGTAAGCCATCGTCCGCGTAACCGGTTAATGAACAGCCGCATGGGAGCGGAAGCGCGAGGAAATCATCGTAGCCAAAATTCCATACATATGGACCGATAACTGAGCCCTGAGGACATCCCATGGTTAGAGACTTAGAAATGGAATGATGTCCAAGTTTGAGTTTCGCGGAGCCGTTTAGAAAATACGAAAGAATCAGATTATAGATATTTTTGTAGCAACCACGGGTTTTCATTTTAAGTAGTAGCATCGGCCACCATGCGTTATCAAAAGCGCCAGATATGTCGAGAAAGATTCCAACCACGTATTTATGTTCCGATAAGTTAACAATTTTACGGACAGAGAGAGCCGCGTCGACTGTGGATTTACCAATAGTGAAACCAAATTGATTAATATGAAATTTAGGTCCATTCGGTAGCAAGCGCGGAACGATTAGTCGCTCCAAGAGTTTCCCCAACGCCGGAACAGCTGCTCAAACTCTACTAAGCGCAAGTTCGATCGTGTATGGAGTACTGCTCTCATCTTTGGGACGGATCTGTCAGATACCAGCTTGATACCATTGAGTCAATTGAGAAATGAGCCAAGAGGATCATCGGCGATGATAGGCTCGTCGCGAAGAAGTTCCAGTCTTGAGCATCGACGGCGAGTTGCTAACCTGTCGCTTTTCTACCGGTTGCATTTTGGGGAATGTGCGACGGAATTGCATAATTTTATTCCGCCAAGTCCGTTCAAGTCGTTCATCATCGGACCACAAGACGAACAGCGATACGCCACCGGTACATGGTGGACATCTCACCCACGCGCACAAAATGTTTTGGGAACACATTCATAGTGAGTGCAGCTAAGGTCTGTGTTTCCTGATAGCTACAACCTGGGAGTATTTAAGTCAAGAGTGAATAGGTTACTTCTAGGCAAGCGTGTTTCATCTTCGACCACATCATTGCTTACCATCAGGTGAGATAGTGGTCAAACGCGTGCCTATCAAAAGTAAAAAAAAAATATTTATCATTCAAAATATGAATATGGTATCTTATTCAAATAAACATTATGTGCGAAACGAATATTGTAGCTATGGTAGAATTTTACGTTACGTTACTATACGTCTACATCTACACTAATATAATAAAGAGGAAAGATTTGTTTGTTTCTTTGAAATGAATAGGCTCCGAAAATACTAGACCGATTTAAAAAATTCTTTCAGCAATGGGTAGCCACATTATCAGGGAGTAACATAGGCTAAATATTATCCCTGTACTCCCACGGGAACGGGAACTACGCGGGTGAAACCGCGTGAAGTCCACTAGTCAAAAATATTCGTGCTAGGCCCTCTGATGTCCCGAAAGACTCATGCGCACTAAAAAGTTTACTCTATGCATTAGATTTTGTTACTGAGAAAATAATTAATGTCTGGGGCCTCTGGCATCTTGCACTAATATACAGATTACATAAAAATATTCGAGTTTTGTACAATGGGAATTTGAGGTTAAGAAGATATTGAGCCTTTTTGATTGAAGATGAAGGAGGAAATTCTTAATTCAGAAATTGCTGGTTTGTAAAAGTATCTGGTTTAGGTAATAAACTATGGATAAGGTAATTGTTCTATTTACATTGAAATGTAGGTAAATAATACATTTCAGTGTAATATGGGAAGAGTATCTTGTCATTAACCTATCACATCTATCCTAGAGAGGTTTAGGTAGTTAAATAAAGGTAAATAATGTGACTTTTTACACAAACAGATATTAAAAACATACTACTGCTTAAACAAATGCTTAGTTGCAATTATTTTTTTATTCTCCTATAGTATAATTTATTTATTATTTGTTTGCAATATTGTATTCGCAAAGTAAATATACACAATAAAGCAGCTTTCTATTTTTTCTTTTAGTTGGTTATTGAAAATTATCGTTTTGTATAATATAAACCCATATTTTTTAATTTTTGTAAATGTGAGCACTATAGAGCCATTTACATATGTAATTAACGCTTACAACCCTAATCTCTTCAAAGTTAGAGTGAACAGGCTCCTTCTGGGTAAGCTCGCTCCATCGTAGACTTTGTCTCGGTCATCTCTGACCTAGACTAGAGTCAAGAGCAAACCCATCACAAATAAAATAAAAAAAGTTATAGATTTCGTGATTAAATTAGTTTGACATAAACGATTGTTCTCACATATAGAAGCAATCAAAGATAATGTTAACAAGGTTTTTCTAATACTCCATACGGTTTAAACGAGTGCCCGTGGAGTTTCTTGCACGTTCTTCTCCATAGAGAGAGATCTACGCTTTGGAACGTGCAAATAGCTTAATGTTTTTGACTGACTGACCTTGACAATTCAAAAGTGCCTGTATATGGTTTGTTTGAAATATATGCTTTGAGTTTGAGTTTTAAATTGTGTTTTTCAATAAAAAAGATTAAAAAGACTCATCAATATTGTTTGCCTTTATTTTACTACCATGAAATTTCATGAGGTTTATAAAACCATGTCTTTATTCAACATTATGCTCTACTCGTGTGCCAAGTTTTATAGAAATCTGTTCAGCTGTTAAGTCGTTAAGAAGTAATAAACAGAAATACAGACATAGTTTCATATTTATAACTGGTAGGGATAGGTAACATGTTGCGGAATTCGTTCGATTTGCTTAATTTGTTCGAGTTCTCTTTGTCTCTGTCATCTCTGACCTAGAATTGCGGTTGCGGAATTTGTTTGAGTTTCGGAATTTGTACGAGTTGCTGAGTTTGTACGAGTTGCGGAACCAGAACGAGTTCGAAAGAGTCACCGTGGCCCTGGAATGTAAAAGAAATTAGGAAGAACACAAAGCAATTAGGATGGGTTATAGTCAGTAAGAATCTGACACTCGCTTCTGCTCTGCCCAGAGCGGGGGAAGTCATTTGATGATTTCCCATCCTTAAAAAAAACATAAATGAAACCCAGTTTTCGCATAGTTTTTACATATAATTTTCTGATTTAATTTTAAGTTCAATAGTTCTACCTACAAACGTCACGTGTTTGAGTTCCGATATTTTCTAGCATGGTAACTTATTTTATTAACATTGTCATCACAACCTTTTCTGTCGAACGTATCACTTTATTCACTATCTATGCTAACGCAAGTCACAGATAACAAACAGCTTCAATACTTGAATCTTAATACTTATCAGATCAATGTCAGATAATGATCAAATCTTATCTACCCCTCAGACATATTTATCTGCCCCACTGACTGGTTCAATTGAGCCATCTTCTTTTATCTCTGACATGTCCATAATATTTGGTAGAATTAATTCCGATAAGGTTTGTTGTGTTAACCTTGAAGTCTCTCTAGAAAAAAACGAATAAATAATATATATCCCGATCTAAGTTTTCTTGTATTTGTGTTGTTTGTTTGGCAAACAGGTTTTTTATTCCATTTTTCATCGTCAAACTATTTGTTATCGATATTATCCTCATTGCAATAATACCTAAAATTAATTAACACAGCAAATAATTGCTGAAGAGCATCTGAACGACTACATACGAAAGATAGTAACGCGACTGTGAGAGCATGCGCGCTACTCCACGCGCATTCGCTTTCGTCGTACAAGTTTGGACTCTGGAAAAATTGCAAAACGAATGATGACTGTGTATGCGCAGTCTAGCGCATACTCGCGCATCTGCGCCCAGTCTAACGGTTACTCGCGCATTCTGGAATAGAAATTCGACCAAAGTGTCACGCGGTTAGAAAACTTCGCAAGCATGCTCTGCGCTGCGCTCCGCCATAATATGCGGCGGCCCTTTTAAACTAGATGAGACCGGTTTCTTCAAGCTGACCTTGAGAAAAAAGACTGAAACAAAATCAGACAGAGATCAAAGTCTCTTTTACCGTCCACACAGTACACTGATCACTAAATCACTATCACTACATATGTCTGTCTGTTCGCGATAAACTGCACAGATTTTCATGCTGTTTTCACCAATAGATAGAGTGGTTCTCGAGGAAGGTTATATAATTTGTCTAGAAAAAAATTAGGGATCCTTAAGAAAATTGCAGCGCGGACGAAGTGCTAGTAGAATCATAAGATAACCATGTATGTTAATGTGTGAGATGATCTTTTGAAAAAAGAAGACCTGTTCACACAGTGCAAGCATTTGTCAGTTATTGTGTAGCTAAAATCAAGAAGTTTACCTACTTTTGTTTACAAAAGATAGATATACTAAATTGAACTTTATTTACTATATTATTACACATTTCCGTGACAAGTCACGCTACATTTTCAAGCAGTATGTGCTGTTGCGGGATTTGTTTAAAAAAGTCATCGCGGACCTGAAACGCGAAGGGCAGTTAGTGGAACACGGATGAGTTTTAGTCAGTAAGAGTCTGGCACTCCCTTCTGCTCCGCCCAGAGCGGGAGGAGTATTTTGGTGATTTCCCATCCCTAAAAAAGAGCCGTATGAGCTGACTATTTAACAGTCACACTGTTAAAAGTGATTTAAAGCCACCTAGTTAATAAAAACAAGAGTGTTATCTTATCCTTAAAGACTGCATTCATTGTAATAGGATATAACACAGCACGTGTTTAAATAACTTAGACGTATTACACATTGTAACAATCAGGCAATTATGACTATCAGATAAAGTGGCAAATTGGCATGTCGCAAAGGTATTCTTTTACAAAATGATTTGATATTTTCAACGTGTAAATACACTGCCCTTATTATCTTATACAACCTGTAACAGAATAAATGCAATAAATCTTAATCGACTCTCCATATATTTCTGTGCGCATAACTCGACAAAATGTACTCACCTGATGGTAAGCAATGATGTGGTTGAAGATGGAGCACGCTTGCCTAGAAGTAACCTATTCACTCTTGACTCCTAGGTTGTAGCTATCAGGAAACACAGACTCTAGCAGGGAATTCGTTTTGTGCGTGTGGGTGGGATGTCCACCATGTACCGGTGGCGCATCGCCGTTCGTCTTGTGGTCCGATGATGGAACGGGCTTGGCGGAA
Organism: Lacanobia wlatinum; assembly: GCA_947578705.1. Taxonomy (NCBI): domain Eukaryota; kingdom Metazoa; phylum Arthropoda; class Insecta; order Lepidoptera; family Noctuidae; genus Lacanobia; species Lacanobia wlatinum. Next base: position 27,541,286 of record OX388033.1, read on the forward strand.
TTAAATTATGCAATTCCGTCGCACACTCCCCAAAAGGCAACCGGTAGAAAACCGACAGGCCAGCAACTCGGCGTCGATGCTCAAAACTTTGCAGCTTCGTTTTGACAATCGCCTTCGTCACGCTACTGCCGACAAAATATCACTTTTCAAAAGCCTCAGAACTTAGTAGGGAAAAGGCAAAGATTGATTTACAAAACAGCTTCAGAGACTCAACAAAAAGTATCCTTTAGAAGTTCCCACACGTAATTGTGGTCCAACCGTAACTTAAATAATAAAATCGTCATGTTTGAGATAAAAAGAGATAAAAAGCAAGAGCAACAGTTTTTATTTGTTAAAACTATTTGCTACTATTTTTATTTTTAGGAGTCGTTTTTGTTTTCATAATAAAAAAAAACTTCTTTTGTTTTTACGATTAGCATAGGTATCTATAGAACACGCATACTTGGGGGAGGCCTATGTCCAACAGTGGACGTCTTTCGGCTGATATGATGATGATGATGATAGAACACTAATGTTTTTGACTCAATGATTTCGAGTTGTGCATGGTTAGGAATAAATCCGGTTCCAACTTTTAATTAGGTAGGTACTGGTTAAGGTTTTGTGTTATTAGAATCTCGAGATCGTAATTTATTTTTTCTCTTGACCTTGTAATGCAACTTGAACTGGTTTTACTTATTGTTGGCGGCGTAACTAATTTAAGCAACACATTCAGACGATAGATAGGTTCAAATATAAACTTACGTTCTTAAGGTTTGATACATAATCAAGGGCATAGAATCGTTGCGGCATAGCCTCCCCGCCACCATTTTGATTTTTTTTTTTCGAAGGTACGGCGCACAATCTTACATGTATATATGGGTAGAGAACACTTCCACAAACAAAAACTGTTAGCCATGATGCCCTGAAGTATAACGTTGACGAGATATTTCGAGGCAAAGTCACCATGTAACATCATGAGTATTATTAAAAATTACCTATAATTAAGTCATTTTTAATGATACTCATATATGCATTAGATTAAATTCAAATAACAGTTCCCATTTTATAATAAAAATTTTATGAAGAAAGTAAAATTAAGAACACATGAAAACGACTTTATTAAGAACTAGCTTCTGCCAGGATAAAAAGTAGCCTATGTCCATTCTCAGGCTCTAGACTATCTGTGTACCAAATTTCATTTAAATCGGTTTAGTAGTTTTGGCGTGAAAGCGCGACAGACAGACAGAGTTACTTTCGCATTTATAATATACTAGCTGACCCGCGCGGCTTCGCTCCCGTCAACTGGCTACTCTACCTACCGACCCTAACCTACCTACCCTACCTACCTACTTACCTACCATACCTACCTACCATAGCTACCCTACCTCACCTACCTTACCTACCTACCTTACCTACCTACCTTACCTACCTACCTCACCTACCTACCTGTCTACCTACCCTACCTACCTGCCTACCTACCCTACCTACATACTCATTTTTTTTATGTATTTTAATTCTTATATAAAACACAAAAACTATGAAAATCGGTCGAGCCGTTCTCGAGTTAGTTAGAATAGTGTTCGAACAAACCCGACTTTGAGAATTTTGCTATATTGTGAAAGATTCGACCTTTTTCTAGAAGACATTTTTATATCAGCGAGACAGAAATAAAACGAAAAAAACTTTTTTACAAAAAATGTAACCGACTTCCAAAACAAAACACTACAAAGTATAAAATAACTTTAATTTCGGAAGTCGGTGTTTTTAGTTTTTTCGCTTTTTGACACCGACTTCCGAAATTGTAGTTGTACCTGCGTTACCAGTTGATAGTGGTACCTGCGTACCCATTCACAGCGTACCGGCGTGATGTTATGTTATGAAAATAAAACTTACTAAGTGCTTTCGGTGTAAAGGTCTCATCAATACGAATGAAATAAGCCCAAACACTTGGTAGTTCCTACATACCGATGTGGAGTTCCCTTGACTCTCTGTCGTCTCCATCATCAGGTCTGATCCAAACTTTCATTTTTTTGTAGTATCACCCGATATACACACGAATATCAAGTTTCTACCAAATACGTGCCTACAATTTTCGAGAGTTGCCCTCGATTTCTCAGGGTTTCCATCATCAGATCCTGACGTGGTGGCAATGGGACCACACGGAAAGCACCAGCTTTCAAATAAAAAAAGAATCATGAAAATCGGTTCATCCAGTCGGTTAATATGAGGTAAAAACCTTTAAAAAATACAGTCGAATTGATAACCTCCTCCTTTTTTTGAAGTCGGTTAACAAACTGAAGGAAGACGGACAGCGGTGGCTTATTAATAAATAGGGTTGCGTTAGCAACCTTGGTACGGAACCCTAAAAATCGACTTGGTTCGCACGAATCAAGATCGTACGCTAAGGCTTAAATAATAAGTTCCCATTAGCAACTTTGGCACGGAACCCTATAATTTGCCTTGGCTCGCAAATCGAACCGTCTGATACTTAGCACGAATTAAAAACTTAGTTGCGGGCAACCTGGGAGTCTTTAAGACAAAAGTGAATAGGTTGCTTATAGGCAAACGTGCTCCATCTTCAACCTCATCATCGCTTACCATCAGGTGAGATAGTGGTCAAACATATGCCTATCTATAGTAAAAAAAAAACTACTCCGTATCACCTAACCACAGAGAACTAACGATAACTCGATTTGACAGTTACTGTGAAATCGTGTTGTCATTCATTCTTAGTTCGGGTTCGGGATTAATCGTAAGTCTGTAGGTGATACGGAGTAGAATACGTCCGCAACTAAGCCCGAAACTACGGACTTCGGACTTAGAGAGTAGCCCCACCAAAATCGATTGCTCCCGTCACCGTGACCACCTTTGGTACGGTACCTTATTAGCCTTGTTTCGCAAATCGAACCGTTCGTTGCTTCGCTCTAAACGGAATCAATCGCGGAGGCCTTAGAAGTAGGGTCCTGTACTCCTGTCAGCACCTTTGGTACGGAACCCTACAGGCCTGGGGGGCTACTCTCTAACGAAATCCGTAGTTTCGGGCTTAGTTGCGGGCGGGCATTTTCTACTTCGTATCACCTAACCACTGAGAACTAATGATAACACGATTTGACAGTTACTGTGAAATCATGTTGTCATTCATTCTCAGTTCGGGTTCGGGACTAATCGTAAGTCTGTAGGTGATACGGAGTAGAATACGCCCGCCCGCCTGATCCGCAAGTCGAACCGTCCAGTACTTCACAAAACTACTGAGTTCTAAATCAGTTTAAGACTCTACGATAGAAGCACTTTAAACGAAACCAGCACAACTCAGAGATTCAAGCAATATTGGCCTCTATACGTTTAAGACCTTCCAGAGACTAAACCGAAATTCCTACGAACTACGACAGTGTTTAATAATCGTGTGAGGTCATTCTCCAGCGGAAAATCTTAACACCGCAATTCAGAAAAACGCGTCATCAGTGCAACGCCATCTATCGACCACGTAAACTGACAAAATATTTGGCAGCAGAAGACGTTAAATAAGAAGCCCGTATGTAACGATGAATAACGATAAGGTATTAACATGTTTACTTTTATTTTCCTACGTCTACGTATGAAAAGTTTCACAAATAACTAAATGAATGTGTTTTGGTGTAACATTCATGCTTTCATGTATTTTTTGGTTCCTCAATAGATGGCGCTCTGACTGATCAGAACACAGTAGGAAGTTTCTTACTAAACTAAAAATTCAATATTGTATTTTGATTTTGTGGATCGATTGTAACGATAAATAACGAAAAGGTATAAAAATGGTCACTTTTATTTTGCCACGTATTAAAAGCTTCACGAATAACACAACAATTTTGAATGCTTTCGTACATTTTATTTTTTCTCAATAGATGGCGCTCTGACTCATCAGAATACATTAGGAAGTTTCTTCCTAAACTTAAAAATTCAATATCTTTTGATTTTGTTGGTCGATTTTGATGAAATAAACGCTAAATGTTACTCGGGTTATCACTTAATATTTTTAAGTACTTAGATTTGCAATCCAATCTGTGGTTTATGCGTGATGCTCCCACAAACGCACAGACAAACAGACAAACAGACAAAAATTTCAAAAGTTGCATTTTTGTGTTTTATACCTTTTTCCTGAGTTTTCTGTGTAATTTTCATGGAAAAATATTCAATGTACAGACACAGTTAGTCTACGATTTTATTATATGTATAGATTAGTAAGGATTTTGCAAAATAATAGTGTTCAATTTATGTAAATTTTTCATTTCATTTTAATGATTTTTATTGTTCTCTTCACGTAAGTCACTATACTATACCTTCAAAAACGTGACACTTTAGGGCATGGTGCCCTAAAGTGTCACGTTGCTAACATTTTTTGCTTGTTTAGGCTACCCATGTATGCAAGTTATGTCGTGCGCCGCAACTTTGAAAAAAACACTCAAAATGGCAGTAGGTGGCTAAAAAACCAATCGAACACCTTTGTATGTGATTGAGTACTTAAAGGAAATTGGCATACCTAAAAATGCAATTTACATCGACGTCAAAGGAGTCTTAGGTACCTTATGGAGAGGGCTTTCCTATCTATAGTCAGAGAAAAGTGGACGGAAAGATAAGATTTGTAAAGGCTTTACCTACATCGGGAGATTTACAGTCTTTTGGTACAAATAATAATGTCAAAAAGTTTTCGTATTCACTTCAAATCACTTCAAACAAGTACTGTTGCTATTTTTCAAAAACTTGCTCACACATTTGTTGGATTTTGTCGATTGATTAATATTATTCATATGTTTCTCTTTGTGGAAGGCAAATATACCAATTTATCATTACAAACATAGGCAGGAAACGCAATTTTAAGCATAACAACCTAATTTGCAATTTGTTAAAAAAAAACGTGCCAAATTAAATAAAACCTCTTTTATGTGTTTTTGTATGTAAATTCCGCGCGTATAATGTAGGCACGTTTTACGTGCGTAACACAATCGGCAGTTAAAACAATATTTGAAGGGTCCTCCTTACCGTTTGTTTAAGCCTATCTGTCACAGTTAGATAAGTACTCACATTTTCATAAATTAACATATTTTTCAGTTTAAAATAATATGGAAGTGGGTCAAGTGAGAGTTCTAAAGGGGTTTGAACTTTTTCTATGAAGCTGGCAAAGCTCTTCGCCGCCATTTTGATTTATTTCAAAGTTGCGTACGATCTAACATACAAATAAAAATGTCTGCAACATGGTGCCCTAAAGTGTTACGTTGCCGAGATATTTGAAGGTAAATTCGCCATGTGGGAACAATGAAAATCAATCAAAATGGTGGGCTATGCCATAAAAATTCTATCCCCTTTCTTATGTTGTTACCTATACATGTGAAAAATAATGTTTGGCCCTAGAAGGCTGGAAAGGTAGATCTGTAGCGGCATCAATGCTGCTACAAGAAAAACCAACGGAGCAAATCTACATCGCAACAAGAAGAACCGCAACGCCAATTACAACTAGCTGCGAACTACTACTTCAAAATCCTGCATCGTGGTATCAGAGTTTACCGTGCGATTTGAATATATACATCAGCCCGAATATCAATTATCGGGCAGCTGCCCACACCGGACACAAAAACCGTCCAGTCGGAGGATCCTCCCTTTTCCTCTCTGTTCCGCTACCCTCTAAAGATCAATAAGGAATTATTGACAAAATGAAGGTGACATAAACATTTGAGGAATCTGTGTAGATTTTTCCCAACAATGTTGGCGCCCGCTTCAAGTCTAACCAGATGCAACTTGATTCCAGATTATACATGGAGTGACCTGATTATATGACCTTTGCCGTGGATGGTCACCCATTTTTTTTCGTCGCTAACCAATCTATATAATACTCTTCCGTTACGGAGTTACTGACAGACAACGAACAGTCGAAACTACTGGCATGTAGGTTTCTTAGAAAAAGAAAAGAATGGGGGCACAGCATAAACTAGAAGTATCATTTTATCTGATAAACATCATGATACCTGTGTATCTGGCAAAACTAGGTATCGATAGACTGGTTTAAACAAGATATTATCTATCAATTCATCATTTTCAATAGCCATTGATATTTTTTATCCCTCTTAAAGAACAGTTGATTGGTATCAAACCAAATGATATGAAACTGCGTCAAGGAAAAATTGAATTGATAATATTGACACCAGATAATATTTTCCTTTTGAGATCATTAAAACAATTTATACCTTCCTAAATAATATATCTGTATCACAAAATATACAACAACCCATATATCAATCAATTGTAATATGTATTAATTTTATTGTAGTTTTTGTTTTATATTTATGTTTTTTATTTTATTGTTTGCGGGACTTTTAACCATGTTTTGCATACTCTAAAGATACAGAATACCCAGATTACGTTTTTTTAAAGCCAACATCAGAAATAACTCCTGTTCTGTCACGACGACAGTACGACTTGTTTGAAACTTTTACAAAGATTTGAGTTATTTATCTCCCCATGCATATATAGACACATGAAGTAAGTACATGAACTATACCACGTGTAAAATGAACACAGAACCTGAATATTGTGAACCAATTTTACCTTTTTTTAAAAAAAAGGATGGGATATCATCAAATTACTCGTTCTGGGAACGGAAGGGAGTGTCAGACTCTTACTGACTAAAACCCATCCGTGTTCTTCCTAATGCCTTTTGCGTTCCAGGGCCGCGGTGACTCTTTCGAATAAATTCCACAACACTGGCAAGAATCAATGCCATATTCCAGAAAGAAAAAAACAACTGAGTCTCGAAAAGGCTTTTGACTTTTTTGTTTTGCTTGCTTCGATACTGAGGTGGTTAAGGAAAAGAGGTATTCCAATTCAATGTTTTAGGTACTGCAAGATCAAACGGGTCATCTAATTTTATCAGGTATCTTAAGACCCATTAAAATAAATGGACAAACTTTTAGAAAGTTACTTTATTAAGTCTCACGAAAGTAGAGGTTAGACTAACCACTTATATTAAAATTGTTTAACACTGCTATCATTCTAAGAAATGAACCGTAACATTACAAAATGTTCCATCGGCATTGTAAGTAAATAAACGATAAGGGTTGTGCGTGTGTCTATAGGCATTATATATCGTATTGATTAGAACGTAAGAGAAACACGAGCCACTTATCATTTCACGTGAAGAGATGGAGTAATCTGAGGGAATCGCACTGTTATCACGATAGTCAATGTAGCAGTCAGTATTATAGTTGTTTTGAAAGGTAAAAAATACCTGCTGGATTTATTTAGTAACCACTTTTTATCAGTCAAATATTTTATTTTTTTGAAAATTAATTATTTCTTTTTTAAAACAAAATATATACACTTAATAAAAAAATCCTAACTAAAATACGGCGTCAAAAAATTCGTCCGTATCGCTGTTTATCGGAAGTTAGCCCAAGGGACTGGCGGCCACGTTGTATGGCAAAGCTTATCCTCTGCCCGAGGTAAAAGCCAGCCCTTAGGTCACGCGAAGTGTCAACTAAGCGTTTAGAAAGGTCTTTAAATAAGGCATGAGCACTCGGACCCCACGGTCCAAGAGTTTCAACCCAAACCACCAAACAACACCAAACCAAACGGCTCAAAAATATTATTATACTTTCGCCGCTTGTGGTTCTCAGCAGCCGCAGCGGCAGTACCAGCACAGCACGACGAACTAGGAAGATGGGATGGCGCAAGAGTATCCCATAGTAATGATTAAATATAAGATTTTGCCCGCGGCCTCGTACGCGCATATCTCGTTTTTCCCGTTCCCGTAAGAATTTCGGAAAATCTTCTCTTAGTGCTACCCTTCACTCCCCAAGGAACCTATATGCCAAATTTCAAGTGCTCCCCTAGTCTCCCCAAGGAACCTATATGCCAAATTTCAAGTGCTCCCCTAGTCTCCCCAAGGAACCTATATGCCAAATTTCAAATGCTCCACTACACTCCCCGAGGAACTGACATGCCAAATTTGAAGTGCTCCCCCACACTCTCCAAGGAACTTATATGCCTTTCAGTAATTATTTGATTGATGATTGATGTAGAACGGCTTGTCATCAAAATATTCGGAACTTAAGACATTAGTTCCCTTGGCTATTATTTAAAGCTGAGAAAATCTTTAAAATAAAAATTACTCAGCGTCAATTAGTACCTATAGAAATAATTTTAATGTCGTTAAATGCTTGACAACCACGACAAGTATTTATAATAATATCGCTGTTGCATTAATCGACACAATGAAGCATTGAATTACTTTATTGTATTTTATATCATAAACTACAATAGTTACAACCGGTCAATGTTATTGTAGTTATTACTATTGAATACGCCTATTTACTAACGTAACCTACCCTAGCGGTGAGCGTATTTTTAAGTATGAATTACTTTTTATTTTAACAAAATATATCTTCATCTAGAAAAATATGGGGGAGGCATCTACCCAGCCTTGGGACCACATGGGCCAAGTCATCATCTTCCTGCCCTTATCCCATGTTACTTGAGGTCGGCGCAACACGTTTTTTTTCTTCCATTATGTCCTATCAGCTGTCACGTAAAGTCAAGTAAAAAATAAACTGAACTTCTTAGCACGGCGGGTTCTGCTGGGGTGGCTTCTGAAGGTGCAGAAAATCGCAAATGGTGCAAATACAATAACCTTATTGGGAATTATATATTTGAGCCGTTTGTGATTGAAACACTAGAGCCATGGGGTCAAAGTGTTCATCGAGTTTTTCGTGACAGCGGTCGACTCTTCATGTAACCAGAGGGTTGCCTTTTCTTTGGTCAACGAACCAGCACTGCCATTGAACGTGGCTATGCAGCCAGTGTTCTGGGCAAATTTCCCGTTGGCAGCTATGTTGACGAATTATTCGATGTCCTATGAGTTCTTTCTCTCCTCCTTTTTACTCCGCTTGTACATTAATACATAATATTTTCCATTACCTTTTATATTCACCTCATGAGACCGTATGGAGGACACAATCTCAGTTAAGATAAAAAAAAATATTCAACTACCGACGAGCACGGCGTCATATTGAATGTAGTACTTCATAGGTGACTCAAGTCAGTCGACTTTACATACCCCTTCAGTATCCTTGTCTGTCATGGCGACGATAGCCATGCTCATGTTGACCCTCATGGTGAAGCAGATGACCATGGCGAAGAATAGCATGACCACCTGAAGGTGCCGGATGCCCAGAATTGGCCCTGGAAGTTAACAAGGGGTCTGGTTACTGTGGCAGTAGGCAAAATAGTGTCATTCGAGCAGTAAACGGTTGAAGAGATAGGCCTGTTTGATACGTACCACAACCGCACCACACCGTCGCGACAAAAGGTGGTCAAGCTTTGGTTACGGGTGAATAGTGTCGCTGCGGATTCTTGCAGGTACGTTGTGGTACCTACAAAATGTGGATGTGTTTGCGATCTGGCCGGCAGCTAGTTGGCGGTCTCGCTGGTGGTTACGTTGTGGTTGCGACGTGGTCGATAATGACGGCAAAATACCTGAGAGTAGCTGGTTTTAAAATGAAAATGACGTCTAAACGGATAGTCATAATTTTTTGAAAAAATATATATATATTAGGTATAAGACTATTTTCGTAATAATTTGATGTATGAAAATTTTGAGTTGTATTCGTTCAAAACCATTGATATACAAAAAAACCTAGATGCACAGTCTCGAACAAATGCAACACTCGAAACTGTCGTTAAAATGTATCATGTGTCATGTGTGAGTTGTGTGTAGTTATACTATAAACAATTTTTTTTTTACAAATTCAACCTTACATGGATCGCTTAAAGTTGTTTTTACAAAGCAGTGCAGTATGGCAAGCGATGCGAGACTGTTTGAAACTATCGCACAATTATACATTGTGCGCTGTTTTTTTCGGACGCTTTTGAGATGCTGAGTGTATATCGTGGGTTTTTTATACATCAATGTTCAAAACAGTGTAATTAATTTGTAAATGTATGTCTAACTAGTGGACGTCACGCGGTTTCACCCGGGTTAAAATATAACTTATGTTACTCCCTGATAATGTAGCTATCCATTGCTGTAAGAATTTTTCAAATCGGTCCAGTAGTTTCGGAGCCTATTCATTTCAAACAAACAAACAAATCTTTCCTCTTTATAATATTATAGTATAGATACGGACATAAAAACGACAATCGAACCAACACCGCCGGGCGTATTTGAATGGAATTTACAGTATCTCAAAGACAAAACATTTTTCTTTTTTTTTTTAAAAGCTACTGAATTTTAGGTCGCACGTATGTTAAACGAGTCGCGTCGCTGGCGTATGTTATAGCTTTAGTATTAATTTTCTAAAAAATTTGGGCATAAATTTGTTAGAAAATTCACCATTTTACCTCCATTTTGTGGTTGTAGTGTGATTATGGTGGGTATGAAACAAGCCTTAACATGACATGCAACTTGTAGAACTAGTCAGTCAATATACCTAGTCTTTCTAGTCTGGGTTCGAGTCTTGGAATACCAGTATTGAGGTTAAAGTCGTCATCATCATCATCATCATATCAGCCGAAAGACGTCCACTGCTGGACATAGGCCTCCCCCAAGCGTCGCCACAACGACTGGTCCTGTGCGTCTCGCATCCATCGGCTACCCGCGACCTTCACCAGGTCATCGGTCCACCTTGTGGGAGGCCTTCCAACGTTACGTCTTCCGGTACGCGGTCGCCATTCCAGAACTTTTCGGCCCCATCGACCATCTGTTCTGCGAGCAATGTGCCCTGCCCACTGCCACTTTAGTTTGGCGATCGTTCGGGCTATGTCGGTAACCTTGGTTCTCTTGCGGATATCATCATTCCTGATTCGATCACTGAGGTTAAAGTACTGATGGGCATTAAGATAGAATAGGCATCCCTTTGTATCTTTACAGCATCATCAGCCATTCTTATGAGGACTGTAATAAAATATACGTGGAAAACACAAGATTTCAACTCATTTCCTAGATATACCTATAAATAGGGTTCCGTGCCCAAAGAGTTACCAATGGAACCTTGGTACTAAGCCTCCACTATCCCTCTGTCTGTCTATCAGCGAGCTGTATCTCGAAGAACCGTAATCAATTTTAATAGTGTGTATTTTTTATTGCCACTATAACAACAAATGATAAAAAAATAAATTAAATTATAATATAAATGAGGCTCTTATACAAGAAACGTGTTTTTTTTTTCGGCTTATGGTTCGTGCGGGAGTCCGATTCGCACTAAGCCGGTTTATTTACTTTGGTTTGAACTTCTAACACATCTTCATTCATACACATTTTTTTTTATCGATGGGAATTCATCAAATGACTCCTCCCGCTCTGGGCGAAGCAGAAGGGAGTGTCAGACTCTTACTGACTAAAACCCATCCGTGTTCCTCCTAGTGCCTTTTGCGTTCCAGGGCCGCGGTGACCCTTTCGAACAAAGTTCGCAACCCTGGTCATTCATACACCTACCAGCTAATTCGCGCAGACACACAATACCTACAAAGTTCTAAAATCAAATATCGCAACATGACTCTACATCAAACAATAAATCATTACGACAGTCCCTTTTGACCTGACAGAGTGTCGAAACTCTCACGCGACGTCGCGTTTCACCCCAAACCCATAGCCAGCCGACACCATATAGATAGATTCAGAAGATCAACTGCAAACAACGACTGAGAAAGAACACACACACATACAAAAAGTATCGGAATATAAACGCAAACCTGAACAGGTCGCTCACAATGGGCCTCAGCAGAAGGCTTAAAGTCGCTCAAAAAGCAAAGGAGAGGTTGGAGTTTCCTTGCGTGTCTACACTCGAAGTTGTAGTCGAGTACGTCTACCTGGGACAAACGGTCCTGTTAGGTAGGGCTGGCTTCGAGAAAGACGAAAATTATCGAATCCGACTCGGCTGGGCGGCTTTCGGGAAGTTGCCTGGTATCTCCTCGTCCCACATACTACAGTGTCTCAAGACGAAAGTCTATGATCAGTGCGTGTAGCCAGTGATGACATATGAAACTGGGGGGCAACTCTCTAAGACCAAAGTCGGTAGTTTCGGGCTCTATTGTGGGCGTATCTACTCCGTATCACCTAACCATTAAAAATTAAAGACAACGCGATTTGACAATTAATGTTAAATGGTGTTGTCATTCATTCTTAGTTCAGGTTCGGGACTAACCGTAAGTCTGTAGGTGATACGGAGTAAAATACGCCCGCAACTAAGCACAAATCTACGGACTTCGGGCTTAGAGAGTAGCCCCCCTGAAACGTGGTCGCTCACAATGGGCCTCATCAGAAGGCTTAAAGTCACTCAAAATGCAATGGAGAGGGCAATGCTTGGAGTTTTCTTGCGTGACCGAATCAGGAATGATGATATCCAAGAGAACCAATATGACCGATTTAGCCCGAAGGATCGCCAAACTAAAGTGGCAGTGGGCAGGGCATATTTCTCGCCGAACCGGTCGGTGGGGCCGAAAAGTTCAACCGCGTACTGGAAGACGCAACGCTGGAAGGCCTCCCACAAGGTGGACCAATGATCTGGTGAAAGTCGCGCTTAGCCGATGGATGCGAGACGCGCAGGACCAGTCGTTTTGGGGACGCTTGGGGGAGGCTATGATGATGATGACCTGAACAGGGGTCATTGAACTCAACATTATAAACAACTTTTACTATGGGACCAAACTCGAAATAGCGAAAAAAATATCAGCTGTTTAGTAAATTTTGTCGAGTTATGCGCACATTTAATGTATGGGGAAGTAGTTTTTTTCGAGATGTTGGTGCCATAGTAAAGTTCTTCGAGCAACCTTGAAATTGTGGTCAATCCCTTACACCTTGGTCTAACTGTAGCGGCATTGACAATAAAAACAAACGGAGCAAATCTACATCGCAACTAAAAGAACCGCGACGCCATCTATCCAACTAGCAGCGAACTATTACGTCGAAATCCTGAATCAAGCAAGCAGAGTTTATCATACAATTTGAACATATACATAATCTCGAATATCAACTATCGGGCAGTTGCCCACCAGGCACAACAACTGTCTTGTAGGAGGATCCTCCCTTTTCAACGGAGGTTTGCGGGACTTTACTCTCTGTTCTGCATACCTCCATATATAACTACATAGGAACGTTATTGTGTTGAGAGATTTCATTATATGGGCCATAAGCCGGGTTTATTTAGTTATTGGCTACAAAACTCGTTGTAATATGACGTAGACTAGTTGTGTGATACTGTAAACATCTCATCGTGTACACTTAGTTGAAGCTGTCAATCCATACATATAAGAAGGAGTAACAGTTCATTTCATGCTAAGTGCTCCACCTAAACTTACACGGTGAGGATGTTGACATAACTTACTGGCTTCTTCTTCTTCTTGTCGAGTGGGCAGTAAGGTCTAAAAACTACGCAACACACCTTAGTGTCAGAGTTTCTAAACCGCCTCAAGGACCACTGATATGGTTAATTTGACGACCGCCATTTGGCGGCCGGGACCACTGGCTTATACGTGCCTTCCGAAGCACAATCATCTTTTTATCATCAATGTCCTAGCCAAACTGGAAAACCACTTTGAAAAGTGATTCCCGTGGGAATCGAACCCACGACCACCGGGTTACAAGACAAAAGCCTAAACCACCCTGACCGTGGAGGTAGTTGATAGACTGGCTGATTAGATTAATTATCCTTTTTTTTAAAGGATGGGAAATCTTCAAGTCACTTCTTCCACTCTGGGCGGAATGGAAGCGAGTGTCAGACTCTTACTGACTAAAACCCATCCGTGTTCCTGCAAATGCTCTTTACGTTCCAGCGCACCGCGGCCCTCTTTCGAACGAATTCCGCGACCCTGGCGAGACTTCTGCACCTACATTATCTATTCAGTGTCATCGGTGTCAGAATTTAATTAAGAGTTCGCCTTAAACCGAACGTAATTAAATCGACTCCATACCGATATCTGAGTTAATGAGGTTTTGCAATTTCTGCATAATATTGCCCAAGAGCGATCAATTCTTGGGTGGAAGTATTTTGTTTGGTATTAATGGTGTTTTTATTGGTTTTTGGATTTATTTGTAGATCCCTGTTTACGAGTCTAATGGACTATTTGTAACTCACTTTGACTTTTTGTAAACGTAACCCTTTAAAAATGGTGTATTACAAAAAGTGGGAAATCTATACTTATAAAATAATATATATATTATTATTATTCTCTTTATTTTTTATCCTTACATACTAATTTACATTTTTAAATATTTCTGAAAAACAACACATTATAAAAAACATTTAAAAATTATTATTATTAATATTATAAAGAGCAAAGATTTGTTTGTTTGAAATGAATAAGCTCCGAAACTACTGGATCGATTTGAAAAATTCTTTCAGCAATGGATAGCTACATTATCAGGGAGTAACATAGGCTATATATTATCCCCGTACTACCACGGGAACGGGAAGTACGCGGGTGAAACCGTGTGACGTCCACTAGTTGTTCATAAAATTCCCAAAAAGTCTGAAAACCAAGTTTTAAGTTTTTCAGGATTATTATTATTATTCTAATTAATATCTGTGGTGGTATTTTATTAAAAATACCTTTGTTTTTCGGTGCAGCGACCTTTTTTATTTGAGAAGTCGATACGATGCAGTTCCTTGACCTTTGCGCATGGACAACTCGAACCACTGTATTATTGTTGACCTTCGATCAATAATTTGTTGACTGTAAAATATTGACGTTCAAAGGTGCCTTTTAATGATAATATTATTGGAATAAATTAATTGACTTGCACTTGGTCTAATCGGCCAAGAAAACTACGAAAATATTAATTTATCAAAAAACACCAATATAAGGTCCACAAAAATAAAAATAAAAAAAACATTTATTCAAACTAGGCTGAAAATCAGCACTTTTTGAACGTTAAAATTTAGATGAAGCCAGTCCCCCAAAATCGCCCAGCCCGTCACCTTTTCCTAGTGTTTTAGCTGGGAAGAGGAAGTGGCCAACAAACTCTTCAGCTTTAAATTTTTTTATAATACTGTAATGTTAAGCATTTGTGAAAGTGAACACACTTATGTACAAGCTGCTACTTAAGAGCCTAAGTAAATAATTTCGTGGCGCGATTTAGCATCCCTCTCCCCGAGCGCACCGCACACTCTCCTCGTACTCCCGCATCAAAAGTTTAAAAAATCGAATATAGCGACACCCCATCAACTAATTGAAACCGCCAAATAATTCAGGGTTACTCGCAAGCAAATTATACTAACATATATCGATACTCTTATTAACAACCTTTTTAAAGAAAGAATAAAATAAATATTCAAAGTAGACAAATAGTATAGTTATTCGTGTTATATCATCATCTGCCAACAACTACACCCAACTATATTCTGGTCGGCTTCCAGTCAAACCCGATTAAGCTGAATACGTATTTTACGTAGAGCGGCTGCCTACCAGACCTCCACGTCCTCAACCCATTAACTGGGTAACACGGAACTTCTTGACACGGCAGGAGTCAAGTTTATTGGCTTCTGAATGCCAAAGATCTACAAATGACAGCCGAGACCAACGGCTTAACGTGCTTTCCGAGGCATGGAGGGAACTCGGTGTGTTAAGATGGTCACCCAACCACAGATTAACCTTCGCAAGCGTTGCTTTACCTTGAAGATCGAGCCGTGCGGCTGTTATTCTTTAACTAAGATCTACTCCATGGAACGTGCAAATAGCTTCATGTTTTTGACTGACCGACTTTGACAATTCAAAAGTGCCTGTAAATGGTTTGTTTGAAATATACGATTTGATTTGATTTCATTCGTGTTATATAAAGTGGTCAAATTGGATGTTCAACTTTATTTTGCCACCAAGCTAAGGCCAAGGATTGCAGTTCAAAGGCCGCCATTTTGTTTTTGAGAGTTTTCAAGACATTGATCATTACATTAACTTCGTTCCAAAGTTCTAATACAATTGAAGAACTTCCAAATCATATTCATCGCTGATGGTATGATATAATGTAATGCACACGGCGTATTTTTACCGCGCCGACGACGCACGTTTTGCGAACGCGAGTCCACGGCGTTATAGGTAAAAGGACCAAAAAGCAGATCGTCGCATTTGCATCGATACAAACGTTTGTACAAAGCGATACAAACGCGCGCGACAAGCGTATTCAAAGTACGTGTGTAACGAGTTTGTTTATTAAGAGGACTCTAGTCCCGAGGAATTTGATAAATAGGTATTTAAAGAAACTATTGTCGATGCGTCGCACTGTGCCCTGTCAAGTAATGTGCGAAAACGACAACTGCATCAGAGGCTGATTTTACCTAAAAAAACCTTGACCGAAAGACGTTTTGAATTCCGCTGTTTTATTCTTCAAAACTGGACTGATTTATAAAAGTTACGTATCAAAATTTAGAAGAAGACTACATCTATGCTTCTATTATTTTCTATTTTGATAAAAACTTATCAAATTTGTCTGATAGTCGTCTGAACATGGCGGTAAAAACGGGCTGTTTTTCGGGTTTTCAGATAGTCGTAATTCTTTAAGTAATTATGTTTTGGAAAAAAAATGATGGAGGCACGTATTAATTCGATCTAGATTGTTTGGAAAAAAATCATGGCTCTAGCAGCGGAATACGTTTGTTTGGAGAAAGGCCCAAGAGTTACCGACTAGAGTCTCCTCTTAATTGTCGGAGAAAGGTGTGGGGGAGAGGCACTGCACGGTTTACTTGTCACTCACACGACATCCGATAGTAGTTTTTCCCCCATCTTTTATGATTGGGCAATGTTTTAAAAGTTGTATTAAAATGACCATCACTCAATCTTCTTTCGCTCGTGAATGGGTTAATCCAATAATGTCGCTTATTTTTTATACTTTCAGTAATAAAGCCAGCGTAAGCAGTGCTGTCTCGTCAGACTCCATTTTATTACTGTTGAGGAGTCTGCTGAAAACACAGAGATTTCTGTTTAGAAATACATACGCGCGACTGCAGCGCTTTTATACCGTCTATCGCCGTATCCGCGCGTTTGTATCGATACAAATAGGTCAACGATTACACCGCCACAAAAAATTTTTATGCAAAAATTAACCATCAGCGCCTGAACTTCGTTTAAAACGCGTTAGCACGCATCATCATGGTCGATCGATGAGGCCTTACACACGATAGGCTTCTCGCGATTTTCAGCAAAACGGTACCTAAGTTTTATCATAAAATTAGTTCAGACAAAAATTGTAGATCAGATAAATAATTATCTATAAAAATGGCTAGATACTTTTTTCCTAAGAGCCACCGTTTCTGAGATATATCGATTCAAAAAGTTGGAAGAATTGTAATCGTCATAATATGCACACGTTTCTACACCACCTTGAGCGATCACTCAGGTCTCAAAGAGCTGAGAATCTACACTGACGGATCAAAGACAAGCACCGGAACCGGAGTTGGAATTTACTCCAATGACCTTAACATCAGAAAATCCAGACCGCTAGGTAAACTCAACACCGTCTATTAGGCGGAATGCGTGGGCTTTATCCTGGCGGTCTATGCCATAGAAGCCAGGGGAGTCACAGATACCCACATTCGCATACTCTCCTTCAGCGCCTCAGTCCTTCAGTTCCTAAGGAAGTATCACACTACTTCGAAACTCATACGAGAATGCCACAATGCACTAGAACGCATCACGGTGACGCTGCAGTGGATAAAAAGACACAGCGGATCACATGGAAATGACGCGGCCGATGAGCTGGCCAGGAGGGGATCTGATATTGTGGCTGTTGGAGCCGAACCCATAGGACCACTCCCCTTCTGCCAGCTGCGCACATGGCTACAAGAACACACCCACAAACAAGCGGAACGCTGGTAGGCCTTAGCACCCCGCAGCAGGCAGTCCAGGGAGGCTATGCCATCCTTGAACAAACACTTACACACGATAGCTATTACGGAGATTATTAGCTCCTTTATGCAGAGCATGCATGGAGGAGGAGGAAACGGTATCGCATGTACTCCTTGAGTGCACAGGCGTTACCGAAATACGGAGTCAAATAATAGGGTCACAGAACTCGCTTACAGATGTTTTTACACACCGGGAAAACTAATCAGCTAGTCTATTCCGTGAGTAACTATTTCGATATCGAGCTTCAAATGAGTGACAAAACTCACAAGTGAGCTTTATTGCACACAACATAAAGGTCTTAATTTGAAACTCACCTCGAATTTCACTGTCGAGATACGAAAATGTTGTTACAGAATAGCACTACTGTTTCCGGAGGGAGGTTGGCTGGTTGGAGTATTGGCTCACGCACAATGGTCCAGCATCAGGACTAAGTGCGGAAACCAAATCCTAATAGATAGATAGATAGATACCGTTTTGCTGAAAATCGCGAAAAACACGTTTTTGTGACTTTTGACCCCAAGTAATTTTTTTCCAGGTATCGGATCGATGAGGCCTTTTTAGATTTCATTTATCATAGTGTTTTGAACAATCCTACCAATTTTGAGCTGGGTGCGATTATTGTAACTTCACTCCAATTTTTTGGACTAATTTGACCGGACTAATACCTATTGATTGGTTTTAGAACTAATATTTTAATTCTGTACCGCAACAACATTATAAATCAAATAATAAACATCAAATCATTTAATTAAAGGCGTCAATGTCTAATAGAATCACGAATAAGTATGTTTGGGGCTAGAATTATGAGCAGTGGAGACTACAAGGAGGTCAGAATCATGAAGGAGTAAAATTTTCAGGACTGACTACTATTTATTTACTCTTCATTTCTTTTAAAGTAGGTGTTGAGGCCTCTGACCTCATTCCCCTCTTTATGATTATGCGTTATACATTTTTTGAATTATTCTCACTTCCCTCTTGACCTAGTTCTGAAATTCACGCAGATGAAGTCGCGGGCAGAAGCTAGTTTCTAAACACAATTTTTTTTTGTAAACTGGCAAGTTTAATTCCATGACATATTGATGTTTGACGTCTTTCAAGGCTCGAAATAAATTAATTTATTTTAGCCTGTTTCTTAAGATACATTTTGAGATAAAAGCTATAAAAATAGACACTCCAGACCAGAAAAAAAAATGCTATAGCTATATTACTTTACGTGACTGAAATAATAATGTTTGTGGATGTTCTATACACAGAAGTGAAAGTGATGATTTTATAATGATTTGCCGGAGTTATTAGCCACTATTAATTTCCTGTGATATGAATCCTTTGTTGCGTTCAGGTATGTTCCCAAACGTTGTGCTTTATCTAGTTTCAGTCTTTTATTTCATACCATTTTATACATCATTTCAATGTTAGCACGAATAGAAAATAACTACGAATATATATTGTTCAAGGTCACAAAATTATAGTGAAAATAATTTCATAGCACGTTATTTAATAAATTACAACTTTAAGCTGCTGAACTATGTAAAATATTGTAAAAAATATATTTAAATTACGAAAATCTGACAGCTCGGATCTGCAAAAAAGTGACATAGGTGCTACGTTGACAAGGCCCACGGACCATCTAAATTGATGTGAATCGACAGTGATGCAAATACTTTTAAAAGGCAAAAGATGAGATGGCGATAGAATGAGGGCGGCACGGAATAAATAACGTAAGTGCCAAAATTTATTTTCGTATTTTATAACATAAAAGTATAATGAAATGAAAATATATTAAGAATTTAGCTAGATAACATTATTTTCTATGTCTAAAAGTAGTTTTCATAAAATCAATACAATGCATTACGCCATGAAAATGAAAATGGCAAAAAGACAGACCGAACTTTGCAATTTTTTTCTATCGAGAAAATTTCTTCGTATCGTGTATTCCTTTAGAATTTAGGTAGATCATAAAGTCAAGAAACATGAACCGAAATATCAAATCCCTATTATAGGTACTTCACGAGAAAAAACAATTCTCAAAACGGCCTTATTATTCGCATAGCCCCTTAATAAAAACGTCGTTATTACATCCATCACTTAAATGTGAAGATAATCGTGGCCATCAGCCATGTTTACATATCGGAATGTCAATACTCGCGAGTGAACATTGTGTTTAATAACATATGTACGATTATACATTGTAAAGTCTCATGAGCACAAGCTAACAAGTGGTAATTTAAACTAAATTATTGAAAAGGTAAAACTAGTTACAAGTATGCTTGCTGAGATTCATCTCTGGAAGTGCTGATTTGACTGCAATCTTTTTAGTCATGGGCACAAAGTCAAACTAAGGCTGATAGTCATAAGTTGTAATAGAATAAACGCAATACATCTTAAGGGGTCATTGTACGCATCATTATGAACTAATTTTACTATGGGACCAACACAGAAATTGCAAAAAAATAATCAACTGTTCCATACATTTCTGTGCGCATTAACTCGACAAGATGTACTGAACGGCTTTTTTTCGCGATTTCGTGGTCGGTCCTATAATAAAAGTTATTCATAGTGTTGAGAACAATGATCCCTTTCCTTTTTCTATTAGGTACACGTTGTATTATCCCAAAAAATGCAGAAGTCCGGTGGAAAAGATGTATGGACCGAACAAAACGGGAAAATCGAATCTGGAGTTGGGACCGCGTACGACGCAGCGTTGGAAGGCATTCCACAAGGTGGACCGATGACCTGGTGAGGGTCGCGGGTAGCCGATGAATGCGAGTCGCACAGGACCGGTTGTTGTGGCGACACTTAGGGGAGGCCTATGTCCAGCAGTGGACGTCTTTTGGCTGATATGATGACGAAATAGCAATCAACTAACCAAATAACAAAGATTAGTGGTAATTAAATATACTACCATAACTACTACAATATACTTGTGGAATTATTCAGATTCAGATTCAGATTCAGATTTTATTATTATCGCAGTTGTCAAATAAACCATGAGGCGTTATATAAACTCTGACACTAGGGTGTGTGGGGTCATTAGACCTTACTGCCCACACGATAAGAAGAAAAAGAATAACAATAATAGGCAATTCCGGTGAAAAAGTATAAAACCAATAAAATCCATAATTTTAGAAGAAAACAGCCATTTCTGCAGATAAAAATAGAAATAAAATAAAACCATGGGTCAGACTACATTACAGATCGAAGTGTAAAGGCACCTGCTCAAGTCATAATAAATTGCAACTATATTTTCCAATCATCTTCAACATTTTATTATTCGTTATTTGCATAACATCCTTGATATATTGTCAGCACTGCTTCAATGAAATGTGTTATTAAATACTACATGTAACACTCGAGCTATTGTAGAATGATTGAATACTGTGATCGTAATGTTAATCATAATACTGCCAATGAAATGAATAACAAAGTACTTAATAGTGTGGTTATTGTGTTTTAATTATGAAAGAGCCATACTGTTTAGGGTTTCGTATCCAAAGGGTAACTAAGCCTCCGCTATCCGTCCGTCCGTCCGTTTGTCTGTCAGCAGGCTGTATCTCAAGAACCGTAAAAGGTAGACCGTTGAAATTTTCACAGATTGTGTATTTGTATTGCCGCTATACCGTTCATAACGCCCTCCACACCGCCAGGGACAGAAACAGGTGGAGAAACATCATACGTGTGAAAATGATACAGAAGGGAGGTCACGACCCTCAGCACTGAGGAATACGACGCAAGGAGGAGGGGGATTGCCGCTATAACAACAAATAATCAAAATTAAGGTTTAAGGGACGGACC
Source organism: Lacanobia wlatinum (assembly GCA_947578705.1). Classification (NCBI taxonomy): domain Eukaryota; kingdom Metazoa; phylum Arthropoda; class Insecta; order Lepidoptera; family Noctuidae; genus Lacanobia; species Lacanobia wlatinum. Next base: position 27,562,916 of record OX388033.1, read on the forward strand.
TTTCGTATGCGAGTCCGACAAGCACTTGGTCGGTATGTTAACAAAACAGGCAGCCTGAGCGTCACCGCGACCCATGAACATTATTTTGAAAGATATTATTTTATAGATTACTAATAGCATATGCTCACGACTTCCTACACGCATATCCCATTTTTCCAAGTACCTGTAGGATTTCGGAAAATCCCTTCTTAGTGCTCCCCTACACTCCCCAAGGAACCTACATGCCTAAATGTCAGCCAGACCAGTAGTTTCGGCTGTGTTTTCTGTCAGTCACTCAGTAACGGAATAGTTTCAAATATTTATTTGCATTGATTAGAATTTTATACTCTTTGGACATCACTACAATCATCATCATCGTCATCATATCAGCCGAGAGATGTCCACTGCTGGACATAGGCCTCCCCCAAGCGTCGCCACAACGACCTGTCGTGTGCGTCTCGCATCTCCCATCGGCTACCCGCGACCTTCACCAGGTCATCGGTCCACCTTGTGGGAGGCCTTCCAACGTTGCGTCTTCTATCACTACGATACACAGACTTAATTTAGCCCATATCGTTTTCAATCTTGGGGCACATGCCTCCATTATGTGTGAGAGGATGAGATTGGAGGATGGAATATGTCTTTTTGATTCTGGGATAGATCCGTTTTGCTATAACACTCGACCAAGTGCCAGTTGGACTCGCACACGAAAAGTTCTGTACTATAAATAACACCTAAAATAAACTTAAGGCTGCTCTCTCGAGAAATGCTTAAAAACAGCGTGCAGATGAAGCAACTTTTCGTCGGCATTTACTGAGAGATTATACCTGAAAATAGGTAGTAATCTTCATGATATGATACGTAATTTGGTTTAGCCAGAATTTATGTATCGGTATCACATAATAAGAAAAAAAAATCACCAAAACACCTCCAAGTCGTTGAGATGAAACCATTTTTTCATTTTTTAACAAAAGTCTAAAAAAAAGTATCTCCTGCTTTGCAATACAAACGAAAGGAAACGAAACGTAGAGGAGTACTTAGCTCCGTTTTATATCATCATCATTTTATTTTACTATCAGGCAACTGAGGCCCATAGATACAATACACAAAATTATCTTAAACAATAGTAAAATAATACATATTATAGCAAAAACCTTATTAAGACTATAACAAAACACGAAACGTTGTCGGCGTCGTATGCACAAGGTCACTGGCATGTATACAAGCCTTAAAGTACATATCACTACAGTTTATACTTGAGTTGGTGGCGACGTGTTGAAATCACCCCCAATTATAATTTCAAGTATAGATTACTTTTTATAACTGGATTTCGTTCTCGTTTTTGATTTTCTCGCGAGTAAAGCCGTTCTTCAAAAACTACTATCGAACTACAGTTAATTATTTCCTCAAAATTTAAATTCTTTAAAAATTCGCACATGACGCATTCTCATGATAACATCAAACATCGAACGTCCAATCTCTGTATGATGCGGTTATTCAATTGTTTATTGGCTTATCTTCACACGTGCGTGGGTTCATGGGTGAGCAGGTTTCCAGCTATTGTGTGCGTTCATCAATGACTGCACCTATATAAATTTTTGTATTTCAATTGCATCAGTTTCTACGATCGCATTGCGGTTGGTATGATTAAGTTAACCGATTTTGGCTAAGCAACATTTGAAGACTTCCCCCAGGGTCCGTCATAGATTTAACTAAGGCTTTATACAATAGCGTTGTTATGTCAAAAGCACAAAGGCATTCATCCGAACTATAATTTGCAGCTGGCTTGCTGTTCAAGTCTAACCCGTCTATCTTGATCATCATAATCAGCAAAAAGACGTCCACTGCTGGACATAGGCCTCCCCCAAGTATCGCCACAACAACCGGTCCTGTGTTTCTCGCTACCTAAATCAACATGATATTACTGATCAAAGCCTGACACCGGTGTCATCGTTTCTACATCAATTTTTACTTTTTAGGGTTCCGAACAAAAAACGGAACAATTATAGGATCACACGGGTGTCTGTCTGTCTGTCCGTCTGTCACAGTCAGTTTTCTCCGGATACACTGAACCTAGTCTGTTGAAATTTGGCACACATATGGACTTTTGTGACCCAAATACGGACGGCTTAAGTAAATTATTAAAAAAGAATTAGTATGGGGTCACTTTTGGGAGTCAAACTAAAAAATTAAATAAAAGAAGTTTTTTGAACAATATCGTGTGACATATTAAATGAAAGGGCTTACTGTAAAGGTTTCTTTTATTATATTTTTTTCATAATTTTAAAATAAATGTTTCGAAGATATTCAAGAAATTAGACAAAAATTATAATTTCTGGTAGTTTCGGAGATAAGGAGGGGTCCTTATCTCCGAAACTACTAAGCCTAAAATTTTGAAAAAAATGTTTATAATAGATCTTTACCTATAGATAACAGGAACACCTAAAATAAAATGCTAAAAAAAATTCGTTCGGAACCCTTTGCGGTTTTATAATATTCTTTTTAGCTCAAAACGAATACATTATGTATCAGTTGAAATGTCGTTGACTGTGTCTATGTATAATCTCATCTCACCTTTGCCTTTTGAAATAAAAAAAAACTCATACTGTGACAACATTGTGCCTCTCTAAAAGACAGGTAGCCCTCGAAAAACGATTAAAAAACAGGTAATAATCTCTTAGATAAATTGGCAAAAAGAATGAATATTTATTAGTTGTAAACTATCGACTCAAGGAAAACCATAATAAGAACAACAAGATGTTTCCTTGCTCAAAGAATGAGATAATTAGCGAATTACAAACGAAGCGCTTGACATTGACTTGATAGAGACGAATTAATGAGTACCTGTGACTTGTGAATAAATGTTTGGTCAAAATATTAGATTTTAGGTTTTAATTTGGGGTGATGGAACTTGAAGTCAATAAACCAGTGAAGCAATTTAATGCCTATTGTAACATTGTGACCAATAAATTGCGATATTTTCCTTCAAAGTTTTAATCTCATATCTTCATTGCAATACTAACAATACATACATATTTTATATATGCATATCAACTCAGAAAGTAAGAGTTAAATTGAAACTTTAAAATAAAATATTGGGTTCTGATTTTAAAATACCTTTAAAGGAAAATGGTATCGTAAAAAAATAAATTATAATTGCCTTGACCACTAAAATTGATAAAAGGATTAAAGCAATAAAATTTTTAAATTACTGTTGCAATATTGTAAAAGAACTTTTAAATGTTTAAATTTAAATTCAACTCATCTTAATATTTAACCAGAAGACAAGACCTTGAATATACAAATATTGATAAACTTAGGTAATCGTCAATCTTTTGGTATATAATTCAAGTAGCTGCTGCTTATAAATAACGTCAGTTTCTGAATCCATTCATCTTAATTATCATTGTTTCGTAAATAAACTTTATACTACTTCTATTTTAGATGCTACCAAAAAACAAACACTTTTTAATAAACAAATGACTTACCCTTGCTTAGTTTAGACGACTCTTCTTCACTCATTTTTAAATATTAACTAAACAATATCACAAAATCAAATACTGAACAGTTTGATAACTAAATAAAAGTCTTTATAATCCTTTTATTATTTTATTTTATCATAAAAATAAAATAATACTGGTTCTTTTTTTAATTTAAATTTGCGCGCGGCCTCCGCGTTTTTGTTGCGCGCGCGCTACCTGTCGATAGACTGAATCGCTTTTTCTTAACCACTGGCAAAGACATCTCAGTCAATGCCACGGACAGTTGCAACAGCGGATTGGTTTCGCTCTGTATTGTTTATGGGAAAATAAAGTTGCGGTTGGTGAATGGTTTGCAAAGATAGCCTTAGGGCTGGAAAACATTGTGTTTTTTCGTGTAATTTTAAGAAATTAGAATGCTGTTCAGCAAGTGAAAAATATTTATACCTACCGATGTAACATCACAGTTAGTGATTGCTGTAATATAAAGTTGTGAGGCTACAAACATTCAAAAATTGTTTGCGGAAGATACGTATACTTAGAAGATACTGTTTCTGTCTTCTCATTGAGCACGAATTTAATTGATGCTATATTATTTTAGTTTGTTGTTAGTTCAGTTCACTTGCTAATTTTAGTTTTTATTAAATTTTTAAAACTTGAATACAAACTAAAATTAGCATAAAAAAAAATCTTTTCTTTTAAAACTTTCTAAATTTTTATTTTCAAAGTACGTCAATAAAATTTTCTTCTCACTTCTTCTTATTTTTTTGAAAATTTGCATAAAACTTATTTTTATTTTTGATTGAACTATTTCTTTTTTGTGGCTTTACTCGTAGCATCGCAAACATTGTTCTCTTGATGCAAAATATTATCAAAAATTTACATTGCTTCGAATAGAAATTGGCCCACGAGCATTTGCACGTCACATCAGTTAGCAAACACATTTTCCCTCCCCTTAGGGATAATGACTGTATACGTCATGTATACGTTAGGTATACATTACGTAGAGTGTACGTAAGCAACACTCGTAATAAATCGCGGCAGTACCTACTTTTCCCGTTTCATTTCCTTAACCTTAGTCATAATGTTTAATGAAGCTAAGCTTTTTACGCAGATGATCAATAATTTGTAGTAAATCATTCTTACTTTGATGCGCCTTCTCCTCTTTTCTTGGAAGATTCTGTATTTATTGTAAGTCATCATCTGCCTGGCCTTTTCCCAAGTATATTGGGGTCGGCTTCCAGTCAAACCGGATTCAGCTGAATACCGGTATTTTACGTGGAGCGGCTGCCTACTAGATAGGTCTAGTAGGAAAGGAGTACCGAATGAAATGGAATGGATGTGGGAATGGGTAACACGGTACTCCTTGGCAAAACTCTGTATTTATTGTAAGCGATTAATAAAAAACGATATTTTAGTTAACATATTTTAATAAAAATCTGTTTCCTTATTTTCAGGTTTTAGACGATTTTGTCAGGGTTTTTTATAGATGTACCATCTGAAACAATAATTTAAAAAATAATGAGAGATTATCAATGAAACATCCAATTTGGAGTAACTATATTCGAACTAAAAGGTATTTTCTACTATATTAGTGACAATCTACGAAGTTAGATTTGACAGCAGGATACAAGATTACTTTACTAGTATGATAGTGACATGACAATAAATCTCTTTCGCACTTAGTGATTAAGTTAAGCTATCATTATCTGATCAGCTAGTCTATTCTGTAAACAACTATTTCGATATCGAGCTTCACCTGAGTGACAAAATGAGCTTTATTGCACACAACATAAAGGTCTTAATTTGAAACTCACCTCGGATTCGACTGTCGAGATACGAAAATGTCGTTACAGAATAGCACTACAGCTGTCAAATCCGACATCTTAGATTGTCACGAATATAGTAGAAAATACCATAAATATAGTTTAAAATAATATTATTGCAAACGCCTGGTATAAAAAAGAAAATAAATGTTTTTATGTAACAGTGGAAAATTCACCAATTTCCTTACCGTCAGTCTCTTCCGGGGGTTCATTCCATTTCTGTCTCTCACTGGTGCCAAATATAAGGTAGAATGTATTTCCAGCAATGTACACAGCCGAAGCTATGTAGAACACTTTGCGCCATTCATCGGGGTCTGTCTGTAAATGTAAGAAAAAATTAATTTAGAAGAACCTGAAAGGACTTTGGGGATTTTTTTTTTGGCATGGGCAAAAATAAAACTTCACTAACTTAATATTTATTACATAGAGTAGGAACGAAAAAGCGATCGTTCAAGCAAACAGAAGTTGTAGGTGGGTACTGACCATTGTTTCGGAGCGTAATGTAATATGTTACAAAGCGAGCATTCGTGCAGTCAGTACGTGGAAACAGCATGAACACGCGAGCATGTTACATGGATTTTAGGACTCGGCGTAACGTAACATACTCGCTGCGAATGGTACAGTCTGTCATCAACATTATTTAACCCACTTGACTACAGAATAGTTTCCACCATCAATAAATTGCAAATCTATTTAATCCGTCAGTTAGAGTATTGAAAAATAATGGACATGAGTATTTTTAACCGACTTCCAAAAAAGGAGGAGGTTCTCAATTAGGTGGGTATTTTTTTATGTATGTACACCGATTACTCAGTGGTTTCTGATCCGATTTCCGTGATTCTATTTTAGTTCGATGCAGTATAGTTGCCATTTGGTCCCATAAAAATTTGATTCAGTTTGGTTTAGTATTTTTTATTTTGTGAGCATTTTTGCTTATTTCAACTTCTGCGTTGACGAAGACGTCGTCCAAGTATCACCGCTTAAAAGTGAAAAATAAAAAACTTTCTACAAAAAAATATAACCGGCTTCCAAACGGTGTTTTTGGATTTGTTTCTTTGTTTTTTTAACACCGACTTCCAAAATTAAGGTTATTTTATTCTTTGTAGTGTTTTGTTTGAAAGTCGGTTACATTTTTTTGTAAAAAGTTTTTTTTTTTGTTTTTGTAAATCAATGAAAATTGACAAAGATAAAACGCATCAAAATTCGGGAGTGGGGGCTCGTGACGTCAGAACGCACTTTTTTATTACACGGCGTATTGAGAACTTTAAAAGCGTCGTATCTTCGTCAATTTAGGTTTACGTAACAAAAGAAAAAAACGGGTCAAATATTTTTTGATTATCTAACTGACGGACTAATTAGATTTTTTCAGTGGACAAGTCTGATAATGTTGGTCACAGACAGACCCTACATTACGGTCCGTAACACCGGTCAGTACTCACCTTTAAACACTTTAGTTATGGCTAGGTATGTACTCTTTCTGGATGTAGCTTTCTTTCATTATTATGTATAAAAACAATTTCAGCCTGTAATGAAAATAATTTCAGCCTGTGCTGTCCCATTGCAGGCTTAAGGCCTCCCGTTCCGTCCATTACTCTTGGCTTTGAGAAACTTTGAACCAAAACTGTCGATAGACAACAAGCTCTTCCCGCCATTATTGCCAGGGTCTGCCATGACGTCGCTGAATCTGATTATATTAGATAGAATTCTTTACCTATCCTAGTAATGAAGTTCTGTCTTACTGACCTCATCTTTTAAAACAACTCCTGCAACCAGAGGCGCTATGATAGATATGATGTTGGCAGCCATATTGGTGATGCCAAGCAGTGTGCCAACGTAGTTAGGAGCCATATCTAAGTGCACTAGCTGGGGAAAGAAAAATACCATTTTGAAATATTCTATTTACGAAACAAATTCGCTGGATGGTTCGTGATAGTGATTCAAGATTTGAGCGATACTAGTTAGGGTATCGGACTTACGTCTATAGCAAGTAATATACCTACACCCGAATTTCGCCTGTCAAAAATCACAACTGAGAGCCAATCCGCTGTTTGGAGCACTAGCAAGTATCCATAATTTTCCATTTTTGAGCAATACAGGATTGCCCCTGCAGTGATACAGTTCTATAAACCTAAGTTCTATATACCGGTCTGCCTTTTTCCAACAATGTTGGGGTCGACTTTCCGTATTACCGGATGCTGCTAAGTGATGGGTGACTATATAATCAACGGAGTATCCTGTTGTACTATCCGTATTTTTGTAATGATCTTGACCTTGTCGCGTTTTAGAAATATAATGAGAATTTTTCTAGTTAATAAAGCGTATTATAATGTTTTAGATTTTTTAAACGAGAAGGACTTTCCTATTCCGACTTTTACTAAATATAGTTAATAATAACGATTTAATGATGTGTTTTTTTTATTTTTTCTGAATTTTATTATTTGACTGCATGATAAAGAATCTTTACTGGACATAATATAATTTAGTGTGGACTGTTATATCTTGACATTTGTTTCTTATATTAATTCAAAATGACTATATTGGTATACCTACAAAATTTGTACGCCACTATTGGCAAAATATGGATGCTCACAATACACTGTTAATACCTTGCATGTCTGATTCGACAGTTCATGTAAACGCATATTTGACAAATAAATTATCTTTCTTTCTTTCTTTCCCTTAACGACTGTCAAAAATCTACAAATGACAGCCGGGACTAACAGCCCAACGTGCTTTCCGAGGCAAGAAGGAATCTCGGAGTGTTAAGACGGTAACCCATCCACGGATCAACCTCGGCTGTGCCGTGTTACACCAGTAGAAGTAAAATAGGGAAGCATACCATAAGTCCAGTCAGATGTCCAACGTTGAGGCCAACCACTATGGTCAGAAGAACGACCGCCAGGGTCACGTCACCGGCCGGCACGTATGATAACCCGATCAGAGCGATGGCTGGACCGAAGAAACCTGGTGAGGGGAGTCATGTTACTCCTTGGTTAAGTAATTTAAATAACCATGGCACTTTGTAAATCTACATTCCAATTCACAAAAACTTTTTTTTTTTCTTATTAATTTATTAAAACTTTATGTGCAATAGTGGTACATGGGCAGACTTAATGCAACAAGGTATTCTCTATCAGTCAAACTTTAGGTTAAAATAAAAAGACTACACTGTGGGAGGTGTACAGCAAAAAAATAAATAATATGCATTAAGTATTTCAATTTCTCCAAGAATAAAGAATGTGCTAAACAGTATTTTAACTAAGCATTTATTCTTGATAAAATAGTTGTTTATAATACTGTGCGGTAACTTGGTTTTTACAAACGAGTAGACGAATTTAAGACCGACACGAAGTCGAGGGCTTACCATAGTCACCAGTTTGTAAATACCAATTTCCGCACGTGTGTTAAACAACGTTTTTCAACACATTTGCGAGAAAACAGTACGATAGGTAATGAGACAAACTATTTTTTGAGCAAGTGCGTTGATAAATATTTTTTTTTGTATTTATCAGGGGTATTCATGGTCCATGCAATAAGTCCGTGACTGTGAGGACCAGTTTCAATAAACCGTAATGTGATTTTGAAAAAAAAATGTGTATGTATGTATGTAAGAGCAACTGCTTGAATAAAACTGTAGGCACGGTAAGATTTAGGTTTATTTCCCAAAGACGCCATATCCACTTCTAACTGGGACAAGAACCGGTTTTCCACTGGTTTTGGGTTTTTATTTAAATTTAAAAGCATTTTATCCTCAATTAAGACTGTTAGTTTATCTACCTTATTCAAGTGTTTTTCCTACAGCAAATACTTTTTATGCTTTTTTACCTGCGTAAGGGGAAGGCCCCCTTGGACATAATGACGTCACATAACTGGCAGCATCACCCATACTTACCTATGGAGTTGGAAAGTTTCCTCGTCGCTGTAACACTGAGGCACTTCTTGTTCGGGAGGTAATCAGACATGTATCCAAATGGGAAGCTTAAGATGTACACGGCTAAGTATGGAAGAGCAGACATCATGCCATTCTGAAGAAAGAAAAGTCAATATTTAAATAATAACTAGTAGTTTGTTACGTGATAAAACTATTGCTTGCTCTCGTTGGTTTATTAAGCTCATATGTTATTGCTTAGCATAATATAAATGATCCTGAGGCTCTAGACAAGTGACATTCTTGAAGCGGTAGCATGGCGAAGGCGATTGTCAAAACGTCAAAAATGTATGGGATTGACAAAAGCTGTCGAAAAGTCACGTGATCAATCCCTTACATTTTGGAATTTCGACAATCGCAGTCGCTAATAGAATTGCATTTTGTCTAGGGCCCCTGGTGGTAGCAAAATATTCGTAGACTTTACCAATGGGAATCCCTAGCTGTAGTCCTGATTCTAGTGTTCGATTAAAGGGAAAAGGTAGATATTTTTCATATAGGTTATTAAGAGGAAATGAGGGAGGCGAGACTGTACGTAAAAAGTCATAATTCGAGGTTTGGCTCTCGACTGTTTTCTCCTCCAATAGTGGACCGATATAAGAGATTTTTCACAAACTGAATAAGAAGGATGTACCTATACTGTGTCTCTATGTTTTCCTTTTTTGATTAAAATAATTGCCAAATTTGTACACTAGGGCTCTGTTGACAGCGATTCATCGGATAATTTTGAGCATTTTGTGAGAGTTCTATTGCGTTGGTTAATAAATCATCAAAAAGGAAACAGGAAACAAAAGGACACAGTATATATCCTTCTTATTCAGTTTGTGAAATATCTCTTATATCGGTCCTATATTGGAGGAGGAAACAGTCGGGAGCCAAACCTCGAATTGTGACTTTTTACATACAAAGTCTCGCCACCAGCATTTCCTCTTAATCCTATATAAAAAACTCTGCCTTTTCCCTTCGCGAACTTTGCAGCTGTCCGAAGTAAAGTTTCTGACAGCTGCAAAACCCTAGTGAAATTCAAACACTATCCCAAGAGAACATACTTTGGGCTAACTGGAATTCATTGTCCAATTCCAGGACATGGTCTACCGGTGTGCCAAGTTTCATCTAAATTTGTTTAACCGTTATGACGTGAAGATTTATAACATACAGACAGTCACTTTCGCATTTTTCACATTTGGATGTAAGTATGGAATAGGCAAAGCAAAACAAAACAGTGTAAGATTTCTAACTACCCCTTTGCGGAATACGAGCTTTGCTAACCGGTGAATTTTCACTGGCACACGGGTGTGTCATTGAGCGTCAACTGAAATTGACACATAATGGCATCCCACATGCCATACCAAATCACGCGGTTTAAACTTCTTTTTAAAAAAACGCAGTGTTTAAAATCCTATGGCCCCCGATCAACCAAAAAACATGGCGGCCGCCGATTTTTTTACTATAAATTATTCAATTGTTGTTGCGTCGCGACGGCTGTTGTTTTGTAACTTACCGCTTTGATATCGACCCCCAGCACTTTCTTCATGTAGGATGGCATCTCTGTCATGAGGGTCCAGTACCCCCAGTTCTGACTACAATGAAGCACGATGAGCGAAATGAACGGAACTGAGGTCCAAATGGCCATCCATGGTGTCTTGAATTTCTAAAAATACATTGACAAGACAAATATATTATTCGCCTTATTAAAGCTTTGTCTGGAACATTGTTTTGAAACTAGTTAATGTCATTGCCTACTATATCATAGAAAAAATATATTGTACTCGTAATTAAGGTTGAAAGTATCGTACAAGTACAAGTTAAAAATTAATCATCACAATATGATAGGGCGACTAGTATCTGATTACTTTTATCAGATTGCCAATTCCACCAATTTTTAAACAACGTTCGAATTCGTATGCACGTCGCAAACTGTCAAAAAGCCTTAAATTCATTGATACATAAAAAAACCCTAGATACACACTCAGTATCTTAAAAACGTCCGCAAAAAACAAGCGCAATATGTATAATTGTGCGCAAGTTTCAAACAGTCTCGCATCGCTTGCCATACTGCACTGCTTTGTAAAAACAACTTTAAGCGATCCGTGTAAGGTTGAATTTGCAAAAAAAAATTGTTTATAGTATAACTACACACAACTCACACATGACACTTGATACATGTCAGTTTTTGACGACAGTTTCGAGTGTTGCATTTGTTGGAGACTGTGCATCTTGTCTTTTTTATATATCAATGCTTAAATAACAAACATATATGACAGCTTGCGATTGACATGCGAAAGTTCCTAGAAAATTAGTAAAATTGACACTCGGGTATTAATGAAATTGTAACACTGCGTCATCCGTACGATGCAGTGTTGGAAGGCCTCACAAGGTAGTCCGATGACCGGTGAGGATCGCAGGTAGCCGACGCCCTTTACGTGTGGAGGCTTACTTATTAAGTTTGGCCTACATTGTTTTTATGCTTGAGTTGTCTGATTATGATGGCGTAATGGAGTGTGCTATCTCACAAGTGGCAAATGATTAAGTTTTTAGGTTGTAAGTGTTACCTATGTTCTATTATTTTCTTTGTAATAAAACTGCATACTATTGTATACATGCGAGTTCTTCTAACTCAACAGACAGATGTGTTGCTGGGGAGTTTATTGGCCACTACTTTTCCATAGCTAAAATACCAGGAAGTGGTGACGGGCGGGCGTTTTGGGGGACTGTCTATTTGTAAGTAAACGTTCACGTTCAAAAAGTGCTGGTACTCAGCCTAATTTGAATAAATGACTTTTGACTTGACTTGATGGATGCGAGACGCACAGGACCAGTTATTGTTGCCACACTTGGGGGAGGCCTATGTTCAGCAGTAAACGTATTTCAGCTGATATTTATGATAATGATGATGAAATTTTACCATACCTTTGGTTCCCCAATCTGTCCTAAAGAGGTCTGTATATACAGCCGTTCTTGCGCACCAATTAATTTAGACTTTTGGGGTGAATCAGAGCCCACAATACAGTACACCATCACCCATACTGCCCCTATTGCCCCATTCACGTAGAAGATAGCTTCCCAGCCCCAAGCGTCTGCTATGAATCCTGATATTAGCAGCTGAATGGCGTTGCCAAGTTGAGATCCTGGAAAAAGTTAATTGTTCAAAGATATGTTTTTCAAAAATGATGTTTTTATCGATCAAGCCAAAAACACAATTCACATCTTCTAAAAATGTTAATGGTTCTTTGGCATTTTCTTTTTTGTGTTCAGTACAATCTATGATGTTCCCACCCTTTGCAAATTAATCCTCCAATCACTTCTCTGCTATCGTATTGCTATCGATCTTCATCTTACTTACGTATTCTTGAGAATATTATCATCATCTTAACAGTCAAAAGACGTCCACTGGACATAGGCTTTCCCCAAGTTTTGCCACAACAACTGGTCCTGTGTGGTTCCTTGGGAATATGCTGTATTTTAAATTCTGTAGACTTCTTCATTTATTTAACTCTCTATCTCTTGTTCTTATTCTGAAACTTCTTCCTCTCAATTTATTTTCTGGAATCAATAATCCAAATGAAGTGATTCCAGATAATATTGTAAACTAACCTGAATTAATCATGGCACCAGTCCGGCTTTTCTCTTCAACTGGCGTCCATTTGCCAATCAGGTTGTATATCGAAGGCACCACAAATCCTTGAGACAGACCCTGTACTACACGACAGGCGCATACTAGTTGCCATCCACCCTGTAAGTTAAAGATAGATCTCCAGATTAAAGTGTTTGGAAGAAGAAACGTTAATCTTCATTCAGGATAAGAGTTTAGCTCGAGTTAGGTAAGGTCAGAGATACGGCGTTAACGGGTGTAACACCAACGGATCTCAAAAAACACGTGAAACCATAAGTACTGCACCTAATGTCTCTGCAGTCGTGTTGAATCGCCATCTGGTCGGACTTTGAGAGTAAAAGGAACAGATTGTATACATATTGTACATTTTGCGCACACACACGTTTGCGCATACAATTGTACAAAATCTGCTTCACAATCAATTGTACAAAATTCAGTGGGAGGAGGGTTAAAGTGCAGTAACTACGTTGAAGGTTTTAGTGCGTTTATAATAATATATAATGGAAAAAGATATGTTTTGAATACTCACATAATAAGCAGCAAAAGGTACCGCAAGGGAAACAAGGGCGTTGATCGCTATGGCCATGGTAACAAGGATCATGCCACCGAATTTAGCAGCCATCTCTCCAGCTGGGATCTGCAGGACGATGTACCCCCAGAAGAAAGACGACAGGATCACGCTTTGAGTCTGCATGCTCCAGTCGAAGGACTGTGGAACATTAATTTATTATGGGTTGGTATACAGTCGGTGTATTCTGTCAACATCTCACCGTGTTAACTTTGGTGAAGTGAGCGTGAAATGAGCATGAAGTGAACCGTCATTCCATCTTGTTTGTATGGATTGACAGCTCACTTCATGTTCACTTCACTTAAACTGACACGGTTATATGTTTATAAAATCGCAATGCAGTACTCTGAGCATGCTACGTCCTAACTAAACGGCGTCTTTCGTCTGTTCAGAGCACTTTAAAAGGGTTCTAAAAGAGTTGTCGCCTTTTGCGTCGTGCCTTCCCGTGAGAGCCTTAATTTTACGACTGTATATGACTGCTAGTTCAATAATGAAGTCTTAAAAAAAAACAAGTTTATAATTTTTATTTTTTACTTGTTAACTAAAGTTTTACTTGCTTTTTAGTTATCAGCTTAAACAAATGAATTAGAAACTTGTTTTTAACTACAGTGGCTAGCGAGTATAGATTGATAAAACTCATGGTAGACATACTGATTGCCTTGAGTAATTTCCATCCTTTCGCCTCTAGAGGATCAGTTCGTTACTCTAACTAATACAAAGTACTTACATTTTCAAGCGTGTTGTCCGTCATGACGACTATAGCCATGCTCATGTTGACTCTCATGCCGTAGGCGATCACCAGCGCGAAGAACATCATGACTGTCTGTATATGGCGGATGGCACCTGTCGCCTCTGGAAATAAGGGTTTTGTAACAATTATGTGATTGAGGGATGGTGGATTTTATGTTTTAGCAAATTAGTATGAGTGACAAGAATTGGAAAAACCCTGGAAGGGACACCATAGAAGGCCATCATCATATCAGCCAAAAAACGTCCACTGCTGGACATAATTAGCCTCCCCCAAGTGCCGCCACAACAACCGGTCCTGTGAGTCCTACATCCATCGGCTTCCCACGACCCTCACCAGGTCATCGGTCCAACTTGTGGGAGGCCTTCCAATGCTGCGTTTTCCGGTACGCGGTGGTCACTCTAAAACCTTTCAGCCCCATCGACAATCTGTTCTGCGAGCAATGTGCCCTGCCCACTGCCACTTCAGTTTGGCGATACTTCGGGCTATGTCTGTAACCTTGGTTCTCTTGCAGATTTAATTATTCCCGATAAGAAGGGAAGAGTAGAAGGCCATACACTGACCTTATTAATTGTTTATGTTTTTCAGAAAGGAAAAGCCGTATTTCCTGAATGTGCGTGTTTCACCTGAAGGTATGAACGTAAATGGAGCAAAAGGAGTATATATGGATAGTATCAGGTGGCGTTCTGTAGTTTCAGAAACACCATGAGTATTTCTGTTTTACGACACATAAACGGTGTAATGACATAATCAGTGAATATTGGCATTTTAGCGCATTCTCTTGAAATAATAATACAACGTGATACGCAAAACAGTATTTATAAATACATTGCATTTTGTTATTCTGTAAGGCATACAAACAATACAAAATATTTTTCATACAACGTCCTAAACGGACTGCCGTTAAATAAAATTCATTTGAGTAACCATGATAATAGCTAAAAATAATTTTAAGAACAGCAGCAGCACTAACAATAAAAAACAATAGTAGATCATGGGTGAACAAATAAATTTGATAAGGTTCAGACAGAACGGAAAATAAAATACATACTTCAAAAGAGTTTTTTCACAAACTTCTACAGTACGGTCAACCGCTTACCAGTAGTCGAATTACGTATACCACAATTTCTTCTATGAAATAAAATGATGGAAAATCATCAAATGACTCCTCCCGCTCTGGGCGGAACAGAAGCGAGTGTCAGACTCTTACTGACTAAAACCCATCCGTGTTCCTCCTAGAGCCCTTTACGTTCCAGAGCCGCGGTGACTCTTTTGAACAAACTCCGTAACCCTGGCTGGATGAATTAAAGGATGGAGGGTCAAATTTAAATTGTCACTACAGATGTGCCAACTACTACACCAAAGTAAGGGACCGTTTGAAAATATATAAATGTAAAATTGAATTTGTATGTTACGCTTTTATGTTTAAATCGTTTGAACCAAATTTGATTAACTTTGGTAAAGAAATAGATGAGACCCTGGATACGGTAGCAGGCTACTGTTCTTGCGGAAATGTATATGAACAAGCAAAGCCTCTGGCAAAATTTACTATGGTAGGCGTCAGATAAACTTGCAATAAAGTACATTGACCTTTCCCTAATAACCCTTCGTAGATACCCGAACAATATATTGTGAACCGTTTTTCATTAATAGAGAATATAAATGATCACGATAGAAGTCGATTTAGGACAGCTTTGTCTTTATTACTGTTTTTGATATTAAGAAAGTCAATTAAAGTTTGTGGGTCAGTGACCGTTATTGCACATTTATCGGGCAACTACCATAGAACATTAAATCACTTACTTGGCTTTTCAATCTCCACATCTTCGCCACGCATTTTGTTAAACAAACGTTCAAAACTAACAACACATAATTTAAACAAATACAATGTTGTTGCCAAACTTGTCGCTGGGTATTTTTATCGATAACGCCTTGACACAATCGGCTGTAGTAGCGCTGATAGTGTCAGGAGATCACCCGGGGTGATGCCAGATGATAAGGCATGTTGAATACTTGACCGTGAAGAGATTGTAGCAAAGAGGAGCTATGTAATAACAGTGGCACGGGTCGATCTTCAAGGTTAAGCACCGGTTGCTGAGGTTGGTTTGTGGATGGGATACCATCCATAAATGCGCAGACCAACCGCGGCGTACTGAAAAGCGATCTTTGTAAGAAAATGTATGTGATTGTGTCCACTGCAAACCACGTACACGCTACGCATCAAGTGACGTCATTAGTACATGCGTGGCTTGCATGAATATGGCGCTCACATACATAGTTCAACGCTACCAACGCCATGCTTTCTTTGCATGCGATACACCTTACACGAATATAAACCGACGACTATGTACAACTGTATCGCAGCACAGTGCGCCGCGGTGGGCCAAGTTACAGTTTTATAAAGTTGTAGGTCTTCTTCTTATCGTGTGGGCAGTAAGGTCTAACGACCCCACACACCCTAGTGTCAGAGTTTCTAAACCGCCTCAAGGGCCAAGTTGTAGGTGTGTAGTGTGTACTGCATTGGAAATGTAGAACAAACGAATCCATGCAGCTAACATACGCCGCGTGCCTGTGCCGCGGTGGGTCTGTGCCTTTACATATTATACAGAGAAGGTCTTTCGTGCGTCAGAAAGTATGTTGTGCTGTTGGACTCGGCTGTCATTAGAAGATCTTTGACAGTCTTAACAGGTGACGGTTACGGCGGGTAGTCAGAAGCCAAAAAAATTTAAAACAGCTTCTGCAAAGGGTTTTTTTTTACTATTAATAGGCACGCGTTGTACCACTATCTCACCTGATGGTAAGCGATGATGTGGTCGAAGATGGAGCACGCTTGCCTAGAATTAACCTGTTCATTCTTGAGTTAAAGACTCCCAGGTTGTAGCTATCAGGAAACACAGACTCTGGAAGGAAATTCCACTCCTAATACTTGGTAACTGGGTTTTGAAGGTCTGACTGGCAGTTTATTCAAGTAAAATACTGGTAGTCAGCTGCAGTCGGTCAGACTGGAAGCAGACTCCTATCATCATCATCTGCGTAGCCTTTTCCCAACTAAATTGGGGTTGGCTTTCAGTCAAACCGGATTCAGCGGAATACCAGAATTTTACGTGAAGCGGCTGCCTACCAGACCTCCACAACCCATTAACTATGTAACACGGTACTTCTTGGTAAGACTGGAGTCAGATTTACTGGCTTCTGACAATCCGTAACGTCTGCCAAAGATCTACAAATGACAGCTGGGACCAACGGCTTAACGTGCTTTTCGAGGCACGGAGGAAACTCGGTATGTTAAGATGGTCACCCATCCACAGAAAACCTTGGCAAGCGTTGCTTAACCTTAAAGATTTGATCCGTGCGGCTGTTATTATTTAGCCACGAGCTTATATATCTTAGCCAAAAGGCTAGGCAGATTAAGTAACTAGTAAGATTCAAGTGATTGTGGTAATGAAGGAAATGAGTAGATGTTGTTATACCTAATTTTAAAACAGTGCCAATTCTACTATTTTTAGGCAATGTTCGCATTCGCATTTCAGTCGCAATCTGTGACTGTGTTTCGGGCTTAGTTGCGGGCGTATTCTACTCCGCATCACCTACGGACTTACGATTAGTCCCGAATCCGAACTAAGATAGAATGGCAACACGATTTGACAGTGACTGACAAATCGTGTTGTCATTAATTCTTAGTGGTTAGGTGATACGGAGTAGAATACGCCCGCAACTAAGCTCGAAACTACGGACTTCGGGCTTAGGTAGTAGCCCCCCTGAAAGCACATCACGCTACCCGAAACTCTCAAATTTTCCCAATCAACTTTGAACCTAATGCGTTAGCGATAAAGATGAAAATGAAATTTGACAGGTTGTTGTGTGATTAATATTATGATTCTAATATGATTCAACTAAAGTGGCCTTTTAAGATCCGCTGGTCCGCATGCCTCTGTAGTATGACAATTATCATTTTTCCAGCTCAGTCTTACCTCGTTGTAACAAGGCAACAGCCCTGTATTACCGAAAATGGAAGAGAGGTATGTATGCCCAAAATTCGTCTGTAGAGATTTTGATCCCATGTATTAGGAGTACCTACAAAGCCAGACTTCGGGCTGCCATTGAGAAATTCCAAATGAGCCCCAAACGCTTCGCCCGGCCGAGAACAGCTCACTTCATGTTCCCTTCACTAAAGGTAGGCAGGTAGGTAGGTGAGATTCTATTCTGTTCTATTCTATTTTTAAATTATGGCAAACAAAGCCGATGTCGACTATTCTGCCAATGTCCAAAGTATACTGGAGAATATTTTATTTACTTATTATGAGAGAACAACGTTAGCTGCAGAGACAAGTAATTAGATTCTTCAATCGGTACAGTGGATTACTTGTTATGTTAGTACAGTTCTGAAACTAACAAAGAATAAAAATAAATACAAATTGTTATAGTTGATTAAAACATTAAATATATATATTGCATGCCACCTTGATACACATAGAGTTATGTAGGACTTATGTTATGCTATTGTGGCGGATGAAAGTCATCAGCGCCGCAAGCAGGTCTGGAGAGAAAAATGTTAAAAGAGAGGGGAAATTAATTGGAAGAGGGATTTTAAATTTAGAGAGACGGCTATACAAATCAAGAGGGGACGTTGTTTGGACATTCAAAATTATGTGAACTAAAGTACCAGGTAGGTGAGATGTTTACAGAATCACACAGCTGTTGACAGATTAGAGAGGCAGTATAAGACAGAAGAAGAGATGGTGAAGCTAGAGACAAACTGGTCCCACGTACGCAACGTATGCTACGCATTAAGCGAAAAACACACTGGTCCTACGTACGTAACGTATGCAACGCTTTTGTATCGTATCGTATGTTGCGTTGCATACGATTAGTGTGTTTCTACTGCATAGTGTTTTATATAAAATCAAGAGTCCAGATATCAAAATGCGTTGCCTACGTTGCGTACGTGGGACCAGTTTGTCTTTAGCTTTATGATATCTGGACTCTTGATTTTGTATGAAAAACTACATGGTTTTTCATATAAAACATAAGTCCAGATTTCATAATGCGTTGCATACGTTGCGTACGTAGGACCAGTGTGTCTCTCGCTTGATTGTAGACATATCGAGTTTTCTGATCAATTTTTAATTTTCATACGAGTATCATTTCTATACTATATTACCAAAATAAAATTCTTGTTCTACAATGTAAATATCAAAACAGTGGTCTTCCAAAAAAGTTATGTACATATTTTATTCTCTTCTACTTATGATAATATTAGTATGTTTTAATAAGTCTACTTTGAGATAATTTGGACGTCTGAGGTTCTTCAAAGCTCCAGTGATAGAAAAATAATGCAAAAATAAATAAATTAAGTAAGTAAATATCATTTGGATTCATAAAGGTCGAGATAAAAAAAAATATATATATATATAATTTATTTTTTCTATTTTAAATTGCTAAATTTTGAGTACCAAACTATTTAAAGGGTTTTTGAGAACTTTATTATTTATTCATACTAACCAACTTCTGAAAATTTAAGCTGGTTAAGTTAACGTATTAGATACACGAAAGTTTCACTCAAACAGAAAATTCATGAAGCTTCAAAATAAATATAAATTCACTTTAAAATTCAAAACTCAATCTTGATGTAAATACTGTATCTAAATTCAAAGTGATGTCGACTAGTTTACGAGTTACATTTTATTTTATATGTTTTCTGAATCGCCTTCCAAATTGAGTTTTCTAAATATTTGCTGTCTAGATTAGGTTTCCAAGAACTTTGAAAATAGGTATTCACTTCATTCTCTGGTCTTTATCCAAAAGCTGGGGTCGGCGCAACATGTCTCCATCTTCCATTGTACTCTAGTAGTCGTCATGTCAGTAATAGTATTTTTTATTTATAACTAGTGACCGCTCCGGCTTCGTCCGGGTGTATTTATTTTTCAACATTGTCTTTCATACAAATCTTGTCCTGACAATTACAAACATTTGTCCAATTTGGGTCTGTCGTCACGAAGTTATGCGCTTACATACATTTCGGCGATTCATTTTTATTTATATACTAGTTGACCCGCGCAACTTCGTGTGCTCCGCTCCTGTTGGTCTCAGCATAATATTATATAGCCTATAGCCTTCCTCGATAAATGTGCTATCTAACACTGAAAGAATTTTTCAAATCGGACCAGTAAGTAGTTAGTGAGATTAACGCGTTCAAGCAAGCAAACAAACAAACAAACAAACTCTTCTGCTTTATATATTAAAATAATAAAATCTATACTTACTAATATATAAAACCGAAGAGTTTGTTTGTTTGTTTGCTTGCTTGTACGCGCTAATCTCAGGAACTACCGGTCCGATTTGAAAAATTCTTTGATTGTTGGATAGTCCATTTATCAAGGAAGGCTATAGGCTATATATCATCACGCTAAGACCAATAGGAGCGGACCAGTAATGAAAATTGTGACGCAGACGACGTTGCGCGGGTCAGCTAGTAATTATGTAAAATAGATAAGATAGACTAGCTTTTATCTGCGAATTCGTACGCCCGTACGAAGTCTATATCCCGGTTTTCCCTACACTCTCCAAGAAACCTACATGCCAAGTTTCAGCTTTCTTTGACGATTATTTCCAGCTGTGCGTTGTCTGTCAGTTACTAAGTCACTCAATCAGTCAGTTACGGAAGAATTTAATATAATTTGATTTATTTCACTCCTTTTCCCATCGGAAAAAAATCCTACCTACCTTGTAAATACGTAAATGTTATAAAAAATACGCCTGGTTTAACAAGCATGCAATTTCAAAGTTTCAGTGGTATTCCCATACACATATCATTAAAATATCATAGCAAACATACGCGGGTCAACAACATGCTCCAAATATTGTGTATGGTGTTGTGTTATAACCAGGGATACTACTATATATATACCACTGTACCTATACAACTTGAAACAAAATAAACGCAATAAGGGGTGCATAATAAGGGGTAATTTTCCTCAACAACCACAAAAAAAACTGGCCAAATGCAAGTCGGACTCGCGTGCAAAGGGTTCCGAACGAATTTATTTTTATTAACATGTTATTTTTACACTATAGACTTCTTATAGGTTTTCCTGTAATCTATAGGTAAAGATCTATTATCTCCAATTTTTTCAAAATTTTAGGCTCAGTAGTTTCGGAGATAATGGAGGAATGGTAATTTTTTGTCTAAGTTCTTGAATAACTTAAAAAACAATCATTTAAAAAATATGAAAAAAATATAAGTAAAATCCTCATAGTAAGCCCTTTCATTGGATATGTCACAAGATATTGTTCAAAAAACTTTATTTTTAAATTTTCTAGTTTGACCTCCAAAAGTGAACCGTATACTAAAAATTTAATGTATTTCGTAACGCGTCCGTATTTGGGTCACAGCAGCCCATACGTGTACTTTCAACAAAATCGGTCTAGTGTATCCGGAAAAAACTAGCTGTGACAGACAGTTAGACACCCAGAGTGCTCCTACAAGGGTGCCATTTTTTGTTCGGAACTCTAAAAAAAGAAGAAACATCTGCTCTCCAGTGATTCAAATCTTATTAAAGAGTTTTTTGAAGAATGAAAAAGTCATTACGCAATTATTCCTCGTTAAATCTACTGAACGTCTCACTGTGACGGCTACGGTTCACTTGATATCTATTTTAGCTGCCCATTGAACCGCTTACTACTATAAATCATTTTTTGCTGAACTTTGGCTATTCAGTTTTTTTTTTCTTGTCCATAATTCAATTGTTTTAGGAAGACAATACGGGTATTCTTTTTTATTTTATTAAATTAGTAGTCGCTGGTGTGGGCCATCGTAAAATAGTTCTTACGACATCCATGGTAGGTGCCAGATTTGCAATAAAGTGTACTAACGTGTCTCTGATAATATCTTCATAGGTACCCAAAAATAAATTAGGTTTCGTTTTTCACTACTGGAAAATGTAAAGGATCACGATAGATGTCGATTCAAGGTTGATTTATGTCATTTTCCGTTTTTTAAATAAAAAATGTCAATAAAATGTAGGTGGTCAATTCCCGAATGACCGTTAATGCGAACTTATTTAGCAGTAGGGGTGGCTAGGTCTAAAATTAACGAAGGTAGTAAGTGTGAGAGGGCTCCAATGAAACTCACTTTATTCACATTTATCACTTTTATTTCACTGTCCTGCTTGTGACAGAGTTAAAGACCGACTGACTCCCAGAGCTAGCGCGCTACACAGGGAACCAACAAGAGTGGGGGCCGGATGTAGCGCGCCAACTCGACAGAAACGGTAAACTATTTATTTAAATTAGTAAACGTTAAAAAAAACGAAAACAATACCAACAAAAATATAAATCTCTAAAACATTTGATTTAATTTAACATAAAATACAATATTCAATTAATTAATGTAAAATCACTATTTAACTAAACAAATGGATCGTAAACATACCAAAACTAACGCCATCTAGTGACAACATTCGACAGTGATTTCTAATGTCAAAATGAGTGTCGCATATTCTATTCTGACAGTAGTAACTTACAGTTTAATAACCATACAATGCAACAATCTTATTTAAGTATAACTAAATTCTAACACTCGGCCATCCGCGCAACTTACGCGTCCTCGCGTAATTACATGAATGACTTGAGGTTACAAGGAAATAAAATAAAAAATAATAATAATTGCAAACAAGCAACAAGGATTAATCAACAAACAATCAAGTACATACAACTGTATGTTTTATATTAAATATTTTACTAGTGGTACAAGTCGCTACTACCTTGAAACCACTATGGCGGTACAAGTCGCTACTACCTTGAAACTGCCAACATTTGTCAAGTTTAATAGTGGTACAAGTCGCTACTACCTTGAAACCACTAGGGCGGTACAAGTCGCTACTACCTTGAAACCACTAGGGCGGTACAAGTCGCTACTATCTTGAAACCGCGACAACACAATTATTTAAAGGTAGAGGTTGCCAATATTTGCCTCCACCCTGAACGAACTATTAAAATATACGACGAAATCACATTCATAAGAATCTCGTCTCACAACCTTGCCCCTGAACTTAGTCGATCAAATCGTCCTCTTCATTACCCGAGGAGGAACTTGAATCATTTCTATTATAGTGAGCCCAAGCTTTCATTTTATCCACGGCAATGACAGTGGAATACTTCCGGTTGCCCTTTTGGGTGATCGGGGTGTCTTCAATTTGATACCTGTCATTTCCTAAAACCTTAACTATCTTGTACGGGCCGCGATATTTTGGGACTAGCTTTTTACTCTGCCCCGTAGCAGCAACTTCACGCTCAACGCTGACCAACTCACCTACACGAAACTCAATAGGTTTAGCAGACCTTTTGTCATAATGCACTTTCTGCTTTTCTTGATAAGTAGTGATGTACTCATTAGCCTCTTCTCGAATTTGTTTGATTTTATCCTCTGAATACGTTTCACCATTATCAATAGAAGCTTTAACCCTACCCTCCGTCATTCCGGTTAAGTTAGTACCAAAAAGAACTTGAGCTGGGGTTTTACCTATGCCTTTATTATGTGTATTATTTAAGCCCAGCTGAATCTCTGGCACTTGAACATCCCATTTTCTTTCGTCCAGACCTACACACTTTGCGGTCAGAGCCTCTAGTAAGGTACGGTTGTATCGTTCGACTTGCCCGTTGGCGCGTGGGGTTGCTACTGCATTTAATACGTGTTTGACCCCTAGCTTTTCTAGGAAACCGGTAAATTTAATACTTGTGAAACAAGAGCCACGGTCAGATATTATTCTTTTAGGTAGTCCAAATATACTAAAATACTCTTGCATTTTCTCGACTACAATTGAGGCCTTAGTACTGCGAACTGGTTTTAAAACAATAAATTTCGTGTATGCATCAATAATTACTAGTAAATGTGTGTTCCCCTTTGAACTTTTGACAAAAGGGCCAACGTGATCAATGTGAACGGTAACAAACGGTTTTTCGTCCTTCGGTATAGGATGTAATGGTGGCCTCCTCTTTGATGAAGATTTTGAGTAAGAACATTCAAGGCATGACGCCACATATTTTTTCACGAATCTCCTCATTTTAGCGAACCAATAACTTTCTCTTACCTTACTCAAAGTTTTCTCAAACGCAAAATGGCCCAAGTCATCGTGACATTGTTTAAGTATTTGCCATCGTACACCCTTAGGCACTACCCATTTATCACCGACATCAGTTTTTCGATATAGTTTACCATTACGTACAGTATAATTATTTTTGATCTCGACAACATCATTAGCTTGGGGGTCATTTAGAACCGAAATTTTTCTTTGTATTTCCGAGTCTGCTAATTGAACGGTTCCTAGCCAATCTGTTTCACCAATCGTCATCACAAAACATTCACTGTCCTCAGTATTTGTTTGGCCGTCGCTTGGTGGTGGATTCCGACTCAAAGCATCTACGTGAACCATTGAGGCACCAGGCCTATATTCAACATTGAAATTGAATTCTTGCATAGAAATCCACCATCTAGCGACGCGCGGTATCAAATCCCGCTTGAGAAATGTTGCCCTTAATGAATTACAGTCGGTAATAACTTTAAATTCTATGCCAATAAGATATACGCGGAACCTTTGAAGTGAAGCAACAACAGCAAGAGTTTCAAGTTCATATGCAGTCATATGCTGCTCTTCGGATGTTGTCTGGCGGCTAAAGTATGCAACCGGTTTTAACAAGCTTTTGTCGTCACGTTGCATAAGCATTCCGGCAATACCTATTTTACACGCGTCGGTATGTAACTCTGTTAAGGCTTTTGGGTCATATAACGCTAAAATGGGCTTTTTCGTTAGTTCATCTTTTAGAAGGCTAAAAGCATTGCTTTGCTCTGGACCCCAAACCCAAACGGAGTCTTTTTTTAGAAGAGTGGTAAGTGGTTTAGCTATCATCGCAAAATTCCTAACAAAACGACGGAAGAAACTACATAACCCTATAAATTGCCTAACTGTGTGCTGGTTAATAGGTTGGGGAAAATCTCTAATTGATTCAATTTTCCGCACTCCCGGTCTAATACCCTCTGCACTTAATTCAAAGCCTAAATAATCTACTGTTCTCTTAAAGAAAGAACATTTCGCCAGTTTTAGAGTTAAGTTGGCTTGTTTGATCAACCCCAATACTTTTTCTAATCGTTCAAAACCCTCGTCAAGCGTTACGGAAGGTACAATTATATCATCCATGTAAGCAGATGCAATTCTTCTAGTATTGGGGTTTTGTTCTTCTCGCGTTGGTAAATCCATGCCATTATTAAGGACCAAGTGCATTGTACGCATAAAGGTAGATGGTGCATTTACTAGTCCGAAGGGCATCCTATTAAACTCATATTGCCCTTCGGGTGTTACAAACGAAGTTTTATGGCGATCAGATTCAGAAATTGAAATTTGGTAATATCCGGACGCGAGGTCTAAAGTAGTATAAAAGTTATATCCCGCAAGGTCGTCGAGTTGGTCGTCTATTCTAGGCAACGGGTAATTTTCTTTTATGGTCTTACGGTTTAACGCTCGAAAATCAATGCATAGTCGAGTTTCACCGGTCTTCTTTTTAACAAGTACTATAGGACTCGCATAGCAGGAGGTTGATGGTCGGATAATACCGCATTCCAGTAACTCCTGTATCATTTCCCGTACCTTAGTTCGTTCACTTATCGGAAGTCTATAGGGTCGGTACACAACAGGTTCATTATCTTTTAAATTTATAGACATTTCCGTAAGTTCAGTTTTTCCCAATTCATTTAAACTAAACGCGAAACATTCTCTATATTTATTTAATAATTCAACGAGTTGCTCAATTTTATCTTTATCGAGATCTGTGTCGCTTGAGATATCATTTTCATTTATTGATCGCAAAGGTTCACTAAATCCTACTCTAGATACATCAGCTATATTTTGTGTCCAAACTTCTTCTTCTGCTTTTAAACCTCTAGCTATTAGAATATCCTTTTTTAAAAGAAAGGATTGACCGAGTTTGCATTTAATTAACACAACTCCTTTTCCGTCTACAACAGTAAACAACCCTTGCACCAGATAGTGTTCACGACCCAATTGATAGCGATTATTTCCAGGAATGTAGACCTCTCCATTATAAATCGGGTCAGTGTAAATGTATAGAAGCGTCAATCCATCTACCATAGTATCTGCCGAACAAAACAGTTTTATCTTATTGAAAATTATTTCACTTTCGTTACTTGAAAAACGTAAGTTGACACTATCTTTTTCTACAGTTATATGAGGTTGTTCGGTATAAGTCTGTCCTACTATAAGTGGTACTCGCATTACCTCATCTGGTACAATAAGAATTTCAACAGTTGCACCTACGCCATCAATGGCAACCGTTGCGGTACATTTCCCTAAAGGTCTAACTATCGCCTCGCCAAAGCCCTTGAGCAAGGGTAATTGCTGACTAGAAACCCAATCATCAGATACTTTCTTAGCACAATCTAAGCTCATAATAGTAGCAGAACTACCAAAATCAATAAAGCAGTTAATAGGATGGTTGTTTACAAAGCCTCGTTTGTAATACTTAGTGGAGTCACTATCTGAACTAACTACACACATCACCGATTTTGCAGGTTTGCCATCTGCGGACGTTATAGGCAGAGTGCATTTTTCGACTGTATGGCCAAACTTGAGACAACGTGTACACTTTACTGGGGGTTTAGTACATTGTGACTTATAATGTCCTTCTTGTTGACAATTAAAACATTTAACCGCTCGGTTTTTATTGTCCTCTTTATCTGTATTGTCGGGCTTATTGTTGAAAATTCTACTTTTCTTTTTCTCACCCTGGTGAATGTTTGATTTAACCGCCTTTAAATATGGTAGAAGCTGATCTGGTGTATCAAAACGAGCGGCTTCAGCACCAAGTCTTACGCTACGATCATCAATGCCGTGAACAATGCAATCTACCGCGCGTTTACCTTCGATACTACACCGGTTTAGTAATACTATTTTCTCATAAAAATATTCTTCTAGAGAATCGTTAAATTTAGCACGTTTCAATAACATTGTATAAAGCAAACAACCGTAATTTTCGTTACTAGGAAAAGCCAGTTTTAGTTTCTCCTGCCAACTGTCCCAACTAAATAGAACAGTTGGCAACCCCTCGTACCATTTTTGAGCAATCCCTTTTAGTTTTTGTAGGGCAAAGTGAGCAGTTTGTTGGTCTGACCAATTATATATTAAAGCGCATTCGTTGACTTTATGCAACCAAATATCTATCGTTTGTTGTTTACGTTCCGGATCAAATTCAGGTATGGTGTTATGGTTGGACAATTTGGCTAATGTATTGTTGTTCTTATTGTTCGCGGCTTGCAATGCTTGGACTAGTTGTGAGACTGAAACCTTGTTATTCTGGGCAGAGGCAAATCTATTTGGGTTTGACTCACCATGCTCCTTCGAGTCCCATCGACGGCTGCGTCCGCTGCCTCTGCTACGATCGGGTGGGCTGCGGCTACGCCAGTTGCGGCTACGCCCACTGCGACTGCGCTGGTCACGGCTGCGCCCACTGGGACTGCCCGAGTCCCGACTGCGCTGGCTGCGACTGTGCTGGTCACGGCTGCTCCCACTGTGACTGCCCTGGTCCCGACTGCGCCGGCTGTGACTGCGCTGGTTACGGCTGCGCCCACTGCGACTGCCCTGGTCCCGTCTGCGCCGGCTGCGACTGCGCTGGTCACGGCTGCGCCCACGTCGACTGCCCTGGTCACGACTGCGCCGGCTGCGACTACATCGGCGGTGACTGCGCCGGTTGCGACTGCATTGGCTGCGACTGCGCCGGCTGTGACTGCACCGTCTGCGGCTGTGGCGTCTGTGGCGGCTGCGGTCGCGTTGACGACTGTTGACACGTTGATAGGCCCGCCCACTTGGCAATAGTGGAGAACCAGGCTCTTGATTCGCAGGCGGCGTTCGCAATTGGCGCTCATTGTAAGGATCCATATCTGGAGAGCGCATAAAATAATCGCCAAGTATGTTGTTTTTTTTTTTATAAAAAGAAAACAAAGGAGTAAGTAGGTCAGTGAAAATAAAGTAATAAAAAAAAAACTAGACACGTGTTTTACTAATTTTCCAAGCTAGTTCCAAAATTATATGGGTATGTATGTCGAAAAGGCAGTTTTAAATTAAATTCGAAGTGCAGTTGTTACAAGGATAATCCATTATTCAACAGCAATATATTTTGGTAAAAATAAAATATAAATAGAATTATAATAAAAAAAAAAACACTGGCATAGTAAATACAAAGATAGTACATTATTTAAATCACCATTTGTTATCTACATCCGTTATGCCACAATAAACTTGCATAATATCAAAATTTCAAGTAGAAAATAAATTAAACCATACTCGCTTCAATTCAGAACGACCAAACTTACTAATGTAGGCCTGAATAAAATCGGCTGGTATAACCAACCAACTATTTACCACTTCTGAAATGTGAGAGGGCTCCAATGAAACTCACTTTATTCACATTTATCACTTTTATTTCACTGTCCTGCTTGTGACAGAGTTAAAGACCGACTGACTCCCAGAGCTAGCGCGCTACACAGGGAACCAACAAGAGTGGGGGCCCGATGTAGCGCGCCAACTCGACAGAAACGGTAAACTATTTATTTAAATTAGTAAACGTTAAAAAAAACGAAAACAATACCAACAAAAATATAAATCTCTAAAACATTTGATTTAATTTAACATAAAATACAATATTCAATTAATTAATGTAAAATCACTATTTAACTAAACAAATGGATCGTAAACATACCAAAACTAACGCCATCTAGTGACAACATTCGACAGTGATTTCTAATGTCAAAATGAGTGTCGCATATTCTATTCTGACAGTAGTAACTTACAGTTTAATAACCATACAATGCAACAATCTTATTTAAGTATAACTAAATTCTAACATAAGTAAAAATAATAAGTGATTTACATGCCATATCAAATTAAAAAAAAAAAAAAAAACTACTTTATGTTCATTGTGGCCCGCAATTCCATTTATGTGGAGGTTTCCACCAAAGCTGTACAAGAAGCTTTAGAGTGCGAGGCTGCGTAGCAAAACTATGAAACGTTGTGTGCGTTGTGGATTTTATCAGCTGTGCCCACACATTCCTCACTCGCGTCCCCTTTACTGCATATCTTTTGTTTTTTGACTGTACAAACATTGCTCACCAGCACATACCCATCAGAACTGCGCTAAGCCCGGCTGGGAAATTGAAGTGTTCCCATTTGTGCATATATACCTCGCAAATCTCTGGAGAAAAAGCACCTTTATAGATATTTACAGGGCTTGCTTTATTTATGACAAAGCACTATCAGCGATAAGACCGCCACTGTACCCTTAATGTAGGTATGACCGGTGTTACGGGCCGTAATGTAAATTTCGTAGTGAGCATTTTACGATACGCCGCGCGCCGTGTCCTAAAATCCCAGTAACATGCGCTTGTTCGTGCTTGTTTCCACGAACTCACTGCATGAATGCTCGCTTTGTAACATGTTACATTACGCCCCGTAACACCGGTCATCTTTAAAGTTAAGATTTCTTGTGAAACATCTGGGTTATTATTTTGATACGTATTATAGAATATTTTTATCTTAGAGTAACTTTGCTTTGAGTAAAGTTTGATCGAGCAGATTTTCATTTAAAATCGATTTTACTCCCCTTCTTTTGATGCAAACATTTCAAAATGAGTTTCGAACACTCCCCTTTAAGTTGTTAAACATATTTTATTAAACGCACATACATTTTAAATCTCTGTTCACTCGTATCTGGCATGCGATTCTCGTTTGTTTCAAAAGTAAACTTCGTACTTATGTCATGGAGACAAGTAAGTACGGAGAGAGAAAATTGAGTTCTGTTCAAGTATCAAGTTGGATGGGGTCTTGCATGTTGGAATTAAAAGTTAGTAATGGCAGGAGTCTGTAAGGGATTTTTCGCTGAAGAAAAACAAAGTTATTTAAGAAGGTGTTTTTTGGTTTGATACGAGTACGTTGTAATTTTTTGTTCTTGTTTATCAGATACTAGTTGACCCGCGAAACTTCGCCTGCTCCGCTCCTATTGATCTTAGCGTGATGATATATAGATGTCAGCGAAGGCAAAACTCTCTAGGTTACATCAGCCAGGATATTGGAACTACAGTGGGCGTACTGGTGTGTTGATTATTGCGCAATAGAAACACCGTTTGCTTTTAAATCAAATTATTATTCACACTCGAAAGTCTCAATTACAATATTCTCACACAATAGGTACACTGAATAAGTATTCGGAACACGCGGCGGTTTCTAGATGTTTGCACGTCTGCACTGCTCGACCGCCACCAGTAAACTGAGCTCAGCCTCTGTCGAGCACACCGTCCTAGACTCCGTCGAACGCCACTAGATGGCGTTGGTGTCCCGATTGTTCTATTGACTGACTTATTTTCGACATAGATTATAATCTTCCTCGATAAATGGGCTATCTAACACTGATATAATTTTTCAAATCGGACCAGTATTTCTTGAGATTAGCGCGTTCAAGCAAACATACTCTTCAGCTTTATATATTAGTATGGAAGTGTAGATAATATGAGCTATGGTAGTGTACCCATTTGAAATTTCCATGAGCCAGAATGACGAGCTTTCATTCGAACTTCAAACAAAATCCTTCCTTAGTGCTTACCTTAGATAAATAAAGAATTCTTGAGCTTATCACTCTTGTGATCTAGAGCCAGTGTTTTGACTGTTATTTGTCTGTCAGTAAAATTTAAATAAAAATCTATTTAGTTCGTCAGATAGATTTTCAAAAAATATTGTATACGTATTTTTTGCTTTATCAATTTAATAAAAATTGACGAAGATAAAACGCATCAAAGATCAGGAGTGGAAGCTTGTGACGTCACTATTCGTTAAAAAATGTACCGAAATGTGACGTAATGAAACGTGAGTTTTCAACGCACTGTATCGTGTTCATTTATTGTTTACGTTACTGTACGAAAACATATGTCTCGGATTTTTTTTTGAAATCTACCTGACTGACTTGTTGTTAGAAAAACCGGTCAAGAGCGAGTCGGACTCTCGCACTGAGGGTTTCGTACCACCATATATATTCTCTTTCACCTTGCTTTTTGCCAAATTTCGTGATTCTAGGTCAACGGCAACTACCATATAGGTTTTTGACCCAAAACCTACATATAGGGTACTTCCGGTTGACCTAAAATTGACAACTTTTGTTTAAAGCAAGGTCTTACAGCACAAGTAAAGGAAAAATTCAGAAAAATAAAAAAGTTGAAAATTAAGGTAAATTTTGGTACCTACTTAAAAGTTTTCGTGAAAATCTAAATTTGCCCATATCTTTTTATCGTGTTGATTCAGGACCTTGATTTTTATGCACCTTATAGGGACTATATATTTCAGCATTTAGTATAAATTTCAGCTTGCTGGGTCCACCCGTTCTTGAGAAAATCGGTGGTGACACACGGACAGAAAGACGAACAAGAGAGTTGGTTCCTTTTTTACCTTTTGAGGTAAAAAAAGAACCCTAAAACGTATGTATCTGAAACCCTTACCAAAGTTTCCACGTTGAAACAAAATGAGAAAATGTAAACTGAAGGTGCGGTTTAAAAAGAACCCCTTGAGCTCATTGACTTCTTTGTTCCAACAAACTACAAAACGTCAGGTGGAAAACTCAATTTGAAAGACTGATTTACGTCCTATTAAATCAGCCACACAATTTTCGACCTTATCTACTGGTGCTTATGACTGAATGTCTTTTTGAAACCAGTTAAGGCTAGAAAATTGCTTCTAAGGGTTCTACTACCAAAGAAAAGGGAAATAAACATAATGAGTAACAATATACTTTTTAGTAAGACAATAGAGGTGCTCTTCAAATAAGCTGGGACATTGAAGTTCGGAGAAAAACAGGATGGCAAAGAATTTCTCATCATTTCTCCGGTAACTGAGTTGAAGGTAATTAAGGCGATGCTTGTCTTTGTGGTCGTTATTTTTCTTAAAAAAGATAGCAGTTAGATTATTTATGAAGAAAAATTGAAAGCAGTTTTTATAACTACTTGTCTTCATTTTTCCCCAAATACTAAACTTACTTACTTTGACACAACGTTGGAAGGCCTCCCACAAGGTGGACCGAATACCTGGTGAAGATTGCGGGTAGCCGATGGATGCGAGACGCACAAGACCGCTCCTTGTGGCAACGCTTGCGGGAGGCCTATATCCAGCAGTGGACGTCTATCGACTGATATGATAATATGATGACTAAACTTAGCTTTGTCACAAGTCACTACTAAATTAACTGATATAGAAGGCTATCCAAACGATTAATTAATTTATTTATTTGTGTACACACAACATGAGCTTATAAAAGACGAATTATTTACGGAGAGTTGAGGACATAGGCACAGCTTATTTCAAAATAAATATCTCATAGCAGACCGTCGACAGGAGAGTGGGTGGAAAAACGTAGACACAGTGTAGATAGAGAAGGAAACTTTAAATAGACTATACTAACTTATTATTTATAAATCAAACTACAATAAACAGACAAACGAACATACACAAATATATGTAGCTAAATCATGTACACAGATAGATGTTATGAAGTGAATGTGCATAGAATGAATTAATGAATGTATAATAATAAATATAAATATGAAATTAGTGAATGCATAATAATAAATATAATGAATCTTATCCTATTTTGTATAATTTTAGTGTTTTTTTTGTTGTTTTGTTTTGTTACCAAGTTATTTATTTATTGTGCAAGTTATTTACTATTTTTCTAATAATGCTTTCTGGCGGCACTCATTACCAAATATTTTTATTATTAATACGTGGATAATGTAGTGGGTTGCAATATTGTTTTTTACTGTACCTGATATTTTTTGTGTTAAAATTTTATATTGTAGCTGTTTCTTGTCCCATAAATAAACGAAATAAAATACATAATATGACTAAGCTAAAATTAATGGGAATCAGTTTCCGATTGGTTTCCACAGCTCTAACAGGGTAGATAACTAAAATAATCTAAATAGTCCGTCAGATAGATTCCGAAAAAATATTGAACACGTACTTTTTCTCTTCTCACATAAACAAAAAAAAAAAGACGACACAGTGCATTCAACCGGGCGCAATAGCCGCCACGACGCAACAACAATGTTTTTTGGTCGATCGGGGGCCATAGGATAAAACACTGCGTTTTCAGTTGACGCCCCGTGTGCTAACGATAAATCACCGATTAAAAACTCGTGTGACGTCTCTCGTAAGTCATTGATATATAAAAAACCCAAGATGCACAGTCTCCAACAAATGCAACACTCGAAACTGTAGTCAAAAACTGACATGTATCAAGTGTCATGTGTGAGTTGTGTGTAGTTATACTATAAACAATTTTTTTTTTTGCAAAATCAACCTGACACGTATCGCCTAAAGTTGTTTTTACAAAGCAGTGCAGTATGGCGATCAAATTATTTATTTGCAAAATATAGGTACAATATTAAGATCTTATTCTAATGTTAGGATCGCTATGTTTAGCCTAATAGGCGTACAAATTTTGGATACATTCGAGATATATATATTGGATAAATCGATGTGAGACTGTTTGAAACTAGCGCACAATTATACATTATGCGCTTGTTTTATGCGGACGTTTTTGAGATGCTGAGTGTGTATCTTGGGTTTTTATATATCAATGTCGTAAGTATACTTTTTACAGAATAATGACGTCACAAATCCCCACTCCTGATTTTCGATGCGTTTTATCTTCGTAAATTTTTATTGATTTGACAAAGTAAAAAATTCATGTTCAATATTTTCCAATAATCTAACAACTGACGGACTTAATAGAATCTTTTTTTTTTCCCAAGAATCCTCTCTATTAATCTTACTTTTAGCAGAAGTAATCTGAAAAAAAAAACTTCTGCAATGCGTAACCGACAAACCTTAACAACATTCGCTCAAGCAATAAAACAGATTGAACGCTGTGATCAAATAATGGTGATCCGCAATTATTTAAACGCCTTGTTCAAGCCAGAATTTCGAGAAAAGTTTGACCAAAACTTGAAAACGCAGCAGAAAAACTTTCTCGATTTAAGAACAATAAAGTTTTCTCTTCAATTAAAATGTGTAAATTATGAGTATGGCTACCCAGTTCGAGTTTGCCACAAAGGTTCGAGTTTGGAACCTCGGGTGGAACCCTAAATCTTGAGGGTTCATGTAAATTAACAAGGTGGTAGAAAGAAGGACAACAATGTAAAAAAAACGATTTAAAAATAAACTTTTTGGGTAAAATCCTTCGAAAAATTCAGTTGCCCTTTGAAACGTAGATCCTTTAGCCGATGTAATGAAATTCTTCCGTCGAAGGAAATTAATCGCTCCCCGAGTATTTTTCACTGCTTTTGCCTTTCCGGGTTTTCAGACATTTGTGTTGGCTCTTAAAAATGTCGACGAGGAAACGTTTTTGACGGACAAAAGATTTCTAATTATTCTTTTCTAGATTGTCCCCGTTAATGTCTTAGGGTCAATGCCAAAGCTGTCGGATCTGATAATGTTCAAGTTTTTTTTAGAATTTAATAACACTTTTTGGAAATTAATGTCCATTTAGATTTTGATAATGAACAGCCAAAAGTGTGTTTTTAATACGAGCTGATAAATGAAATGGGTAAATTGTGTCTTTTAAAAATAATAAACAATTCTTTGAAAAAACACACATTACATACTTTATTTTTGTTTCGCAATAAATATAGTCTTTAAAATATATACGAGTTTGTATGCTTAGATTAATATTGCGCCATTTATTGTTCACTGGACGAAAAATTGCATCGCTGTACTGCAGTATTTAACTCTTTAGAGAGTTTTAAAACCTAGTGTGTTATAATCACTCACTCCTATTTTAAAGAGTACAATAAATTCTTTCTGAAACTAAAATAAATCATGCTTTATAAACATTTCTCCAGTTAAAATAAATTGAATGCATTTAAAAGTCTCTGCAGCTCGGAACATTGAACATGGAAGGAAAATCTCGGGAAATATAATTCATTCCCGGGAACATCCGTTAATCACGTCTTCCGAATACCGTGACGTTCCCATTTATGTTCAACACTTTAATTCGTCGTCGTTTTTGTGTTTGACTTTACATCTGAAAATCTCAGTTCCCTCGTCTGCATTTCGAGAGATTTATGAAGTGGTTTAACTGTTTTTTTGCAGTCTGTACTTTTATGATATGAATTTGCAAATAAGTTCTTATGATGTTATAATGTCATGCATTAAGGAAAGATTTTCTAATATTTCCGTTTCGATTAATTAATCACTACCTTGAAACGAAATATGAGCAATAATTTTTATTTTATTCTGTACTTCTATAAACTCTTTAAGCTAATAAAAAAAATTAAAATAAAATATTAATTTTCGTTATCTACTCGTATCTTCTTATAAATTATTTGGCTTCTCCATCATAGGATGGCCTTCTTCATCATCATTCTCCTCCGGAGGTGGGTCGTTCCAGTCAGCCTTCTCAGCTGTTCCGAAGATCGCGTAGATCAGATTAGTGACCAGATACAAGCCAGCTGCCATGAAGAAAACTTTCCTCCACAGGTATACGTCATTCTGTGAAAATGCATGTAAAATGAGATGGGATCAGAAAAGTATGGTTATATCAATGGGTTATATCGTCAATTTCGTGTCCACGATACATAAAATATGGGTTCAATGGACGGTAGCTCTTAAGTTTGCTACCAAATTGGGTACTAGTCCGTACTATAAATGTAGAGTAAGGCTTGTTACACACGAACCATAATCACACAACACCATTGCGACAAAAGGTGGTCAAGCTGTGGTTACGTGTGAATATTGTCGCTGCGGCTTCTTGCGGTTGCGTTGTGGTAACTACAAACTGTGAATGTGTTTGCGATGTGGCTGGCCGCTAGTTCGTGTGGTCGCTGGTTGCGTTGTGGTTGCGACGTGGCTGCGATGTGGTCGGTATCACGTACGCGGTCGATAATAACGGCAAAATGTGGTCCGTGTAATTTTAACACGTGTTGTGGTTGTATGTCTGTTTATTTTTATTTTTAGGGTTCCGAACAAAAAACGGAACCCTTATAGGATCACTTGGGTGTCCATCTGTCTGTCACAGCCAGTTTTCTCGAGATCAACTGAACCGATTCTGTTGAAATTTAATACACATATGGACTACTGTGATTCAAACACGGACGCGTTACGTAAATTATTATTTTTTTAGTATGGGTGTCATTTTTGGGGGTCAAACAAGAAAATTAATTAAAAGATTTTTAACAACATTGTGTGAAATATCAAATGAAAGGGCTTACTGTGAGAGTTTTGTGTGAGTTTTTTAGTAATATTAAAATAAATGGTTTTGAAGTTATTCAAGAAATTAGACGAAAAATGACCATACTCCCCTTATCTCCGAAACTACTGATCCTAAAATTTGGTATTGTGAAGGTAATCAAATTAATCGGTTACTTACAACGTCAGTTAGGATACAGCCAATTATTAACGGAGCAATTGATGCGCCAATGTTTGACGTAAAGTTGCTGATACTGATCATTGTCCCAGCGAAGTTTGGAGAAATATCGATGTGATTGATCTGAAAGAAGAAACGGAAAACGAACTAGTGTTCTGGAACTAAACAGATTATAATACAGTCAAAAAAATTAATTTGGCCAATATGGCCTACATGAAATATTTTGATCTTATGGTTAAAAATAAAAAAAAGCATTAACTTCTTATCATTTTTTTGGCCTGACACAAACATGTAGCAGTCAGATGTGAAATATGAGCTTAATAAACAACGTAGGCGTTGAAAATAAAAAGGTAGGTATTCTAACCTGAAATCCCAGGTGAGCTGCTATTTTAAAACCACAAGTGAAGACCAGGATGGATTCCACAACGTAAATGTTTTTAGGAGCAAATGCTAGGGCTATCAGCCCTATAGCTGCTGGAATATTTCCTGAAATAAAAGTAAATGGTCAATTATGTAGAGTGCACAAAGGTGAAAATGATCAAGATTTTAAACAATTACTTATGATCTTTAAGCCAATATAACTAGAGAGCAAATTCTACAAGCAACGGTCGCATTCGCAATCTGTCAAAAAAACCTATCTTCCATACATTTCTGACAGATTGCAAGTGACACGCAAAAGTTTCTTAAAATACTTCAATTGCAAAATTCAAGTAAGTATTTTAAAAACACTTTCATGTTCGTACCTGAATCACATCACACATTTTGACAAGTTTTTATGAGATTGATTGTCAATAGCATAATATTGAGAATTGAATTTGAACGTTGAATTACGGCGCGCGAGTGTCGTGTGCGATTCGCGCCCATCAGATGTAGTACGACCTCATACAACCGGTCTCTTCTACCGTCGGACATCCAGACGCACTGCAAGTTACCATCCCTACCTTGTTGCTATTCCACCAATTAGCACTAAGCGTTTCCAAACGCCTTTTATAACGCGCACAGCAAAGGAGTGGAACAACTCTCTACCTGCGTCTGTGTTTCCGAACGCTTACAACCCAAATCTCTTCAAAGTGAACAGGCTCCTTCTGGGTAAGCTCGCTCCATCCTAGATTTTGTCTCTGTCATCTCTGACCTAGACTAGAGTCAAGAGCAAACCCATCGGAATTTGACTTATGTATAAACTGGATACAACAACTTACTTACAGAGAAAATGTGTAAATTTGTACTATCACTATTACCTAGAGAATTAGCGAATTTTCGGGTGTTTGTAGGGCTGAGAATATTCTTCACAATCAGCATGTCAGTCATCCAGCTGAAGAAGAAGTTTGTGAACCACATCACCAGGAACGGAAGAGCAGTCAGCAGTCCATTCTGTAAGTTTAAAAATTAT
The DNA here is from genome assembly GCA_947578705.1 of Lacanobia wlatinum. Classification (NCBI taxonomy): domain Eukaryota; kingdom Metazoa; phylum Arthropoda; class Insecta; order Lepidoptera; family Noctuidae; genus Lacanobia; species Lacanobia wlatinum. The sequence continues at coordinate 27,600,911 of OX388033.1, forward strand.
TATGTTTTTTTGCTGTATTTTTTTAGGTCAAGAGGATTTCTTGGGTAAGTTATAACAGCCTCATGGTCAATTTTAGAAGTTAAGCGAAGCTTGCCGAGGTCGGTCTGTGGATGGGCGACCAGCCATAACATAGTGAGACTCCTCCATGGCTTGGAGCACGTTAAGGCTTGTATTCATGCCAATGACCTTGCGCATAGAAACGAAGCAAACTACCTCTCTACGCGGCAATCTGCTACCCGCATTTTTAATTTTTGTAATAATAACAATACATTTTGTTTTTTAAAGTAACAAAACCAAATCATTTTCGTTTGTATTGCAAAGCAGTAAATATTTTTATATACTCTTTTGATAAAAAATGAAGGAGTAAAATGGTTTTATCTCAACGATTTGGAGGTGATTTAGTGGTTTTTTTTTCTTATTATGTGATACCGATAGACAAATTCTGGCTAAACCAAATTACGTATCATATCATGTAGATTACAAACTATTTTTTTCAGATGTAATTTCTCTATTAGTGCCGACGAAAAGCTGCTTCATCTGCGCGCTGTTTTAAGCATTTTTCGAGAGAGCAGCCTTAAACTATTGAAAGTGTTGTTCCCGGATGTCATCTAATGTAATCTGTCTAATATTATAAATGCGAAAGTTTGTATGGATGAATGGATGCTACTCAATCACGCCGGAACGGCTGAACGGATCTTGATGAAAGGCACAGAGGTAATTTTTAGTCTGGAATAACACAGTATGTATATCCAGGGAGTATGTTTCCTTGGGATATTCACGCGGGCGGAGCCGCGGGTGACCACTAGTTTGAAGATATTTGACAGTCGTTTTGGATTGTCTCATCATCATCATAACAGCCGAAAAACGTCCACTGCTAGACATAGGCCTCACCCAAAGGAGGGGTTTGTCATAATCGCCACGCTTGGCGATGGCAGTGTATGGTGTTGCGTTTTACAGAGAACGCTGCAGCCTATTCTCTGGTGAGTCTCTTAGTCGCCTCTTATGACACCCACGGGAAGTGATGGTATGGTATTATTCTTTTACGACACAATACGGCACCGGCCGACACCATACGGCAGATGGTGGTTTGATTGGCTGAAGCTAACAAATCAAACAGTGGTGTAGCCAAGATGTATCCTGTTACTGGGTTGTGAAGATCAAATAAGCAGACACTCCTTGTAAAATACTGGCACTTACCATGCATCTGGTTAGACTGGAAGTTGACCTTAACACAATTGGGAAAAGACTGAGCAGATCGAATGTTTTATCAGGTTACTGCTGACTATTTTTAACTCTACAACTTTTATAATAATTACTAGCTGACCCGCGCAACTTTGTCTACATCACATTTTCCCCCGCATTGGTCGTAACTAGCCTTCATTAACATAGCCTTCTTCGATAAATGGGCTATACAACACTAAACTAACTAAAAATTTTATTTTGTATTAAATTTATTTTTTGTATTTAATTTAAATAATGTTCTTTTTCATTTTAATTTTGAAACACTAGGCCCATGGGGTCCGAGTGCGCATCGAGTCTTTCGGGACATTAGCAAACAACTTGTCGACTGTTCACGTGACCAGAGGGCTGGGCTTTTTTTCGGCCAAAGAATCAGCATTGCCATTCAACGCGGCAATGCTGCCAGTGTTCTGGGCACTTTTGCCACTGACAGCGATGTGGATTATTTTTTTGATGCCCAATGATTTATTTTGTTTTTTTTTTATATTATTTCGTGTTAATGAGTGTATATAGTTACTAGATTAGTTATTAATTTTATTAAAGATAAAAATTTTAATTTTGAATTTCATTACAACTTAAATTCTGACTTTTAATTGTTATTTTGTTTTTCGATTTTATTTGAATTTTTATTTAATTTGTTGAAAAGAAATGATTAATGTTAATGATTTTAAATTTTTATCAATTTTTTATCATTTTTTATTTGTAATTTGTTCAGTGTTTCTCGTGTATAAATAGTGCCGTTAATATGATATTGTGTTTAAAATGTGGATTACGTCGAGGGTTACACATATGTTATTTTGTATTTTTAAACACTTGTATTGTAACATTTTTGTGTAACTGTTTGTTTTCCCTAAGTAAATAAATAAACGAATTTTTCAATTCCTGAGATATGCGCGTTCAACCAACCATAAAAAACTCTTCAGCTGCTTAATATTAGAATAGATCCATTGTAGATTCTGTCATTTGTAGATCTTTGTCAGTCGTTACGGATTGTCACCAGCCAGTAAATCTGACTCCAGTCTTGCTATGAAGTACCGCGTTACCCAGTTAAGGTTGTGGAGGTCTGGTAGGCAGCCGCTCCATGTAAAATACTAGTATCCGGTTCCGGTTCCAGTAATCCGGTTTGACTGGAAGCCGACCCCAATATAGTTGGGAAAAGGCTAGGCAGATGATGATACGCTTTCAATATTTACCGCTTTAATGTTGACTCCCATGATTTTATCCAAATAGGCAGGAACTTCTGAGTAAAGAGTAAGTTGTCCCCAAGTTTGTCCGAAGTGTGCGAGTATAATGGCGTAAACTCCTTTGTGGCTGAAGATCTTTTTCCAGGGCACCGGCATTTTCTGCAATGTAAAGTAAAAATTATTAATGGAAAGTTAACAAATAATTACGAGAATGTGACTGTAATGTCTTTCAAGTAAAAACTTAAATATTCTGTTGTAAAAGTTTAATATACCAAGTGATTTTTTTTTTAATACTGACAAGATTTTGATACTCGAGTTTAATAAACCTACAAAGTTGAAGCTTAATTGTATGACAAAACGGCTTATTCCACTAAACCCCAAAGCTATTTATATTATTGTTCACAAAACTCTACGGTCCAAATATTCATTCCACTTTAAACCCCAAAACTGTTTTGGTAGAGTCAACAGCAAAATTGCAGGATGCATAATTACAACACATGAATTGTAGGAGCTTATAAGACAAATATAATCATTGGTATATTACAATGATGTATTATAAAAATATTATTAAAAACTATGCTATACTCTAGAAATAAAATGGGAAATTCCGATTTACTTAAGAATATAAATTTATCTAGAGAAATTAGTTTACCTACTGTAAAGAAATTCTAATCTGAAGCCGATCTTATATGTTTAGAAATCAGTTTACTGTATAGAAAAGATTTTCGTTACAGTTAACTGCAATTTTGCTGTTGACTCTACCAAATCTGTTTTTAGGTTTAAGGTGGAATTAATTTATGGACCGTAGAATTTTGAGAACAATGACTTTGAGGTTTACTGGAATAAGCCAATAGAACTAATCAATATTTTCTGTGAATATATTTAATAGTGTCTAACATTACCTTTGCTTCATCGCCCGCTCCCAGTTCGTCTTCCACATATTTCCTTTCAGCTTCAGATATTTTCGGGTGCTTCGCTGGAGTATCAGCCGCCAACCAGAATAATAGAACTCCAATTATACCAGACAGTATACCGTAGAACCGGAATATACCAGGCCAGCCTAATACTGATGATGAAATAAATCCTGTCATCGGTAACCCAAAAACTGTGCCTAAAGCTTGTCCTGAAAAAAATAAAATTAACGAATATCAGCAACTAAAAAGTCAATATCAGAATTTGTAATTTTTTCTGCTGCTAGGCTGGGAAAAAATTTACCTCAAACACAAGGATAGTTCATAATCTAGCACGCGGCACACGGCCACAGGTATCATTTTTTTTGGATTTAAGACAAGCTTTATTATGCTCTTTAATCATTTTCCCAACTCTCACATTTGATACATCTTACCTCCATAAACAAAAGCAGCCATCCTGCCTCGTTCCTGCAGAGGTGCCCATTTTCCAAGGGAAGTATGCAGCCCAGGGACTATGCAGGCTTGACTGAGACCTTGCAGTACTCTGCACATTGCTGTGCATATCCAGCCTCCCTGGAACCAATCGTTAGAATATGAGACGATCGCCAGACTTTTGCCCAAGCTTCAAAGTACTTACTATCACTACTACATCCAATACATTTTGCTACTGAAAAAATAAGTAAGGTCTGAGTGCTCTAGGTTCTAAGTCCATTTCGTATGTGTCAGCAAACTAAAGGCAGAAAGGATACAATTAGTGTTAAATGAAGTTACAAAATGAAGCATATGACTAGGTTCAGAGACCAAACTGGAGCAATAAGTGGAGCAATAATTTTATGGTTTCTCAGCAATTGTTGTTGATGTAGTTTGTGTGTTTCATTCTTGTTTGTTTTCCTGTTCCATCTAACTTACATAATAAGCAGCCAGCGGCAGCAGTATGGACACCACACAGTTGATCATCATGGCGCCAGTCAGCAGGTACCTGGCTCCGAACCTATGCGCTAGCTGTCCGCCTGGGATCTGCAGTGTCATGTATCCCCAGAAGAAGGAGGCTATCACCGCGTCTTGAGTCTTCTTGTTCCAGTTAAATGTTGGGTACTATAAAATTGAAATTATTCATTTTTAAGCGCTTTCTCTGCCCGAACATCATTACTTTTCTAAAGTTTTAATTGGATCATTAGGTTAATCGTATTTTTTTTTTGAAATTGAATCAAAACATATCCTTACTTTATATTGTTGGCAGTTCATTAAAGTGAAACAACATCTAGGCATCAAAATCACTGATGCATTGCAACTGCAGGCCAAATGTTATCACATATGAGGTGGAAAAAAAATTCCAAAGGTTTAGTCGGGCTCATTACGACGCTCAGCAGTAAGCAAAATACCAAAGAAAGGAGGGGGGAACTGGAGCCCTGCGGCATATTGTGTTGTAGCTGCTAGCTATTTGCATCACTGATAAAGTTAACGAAAAAAAAACTGGCCAAGTGCGAGTTGGACTCGCATGCATAGGGTTCCGAATGAATTGTTTTTTTTAACATGTTATTTTAACACTATAGACTTTTAATAGGTTTTCCGGTAATGTATAGATAAAGATATATTATCTCCATATTTTTCAAAATTTTAAGCCCTGTAGTTTCGGAGATAAGGGGGAATGGTCATTTTTCGTCTAATTTCTTGAATAACTTCAAAACTTAAACCATTAATTTTAAAATTATGAAAAAAACATATGAAAAAGTCTCACACTAAGCCCTTTCATTTTCACTGAATATTGTTCAAAAAACTGTTTTTTTTATTTTTCTAGTTTGACCCCCAAAAGTGACACCCATTCCAAAAATTAATAATTTACGTAACACGTCCGTGTTTGGGTCACAGAAGTCCATATGTGTACTAAATTTCAACAGAATCGGTCCAGTGGATCCGGAGAAAACCGGCTGTGACAGACAAACAGACAGAAACCCGATTGATCCTATAAGGGTTTTGTTCGGAACCCTAAAAAAAAATTGCCAAGTTAAAAAAAAACATGACTTGTCTGAATAAAATTTTTGTGCTCGGAAAAGATCGGTTGATTGGCTGTCAGTTAAACGTTTGGTTTTAAAATTTGGATTCTAAAAGTCGGTGGTGATAATTAACAGAAAAAAATTTTAACGGCCTTCAGATAAATTGTTACGACTGCGGAATGCAAAAATACCAATATTTCCGGTATCTGTACACATTTTGAGCACAGAAAGCCTACAAGTTAGAAGTGTACACATTATTATGACTTCAGAAGTAATTGTTTACAAGATTACAACCAAGTTTGCATCTGGCAGAAGGAAATTGTCTTTGTTTTGTTCAAACGATTCCCTCTGAACAGATTAAAAACTTTGTCCAAAGATCTTTGATCCGGAAATAATGTGTGTTCCAAAGTATTCCACAGTTCTTTTTTTATAATGTAAATATAAATAGACCGTTATCTTTTGTGATTAAATTATCTCCGTTTAGGATTGTGGTTGTGTATTCACAGTAGCGCGCAAATTGATAAGAACCCTATCCTACCTATTGATAAAAACTAATCCCTTAGTCTTGAATCAACATTACAATTATTTTTTTTATGTAATCAAGAAAGACATCATATAAGCACACTTACTGGTGGTATCAACATCAAAGCATTTAATATCCCTTCCGGTTTGAACTGGTTCTCTTCTGCTGCTAAGCTAGATGCTGTAGCATTTGTGATGGGATCTCCATACTTTGTCATGGCTACCAGCGATACCCCCATACAGGATCTCATGCTGTAAGCTATCGTTAGGGTACAGAATAGGATGAAGCATTGCTGATGTCTGTAGCCCCATCCTGAAACTGGAAACAATGGTTAAGATAATTTGCCAAGATTCAAATTATGATCTAGAATTGAAATTTTGATGAACACAGAATATAGGAATTAAAATAAAAAAAAACATTAGTTACATACAAGTAACGTAATATTCAGTCTTGTTCTCGTTAAAAGTAAGCAGCAATGTCAAGATAAATAAATGAAAATATTAAATTAGGAATGAGGGCAATGCGGAAAGATGAAAAAGATAAAACGAATGCAAATGCAGTCATCTATACATCTATATCTATACATATTATAAAATAGTAAATCTTGGGGTGTATGTTCCCGATTGGCGCGACAGCTACTGAACAGATTTTGTTCAAATTTTGCATAAGTAATCCTTATAGGTACAGTCAAGCTATAGGCTATATATTATCACGCTATATGCTATGGAGGATGAGCAATATTAAAAAAATGTCTGTTTTGAACGAGAAGTAGCCCATGGTTCGATCCCGAGCAACAGATATTATTTTTGTATTTATTTTCTCTTTCCGACGCGCTCTTGTCGCCGTCGGCGTTCCAGCCGTACTAGAACCCAATGGCCTGGCACGCGACGACGGCAAGCGACCGGACGGTATGTCTTTGTTTCCATGGAAGATGGGTAGGCCTTTAGTGTGGGACGCTACTTGTGTCGATACTCTTGCGCCATCCCATCTTCCTAGCTCGTCGTGCTGTGCTGGTACTGCCGCTGCGGCTACTGAGAACCTCAAGCGGCGGAAATATAATAAACTTGTTGGCAATTATATTTTTGAGCCGTTTGGGGTTGAAACTCTTGGACCGTGGGGTCCGAGTGCTCATGCCTTATTTAAAGATCTTTCTAAACGCTTAGTTGACACTTCGCGTGACCCAAGGGCTGGCTTTTACCTCGGACAGAGGATAAGCATTGCCATACAACGTGGCAATGCCACCAGTCTTTTGGGCTCACTTCCGGTGGACAGCGATGCGGACGAATTTTTTGACGCCTTATTTTAGTTAGGATATTTTATTTTAAGTGTATATATTTAGTACTTTAATGCTGTACCTAGTTCATATCTAAATAAACGATATTCATTTTTCTCTTTTGAACTGTATTTTAACATAACAATATTGTCATAATAAAAATAAAACGGATTTTTGCGTACTTAAAATAACTTTTAAATGTTTATTCCACATTTTTCCAAACTGTTAAGTGAGGAATTGTTATAAGAAGCCACAACAGATTACAATATTGCAGGTACTTATGGGTCTAACCTAAGCAATGTTTATCATCACGCTATACTTTCATAAGATCAGCTATTTCAAGCAATTTTCAACAGTAGTCATAGATTATCGGTTTACAGACTGCCTGCCGAAAGAATTGATGTGAGTTCGAATCTCAGCAGTCGTGATTATTTTTAGATTTTATTTTACTTATACGTTTCCTTACTTTTATGATTCCTATTTTACCTAATATTTTCAAATATTCAAAACATGTTATTGTTGCATTTCGGATATTTTTTAGCATTTATCCAAGTATTATAATAGCCAGACTGTTTAAGTATAATTAACAGAACATATTTAATCTTTATCTGTATTCTGTTTTGTTTGCATCACGTTTAAAAAGTACAAAACGAATGTACATAAGTTTTACACATAAACCTGATAGGAATTGTAGCAACTTTCTAGAAGAAATCGACGTATAATTCTACGTAATGCAGATACACGCAGTGCCATCTATTGACCGACATATTACTATCGACAGCTTGAGAATCACACAAGAAAATATTTTTTTTTATTTATTACTTTTACAACGTCTTAAAAAGTAATTATTTTGTTACCTTAAAAAATATCGGCCTGAATGCACGTAATATTCCTATGTATTAATAAAAATTAAAACAAACTCCAAACATATATTTTAACAGTTCAACTACATATTCCATAGACGGCGTTATGCAAATGATCTCATTTTTTGAATCGCTGTATTAAGATTAGAATATTGGTCAACAGGCGCGCGCTTACATTTGCTAAGCTTTGCTAAAGATGCCCAATACTGGGCCAATACGGCCTTGGAGCCAGGGGCACGTAATATCACCCATGAGCAGATAGCAAAGTCTCATGATAGAAGAGTCGAAAGAATTGCATTAGCTCCGCTGAAATTGGATTTCTGTGTTTTAAAAACATACAATTATTTCGATTTGCGCTAAAAGAAAAAACTTGATTCATCAAGTAGTTTCAAGAAGATTGTTCGGTTATTTTAGAAGATAGCCTGTGCTATCCCGTTGCTTCACAGCATGAATTCATTTCTTCTGCCATGTGCACGGGGAACTCACCGATCAAGCATCAACCATCAAAACGACAAAATATTGTCACGGATGGGAAATCATCAAATGACTCCTCCCGCTCTAGGCGGAGCAGAAAGGAGTGTCAGACTCTTACTGACTAAAACCCATCCGTGTTCCTTCTAATGCCCTTTGCGTTGCAGGGCTGCGATGACTCTTTCGAACAAATTCCGTAACGTGTTAACAACCCTAGGGCAGTAGTGCTACTCTGTAACAACATTTATGTATCTCGACCGTGGAATCCGAGGTGAGTTTCAAATTAAGACCTTTATGTTGTGAGCAATAAAGCTCATTTTGTGAGTTTTGTCACTCAGGTGAAGCTCGATATCGAAATAGTTGTTTACAGAATAGACTAGCTGGTCGGCATTTGGAAACAGCCAGTGCCTTGCATAATACTCTTTCAAATTTCTAAATCTAAGAGGAGTCAAGAAATGCTAGATATTGATTGTTCGTATATATCTAATCTTAGAAATTTTATCTAGCGACAACATTTTACTTTCCGACTTACTGGCTAACGAAGTCGCGGGCAACAGCTAGTAAATAATAAACAGATTCTTAAAATGCGCAGTTACCTAGGTATGATATTAGTGTCTAAAATAATTTTGTCTATTAATTTAGATTAAAGGAAGCTACTTACAAAGATCAATAAAACACTTTTAAAACCACCTGCATGAAAACGTCAGATTATTTGTCATGCAAACTGAACCCAAAGTAAGTCATTATTGCCCGGAGGTAAATAATGTGATTTGAATGTGGAATTCAACTTGGCGGCCGACGGGAACCGCTCGCAGCCAGCCACCTCTCTTCATGATTTGCGAACAATTTTCTCGTAGTAGGTGTGAAATATACTCTACAGTATGCTCCTCAGGGATAAACGTGTCTTTGTCTTGGTCAAGCAAAAATCCCTCGCTGCATAAAGGATTCTTGTATTAACTCCTTCGCTTGGTTCGTGAATCAAAAATCTAAACTTTCAAATCATTCATTAGGTTCAGGATTTAATATGACAACCGTGACATAAGACAATGCTTTGCTCCTCGGCGTATTTTACTATTATACCGCAGGTGTGGGACAGTACAGAGCATGCTTGCTTTCAAAAAGCCATTAAAGTATGCAAGACTTTTTCAGTTTGTAATCAGAAACTTGCAATAAACTAAATCAATTTCTATGTGAGCACCATCTGCTTTACTAATTGCAATCGAAATTGAATTCCAAACAAACATTAGATTTCTAAATACAAATCAAGTTTAATAGAAATTAATTCATCAGGTGGTAAGCCAAACAGTTTCAAGCTAAGTGTCCACAAACCTGTAACACGAAACTTTTCAGACACATAGTGTCCATTAATCAAAACTTTTCACTCACCTTTGAAATTACTTTCGGATCCTTTCTCTAGTACCTCTGGCTTCTCCACCATTATGATCAGTTTTGTTTATAAGTGTTTGAGGTTCATTCACTGCATTAGCTCCAGAATCGATTTTGGATAGAACTTGCAAATTACTGTTGTTATTAATATTTAGATTACTTGTATCATTTATCTTTGCAATTCAACAATTAAAACATTTTAAACTTCTACGCGTTATCATAGGGAATAATCAAATAGATTCAGTATTTTCGCGTTACTTAACCGTGTTTCTGCAATTTGCAAAATATTTGTTTCGAGTTATGTTCCAAACAGACGTATAATATCTATGAATGCGTCTTTCATAATAGTTGAACAATTCTCTAATTGTCAGGAACAATTCTTGTGTGTTCTAGTGTCACTGTTATCAAATGCAAATAATGTACCAAGTTCATTGCAACTGTATACAGAACTGCTACTTACTTGATAACTGTATCATCATAATCTTAGTTTATGTAACCATCAGCACATCATTCATCATTCTTTAACCCTTGTCCCAATTTATTTCAGGTCGGTGCAACTGTCGCTATAATCAGAAGCCAGAAAATCTAACACCAGTTTTGCCAAATGGTATCGTGTTATCTGATTGCTGAGATTTGGAGGTCACACAGTCTTCCCGCATCTTGTTAGACTAGAAGACAAATTCAACGTGGTTGGGATTTTTCTTTTTATATAAACCGTTGCCCCATAAACGCACCTACGCCCTAGTGGGGCGTGGGTGCGTTTACAAACATACAAACTCACATACACAAACAGCCAGACCCGGAACAACTATCTGTAGGCCATACAAATATTTGTTCCGTGCGGGAATCGAACCCGCGACACGCAGCGCAGCAGTCAATCGCTCAACCACTGTGCCAACCGTGCCGTCAAATGTTAAGCAGATTGATTTGTGCAACACGTCAATTGTTTGTAATTACAACAGAAAAATTGAATAAGATCAGTTTCTTCAGATCTATACATATAATAAAACAGTAGAGACCATGATTTCTGTACATTAAAAAAAAATACTAAAAATCGAGAAGGGGTGACCAAAAAAAAAGGTATAGAACACAAAAAGAGCATTTTTATTTTTTTTGTCTGTCTGTCTGTCTGTACACGCTAATCTCCGAAAATACTGAACAGATTTTGTTAGAGTTTTCAAAGTTAGAAAAATCTTATTTCTGAGCAACATTTAGTCTTTGTTTCATTCAAATTGGTAGCCAGGAAAAAACTTTATGGACATTTAAAGATTTTAAAATTACGTATCAACGTTTTTCGACAAGTTTTGTTCAACTTTCAATTATTCGTTTAATTTAGTGTAAAATTAGCCTTTAAAAACATATCCTTAGAAATTGTAATCATCACGCTGTATCTTCTAGGAGCTAAGAAGTCAATAACCATAAATTAATTTAATATCGGCTATTTAAACCAAACGTCAACTGAATTCATAGACCCGGCGCACAATGACTGACTTACGAATGAATTGGTATAAGTTCGAAACCCAGTTTTCGCAGCATTTTTTAAATTATTGTAGAATAATTTATACTTTTTTGTGTTCCTGCTCTAATATTTTCGTTGGCCGTGACTTCGTATGCCTGTACGTTTAAAAATGTGTGGAATTTGATGTGACGAAGTACTGAAATTCCGGATTAGTAAGATAATTAACAGAAACTATTTTCTGTAATCTTTTTCGTTCGCATCAGTCGCATTACGATAAAAGTACAAAACCAAAGAAGATAACTTTACACATAAACCTGATAATTTCTAGCAATGTAAATGAAATTAACTACGTAAAAACGATACCTGCAATGCCAACTATTGACCCAAATAGTACTTTCGACAGCATGAGATTACACCAAAACATATATTTAGTTATTAGTCATTTAAAATGTCATAATTCATCTTTTGATAGTTCAACTTCATATTCCATAGATGGCGTTATGCATTTGATCTCATTTTCGCGGTTTTAAGATTACAATAGTCGTCAACTTACGTGCGTTTATTTTTGCTCAGCATAACAAGCTAAAGCTGCTCAATAAGACCTGTACTTTGGAGGATTTAATCAATACCACCGATGCTGCAATTAACGTAGCCACCTACTGGGTCAAAACAGCATAAAGAGTTAACCATCGACTCGAAAAGACGAAGAAAAATGAACCTTTACAGGCCTCAAGCAAGGAGTCATGTCACCCGCGAGCAGGTGGCGAAGCCCCATGATGCAAGAGTCGTATAAACAGTTGAATTTGCTCGGTTAATCGGATGTCTAACTGTGTTCCAAAATGAAGGCTGTTGGAGGTAGCATTACAGAGTGATCCACACTGAAGAAGACCGAATGGCTTGGAGACGCGGCGTATGTGGTCGCAATCTTCAGCAGTGAGGAATAATTTTACGAATACTGTTAACACTTACGTTGACGACACGGCCAGGGGCGTATTTATTTTTCGTGTTTGATATGACACTACGCCCACAGGCGGTTAATTTTACCAAGTCAAAACAGACAGACCGCCTTTACCCGTGTAAATTTGCGAACATTACTATGAAGCCACGCATTCCAGTGTCATATTGCACTCAATTAAATTTGTCTAGTGTCAAGGCAAAAAGGTACCGTCTACAGGCGGATTGTCATATCAAAGGAGTAAGTCTAGTTGGTATATGGCGATCCGCCTGTAGACGGTACCGGCTACGGGCGGGCGACCGCCTGTCGACGGTACTGGTTATCGACGTACCGTCATACTAAAGGTACCCAGGCTTTTTTATTACGGCAGTCCGGCTATACGCGTGGTATTATTTTATATGAAAAATTTTAGTGTCATTTTCAGAATATCAACTTCATCTGAGTGTCCGTGAAAGTGTTAAAAATTGCTGACGGCGTATACCACAATCTCGAAGGTGGTTAGGTTATTTTAGAAGGTTTTGTTGTCCCGTTGCTTCAGCATTAATTCATTTCTTCTGTGTACGGGGAACCACCAACCAAGCAGCCATCAATATGCATAAAATTGATAAATGTTTGTGGGGAAAAATTTCTATGAAAACAGGCATGGAAGAAATGGTACACATCATCCTATTAAGTTCTATGATTTTTATTAACATATTTAATTTCGATTAAATATTGCAAAAGCACTCGGCTGAAAGTCACACATACCCACCAAACTGTTATAGTAGCTCAAATAAGATTTCAGCTGATTGCTCCGGTGACGATGTGACCATTCCCAGAATCCTTCTCATTCCCAATTATTTTCCATTTATTTTCAAACCTAGTAAATTCCCAGTGAGTTACGTCATGACCAGCTCAGGGCCAGAAATTATCCGTTGCGGGCTTCATCCTGCAGTGGATCATGGGGAACTGTAGATCCCCAGGGAATGACGCCATAGACGAACTCGCGAAGAGGTTCCAATATGGTAGTGCTGGACCCATACCTATACTTCCTGCTACCTTTCTCACAGTTTCGTACATAAATTTGCCAGAGATCAACTATGGCCATACTGTCCATCCCAGGTTGTCTGGAAGAGATCGCGGAATGCGATAAGGCCGCCCATTGTAAGTGTTTAGTTTTAAGTTTCCTTTTTGTTCATACTTTTGGTGTACAATAAATAAATAAGGCAGTTAAAATTTGTGACTAACTTAACTACTTCTCAGACTTAGTAGTAATACCTTCCGAATAATAATAGGTATAACCACGGGTCATTGCCCTCTAAAAAAAAAAACATTATTACAACAAAGGCGCCATAGTCAGCCCAATTTGTAGAGGTTGCTTCGACGCCGACAAATCAGTCGCCCACTTCATCCTGGAAACGAGGCCGTTGCTTCCCGACGTGAACAAATCCTTGGAACGGTGAGTTGAGTCACTCCGTGAAACCTGTGGAGCACCCAGGAGGCTTCTGTGGATATGGATGAAGCTAGGCTGGCTAACTTACTTAGCCAGAACACTTTAGCGCAATTACGGAGTCTCTACTCCATCCGTTGCGGGGGTAGACTTCTTTTCTGGTTGGTATGTCTGTGCCAACTTTATGTAGCTCTATCGCGTGTAAACAACCTTAACAACTTTCTTCAACATCGTGTACAGAAGTTTAACATTACGAAAATTTACTAGGTCTAGATGGAATTTCAAACAGAAGAGATGATACAGCCAGTGTCTAGCATACCAGTCTTCCATATTACTAATTCTAAGAGGGGTCTAGCAATGTTACATATTGACCGTTTGTATATCTTATCTTAGCGATCTTACATAGCGACATAATTTTACTTTTCGAAATACACGCGAACGAAGTCACGGGCAACAGCTAGTATGATATATGTTCGGTGTTTTCACCGAACCACCTTAGTTAGCAATACGGTCGTGACGCGTGTACCTAATTTCATTTCTTTATTAATCAGCAGTGCTACTGCACTGCTCTGCAGAGGCTGAGTACTAACAGTGGAGAATACAAGTAATAAGTTTCCTTATTTATAGTCCGTAAGGGCTGCATTTTAAAAGCCTATACCAATGGCAGAACTCCTCGAAACGCAATCAATCAATCATAAAACTTGGCATTAACTTGAAGAAGGATAGTGCTGATAGGAAAACAGTAGACTACCTTAAGCGGAAGCTTAACACTTTGGAGAGTTATTGGAATGATTACAAAATTAATCATGAGCGAATTGAGGGGGAGGTAAGTAAAATTGATCCTTATTTTACCGTTCGAGAGTACGAGAAAACAAGTACGGTGTTTGAATCGACCAAGGCGTTGATCAACCAATAGTATTAGCAGATCTTGAAATCAGAAAGTCTTGCAACAGGTGAGAAAACAACAGCTCGAGATAGATCACCATCGGCGTCGAGAAGGCGTGCGGAAGGGGTAACAGAAGAGGAGGCGCGACCGAGTTTCTCAAGGCAGCTGAGTGACCCACTAGCTAAGAAGGCAAACAGGGAGCCAAACAGCAAGCTAGACGATGTGTTGAAAAACAGAATGGCAGTTTTAAAGCCTTTGTGCGTAAAACCACAAACATAGATGTGGACTCTATCTCAGATAAGTGGGAATTTGAGGACGAATTGAGGGCGCTACTGGCTAGATGGTCAGCTATCGACATACTACATTGAGATATCGAGATCGAATTGGATGGAGAGAACGAACAATACAGCAATATGTACAATAAGTATGAGAAAAAATTCAACAACCTGAAAAGGGCTATTAACACAAAAATGTGGTCAGAAATGTGGTCAGTAGCACATAAGGAAAAATAAACACCTCAACTTGAGATACCGAACTTCAACGAAAACTGTAACTAATGGGTATCGTTTAGAGACTGATTTACGGAAGTTATACATAACTACCCCTCATTTTCAAGCGGCCAAAAGATGCAGTATTTAAAGCGTAATTAATGTTCGTGGAGAAGTAGAGAAACTTATACAACATCTACCGATAAGTACTGATTACAATTTGGTGTGCTGGAATATTCTCAGCAACCGGTATTACAACAAAAATATATATTATATTCTCGTCCCATATGAACATTTTGTTAAGCCTGCCAAACATACAACAGCAATCGCTACAGCAGATTAAGTGAATGCATGACACCACTCTGGAATATCTTAACGCCATCAAAAACTTGGGAGTTGACACCACCTCGTGGGATCCAATGATCGTACATGTTCTAGACATACACGGACTACATAGAGTCCCTGAAAAATTCGAAAGAGCTACCGGTTCTCGCATAGTTCTTAGATGCTTTGGAAACAAAATTTACATCCCTTGAAACCGTGACGGGCACCGCGAATGCTTCTTAAGGAAAAAAAGCGGAGATATTGCTAGCGACTGCTCTGATAAAGGTCTGAGAAAGTGTGGATGGAACTTAGCAAACTATGCGCGCTTTGATCGATCAAGGGTCCCAGATATCCTCAATAACTGAGAAAGCGGCTCAGATACTCATACACTCAACACAAACCATTTGTACCAAATAAAACTACTTTTTTACATTTTTTTGTATACATAACAATATTATCTTCGTGACTACACGAGTCTGCTTGTACGCTCATAATTTATTTGTCGTCTTTTTAAGCGAAGACACTGCCTCCTAAGATACAGGATATTCCTAGTTTAGGAGGCAGGGCCCAAATTTTTGTATTGACTGTACTTCGTCCATCTCTCACACATTAATTCTGTCAGTAATTAATTTTTCTCCCCCTGGTGACAATGATGTGAAATGTATGTGTCAGTCGTATTTAATAAATAAATATTATTATTATTAAAAAAAAAGATTAGATATGAACCCAGACCTTTTTATACCTGAGATGGATCAATTAAACGTAATTACCAACAGCACTATGCCTCTTCAAACCACGCAAGATGTAGATGTAACGGACTCAGGTGACATGGAGTACGCCTTCATAAAACTACACCAACGGATCAATGACATGAGAAACAGCCAAGTGGAGATCGATCAAACATCATCCCTTCATGTGATTGATGATTTCATAATGGTTGATTTTGACAAGATTCTATGCCATTTCTTTCAATGGAGTGTCAGTGGTTGACCACTGGAAAGTCATAATGACGCTATTATATCCAGTGGTCAACCACTGACACTCCATTGAAAGAAAAGGCATAGAATCTTGTCAAAATCAACAATTATGAAATTTATTTATTTATTTATTTATTTATTTATTTATTTATTTATTGCATTCATGTCGTTTACAAGGTCTTGTTACAAATAGGTATAAGTTTCGTACATGAACCCTGCTAGGGCACCGCAACATTTTATGTATCTAAATTATAATTGCATGCGAAAATAAATTAATTAAGAATACATTATTACATTATCATCAACTATTATACATATAAAATTATTTAAAAATATATTTTTACATTTTCTATTTCTATTATTTGTCATCATTTCATTATTAATTCATTTATTATTGGATGTCTTTATTTCATTGCTACATTATTACATTGCGTCAATCTTCAAATTATCTACAATAAAGTTATATCAGAATGTCAATTTGTCAAGAACTCATTTAGGCTATAATAACACTTCTGTATTAGGTGCATTTTAAGTGCGTTTACAAATTTATTATCAAATTCAATGTCTTTAATCTCAGTGGGTAATTTATTATAAATTTTTATGCACATTACAAGAGGTCCTGACTGAAACATCGCTAGTTTAGAAATCGGAAATGCTAATTCATTTTTTACTCTTATGGAGCGTTGCAGCGGTCTTTGATTCTTAGCTACGGGGAATAACGACGCATGTTTTCTAACAAACTTACATACTTCCAAGATGTAAATGCTTGCTAAGGTTAGCATTTTATATTTAATAAAATATGGTTTACAGCTCTGCATTTGGTCTATATTCGCAAGAATTCGCACACATCTTTTTTGTAAAATAAAGAGTTTTTCTACGTCAACGCAATTTCCCCACACTATAATGCCATATGTTAACGATGAGTAGGCGTAGGCGTAGTATGCTGTCATAGCTGTTTTGAAGTCGGTGGATCTTTTCAGCTCATTTAAGGCATACGTGAAACTTGCAAGTTTGTTTGACACAACATTAATATGTGCCTTCCAATTTATATTAGTGTCAACTGTCAGACCCAAGAGTTTAAATTGATCGACACACTGGATCGGTATGTCATTGTACGAGTAGTTTATATTTAGTGGACGCTTTTGATAAGGTCTGTATTGCATCAGTTTTGTTTTAGAGCAGTTTATTTCCAAATTATGGTCCTTTAGCCAATTTATTATTTTTGTTAGTATATCGTCCAACATTGAGTTTAATTTACTACCGTCATCACATGAAAACACTATCGAGATGTCGTCAGCAAAAAGGACACTCTGTACATTTATTTCTCTCGGCAAGTCGTTGATGTAGATAAGGAATAGAATGCACCCTAAAACACTGCCTTGTGGTATAGACAACAATCAATGATACAAAAATCAATGATAGACCATTCTGACACTATTATAATAGCAGACTTGGGGCACTGGTCGGCGCGCTGGCGCTGGCGGCGCAAGCGCTGCTTTACAGATGGCAGGGATGCAAGCGTGTCGCGTCGACATCACATCGGGCATGGAGCTTCAACTCACCAGAAGTGTTAGTAATGTGAACGTCAACAGGGTTAGTGCTAGTGCGCGGCAAACATTAGTGAACGTAATTATAGTGTGACACGTAGTTATAGCGAAGTAAACATTATAATGGTGGATAGGGCGTGTCCTCGCGACGGTTGTACGTTGTTTTATAGACGACAGTTTCATAGAATTTCGTTTCACATAATTTTTTTCTCGTATTATTATTTCATATAATAATCAATACGCAAAATACTTACTTTCAGCTTTCGGCTTGCTAGCCGAAAAAAAAAACGAAAAAAAAATACAAGACTACGCGGGGTCGGTTTTACAGCGATTCGTTTCTGTAACTTACCTATATTGTTGTGGGCTCGAACTGGGCCATTTTGGTATGTGACTTGCATTAATATTTCTACACCGGCAACGGTAGTGTATGTGAAACTGTTTAATTATTAAGAACTTAATGTACCATATACTCAGAAATAAAATATTATTATTATTATTATTATTATCTTATTATTATCACAAATTTTTTTAGCACACATGTTGATTTTTTAAGATCATTTTTAAATTTAAGGTTAAAACGCTTTTTATTGAAATGGCAATATGCGTAGTAAAATTAATCCTAATAAAGTTTTTGCCATCTTAAAAGTATGCCATGGACATTTTCACTGAAATATAAAATACCATGGAAAAATACACCGGACAAACAATATTTTGACGACACGGTTGGCGCAGTGGTTGATTGATCGGCTGCTGCGCTGCGTGTCGCGGGTTCGATTCCCGCATGGAACAAATATTTGTATGGCCTACAGATAGTTGTTCCGGGTCTGGCTGTTTGTGTATGTGAGTTTGTATGTTTGTGAACGCACCCACGATACAGGAGAAATTCCTAGTGTGGGGATTTAAAAAAAAAAAAAAAAATTCGTAAAAAAAATAATTCTACTGTTCGATAAGTTTGTTAAATACAAAAATGTGATCATGAAATTCATTGAATTGTGTTTCTGTGAAATAGGTTTTTTTCAAGTAAGTCTTTGAAACAATAATATTCGACATAAAATTACAAGAACCAAATATTATGTGAAACATTTTCTGAGTAACGAAATTCTATAAAATTTCTGTCTGCGAAACAAGGGTACACCCCTCGCGACCCTTAGGAACAATAAGCTTTTAGTTTTCGTTCAAATAAACATTTTGTTCTATTAACATTTTAATCTAAAGTTGTCTTGTTTTCACCTTGTAAACATTTTCATCATGATTATTCCATTATTTTACCAACATAAAATTGTTTTGTCAAAGCATCCCTATATATCGGGGACCGGAGTATGTCAGCAATACAAGCAGGCAAGTCAAGCGATCAAAACGAAGGGGGGTAAACAGAGCCGCTTTACATCCAACACGGGTTCGAAACAGCGGGTTCCGGACAAGGAGACGTGTGACAAGGATGGCTTCATCAAAGTGGAGAAGAGAAAGAAGAAGAAGCCTGCTTGTCGGAACCAGTGCGGCACCGCGCTGGCAGGACCAAACATGCTGCTGCGTCCAGCAATACCTACGACGCTGCTGTATGTGTCCCGGCTACATCACTCCACGAAGGTTGAGCAGATCGTGGAGTACATGAGAGTGAAGACCAACTAGACTTTGAGGGTCGAGAAGTTGGAGTCGCGCCACAACACAAACTTCAAGTTGTTTGTGGTGCGGGTTCCAACTCACCATCTCGAGATGTTCCTCAAAGCAGAGTTTTGGCCGAAAGGTGTCGTGTATCGACGTTTCCGCGGCCAGCTACGCGACACCAGTCAGCGAAACACGACGCCGTCATTTCATTTGCAGTAGTTTATAGTGTTATTGTAATATGTATTAATTTATTTATAGCTGTTATTGTTTTATATTTATGTATTTTATTTATAGGCCATAGATGCCTGAAACAAAGGATTTCAATTTCATTTTTTTTATTAATCACACTTATTACCTTTAAGTTGACTTTAGAGTCAGTGCACTTTGGTCTACCGCGTTAGCCGGGTGTATTCTAACATTCATCAACATTTCATTTAACATTTTAACGGTAAGAACAGTTTGAGTGATTTAATAAATAGTATAAACATTTGTGTCTCCTCCAAACCACCGGTACCTTGCTACGTAACACGTCATAATTTTGTTGTACACTATTATTGTAATTTATTAAACTTCGTATATTAAAATATTGGGTATTATTTTAATCTCTAGGAAATCAAAATAAAACAATTACATATTATGATAGGTATTAAAATATTAAGAACTTAAATTAAAAAGGAACTTAAAACTATAATTGTACATTCTTCTCATGGATTTCATTATGTTTTATAAAACTAAATTCTCCTTCTCTGTGGATGTAACTGTTCCTGATTTCTGATTGACTACATCTAGCTACTTGCAATCACCACTTAACGTAATCTATTCCTAAATCATCATTTTATACCTTGTCCTGTCAGACATACTACGACTAGAAATACAACGGGTGGGTGATTTTAAACTCTTACAAGTACAGGTTTTCTCACGATGATTTCCTTCACCGTTACCTTCACGGTACTTGTCAGGTTCAAACCCCTGATCTGATGCTTGAAAAGTAGTTCCATCAACATCTCAGTCATCACAAAATTCTACATGACTTCTAATGATAGTATAACATTTAGATATTAAGTAAATTTTAATCATTAAAACCTCAATGAAAATTTGAACCACACTGTTTGCCATCATTAGGTGTGAATATCCATAGTTTGAAGTCGACTGACTTTTCTTTGATTTTAATTGATGAGCCAAAAACTGAACGACTTCAAGCAGTCCCTATAAGCCATCACGGCTTTATTTCTTCACTGCATCTTTTGCTTTCTATTTACACTTTAGATTTCTTCATCATTGGTTGACTTTCCTCATCAGCTGTTACTTCCTGAGGTGGGTCATTCCATTCAGCCTTTACAGCTGTTCCAAGTATCACGTAGACCAGATTTGTGAAGAAGTAGATTCCAGCTGCCACGAAGAATATTTTCCGCCAGAGGTATGGGTCCGTCTGTAAAGATTGGTAACACGTAAGTAACTGCCACATTTATTTTTAATCATTTATCAAATAATTTTATTTGGCTGTTTATCATTTCTATGTAATTGATTGTGGTTTGGAATTGAATACCTATAGAAAAAATTAAAACGAACGAAATATCGTTTTTATGAACTTAACACGATCTTTTAAAAACAATGAAAGTAACATTATTAGAACAATTGATATGTAATTTTCCTGTTACGTGAATATATATAGATTTTAACATTTATTGTACTCACAACATCAGTAAGTATAAACCCAACCACTACAGGTGACATTGATCCTCCGAAGTTAGAGACAAAGTTACTGATGCTCATCATCGTGCCGGCAAAGTTTGGAGAAATATCGATGTGGTTTATCTGTAAAAATAAATAAGGCAAACTGAAGAAGTACAGGTATACCGGAAATTTTGGTTTCCATTGATCTTAAATTCTCTACTATCGTAGATAATAAAGTCAATTCTAATATACTATAATATAAGAAGGGTATTTTAAAATAAGGCAAAATAAAACTTTCTTACGTGGAATCCCAAGTGTGCTGATATTTTATAAGCGTAGAATAGACAATGTTTTCAGTGAAGAAATTAAAACACTTCGAGAAGATCTCATCCGTATGCTTAAGAACCTGAGCTATGAGCAAAATGTGAAGTTTGGCCAACTTCATAATAATCTTGAGGAGATAAAAAAGCAGAACTCAGAATAGCGCACTGATGTACAGTTTATGAGCGATAAATATGATGAACTGCTAGAGAAAACTAAAATGCTGGAGTCGGAAAGAAAAGATAGCAATGCCTACATAAGACTATTGGAAGACAAAGTAGAAAATTTTGAAAAGTCATTAAAGTCCACAAGTATTGAAATACGGAACCTGCCAAAAAAACATGTTGAAACCAAGGAAAGTCTTGTTGAAGTCGTGAAGAGTATTGGCAAAGTAATGAAATCACAAATTGAGACATCGGATTTAAGAGACGTTTTTCGCCTTCCCAGCAAGAAATTAGAAGCCAGAGGTCCAGTGATAGTGGATTTCAACAGTATGATAATAAGGGATAAATTACTCAACAACTTAAAACAATTTAATAAAGACAACAAGAACAACAAATTCAACACTAGTCACATTAAACTCGATGGAAACTCGCCTATCTACATTGCTGAAAGCCTAACAATCAAAACTAAAAAGTTATTTTACTTGGCGCGTGAGTTCTCCAAGGACAATAACATCGACTTTTGTTGGACATCACGCGGAAGAGTGTGGATACGTTCTAAAGAAGGCCAAAAAGCTGTAAGAATAGATGCCGAGATGGACCTTCACAAAGTAAAACAAATGGTTGATAATTTCCAGTCAAAATGACTAGCGCCTATAGAGATTGTAATAGCAACCCGCGTATGTAACCTTTGCTTTTATTATGGTAGTAGTAGACTAGCGCCTTATAAATTTATAGAAGCAACCTTCAGCTTAATCTGCTCTTGCTTGTATACTAATTGTAGTAATGTAATTCTGTTCGATAATTTTAAGTCTGTATCAAAAACAATAATGTTAAATCAATTCATATTTACATATACACATAACTTATACTCCTACACACAAACTTCCTTAACACACCCCACATTTAAAAATCTTTTCAATTTAAATATTTCCACGAAAATGATACTACACATCCATACCAAAGCAATAACGAATTATCAACATCCAAGAAAATTCTTTTCCACTATAAATAGAGCATGTTGCCTATATTTACGGTCGCCACCTGAAATAAATAACCTGCATATATTTGAGTGCAATAAAACCAATCTGTGCCCACCTTTTATACTTAAAATTCGATCAATTTAATGAGTATACTGCAGAGGTTGAAGGAACTGGCTTAGTAGACTGTATACCGGTTAGTGACGCAACCCAATGCTCCTGCGTACTTAATTATCGTGACAACCGTAAAGACCCATTATGTGCCCTTAGCGTAAACATAAGGAGTATTCATTGCAATTTCGAGTTGCTACTAGCCTTTCTATCCTCGTTAGACGTACAAACTGACGTTATTATTCTAACTGAGTGCTGGACAAACGATAACGTGCCACCGCCCAATATTAACGAATATAATATGTACTGGACTAAAAATACCATAAATCAAAATGATGGTGTCGTTATGTACGTACGAAAAGAACTTAGGGTGTCCTCAATTGAACCTGATTTTCCCGAAGGCAACTGTCTAGTCGCTACTATTAATACGGATTACACTTTTATTTGTTGCTACAGACCGCCAAGTTTTAGAAACACAGGAATATTTCTCGACTCACTCGAGCGAGTCCTAAGTAAAGTAACAACACCGAACATTATCTTAACAGGTGACATAAACATAGACACTCTGACTGATAACGCCACAGGTTCAGTTCAGAATTATCTCAACCTAATAGCGATGTATGGGTTAACTATCGGAGTTACTAGGCCCACTAGAATCAGTACATGCATTGACCATTTTATGGTTAAATGCAATAAATCATGGAAAACTATTGTTTTTGAACAGCAGCTTACCGACCACTCGCCGATATTACTATTTATTAACAATGCCAGAGTCAATAAAAATATTATTTCTAACCAAAAATTAACAATCAACAATCATCTTGTAGAAGAAGCACTATTACATGAAAGTTGGGATAGCCTTTACGGTGCTACCGATCCAAATATTGCCTGTGAAATACTGACTACAAAGCTCTTATCACTAATTGAATCGAATACCACAGTTAAAATGGTTTCCAAACGATACCAACCACTAAAACCATGGATTACAATTGGTGTTGTTAAGTGTATAAAGAAACGGGACAGGTTACACGGTCGTGTTAAAAAAAATCCAAATAACACAGAAATTATACAAAAATATATACGCTATAGAAATTCATGTGGTAATCTAGTTAAAAATCTTAAAACGAAATATTATCAGGACAAATTAACTAGCTGCGATGGTAATATAAAGAACACTTGGAAAATAGTTAAAGAGGTGTGTAATATGAAACAAAATAAAGTATCTTCGGAGGAGCTTCTTTGTATCAACAACTCACCGACACAGTCACTTAATACCGTTAACTCCTACTATACATCAATAGGAGGTATTTTGGCAAGCGATATTTTAAAACAAACAGGCACATCCGAACATGTTTTGGCACGACAAGCGTTAGTGCCAAACTCCCTGCGTAACTCGATGTCGTTCACTCCAACGGACCCCTACGAGGTGAGAGGAGTTGTTTCGGAACTCAGAACGCACAGTGCACCTGGATGGGATAAAATATCTACAGATATCCTCAAGCGGAATGTCCAGTCCTTGGCGATGCCTATCGCACATCTCTGTAATTTGAGTCTCCAAACCGGTGTCTTCCCTGATCTGTTCAAGAGGGCTGTTGTTTGTCCAATATACAAGGCTGGAGACACGGAAAGCCCCTCCAACTACAGACCTATTTCTTTCTTGTCTTCACTATCAAAAATACTCGAGAAAATAGTTAACAAGAGGGTAATCAACTACCTTGAAAAAAACAGCTTACTCAATAGCAACCAATATGGTTTTAGAGTAGGAAAGTCGACTGAGGATGCGGTTCTTGCCCTAACCACGGTTTTAACAACTTACCTGGACAAGGGAGACAAATGTATAGGAGTCTTTCTAGATCTTCAGAAGGCCTTTGATACAGTTTCCGTTCCAATCTTACTTGCAAGGCTTGAAAACGTCGGCATCAGAGGATTACCTCTTGAATGGTTCAGGGATTACTTGTCTGGTAGAACACAGCGAGTGCGTGTTGAGAAGCATGTAAGTGATGATGACATATGCAAATACGGTGTACCACAAGGCAGCACGCTTGGACCCACGTTATTCCTTCTATACATCAACGATTTGTGTGGTTTGGCGGCGCCAGGTGGGGACATATTTATGTTTGCGGATGATACTGCTCTTATCTTTCGTGAAAGCAGCTGGGAACAAGCTTTCAAATTGGCTGAAACTGGTTTGGCTAGGGTGACCACATGGCTTGAAAATAGTCTTCTGTCCCTCAATTCAAGTAAAACAAAATATGTCTGTTTTACCAAATCCACTATTGGGAGTGCCGGTTCTGAACTTAGGCTTAGGATACACACGTTTCCATGTAACCGAAAAGCCGACCGCCAAAACTGTAACTGCGCAACACTGTCTCGCGTTACCACTATAAAATATTTAGGAGTTATAGTAGACGAAAAGCTGAATTGGAATGTTCACATAGCGTCGCTGGTGGTAAGGATCAGAAAAATGATTTACATATTTAAAAATTTACGAAAAGTGGCTAATCATAAACTTTTGATCCAGACATACAGGGCGCTATGTGAATGCCTAATTAGATATTGTATATGTGCTTGGGGTGGTGCTGGGAAATCGTTTCTTATTGCTGCTGAACGGGCTCAACGGGCAGTACTCAAAGTGCTCATGTACCTGCCTTTCCGGCACGCAACTACATCAGTGTACGAGAAGGCTAATGTGCTATCGGTTAGGAAACTGTATATTTACGAAATAATTAATAGATACCACAACAGAATCGTTCCTACTCTTCCTGTACTGTCCAAGAGAGTTGAATGCTGCCCTGTGCCCCGAGCTAAAACATCAGTTGCACAAAGACATTTTATTATACTAGCTCCTCGCATTCATAACATCATTAATAAAAAATTCAAAGTTAGGAAACTTAACCTAAATCAGTTTAAAAAAGTTATACTGCCTTGGCTAAAAAGTTTGGACTATGACGCCACAGAAAACCTAATTAAGTCGTTATGAAGAGAAACACTGATACTCCCCCCTCACACACACATCCCCCCCTCACACACACACCCCCCCTCACACACACACCTCTCCCCTTCCCTTTCCTTCCCTTCCCTTCTTCCTTACACATTCACACCGCTACACACCACAACTAACACGTGCGAGCACATATTGCCCGCCCACAAAATACAAAAATATAATTTGTGCATGTTAATTTATTATTATTATTTTTTTCTCCTTTTTTATTTTTTTCTTTAAATCTTCTGTTTGTTTGCAATATTTGTATGTCATAAATAACATGTTACATTGTTAGGGGAAGACACTAGCTCCTGTAATACAGTGTACACTAGCGCAGGAGCTAGGGAATTCATAAAAATGTAAATAATAATTTATGTCAATAAAGATTATTATTATTATTATTTCGTTTATTTATTTTTTTTAACATATACATTATATTTTTAAATATTTCAATAAAAACATTAAAAAAAACATTTAAAAATATAAAATAGTAGCCCACCGGTATCGGGAACAGGGTCCAAGCTACCGGCGGTCAGGGCTCCAGAGAGAGGAACCTCCTAACAATACGAGCCGTGTCCAGAAGTACCACTTTCTGAATCAAGCACTTGATCCAGCTGCCTAACGAGAGCCTCCTGAGGTGTTGGTCGAGGCTCGTAGCTATTAAGCCATTGGCTGATATGACTATCGGTACAATGATTGCGGAATCCACATCCCACATGTTGACAACCTCGCGAGCCAAGTCAATATACTTGATTTGTTTATCTTTCTCGGCTTTCACAAGGTTCTCGTCATGCGGGACGGTTATGTCTACAATCATTGCACGCCTCTCTATTCGGTCCACCACCACTATATCAGGCTTATTGGCAACAATAGTCCTGTCAGTGATGATGGACCGATCCCAGTACAATGTGATATTGCCATTATCGAGAACTGGGTCGGGCGCATACCTGTAGTACGGCACCTCCGACTCCACAAGAGAGTATTTCAGAGCAAGTTGCTGATGGATAATCCTGGCTTCAAGGTTGTGCCTATGCAAGTATTCTCCGTTAGCTAGACGAGAACAACCAGAGATAATGTGGCGAATTGATTCTCCCGGACGGTGACATGCCCGACATATGTCGACCGTGCCGTCCTTCACAATAAATCTCCGGTAGTTCTTTGTCATGATAACTTCGTCCATAATTGCACAGACAAAACCTTCGGTTTCTCCAAACAGATCACCACAACGCAGCCAGGCTACGGACGCTAGTTGGTCTACGTCCGACCCATGTAGGGCCCGGAAAAAGCGTCCGTGAAGCTCCTTACTCTGCCATACCGCCCTGCGATCGTTAGTGTCAAGCACCGCAGGTTTGCGCCAGTTCTCATTTGCCAAGGAGAGCGGGGTGAGTCCCTTGTCCACCGCCACTACATCTCGATGCATACCCACGTCGACAGCTAGGAAATATCCCCTGAGACTGCATATCTCGCGATTGTGGAGAGTCTTAGCATTTAAAAAGCCTCGACCTCCACACTTTCGCGGGATATACAGTCTCATTACCGACGACCGTGGATGATGCATTCGATATGTAGTAAGCAGTGTGCGGACCCGCCTATCCAGAGCGTCAAGTTCCGTTTGAGTCCATTTGAGTACGCCGAAAGAGAACATCAATACCGGCATGACCCAACCGTTGAAGGCGCGCACCTTGTTTCCGCCTGATAGAAGGCTATTGAATACCTTCTTCAGGCGACCAAAGAAGCGCTCCTTCAACGATTGCTTCATGTCAGTAACATTGATACCTAACGCTTCCGACATACCCAAATACTTGTAAGTTTCAGTTGAAGAGAGAGATCTCAGGTTTATGGAATCCGAGAGTTGAGTTCCCACGGATCCCATAATCTCTCCTCGCTTTACATGCATGACTGCACATTTGTCCACACCAAACTCCATCCTGATGGCGTCACTGAAAGTTTCAGTTACCTTCAGTAGCTCCATCAGTTGCAGATAGTGGGGGCAAAGAGTTTCAGATCATCCATGTAAAGGAGGTGAGATATAACCTGACCACCTCTCTTCAACCGATAGCCTAGCCCTGAATTCTCTAGCAGTGTACTAAGAGGATTCAAGGCTAGACAAAACCAAAGCGGACTCAAACTATCGCCCTGAAATATACCTCGCTCAATCCTTACCGGTTCGCTATTCCTCTGGATATTTCGACATCCTGGATAGCGAAGGACTGTCCTCCATTGCCCCATACACGACATCAGGAAAGTGCGTAGCGTTGTATCAATTTTATACAATTCTAGCACCTTCATGAGCCATGTATGAGGCACCGAGTCGTAGGCCTTCTTATAGTCTATCCAGCATGTCGACAGATCCTTTCGGGAACGACAAACCTGTTGGCTAATGGCCATATCAATTAGGAGTAGCTCCTTAGTACCGCGGGACCCATTCCTACATCCATTTTGAGAGGCAGACATGATGTTGTTGTTGTTAATATGACTATTAATCTTTGCCCTCAAAATGGATGTAAGAACTTTATAGACCGTCGGTAAACACGTGATCGGTCTATAATTTTTAGGGTCCGCAGTACTACCTGATTTATGGAGCAGGTGGGTTATTCCTGTAGTTAAGAACTGGGGTAGCGACCCAGACTCTAAGGCAGACTGGAATTGAGACGCCAAGCAAGTGTGCGATCTTGTGAACCATTTAATCCAGAAATTGTGCAGCCCGTCCGGCCCTGGAGATTTCCAGTTAGGCAACGGACGAACTGCACAAGTTACATCTTGGGGGCTGATGGTAATTGCCCCCATTTCTGGTATCACATCGCACACGCGCTCGACCTCCCGAGTCCAATCGCCCTCAGTATGACTGACAGGGACCGACCAGATGCTGCGCCAGAATGAGCACATGGCATCATCATCCGGCAGGCGCATATCAGTCACACCTTGGTCCGGTCGCTCCCAATCCCTATATACCCACCTTTCATTACTTCGGAATGTGCGATTCTGGGTGTATCGCTCCACTCGCCGCCTATACCTACGAATACGGCTTGCCCATGCATACACCTTCTGCTTCAGGAAATCGATGCGCTCTGTGACACGAGATATATAGTCTCGGGGATTGAAATCAGTCCCCGAAAACGCCCGTCTCACAAAGCGCATCACTCTAGGGCGACTGTTGCCCTCCCTGAAGCAGGTCAGTTTGCCGATTAGCGCTCTGGCCTCACCGATACGACGCTCGATCCTGCACTGCCAAGCTGGTACGGCTGGTTTTGGTCGTGTAACTCTGTCATTGGTTATTTTGACATGAGCTACACGACATGCCGCTACAGCCACGCAGTACATTATCGAGTGTGCATCAGTGAGGTCTTCGCAGTCATCAAAATGATGTGACAACTGCGAATCCAGAGCAGCCACCAGCACCCTGTTCTTGTTATGCATGGGCAAACGAGGTAAACGTGGTCTAAGTTCAGGCGGCATGTAGCGATATTCCTGAATAGCACACTCCAAAGCACTCCTCAATTCGTCATTGCACTGGGTACTTACGTTTGTAACCCTGTCATTACTCTCCTCGTCAGCATGGCTAGGAATCTGCGTTGACTGTTGTGGTGCCACAGTCTGCAACGAAGTAGCAATGACATGGCTACACATTTCAGTTCGGAGGCGATCAAGTACACTATCATCCAACATACGGTTACGCTGGATGACGCGCACTTGATCCGACAGTCGTTGGGCCGACACGTTGACAGCTGGTTCAAGTTATTATTATTATTATTATTATTATTTTGAAACCGCAGATAATGACTAATATTGTTTCAACGACGTAGATATTCTTGGGCGCGAAGGCTAACGCAACAAGACCGATGGCTGCTGGGATGTAAGCTTTAATTAAAATATACAATGCATTGTAGAATTCATCAGTATTTGTAACAGTACTTTTAAAAACTAACATAGAAATTATTATTACAATACTAGCTTCTGCCAGCGGTTTTGCCCGCGTGGTCCCTAGGGAACATACTTCCGCGATAAGAAGTAAATGTCCTTTCTCAGGCTCTAGACTATCTCTGTACTAAATCTCTACAAAATTTCATCTACATCGGTTCTGTAGTTTTGGTGTGAAAGCGCGACAGACAGACAGAGTTACTTTCGCATTTAGTAAAGATAAGGTCAGTGAAATAACCAAGTACAAAATTTGATTTAACTGGAATTATATTGTTTTATCTTGAAATGGAAAAATACTACAGTTACTGTCTAAATTATTGACTTTGTCATCATCACAATTGATGAAATCTTCAACATACCCAATGAATTGGCCAATTTCCTTGTATTAGTGACGCTGAGTATTTTCTTCACAATCAGCATGTCAGTCATCCAGCTGAAGAAGAAGTTCGTGAACCACATCACCAGGAACGGAAGAGCAGTCAGCAGTCCGTTCTATGTAGAAACAATAGAATTAAAATGATTGTATTTAATCTTCAGATAACCAATTACTTATTCAGTCGTGAAATTATTTAGAGGTACAAACGCGTTTATAAACAAAAGAAAATCATTGGGCATAAAAAAGTCATCCACATCGCTGTCAATGGCAAAAGTGCCCAGATTACTGGCAGCATTGCCGCGTTGAATGGCAGTGCTTATTCTTGGCCCGTAGAAAAGCCCAGCCCTATAGTTACATGAACAGTCAACAAGTTGTTTGCTGATGTCTCGAAAAACTCGATGAGCAATAGAATAGTCTTTATTATCTGTACATAATAAAGCACAAATGTGTGCCACATAAGTAACAGAAAATATAGAAGAAGAAAAAAGTAATGTTTTCTTCATCCATCTTTTCTTTACATAGTGTCACAATGCGCAGCCCTATTGATAAAAGAGGTATTTAAGAGACATCCAACAATTAATCAATAATCATATCATTACTATTCAATTAATGTAGTTTGAGAAAGAATAAGTACTCGTGGGCCTCAGTAAGAGATTTTTAACGTTCTCGATCGCGTTAACGTAAACATCTATTTGTATTGAAACTCCTTTTTTTTCTCCAATATTTGACAAAAGCAAACGTTTAGGTTAACACAGTCGAGTACGTTTAAAAATTCGTACTAAGCACACTGATACCAAAACGAGCGCCCTGACGAATTGTTCCAAGTGATAATTTAGTCAAACAAAACTATTTACCGCTTTGATATTAACACCCATAATTTTGTCCATGTAAGCAGGAACTTCCGAGTATAGAGTCACTTGTCCCCACGTCTGTCCAATATGAGATATAATAATGGCGTACAGTCCAGGATGACGCAATATCTTTCCCCATGGCACCGCCATACTCTGAAATATTAAGGTTATTTTTATATCATATTTGTGGAAACAAAAAAAAAACTTTATACAAAAAAATATAACCGACTTCCAAACAAAACACTACAAAGAATAAAATAACCTTAATTTCGGAAGTCGGTGTTTTTGGTTTTGTTTCCTTGTTTATTTTACACTTTTATTATTATGTAAATGTGGTTTTATTTTTTTGTAAATAGTTTTTTATTTTTCACTTTTAAGTGGTGATACTTGGACGACGTCTTCGTCAACGAAAAAATTGAAATTAGCAAAAATGCTCATAAAATACATACTCCTGAACCAAACTGAATCAAATTTTTACGGGACTAAAGGGCAAGTGTACTGCATCGAACTAAGAAAGAATCACAGAAATCGGATCAGAAACCTAGGAGTAAACGGTGAAACACATACATAAAAAATAAATATAAAAAAGACCATAAAAAATACCGAATTGAGAACCTCCTCCTTTTTTGGAAGTCGGTTAAAGATATAAATCTAAAGAATAAATTAGGTGTAACTAATGTTCTGTTAAACTAGGTTAATTTATAGTGCTAGCTGTGTGTAGCGGCTTTCATAATAATGAGTAAGCTTTTATTTGCTATTCAGATTTTCGTGTAAATTTTCTAAATAATTGTAGTGAATTTTACCTTGGTCTTGACCCCATTACCCATTTCATCTTCAATGTATTTCCTTTCGCCGTCTGATATCTTAGGATGCTGTGCGGGTGTATCGGCAGCCATGAACCACAACACGACACCAAGGAGATCAGACATGGTTCCAGAGAACCTGAAGATGCCAGGCCAGCCCATTGGAGAAGCTGCGATGAAACCTGTCATCGGGAGTCCGAATACTATTCCTAAAGCTTGACCTGACAAATATAGAAAAAAAAAACAATAATAGAACCAAATCCTGATGAAATTGGGAACACAAGTAAAATTATTCATGTAAACAAATGTGGATAAAATTGTACAAGTCTTGCCTTATATTTACTTGCTCATATTTGGAATAGAAACCTAAATCAACAAAAACGAAAGAAATATTTACATTCTATTCTTTCTATTTTATTGAATTGGTGAAAATAGACACGTTTTTGGTCTAGACCTTTCATAGCTTTGCACTACAGAGACAGAAACTCACCATGGTAAAAGTTTAATTCAAGACACTGCCACAAATCTTACCTCCATAAACGAATGCAGACATCCTTCCCCTCTCATGTAGAGGTGCCCATTTCCCTAAAGCAGTGTGAAGTCCTGGCAGAATGCAAGCTTGACTTAGACCTTGCACGAGTCTGCAAATTGCCGAACATATCCAACCACCCTGAAACCAGTTATTTTTAGTTTTAATTGTAAAAATAAAGGAAAATATTTACGACTTGTAGTGAAAGAAACACTTTCGAAGTCATGAATATTGATGTGAATGGATAAGTAAGTCATAAAATAATTGGTTATACCCGCATCCTAACCAGAGGTATTCTTTACTCCAAGTATATAAATTGCTTACCCGGGGTCATGGTGTTCATATTTCTAATTATGATATTTCTGCGCCACCACTCACATTAGCTGATCATTTTCAACCAACCATAGCCTTATGGCCACTACTTTAATTTCACTTTAAATTCGGGTCTGACAGACCCACCAGGCATACCGCATAACATTTTGCCACCAGGCATACCGAGGTTTAACCTGGTGTTAGCATCTAACTCGAATCTGATCTGCGGAAGGAAATTAATCATGCAGTGATGTAACTCCAACTTACGTAATAAGCAGCGATCGGGAACACGATGGAGGCCACACAATTGATCATCATGGCACCAGTGAGCAACTTCCTCGTGCCGAACCTATGCGCCAGTTGACCTGCGGGGATCTGCAGCAACATGTAGCCCCAGAAGAATGACGATATGATTGTGTCTTGCACTTTTTTGGTCCAATTGAAGGAAGGGTACTGAAATAGAGATATTACACGTATCATGACTATTTGTGTCTACACCACCTGAACGTTTATTGTTTGAAAATACCTAGAGTAATAAGCCTATCTCTCAAATAATATAATATGAAGGATTTATGTGTATTTTGTAGTAGAATAAATAATTTACCAGGTTAAAAAAAAATTGCAAAACATTAATCAGTATTCTTATAGAAGAAAATGCCTATTACTTGGAACCAAACATTTATGGAAAAAAAATCACGACAGGTGGACAATGAGCGGTCTTTTCGAATAGGGCAATATCTTAAAAGCAACCAAAAGAATTGGTTGAACAAAGAAGATAGATTTAAGAGGAGACTCTGGTCCCGAAGAATTTGAAAAATAGGTATTTGAAGAAACTATTGCCGATGCCGTCACGCTGCGCCCTATCAAGTAAAGTGCGAAAGCGACAACTGCAGCAGAGGCTGATATTACCTACAAAAACCTTGACCAAAAGACGTGTTGCATTCCGCTGTGTTCTTCTTCAAAACTGGACTGATCTATAAAAAAATATTATATCAACATTTAGAGGAAGACTATATCTATGCTTTTATTATTTTTTGTTTTGTTAAAAACTTATCAATTTTATCTGATAGTCGTCTGAACATGGTGGTACTAAACGGGCTGTTGGGTTTTTCTGGTTTTTGGATTGTCATAATTCTTTAAGTAATTATGTTTTGGAAAAAAGAAAATGATAGAGGCTCGTATTAATTCGATAAAGATTTTTTTTAAATCATTGCTCTAGCAGCGTTATCCATGGAGAAAACAGCGGAATACGTTTGTATGGAGAAAGGCCCAAGAGTTACCGACCCGAGTCCCCTCTTAAGACTGTAAGTTTAGAAACAACTTGAATGTCAAGCCTTGCTTAGCTAAACACTTACCGGAGGCACCAACATAAGAGCATTCATAATTCCTTCAATTTTGAATTCTGTGACGTTATCAGCATTGGTTACATTTTCTCGGCTTTCATGGTATGTCATAGCTACTAGCGACACTCCCATGCAGGCTCTCATACTGTACGCTATTATTAAAGTGCAGAAAAGTATGAAACATTGCTGATGGCGATAGCCCCATCCTGAAACTGAAAAATTTAAACAAAATTATAAGATCAAGATGCTTCTATTATCAACTAGGTATTACCACCAACTTCGTCAGGAACATACTTCCGGTATAAAAAGTATACTACACTGTTATCACCAGTTTTTAGGAATGGTCGTGCAAGGATATAGGCCCCATTAGTGTGCCAAATTTACTCCAAATCTGTTTATCCGTTATGTATGTCGGTCTTACGATACATGAAGAGGTTATAAATGGACAGACAGATAGTTCAAGACACTATCTTTTATTAGTTTTGATTTTTGACTGTCAATTCGCTTAAAAATTTCCTTTAGCTTCAGAAAGATGGCTAATTTTATAGTTCCATGGCTCAAGTATAAATATTCATAAAGGTTTAAGTAAATGTTAGTTTCATTACAAAAGAAAACAAAGCCACTAATTTCCCCAAACGCATTTAGTTACTAAACAAATAAAACATTTATAGCTATCATAACATTTCTTAAGTTTTCCTCCATATTCAGACCCAGTGTACCCCAGGGAGTGATGTTTGTGTTGCCTATTCCAAGGCTGCTAACACTCGTAGCTTTATACTTCCGTGTTGATCTAAACCAGTAACGATGTTCCAACAACTCGCTTCCGTCGATGTTGACTCATTTTGCTCGGAAATGACGTTTGGAACGCTGCTGTGACGATAAACACGTGACTGAGGCATGTGATTATTTTGCAAGATAAGCAGTTTCAGATACGCGGGTCAATGAATAAACGGAAGTCAAAGGAAATATGGTTGTTGATTTATGAAAATTTAAAACATAGAGCTAAATTCGAATTTAGAATTCGAGGTAATTTTCAAATTCTGGAAAAACAAGCTGAATATCCAACACTAAGTTCTTTATAATATTAGTTAGGATAGTCATTCAAAACCGGCCAAGTGCGAGTAGGACTCGCATGCAAAGGATTCCGAATGAATCTTAATTTTCTAACATGGAACTATAAAACCTGAGACTTCTTTTAGGTTTTCATGAAATAAATAGGTCAAAAACTATTTACTATCTGCATTTTTTTTTTCAAATTTTTATGCTCATGCTTATTTATGCTGATAGTCGAGTTAGAGGCGATGGACTGATTTTTTTTTTTTTAAGATTAAACTTTTATGACGATGGCACTAGTGAGCTGGTCGGATGTCACAGCATCCTGTATCTTGCAAGCTTTTAATGTGCTGCTTAGTCCATTTCAAGTTAAATTATCTGCGTTCAGAGTTTGCGGATCCTTATTCCTTTGAATATCTCATCGTGTCCTATTACTCTTTGATAATTTTGAAGTGTCAAAAGTAACAAAATTATACTCACCCTTAAAATCAGGTTCAAGGTCCATTTTCGCTAGATCCTTTTTGCCAGCCATATTTGGTATTTTATTTATAGACCAAGAAGTAAACAATCAAAATCAAAACAAGCTATAAAACTGGTGCACATATGATGCTTTTGGCATTTGATATTCAAAATTAATTTTCAAAGTTTAAGATTATATTTTTTCAGTACTAATGAGTAAATCCTGTGGAAGCTTTTATTTATTCGTTAAGTAAAAATAATTTTATTATAATTTTGTAATGCTAATCTGAATGAGGAATACAATCACTCTTGTTCGTCGCTTGCAAATAGTAAGTGGGAGCTCCTTTTAAACTAAAACTCTCAGATTTCAGTGGAAGTTAATGTAAAATATCCTCATTATTATGTACTCACCTGTCGCCGCTATCTAAAACAAATACCACACTAAATTCAATGCTACTGTGATTTACTGCCTTGTCTTACGTTTGTTGGTCTACTTTTACGTAGTTTTCTTTTTTTTTACTGTTGATAGGCACTGTTGATAGGTTGACGGAGCACGCTTGCCTAGAAGTAACCTATTCACTCTTGACTTAAAGACTCCCAGGTTGTAGCTATCAGGAAACACAGAATCCGGCAGGGAATTCCACTCCTTAGGTGTACGCAATATGAATGTGTTCCCAAAACGTTTTGTGCGCGTGGGTGGGATGTCCTACATATACCGGTGGCGCATCGCCGTTCGTCTTGTCGTCCGATGATGGAACGGGCTTGGCGGAATTCAATTATGCAATTCCGTCGCACATTCCCCAAAATGCAACCGGTAGAAAACTGACAGGCTAGCAACTCGTCATCGATGCTCAAGACTTTGGAGCTTCGACGCGATGAGCCTATCATCGCCGATTATCCTCTTGGCTCGTTTCTCAATTGACTCAAAGGCATCAAGCTGGTATCTGGCAGATCCGTCCCAAAGACGAGAGCAGTACTCCATACATGATCGAACTTGCGCTTGATAAAGTTTGAGCAGCTGTTCCGGCGTGAAGTACCGTCTCACCTTTGCTAGGATCCCCAACTTCTTTACAGCCACTTGAGCTTTTTCCTATATGAAAGGGCCAAAATTGAGGGTAGATGTTAATGTAGAATAGAATAAAATAGAATAGAATAGGATAACATTTATTTGCATGAAAAAATGGTATAGGAGATGGTACAAGATTAAATACAGTTTTTGCCTAACATTATAAGCGTGTAAATTTTTCGTGCATACAATCTAGTCACTTGTTTTTTTTTTTTTTGTCAAAAAAACTCGTTTACACTACAAAAACTATTAATGGACAGCCAATCATATAATTTTCTTTTATTTAATCTGGTATTTAAAGTTTTCAGGTCGCTTAATATCTTATTGAATATACAAACACACATATACAAACAGCTTTTATTATATTTGGCTAGCCTTGGCATGACATCCAGTACGAGCCTGTGAGGGTCGCGCCGGTTTCGAGGATGTTCGTCATCTGCTTTTCTTAATAATACCTTATGTTTCCACACAAAAATACATGTCTCATATATATAAAGAGACGGTAGCGGCAACAAACCAAGTTTTTGAAATACCGGCCGACAAGAATCGTCGGATTGAAGCCCGTAAATTGCTCGAACGCATTTTTTTGTGATACAAATGCTCTATTTTGATCGGTGCTAGTGCCCCACATAATCAATCCATAGCGTAACATCGATTCAACATATGCCTGATATGATGTTATTGCCGTTTGGTCGTTCCCGTTCATTGCCGTTCGATTCTAGAACTTTTTTAGCGCATATACAAACTTATTTATTCGTTTTGAGACATTATCGACATGAGTTTTCCAATTCACGTCTTGATCCAAAGTAACACCTAGAAACTTTATTTGCGTTACTTCACCAATTTTATTTATGTTCATTTTTTATCTTATTTAGAATTTTTTGATCGGATAAGTTGAATATATAAGGACTTTGCAACATTTAATGATACATTATTTAGCCATTCAATCAGTATATCAATTGTGTTATTAATGTCAGTTTCATGATCGTCAATAGTATTAATTTTTTTGTCAGATATCACAATAATAGAAATTTCATCAGCAAGTAAAATGCATTTATGATTGATTATATTAGTAATAGAATTTATATACAGTAGGAATAAAATTGGGCCTAACACAATTCCTTGTGGAACGCCATATTTCTTGCATTTGAGTTGAGAAGAGTGTGGTGTCATGTCGTTATGTTTATTCACTTTTGTAATTATAACCCATTGAAGTGCAATGCCTCTAATGCCAATTGCCTCCTGTTTCTGTAGTAACAGGTCGTAAGATACTAGGTCAAAAGCATTAGATAAGTCAAAAAACAACCCTGTAGTAAAGTGGTTTCGGTTCACACTAGTCAATATGGTTTTTACAAGAGTGAGTATCGCTAGTGTTGTGGATTTGTTTTCTTTTGGAAACCAAATTGCTATTTTTTAATTATGTTAAATTTATCACAGTAGTCAATTAATCTCTTATACATGCACATTTCAAACATTTTTGATATAATTGGGCGAT
Source organism: Lacanobia wlatinum (assembly GCA_947578705.1). Classification (NCBI taxonomy): domain Eukaryota; kingdom Metazoa; phylum Arthropoda; class Insecta; order Lepidoptera; family Noctuidae; genus Lacanobia; species Lacanobia wlatinum. The sequence goes on from OX388033.1 coordinate 27,638,860, forward strand.
AATTATAAATACCAGATTTTTCACCTTTTTAAAAAGTGGTTTAACTATTGACAGTCAATGATTCCGGAAAAGTGCCAAGTGTAAATGATAGATTTATTAAATACTAGCTGACCCGCGCAACTTCGTCTGCGTCACAATTTTCATCTATAATATAACTCCTACCCTACTCCTACCCTACTCCTACCCTACTCCTACCCTACTCCTACCCTACTCCTACCCTACTCCTACCCTACTCCTACCCTACTCCTACCCTACTCCTACCCTACTCCTACCCTACTCCTACCCTACTCCTACCCTACTCCTACCCTACTCCTACCCTACTCCTACCCTATTCCTACCCTACTCCTACCCTACTCCTACCCTACTCCTACCCTACTCCTACCCTACTCCTACCCTACTCCTACCCTACTCCTACCCTACTCCTACCCTACTCCTACCCTACTCCTACCCTACTCCTACCCTACTCCTACCCTACTCCTACCCTACCTACCCTACCTACCCTACCTACCTACCCTACCTACCTACCTACCCTACCTACCTACCCTATCTACCCACCCATATTTTTTTTTGGTTTAGACCTTCCCTGTATTTTGGCGTTTAATAACCACTATTATTAATGCAGCATACTCTTCTAGCACAAGTGTAAAGTCGAGCTGTGACGAAGGTTCACTAGTTCATTCAATGTTTCTGAAACCTGCGTCTGAGAATGAAGTTAGATTGATGATGACATCATTAAAAAACACAAATTCGGCAGGTTATGACGAAATCAATACGAAGATTATAAAAGCATGCACTAATGAACTTATTATTATCATGACAACTATAATATAAAAATGAATCGCAAAATGTGTTGGTAAGCGCATAACTCAACAACGCCTGGACCAATCTGGCCAATTCTTTTTTTTAAATGTTCGTTGAAGTTCAAAGATGGTTTTTACGGCGAGAAAAATTCGAATAGTTGCCGGAAAAACCCTAAAAACAGCCCTTTTCTTTTTCCCATACAAACGTTTTCTAACTAAAACGAGCTTTATTGCTATTGTATAAAGTTTATATTTAATTACAAGCAGTCACTGTTGTTTAAACAATGTAGGTATGTAGGGTAGGAGTAGGGTAGGAGTAGGGTAGGAGTAGGGTGGGAGTAGGGTGGGAGTAGGGTAGAAGTAGGGTAGGAGAAGGGTAGGAGTAGGGTAGGAGTAGGGTAGGAGTAGGGTAGGAGTAGGGTAGGAGTAGGGTAGGAGTAGGGTAGGAGTAGGGTAGGAGTAGGGTAGGAGTAGGGTAGGAGTAGGGTAGGAGTAGGGTAGGAGTAGGGTAGGAGTAGGGTAGGAGTAGGGTAGGAGTAGGGTAGGAGTAGGGTAGGAGTAGGGTAGGAGTAGGGTAGGAGTAGGGTAGGAGTAGGGTAGGAGTAGGGTAGGAGTAGGGTAGGAGTAGGGTAGGAGTAGGGTAGGAGTAGGGTAGGAGTAGGGCAGGAGTAGGGCAGGAGTAGGGCAGGAGTAGGGCAGGAGTAGGGCAGGAGTAGGGCATGAGTAGGGCAGGAGTAGGGTAGGAGTAGGGTAGGAGTAGGGTAGGAGTAGGGTAGGAGTAGGGTAGGAGTAGGGTAGGAGTAGGGTAGGAGTAGGGTAGGAGTAGGGTAGGAGTAGGGTAGGAGTAGGGTAGGAGTAGGGTAGGAGTAGGGTAGGAGTAGGGTAGGAGTAGGGTAGGAGTAGGGTAGGAGTAGGGTAGGAGTAGGGTAGGAGTAGGGTAGGAGTAGGGTAGGAGTAGGGTAGGAGTAGGGTAGGAGTAGGGTAGGAGTAGGGTAGGAGTAGGGTAGGAGTAGGGTAGGAGTAGGGTAGGAGTAGGGTAGGAGTAGGGTAGGAGTAGGGTAGGAGTAGGGTAGGAGTAGGGTAGGAGTAGGGTAGGAGTAGGGTAGGAGTAGGGTAGGAGTAGGGTAGGAGTAGGGTAGGAGTAGGGTAGGAGTAGGGTAGGAGTAGGGTAGGAGTAGGGTAGGAGTAGGGTAGGAGTAGGGTAGGAGTAGGGTAGGAGTAGGGTAGGAGTAGGGTAGGAGTAGGGTAGGAGTAGGGTAGGAGTAGGGTAGGAGTAGGGTAGGAGTAGGGTAGGAGTAGGGTAGGAGTAGGGTAGGAGTAGGGTAGGAGTAGGGTAGGAGTAGGGTAGGAGTAGGGTAGGAATAGGGTAGGGTAGGAGTTATATTATAGATGAAAATTGTGACGCAGACGAAGTTGCGCGGGTCAGCTAGTTTTTATATTTTTATTCTTATAATATTGATAACGTAAAATCGTTTCGTTTTACAACATTTTTTAAGTCCTTGACTTATCCAGTTCTGTATTTTTTATTGTTGGTGTTTACCTTTATCTTTATTTTTGGGAAGCACAAATTAAAGAACAAGCATAATGTATCATGAAAAGAACTAAATACTTTATTTATGTCCTTTTCTGCGTAAGTTTCGGACCAAGACAAATTTTGTAAGTATTCTTTAAACTTCTGAATGTTATTTGAACACATTTGAAGACACACACACACACTTTGTAGACATGGTACGTTGCCTTACTTTACTCACCGGGAAGGTGAAACATAATACACAAAGTAAGGCTCAACATTTGTGCTGTTTCGTGGTCGGATAAATGGAGTGACATTACTGTAGCTGTAGCATCAGGAATGTTACTGAGAATATGGTCGATACAAGAAAACGTACGAGTTGGTTCATTAATGTGCAGTTTGAGATTTTTGTACGCTAGATCTTGCAACTGATTTGTAATATTACCTTTTTTAAGAGTGTTAATGTTAAAGTTACCTGTTAGAACCACGTTTGTTTTAGAGTTATATTTTTGAATTATCTGGTACAAAGGACTGTTTAACTTTATTAAGAATTGGGTGGGGTCGGATTGAGGTATCCTATAGATACATATAATCATCAACTTATGACAGGTGAGTTCTATGCCACATACTTCAAACGTATTTTGTATTGTATGGTTATTCAAAAACGGTAGATTCTTGTAGACAAGGTCGCGTTTAACGAAAACGCAAGTCCCACCTCTTTGTTTTTCTCTGGAGAAACTCGCATCCATTTTGTAATCATGAATTTGACTACAAGTTTCATTTCCTTTTTCATCAAATGTTTCTGAAAGGCATATTATATCCGGGCTATTGTGTTCTCCGTGTAGTTCCTGTAAGGTTAATTCAAGATTTTTTTTTAGATAAGGTACTAGCAATATTTTGGTGAAGTATTTTAAAACTAAATATCACCGGTGGCGGAGTCTCATTTTCGAAAAAACGTCAAGTTCTTTTGTGTCACAGGAAAGTAATAAGGAATAGTTCTTCTTTGTGCTTTTTCTCTAGTATTTATAAGGTCATTAGTTTTTGGTGTTTTTAATTTCATGCGATCAAAATAAAACGGAATCGTGCCTCTCTTGGGTTCATTAATATTGTTAAATAGTTTAAAACTTGATCTGTTACACGCTATTCGCTTTATAAGTTCTCTTGGGTTTAGACAGTTCTCGTAATAATAATTACAGTCAATTAAATAATATATCTTAGTGCACAGTTCAGATATTTTAAACGTTTCGCATTCTACAAATTTACATTTTTTAAAACTTATACACACATTTTTGATATGATAATTAAGTTTATCAACATCTAAATAATAATTTTTGAACACATTTAATACAATAATCATGTTATTGTAAAATGTATCTAGAACAATTTGCAATTGGGATAAAATATATTTTAAATTATGATCATTCTCTCCTATACAAATTACAATTTTATCGTTCGAGTTTAGCTTAGCATGACGGTAACTCATTATTATTTGGCTACTGAGTGCATTTGGTTTAGTATCCGCGACAATCTTATATTTTTCATACCTTGCATTTCGTCTTGAATCTATCATGGCTGCTGCTAGGCCGACGCATTGTTGAGAGCCGAAAATAAGTATCCTATTTGTTGATTCATGTTTTTGCTCCTCTTTACAAATAGGCATTTGTGTGCAGATTTTTGATACCGCACCGGTATCAAAAATCTGCACATGTTTAGGTAAACTGCAATCACGTTTTAACGTATCTATTTTCTTTGTGAAAGCTTCAATCTTCTGTTGGGCGTCTTTCAGTTCACGTTGCAGATCCGCAATTTTTTGTTGAAGTCACATTATTTCAATGTTAGTACCACTGCTGACAATCGACTTACTCGCCAGAGGAGTAGACGGCGTGGACAATGCATTTTGGTCGAGAAGAGAATGTCTTCTCCTTTTATGTTTATTTGCTGGACTGCTTCCTAAGGTTGCTGGAGAATGACACAGTGATTTTAACAATTTAATTCCGTATTCAACTTATTTATTTGATAATTGAGATTGTTATTTTATAGTATATATATTGTTATTATATAGTATAGTTCTCTACCTCATTTTCTGTACTTTCCAGCTTATGTGTGAGCTCTTTTATGGTGTCTTTCATTTCTAATACTGTCAATGTTTCAGATATTGTACCGTCTACACTCTGAGACAGTTTACTGGGAGTATTATACAACTAGCTGACCCGCGCAACTTCGTCTGCGCTACATTTTTCCTTAATGTTCCGCGCCTATTGTTCGTAGCGTGATATTATATAGCCTTTAGCGTTCTTCGATAAAACGTATCTAACACTAAAGTAATTTTTCAATTCCAACCAGTAGTTCCTGAAATTAACCTAATCTTCTTCTAATATAATATAAAAATCTCGTGTAACAGTGTTTCTGAAAAAACTCCTCCGAAACGGCGTGACTAATTTATTTGGTAGGACTGAGAATAGGTCGTAGGCTAGTTTTTTTATTTATATAGCAAAACAACGTTTGTCAGGTTAGCTAATAGTAGTATAGATTCCAAGAAAAGCCACTTTTTTTCTTTTAATATAGGATAAACTTTATTTTTCACTACAATTTACATAAATTATTTTACATAGGACAGATACCATACATAATTCAGGTAAGTATATACGTGTGGGAGAATGGTGCCTAAGCCATGCTCGAGGGATGTGTTTCAGGACACCAGGATCCCACCCCTTTACAATTAAATTTTATAAATTACTATCTGTTGCCCGCGACTTCGTTCGCGTGTATTTCGGATAGTAAAATGATGTCGCTAAGATGAGATACACGAACAGTCAACATCTAGCATTGCTTGACTGCTCTTAGAATTAGGAATTCGGAAGACTGTTATGCAAGGCATTGGGTGTATCACCGCTTCTATTCAAAACGCCGACCAGCCCTAGTAATTTTTGTCATGAGAAACGTTTTAACGATAACAAACACGACACGACACGATGTTGAAGAAAGTTCTTAGGGTTGTTAACACGCGATAGAGCTACATAAAGTTGGAGATGGGAAAACCAACCAGAAGAGAAGTCTACCCCCGCAACAGATAGAGTAAATTAGAGTTGAGACTCCGTTATCCGCATTTAGACTCTCATATCCGTTCCGTTGTGCGTAGGACACCTGGCTTAGCCGGCCTTCCTCTGCCCAAAAGCAAATAAGCCTCCTGGGTGCGCCATAGGTTTCGCGGAGCGACCTCACCATTCCGAGGATTTGTTTACGTTGGGAAGCAGAAGGAGAAGTGGGTACGGCTCCAGCACTACCATCTCGAAAACTCTCTACGCGAGTCCGCCTCTGGCGTCATTGCCTGGAATCAATGCCATGATGCACTGGAGGGTGCACCCTCCACTGTAAATCCTGTGCCTGTAACAGATAATTTCTGGCCCTGAAATGGTCATGACGTATCATGGGCTCACTGGGAATTTGGTTAGTTATATGTGACTTTCAGCCGAGTGCCTTTGCAACATGTTATAGAAATTAAATATGTTAATACAAATTGTAGAACTTAATCAGATGATATTTATCATTTTTTTCCATGGACGCTTTCATGGAAATATTCTCCTTAATTTTTCCCAAAAACATTTGTCACTATTATCCGTATTGATGGTCTGCTTGGTCGGTGGGTTCCACGAACAGGGAAGATATAAATGAATGCTGAAGCAACGGAACAACACAGGCTATCTTCCAAAATAACCTAATTATCTTCTTGATTATGGTGTGTGCCGTCAGAAATTTTAAAACTGTTCGTAGAATTATGCGCATTTGAGTGGCCTTCTTATATCATGTTCGCATTTTTCTTCTTCTGCGTCGTTCCTTCACTGCTGAAGATCGCGACTGCATACGACGTGTATCCATGCGGTCTTCTGCTACGGGCAAGCTCTGTGCGTGCTGCCTCTAACAGCCTTCTACTATTTTTGCATATGTGAAGTTTAATGTGTTGATATTATATTGCACTACATGGGTGCTATTCTTCAAACAAATAAGTTAAGAAACTACTTTTTAAGTTTTTAGAACACAGTTAGACATCCGATTAGCCAATCTAATTCAAATCTTTTCGCGACTCCTCTATCATGGGACTTCGCCAGCTGCTCGAAGGTGGTATGACGTGACCCCTGGCCCTAGGCCCGTAGGAATTCATTATTAAGCAACCCAAGTTAAGCTTAGCAAATGTAAGCGCACGCCTGTTTACGAATATTCTAATATTAATAACACTGCGATAAAATAACATGAGGTCAAATGCGAAACGCCATCTATGGAATCTGAAGTTGAACTGTCAAAATATTTAAAGAATTAATATATGTTTTGACGTAATTCTCATGCTGTCGTTAGTACTGTTTGTGTCAATAGATGGCTTTACGGGTATCTGCATTAAGTAATAAGTTGATTTCATCTACATCAAATTGCCACAATTCCTATCAGGTTACTTTTGTTTTTTTTTTATCATGATACGAATAATACGAATTTATTCATATTCGTTCAATATAAATACATTTCTGAACGCACGCATACAAAATATATGTCAATCCTTTTTCATAACTGACATTATTCTATATTTTACAAATCTAAAATACGCCATTATCCGAATATTGTAGATATATGTTGTCGATTCGAAACCTGTATTTAAATACGTTCTTAAATTTGAGGGGAGAGTTTACCGTATCGGTGGGATAAACATTAAATGTTTGACAGTTACGAAACCCATGAACATTTTGTATTGGAATTACATTATCGTTATATTTTGGACAATTCCCACACTATCTTTAAAAATTATAGCCTATGTGTTATTCTAATGTATAAGCTATATTATTGTAAATTTTCATTAAAATCCATCCGGTAGTTTTTGCGTGAAAGAAGAACAAACATCCATACATCCATACATCCATACATACAAACTTTCGCGTTTATAATATTAGTAGGATATATGTTGTCGATTCGAAACCTGTATTTAGATACGTTCTTAAATTTGAGGGGAGAGTTTACCGTATCGGTGGCATAAACATAAAATGTTTGACAGTTACGAAACCCATGAACATTTTGTATAGGAATTACATTATCGTTATATTTTGGACAATTCACACAATATCTTCAAAAATTATAGCCTATGTGTTATTCTAATGTATAAGCTATATTATTGTAAATTTTCATTAAAACCCATTCGGTAGTTTTTGCGTGAAAGAAGAACAAACATCCATACATCCATACATACAAACTTTCGCGTTTATAATATTAAGTAGGATTCATCTGAATTTCCGTATTCGGACATCAGTCCAAGATATCAGAAAACTTTTGAATGGTGGACGTCACAGTTTCGAGTTCTTTATTTTACAGGATATTTTCATTTTGTTCTGGAGAGGAGCAGTTTCTGTGCAGGTTTGCTTTCCGCCTCGTGATTAGATACATGGCTAGTATTTGAGATTTTCTTACCTTTGCATGTCTTACATCTCCATTTGCTTTTAGATTTCGGGTCCATTAGACGGTAGGTTTGTTCTGGGTAACCATCGCAGTCTGGTTCGTACCGATTGTTACACATTGAACATAAGGCTGTTTTTTTTATCTCTACTGGTTTCTTGCATTTATAGCAAATAGCTTTCTCTGACGTCTTTCGGTCGCTTTTTGTGCCAGTTTTAGAAGACATCATAACACTATAATATTTCTCCATCAAGTTACTTCAAATAATTAAAATAAGAAACGATAAAAATTTTAAGTAAAAAAAAAGACACAAAAAGCGAAGTGATTCGTGAGGATCGAACCGACGACACTCGGTCACTAGTCGCAGTGTCGTTCGTTAAGCAAACAGGCCACTCGTGTTCGAGGAGTTTTGACAAAATAACGGTGTATGTTATAATTTGGACTTCAAAATGTACAAGGATTTCGTTGCAAACAGGTTCAAATTAGAGAGATCAAAGTCCGTTTTTTTGTTTAAAGAACACTATTTTGTTTTGCTTTTCGTTCCACTTTGTCACTGTTATTGCACTTCTAGTTTTTAATTGTATAAATTATGTTGTTTACACTGCACCTATAGCACTGTTCAGGTGATTTATTCACATTTATCACTTTGGCATAGCAGGATCAGTTTGTGGAAGAATAGCTTCATTAATAATTTCCAATTGAGTCATTGAGTTTAATAACACTTGCACTAATGTTTTGCACTGGACAATAGGATCCTAAATATTCCACTAGTTTTATTATCCCACACAGAAATATTTAGGTAACTAGCTGACCCGCGCAACTTCGTCTGCGCCACATTTTTCCTTCATGCTCCGCGCCTATTGTTTGTAGCGTGATATTATATAGCCTTTAGCGTTCTTCGATAAAGCGTATCTAACACTAAAGTAATTTTTCAATTCCAACCAGTAGTTCCTGAAATTAGGGCGTTCTAAAAAACAAACAAACTCTTTAGCTATATAATCGAATCTTCTTCTAATATAATATAAAAATCTCGTGTAACAGTGTTTCTGAAAAAACTCCTCCGAAACGGCGTGACTAATTTATTTGGTAGGACTGAGAATAGGTCGTAGGCTAGTTTTTTTATTTATATGGCAAAACAACGTTTGTCAGGTTAGCTAATAGTAGTCTAGATTCCAAGAAAAGCCACATTTTTTCTTTTAATATAGGATAAACTTTATTTTTCACTACAATTTACATAAATTATTTTACATAGGACAGATACCATATATAATTCAGGTAAGTATACACGTGTGGGAGACTGGTGCCTAAGCCATGCTCGAGGGATGTGTTTCAGGACACCAGGATCCCACCCCTTTACAATTAAATTTTATAAATTACTATCTGTTGCCCGCGACTTCGTTCGCGTGTATTTCGGATAGTAAAATGATGTCGCTAAGATGAGATATACGAACAGTCAACATCTAGCATTGCTTGACTGCTCTTAGAATTAGGAATTCGGAAGACTGTTATGCAAGGCATTGGGTGTATCACCGCTTCTATTCAAAACGCCGACAAGCCCTAGTAATTTTTGTAATGAGAAACGTTTTAACGATAACAAACACGACACGACACGATATTGAAGAAAGTTCTTAGGTTTGTTAACACGCGATAGAGCTACATAAAGTTGGAGATGGGAAAACCAACCAGAAGAGAAGTCTACCCCCGCAACAGATAGAGTAAATTAGAGTTGAGACTCCGTTATCCGCATTTAGACTTTCACCGTTCCGTTGTGCGTAGGACACCTGGCTTAGCCGGCCTTCCTCCGCCCAAGTGCACAGAAGCCACCTGGGTGCGCCATAGGTTTCGCGGAGCGACCTCACCATTCCGAGGATTTGTTCACGTTGGGAAGCAGAAGGAGAAGTGGGTACGGCTCCAGCACTACTATCTCGAAAACTCTCTACGCGAGTCCACCTCTGGCGTCATTGCCTGGAATCAATGCCATGATGCACTGGAGGGTGCACCCTCCACTGTAAATCCTGTGCCTGTAACAGATAATTTCTGGCCCTGAAATGGTCATGACGTATCATGGGCTCACTGGGAATTTGGTTAGTTATATGTGACTTTCAGCCGAGTGCCTTTGCAACATGTTATAGAAATTAAATATGTTAATACAAATTATAGAACTTAATCAGATGATATTTATCATTTTTTTCCATGGACGCTTTCATGGAAATATTCTCCTTATTTTTTCCCAAAAACATTTGTCACTATTATCCGTATTGATGGTCTGCTTGGTCGGTGGTTTCCCCGAACAGGGAAGAAATAAATGAATGCTGAAGCAACGGAACAACACAGGCTATCTTCCAAAATAACCTAATTATCTTCTTGATTATGGTGTGTGCCGTCAGAAATTTTAACACAATTCGTAGAATCATGCGCATTTGAGTGGCCTTCTTATATCATGTTCGCATTTTTCTTCTTCTGCGTCGTTCCTTCACTGCTGAGGATCGCGACTGCATACGACGTGTATCCATGCGGTCTTCTGCTACGGGCAAGCTCTGTGCGTGCTGCCTCTAACAGCCTTCTTTATGGCATCGAGCCATAAAGAAGACCATACTATTTTTGCATATGTGAAGTTTAATGTATTGATATTATATTGCACTACATGGGTGCTATTCTTCAAACAAAAAAGTTAAGAAACTACTTTTTAAGTTTTTAGAACACAGTTAGACATCCGATTAGCCAATCTAATTCAAATCTTTGCGCGACTCCTCTATCATGGGACTTCACCAGCTGCTCGAAGGTGGTATGACGTGACCCCTGGCCCTAGGCCCGTAGAGATTCTTTACGCCTGTTTACGAATATTCTAATATTAATAACACTGCGATAAAAAACATGAGGTCAAATGCGAAACGCCATCTATGAAATCTGAAGTTGAACTGCCAAAATATTTAAAGACTTAAAATATGTTTTGACGTAATTCTCATGCTGTCGTAAGTACTGTTTGTGTCAATAGATGGCATTACGGGTATCTGCATTAAGTAATAAGTTGATTTCATCTACATCAAATTGCCACAATTCCTATCAGGTTAACCTATGTACGAGTTATCTACTTTTGTTTTTTTTTATCATAATACGAATTTATTCATATTCGTTCAATATAATTACATTTCTGAACGCACGCATAAATATTTGACAACCAAAAATATGTCAATCCTTTTTCATAACTGACATTATTCTACATTTTACAAATCTAAAATACGCCATTATCCGAATATTGTAGATATATGTTGTCGATTCGAAACCTGTATTTAAATACGTTCTTAAATTTGAGGGGAGAGTTTACCGTATCGGTGGGATAAACATTAAATGTTTGACAGTTACGAAACCCATGAACATTTTGTATAGGAATTACATTATCGTTATATTTTGGACAATTCACACACTATCTTTAAAAATTATAGCCTATGTGTTATTCTAATGTATAAGCTATATTATTGTAAATTTTCATTAAAATCCCTTCGGTAGTTTTTGCGCGAAAGAAGAACAAACATCCATACATCCATACATACAAACTTTCGCGTTTATAATATTAGTAGGATTAACAAGTCTGTTTACTAACATAACGCTTAACACAACACGTTACTAGTCTAACGTAAGACCTTAATACGTAAAGCGATGTTGTGATTACCAGCACATTAGATTGATTGTAATTAATAAATTAACCAAACACTTGGTATACGAGTATGTTTACCAACATACTAACGATAACGTTAGTCCTACTACCAACAGGCCTAACTGGACCGTTTGTCACAGGTAGACGTTCTTGTCTAAAACTTTGAGGGTAGAGTCTCCGATCTTGTTAAGATAAAACTTTTAAACTACAAATTATAAAATAACTACAATTTATACGTCGGTGTCAAAAAACGAAAAAAAACGTAGCCAAAAACAGATATCCGAAATTAATGTTATTCCATACATTGTAGTGTTTTTATGTCAGAAGCCCTTGAGGCGGTTTAGAAATTCTGATACTAGGGTGTGTGGGGTTGTTAGACCTTATTGCGCCCACACGATAAGAAGAAGAAGAAGAAGTGTTTTTATTTAGGATACGTAAGTTGTATTTTTTTTTAAGTTTTTGATGACGGTTTTAGTTTTTTCAAATCCAGTTTTCTGACAATTTTCTATAAGCATTTATTTGAATTGTTGAGATAATTACTTGTACAAGTTTATTCTTGGCTCCTCGACTGAAAAGAACACCATATCAATTTCCTCGTAAAATGGCAATCCTGAATCTTTTCCCGGAGAAAATCCCTCAGTCACGTGAGGAGTCGAATAACTGTATGCTAATGTTTCTTAAAATTCGGTGAGCCTTTTAACTATTTGAACCCTAAACGGAAAAACAATTAAGTCGTTATATTTGAGACTAGTTTATGCCCGAGACTTCATACGCGTATTTCCCGTTTTTTCCCGTTCCCGTAGGTATTTCGGGAAACCCTCTCTTAGTGCTCCTCTGCACGCCCCAAGAAATCTACATGCCAAATTTCAGCTATCTACGACAAGCAGTTTCGGCTGTGCGTTGTCAGTCACTAACTCAGTCAGTCAGTGACGGAAGAATTTAATACATTTTGATAATTTTCTGCACCTGGACGGAACTCTACACGCGAGTTCGACTTTTTACCCGACTGTCAGGGAAGAGTTTTCCCGCGTATCTTGTGTGTGTGTTTGTTTGTTTGTGAGTTTGTAAATTTCTTACCTCGTACCTTTCAAACGGCTGCTTTGATTTCGTCTATTAAGGTGTCGTTAGATTCGTTTCAAAAACCCAAGTGTCCTTAGACAGGTGTTTTTAAAAAAAGCAATGTGGCGTATTTTGGCCACTAAATTTCGAGTCGTTAATATTTTTTTTTGAACCAGACCTATCGAGTAGGGTATTAAAATGAAGGAAATTAAAGGAGATTACAAAGATATGTGTAAGTCATATGTTTAAATTCAATTAGGATACAGTTTTTATTCATCAAAGTGTGCCGGTTTCGATCTTTTCACGACCGTTTTCAATAACCTATCTAAGTTTTCGGATGGCTTACCCTGTAAACAAAATAAATTCTTTCTATTCGTGGTCTGGGTTTCACAATCGCAGTTTTGTTCTATATGTGTCAGACCAACAAAAGATAGCTTTTCCGTCTCTATAGTATGGTATTCTATAGTATAAAACAATAATACAATTCATAACTAAAGAATCCTAATAATTAAACTCACAAAATTCCGATATGATAAATTTTCACATTTTTCCTTACATTTCTAAAACTAGATATCCTATCGATTTGGTTATTTTTGTGATACAGTTTTTATGTAAAAAAACTTTCATTTAACACTAATTATGTAACACATCTTCATAGACAAAAAAAGACATTTTCTAGTTACGTTATTATTGACAGTACAATATTTTACTTGAAAATTCTCGATAAACTGTTAAAATACGGTGGTATTGGATGGATATGGTATTATAAGATTTATTAGTGTTTATAAGTTATGAGAACTTATACACACTAATAAATCTTATCCTACTAATATTATAAACGCGAAAGTTTGTATGTATGGATGTTTGTTCTTCTTTCACGCAAAAACTACCGAATGGATTTTAATGTAAATTTACAATAATATAGCTTATACATTAGAATAACACATAGGCTATAATTTTTAAAGATAGTATGTGAATTGTCCAAAATATAACGATAATGTAATTCCTATACAAAATGTTCATGGGTTTCGTAACTGTCAAACATTTAATGTTTATCCCACCGATACGGTAAACTCTCCCCTCAAATTTAAGAACGTGTTTAAATACAGGTTTCGAATCGACAACATATATCTACAATATTCGGATAATGGCGTATTTTAGATTTGTAAAATGTAGAATAATGTCAGTTATGAAAAAGGTAACTAACTCGTACATAGGTTAACCTGATAGGAATTGTGGCAATTTGATGTAGATGAAATCAACTTATTACTTAATGTAGATACCCGTAATGCCATCTATTGACACAAACAGTACTTACGACAGCATGAGAATTACGTCAAAACATATTTTAAGTCTTTAAATATTTTGACAGTTCAACTTCAGATTCCATAGATGGCGTTTCGCATTTGACCTCATGTTTTTTATCGCAGTGTTATTAATATTAGAATATTCGTAAACAGGCGTGCGCTTACATTTGCTAAGCTTAACTTGAGTTGCTTAAGTTGGCCTAGGGCCAGGGGTCACGTCGGCCAGGACCTCTCACTTCCCGGCGTGGTCAGTTCCATGCTGGAGAGTGAGGGGGCCTGGGCAGCGGTCGCCTCCTTTTGCGAGGCGGTTATCTCGCAAAAGGAGGCGGCGGAGCGCGAGCGGGAGGACGACCCTCTCGCTGCGCCGCTCCGAAGACGGAGAAGAGGTCGGAGAAGGCGGGGCCTTCTCCCTCCTCGTGGTGGTGATGGGCGGGCGACAGGCGCGGGGGCGTCTGCGCCCGCATTGCACCCGTCACCACCTTCGTCGGACATTCCCGGCCCTCCCCCAGCGGGGAGACTGGGGGGGGACTGGACGTAAAGGCTGTGCCGATCTCCCAGTCCCTCTCCACTCAGACGATGCGGGAATGCCGCTGGGTTATTCTAGTGGGTATACCGGGCTAGCCCGGGGAGTCCCACACAGCCCCCCCATCCCCCGATGGGAGGGTGTGCGTAATGCATTTTTTCCCAGCGCAAAAAAAAAAAAAAAAAAAAAACGGCCAGGGGTCACGTCATACCACCTTCGAGCAGCTGGCGAAGTCCCATGATAGAGGAGTCGCGAAAAGATTTGAATTAGATTGGCTAATCGGATGTCTAACTGTGTTCTAAAAACTTAAAAAGTAGTTTCTTAACTTTTTTGTTTGAAGAATAGCACCCATGTAGTGCAATATAATATCAACACATTAAACTTCAGATATGCAAAAATAGTATGGTCTTCTTTATGGCTCGATGCCATAAAGAAGGCTGTTAGAGGCAGCACGCACAGAGCTTGCCCGTAGCAGAAGACCGCATGGATACACGTCGTATGCAGTCGCGATCCTCAGCAGTGAAGGAACGACGCAGAAGAAGAAAAATGCGAACGTGATATAAGAAGGCCACTCAAATGCGCATAATTCTACGAATAGTGTTAAAATTTCTGACGGCACACACCATAATCAAGAAGATAATTAGGTTATTTTGGAAGATAGCCTGTGTTGTTCCGTTGCTTCAGCATTCATTTATTTCTTCCCTGTTCGGGGAACCCACCGACCAAGCAGACCATTAATACGGATAATAGTGACAAATGTTTTTGAGAAAAATAAGGAGAATATTTCCATGAAAGCGTCAATGGAAAAAAATTATAAATATCATCTGATTAAGTTCTATAACTTGAATTAACATACTTAATTTCTATAACATGTTGCAAAGGCACTCGGCTGAAAGTCACATATAACTAACCAAATTCCCAGTGAGCCCATGATACGTCATGACCATTTCAGGGCCAGAAATTATCTGTTACAGGCACAGGATTTACAGTGGAGGGTGCACCCTCCAGTGCATCATGGCAATGATTCCAGGCAATGACGCCAGAGGCGGACTCGCGTAGAGAGTTTTCGAGATGGTAGTGCTGGAGCCGTACCCACTTCTCCTTCTGCTTCCCAACGTGAACAAATCCTCGGAATGGTGAGGTCGCTCTGCGAAACCTATGGCGCACCCAGGAGGCTTCTGTGCACTTGGACGGAGGAAGGCCGGCTAAGCCAGGTGTCCTACGCACAACGGAACGGATGAGAGTCTAAGTGCGGATAACGGAGTCTCAACTCTAATTTACTCTATCTGTTGCGGGGGTAGACTTCTCTTCTGGTTGGTTTTCCCATCTCCAACTTTATGTAGCTCTATCGCGTGTTAACAAACCTAAGAACTTTCTTCAACATCGTGTCGTGTCGTGTTTGTTATCGTTAAAACGTTTCTCATTACAAAAATTACTAGGGCTGGTCGGCGTTTTGAATAGAAGCGGTGATACACCCAATGCCTTGCATAACAGTCTTCCGAATTCCTAATTCTAAGAGCAGTCAAGCAATGCTAGATGTTGACTGTTCGTATATCTCATCTTAGCGACATCATTTTACTATCCGAAACACACGCGAACGAAGTCGCGGGCAACAGATAGTAATTTATAAAATTTAATTGTAAAGGGGTGGGATCCTGGTGTCCTGAAACACATCCCTCGAGCATGGCTTAGGCACCAGTCTCCCACACGTATATACTTACCTGAATTATGTATGGTATCTGTCCTATGTAAAATAATTTATGTAAATTGTAGTGAAAAATAAAGTTTATCCTATATTAAAAGAAAAAAAGTGGCTTTTCTTGGAATCAATACTACTATTAGCTAACCTGACAAACGTTGTTTTGCCATATAAATAAAAAAACTAGCCTACGACCTATTCTCAGTCCTACCAAATAAATTAGTCACGCCGTTTCGGAGGAGTTTTTTCAGAAACACTGTTACACGAGATTTTTATATTATATTAGAAGAAGATTAGATTATATAGCTAAAGAGTTTGTTTGTTTCTTAGAACGCCCTAATTTCAGGAATTACTGGTTGGAATTGAAAAATTACTTTAGTGTTAGATACGTTTTATCGAAGAACGCTAAAGGCTATATAATATCACGCTACGAACAATAGGCGCGGAGCATTAAGGAAAAATGTGGCGCAGACGAAGTTGCGCGGGTCAGCTAGTAATACCATATCGCGGATAGGGTCTCGTCGCCGACACAATCTATTATCATTTGAAATAAAAAAATCATCACTGCTATAATATTCCAATCCTACTTAATATTATAAACGCGAAAGTTTGTATGTATGGATGTATGGATGTTTGTTCTTCTTTCACGCAAAAACTACCGGATGGATTTTAATGAAAATTTACAATAATATAGCTTATACATTAGAATAACACATAGGCTATAATTTTTAAAGACAGTGTGTGAATTGTCCAAAATATAACGATAATGTAATTCCTATACAAAATGTTCATGGGTTTCGTAACTGTCAAACATTTATTGTTTATCCCACCGATACGGTAAACTCTCCCCTCAAATTTAAGAACGTATTTAAATACAGGTTTCGAATCGACAACATATATCTACAATATTCGGATAATGGCGTATTTTAGATTTGTAAAATATAGAATAATGTCAGTTATGAAAAAGGATTGACATATATTTTGTATGCGTGCGTTCAGAAATGTATTTATATTGAACGAATATGAATAAATTCGTATTATTCGTATCATGATAAAAAAAAAACAAAAGTAACCTGATAGGAATTGTGGCAATTTGATGTAGATGAAATCAACTTATTACTTAATGCAGATACCCGTAATGCCATTTAATGACACAAACAGTACTTACGACGGCATAAGAATTACGTCAAAACATATTTTAAGTCTTTAAATATTTTGACAGTTCAACTTCAGATTCCATAGATGGCGTTTCGCATTTGACCTCATGTTTTTATCGCTGTGTTATTAATATTAGAATATTCTTAAACAGGCGTGCGCTTACATTTGCTAAGCTTAACTTGAGTTGCTTAACAATGAATCTCTACGGGCCTAGGGCCAGGGGTCACGTCATACCACCTTCGAGCAGCTGGCGAAGTCCCATGATAGAGGAGTCGCGAAAAGATTTGAATTAGATTGGCTAATCGGATGTCTAACTGTGTTCTAAAAACTTAAAAAGTAGTTTCTTAACTTTTTTGTTTGAAGAATAGCACCCATGTAGTGCAATATAATATCAACACATTAAACTTCACATTTGCAAAAATAGTATGGTCTTCTTTATGGCTCGATGCCATAAAGAAGGCTGTTAGAGGCAGCACGCACAGAGCTTGCCCGTAGCAGAAGACCGCATGGATACACGTCGTATGCAGTCGCGATCCTCAGCAGTGAAGAAACGACGCAGAAGAAGAAAAATGCGAACATGATATAAGAAGGCCACTCAAATGCGCATAATTCTACGAATAGTGTTAAAATTTCTGACGGCACACACCATAATCAAGAAGATAATTAGGTTAGTTTGGAAGATAGCCTGTGTTGTTCCGTTGCTTCAGCATTCATTTATTTCTTCCCTGTTCGGGGAAACCACCGACCAAGCAGACCATCAATACGGATAATAGTGACAAATGTTTTTGGGAAAAAATAAGGAGAATATTTCCATGAAAGCGTCCATGGAAAAAATGATAAATATCATCTGATTAAGTTCTATAATTTGTGTTAACATATTTAATTTCTGTAACATGTTGCAAAGGCACTCGGCTGAAAGTCACATATAAGTAACCAAATTCCCAGTGAGCCCATGATACGTCATGACGATTTCAGGGCCAGAAATTATCTGTTACAGGCACAGGATTTACAGTGGAGGGTGCACCCTCCAGTGCATCATGGCATTGATTCCAGGCAATGACGCCAAAGGCGGACTCGCGTAGAGAGTTTTCGAGATGGTAGTGCTGGAGCCGTACCCACTTCTCCTTCTGCTTCCCAACGTGAACAAATCCTCGGAATGGTGAGGTCGCTCCGCGAAACCTATGGCGCACCCAGGAGGCTTCTGTGCACTTGGGCGGAGGAAGGCCGGCTAAGCCAGGTGTCCTACGCACAACGGAACGGATGAGAGTCTAAATGCGGATAACGGAGTCTCAACTCTAATTTACTCTATCTGTTGCGGGGGTAGACTCCTCTTCTGGTTGGTTTCCCCATCTCCAACTTTATGTAGCTCTATCGCGTGTTAACAACCCTAAGAACTTTCTTCAACATCGTGTCGTGTCGTGTTTGTTATCGTTAAAACGTTTCTCATTACAAAAATTACTAGGGCTGGTCGGCGTTTTGAATAGAAGCGGTGATACACCCAATGCCTTGCATAACAGTCTTTCGAATTCCTTATTCTAAGAGCAGTCAAGCAATGCTGGATGTTGACTGTTCGTATATCTCATCTTAGCGACATCATTTTACTATCCGAAATACACGCGAACGAAGTCGCGGGCAACAGAAAGTAATTTATAAAATTTAATTGTAAAGGGAGAGATTTTTATATTATATTAGAAGAAGATTAGATTATATAGCTAAAGAGTTTGTTTGTTTCTTAGAACGCACTAATTTCAGGAACCACTGGTTGGAATTGAAAAATTACTTTAGTGTTAGATACGTTTTATCGAAGAACGCTAAAGGCTATATAATATCACGCTAGAAACAATAGGCGCGGAGCATTAAGGAAAAATGTGGCGCAGACGAAGTTGCGCGGGTCAGCTAGTATTAAATAAAAGAAAATACATTGCTTCTGTGATTCCTGATTCGATCACGTAAGGTAACTCCAAGCATTACCCTCTCCATTGCCCTTTGAGTGACTTTGAGCCTTCTGATGAGGCACATTTTGAGCGACGACGTTTCAGTTCCGTATGTCATTACTGGCAACTCGCACTGGTCACAGACTTTCGCCTTGAGACACTATGGTATGTGGGACGAGAAGATACCACGCAGCTTCCCGAACGCCGCCCAGCCGCGTCGGATTCGACGGTTGACCTCTTTCTCGAAGTTGGCCCTAACTAACTGGACCGATTGTCATAGGTAGACTTTTGACTTTTTTTTTTCTGAGCTTTGCCTCGCACGCTGACGATGGCGCACAGCGGAGACCAGTGTGTGCGGTGTGCAATGTAGTCAGCGCACTTCTCTGCTTCAATCTAGCCAGAATGCATCTCCGCACAGTTTCGGTTGATACACCCTAGCTGAAAAATATCTCTTCTCGTCTCCGCTTCCAACTTCTCCGCACATCTCCGCTTTGTTGGAGACTGGGCCAAAGAGTGCCTGTCCATTACAGCGTAGCGAGGCAGCGGAGTTGGAGAAACGGAGAAATTTTAAGCAATAAAATTGTGAGTCACTGACATTTTTACTGACGTGATTGGTTAAAATTTCTCCGTTTCCCCGCTACGCTGCCTCGCTCCGCTGTAATGCGGTCCATTACAGTGGAGCGAGGCAGCACACTTTGTAGGCTATCCGTCCTCCCGATGACAGATAGTCAACTTGGGTAGATAAAGCTATCCGTCTGTAGGTAGGATGGTCTGACCAAGTGAAAGAAGCTACGTCCTCAAGCAAATTCCAGCCGGTGGTGATGCCAACTTTGGACTGGAATCGATGCAGACAGATTATCCGCTTATAGACACCCAGTGACGACAATCCTCAATAATGAGGGACCTACTGAAGGAGAAGGATAAAAAGATAGCTTTGCTTATTTTTAGTAGCTGGAATAAAAGATAGATTGGTTATTGAAAATGGCCGTTAATGTATTGCTACGTTTATGTTTTGCAGTTGGGTTTTTTTATTTCTCTAATTATATTAAACACGTTCACAAGTCTGAACTCGTTTTCTCAAAAAGAAGAATGTGATTGTGTCTGTGATTTAATTTATCTAAACCAAAAACATACAAATAAAACGTAGATACACAGAAACAAGGTTATTATTTGAAACTCTCGGAAAAGTAATAAAACATCAGTATATAAGTATGTATTTTATTTAGAAATTCAATAAATTTTAAGTAGCATGTTTGTAAAATCTTAAAGCTATGAATTTTATAAAATAAATCTCCTTCTCTATAGATGTCACTTATTTCCGATTGGTAACCATCTCAATTCTCAACTTCATTGTCACCTTAGGTCATCTCTTCTTAAAACTTCTTCTAATACTTCATTTGTACAGAACAGACTTTTCTGCACCATTTCATATTGTTGGTGATTTAAAATCATTAAAAGTCCAGGTTTTCTCACGATGATTTTCTTCACCGTTACCTTCACGGCACTTGTAAGGTTCAAACCCCTGATCTGATGCTTCAAAAGCAGTTCCATCAACATCTCGGTCATCACAAAATTCTACATGACTTCTAATGATAGTATAACATTTAGGTATTAAGTAAATTTTAATCATTAAAACCTCAATGAATATTTGAACCACACCGTTTGCCATCATTAGGTGTGAATATTCATAGTTTGAAGTCGACTGACTTTTCTTTGATCTTAATTGATGAGCCAAAAACTGAACGACTTCAAGCAGTCCCTATAAGCCTTCACGGCTTTATTTCTTCACTGCATCTTTTGCTTTCTTTTTACGCTTTAGATTTCTCCATCATTGGTTGACTTTCCTCATCAGCTGTTACTTCCTGAGGTGGGTCGTTCCATTCAGCCTTTACAGCAGTTCCAAGTATCACGTAGACCAGATTTGTGAAGAAGTAGATTCCAGCTGCCACGAAGAATATTTGCCGCCAGAGGTATGGGTCCGTCTGTAAAGATTGGTAACACGTAAATAACTGCCACATATTATATTTTTAATCATTTATCAAATAATTTTATTTGGCTGTTTATCATTTCTATGTAATTGATTGTGGTTTGGAATTGAGTACCTATAGGAAAAATTAACACAAATGAAATATCGTTTTTATGAACTTAACACGATCTTTTAAAAACAATGAAAGTAACATTATTAGAACAATTGATATGTAATTTTCCTGTTACGTGAGTATATAAATATAGTTTAAAATTTTAATATTTATTGAACTTACAACATCAGTAAGTATAAACCCGACCACTAAAGGTGACATTGATCCTCCGAAGTTAGAGACAAAGTTACTGATGCTCATCATCGTGCCGGCAAAGTTTGGAGAAATATCGATGTGGTTTATCTGTAAAAATAAATAAGGCAAACTGAAGAAGTACAGGTATACCGTAAATTTTTGTATTCTCTACTGTCGTAGATAATAAAGTCAATTCTAATATACTATAACATAAGAAGGGTATTTTAAAATAAGGCAAAATAAAACTTTCTTACGTGGAATCCCAAGTGTGCTGATATTTTGAAACCGCAGATAATGACTAAAATTGTTTCAACGACGTAGATATTCTTGGGCGCGAAGGCTAACGCAACGAGACCAATGGCTGCTGGGACGTTACCTTTAATTTAAATGTACAATGCATTGTAGAATTCATCAGTATTTGTTACAGTACTTATAAAAACTAAAATTGAAATTATGATTACAATACTAGTTTCTGCCAGCGGCTTCGCCCGCGTGGTCCCTAGGGAACATACTTCCACGATAAAAAGTAAATGTCCTTTCTCAGGCTCTAGACTATCTCTTTACTAAATTTCTACAAAATTTCATCTAAATCGGTTCTGTAGTTTTGGTGTGAAAGCGCGACATACAGACAGAGTTACTTTCGCATTTAGTAAGAATAAGGTCAGTGAAATAACCAAGTACAAAATTTGATTTAACTGGAATTATATTGTTTTATCTTGAAATGGAAAAATACTACAGTTACTGTCTAAATTATTGACTTTGTCATCATCACAATTGATGAAATCTTCAACATACCCAATGAATTGGCCAATTTCCTTGTATTAGTGACGCTGAGTATTTTCTTCACAATCAGCATGTCAGTCATCCAGCTGAAGAAGAAGTTCGTGAACCACATCACCAGGAACGGAAGAGCAGTCAGCAGTCCATTCTATGTAGAAACAATAGAATTAAAATGATTGTATTTAATCTTCAGATAACCAATTACTTATTCAGTCTTGATATTATTTAGAGGTACAAACGCGTTTATTAACAAAAGAAAATCAGTGGGCATAAAAAAGTCATCCATATCACTGTCAATGGCAAAAGTGCCCAGATTACTGGCAGCATTGCCGCATTGAATGGCAGTGCTTATTCTTTGCCCGTAGAAAAGCCCAGCCCTATAGTTACATGAACAGTTAACAAGTTGTTTGCTGATGTCTCGAAAAACTCGATGAGCAATAGAATAGTCTTTATTATCTGTACATAATAAAGCACATATGTGTGCCACATAAGTAACAGAAAATATAGAAGAAAAAACAGGTAATGTTTTCTTCATCCATCTTTTCTTTACATAGTGTCACAATGCGCAGCCCTATTGATAAAAGAGGTATTTAAGAGACATCCAACAATTAATCAATAATCATATCATTACTATTCAATTAATGTAGTTTGAGACAGAATAAGTACTCGTCTATGGCCTCAGTAAGAGATTTTTAACGTTCTCGATCGCGTTAACGTAAACATCTATTTGTATTGAAACTCCTTTTTTTTTCTCCAATATTTGACAAAAGCAAACGTTTAGGTTAACACAGTCGAGTACGTTTAAAAATTCGTACTAAGCACACTGATACCAATACGAGCGCCCTGCAAAGTGTTCCAAGTGTTTATTTAGTTAAACAAAACTATTTACCGCTTTGATGTTAACACCCATAATTTTGTCCATGTAAGCAGGAACTTCTGAGTACAGAGTCACTTGTCCCCACGTCTGTCCAATGTGAGATATAATAATTGCGTACAATCCAGGATGACGCAGAATCTTTCCCCATGGCACCGCCATACTCTGAAATATATAGGTTATTTTTATATCCTCTTCGTGGAAACAAAGATATAAATCATTTTGCAAAGCTGAGAGCCGTGTTTGCTTTTTGGCCGCTGAGCCAGATTTTTGCGGTAAACTCTAAAGGATAAATTAAAAAAAAATTCAGTGAAACTAGGTTAATTTATAGTGCTAGCTGTGTGTAGCAGCTTTCATTAAATAGTGAGTGAGCTTTTATTTGCTTATCAGATTTTTAGAGCTAAATAATTGTAGTGAATTTTACCTTGGTCTTGACCCCATTACCCAATTCATCTTCAATGTATTTCCTTTCGCCATCTGATATCTTAGGATGCTGTGCGGGTGCATCGGCAGCCATGAACCAAAGCACAACACCAAGGAGACCAGACATGGTTCCATAGAACCTAAAGATGCCAGGCCAGCCCATTGGAGAAGCTGCGATGAAACCTGTCATCGGGAGTCCGAATACTGTTCCTAAAGCCTGACCTGGCAAGTATAAAAAAACAATAATAGAACCAAATCCTGACGATATTGAAAACACAAGTAAAGTTATTCATGTAATCAAATGTGGATAAAATTGTACAAGTCTTGCCTTATATTTACTTATTCATATTTGGAATAAAACCTAAATCAACAAAACGAAAGAAATATTTACATTCCATTCTTCATATTTTATTGAATTGGTGAAAATAGACACGTTTTTGGTCTAGACCTTTCATAGCTTTGCACTACAGATACAGAAACTCACCATGGTAAAAGTTTAATTCAAGACACCGCCACAAATCTTACCTCCATAAACGAAAGCAGACATCCTTCCCCTCTCATGTAGAGGTGCCCATTTCCCTAAAGCAGTGTGAAGTCCTGGCAGAATGCAAGCTTGACTTAGACCTTGCACGAGTCTGCAAATTGCCGAACATATCCAACCACCCTGAAACCAGTTATTTTTAGTTTTAATTGTAAAAATAAAGGAAAATATTTACGACTTGTAGTGAAAGAAACACTTTCGAAGTACTGAATATTGATGTGAATGGATAAGTAAGTCATTAAATAATTGGTTATACCCACATCCTAACATAAATTGCTTAGCCGGGGTCATGGTGTTCATATTTCAAATTGTGATATTTCTGCGCCACCACTCTCAGTAGCTGATCATTTTCAACCAACCGTAGCCTTATGGCCACTTCTTTAGTCCGTAGTCAGCTGGGATGGTAAAAAATAACTCAAAAAACCTCGAGGGCCGCGCCCAGGTGTCAAATTCAGAGGTTATACCTTATACCTCTGCCTTCACCCGTTGATGGGAGTGACAAGGACTGATTGTTATATTATTATATTGCACCATCTATATATAGTATTTTGTCTTGTGTCTTCTATTTTCTTTCATTCTTATCCCTACTATATACCTCTAACTAGTACGAAAAATAGTCACTTTAAATTCGGGTCTGACAGACCCACCAGGCATACCGCGTAACATTTTGCCACCAGGCATACCGAGGGTTAACCTGGTGTTAGCATCTAACTCGAATCTGATCTGTGTAAGGAAATTAATCTTGCAGTGAAGTAACTCCAACTCACGTAATAGGCAGCGATCGGGAACACGATGGAGGCCACACAATTGATCATCATGGCACCAGTGAGCAGCTTCCTCGTGCCGAACCTATGCGCCAGTTGACCTGCGGGGATCTGCAGCAACATGTAGCCCCAGAAGAATGAAGATATGATTGTGTCTTGCACTTTTTTGGTCCAATTGAAGGAAGGGTACTGAAATAGAGATATTACACGTATTATGATTATTTGTCTCTACACCACCTGAACGTTTATTGTTTGAAAATACCTAAGGTAATGAGCCTATCTCTCAAATAATATAATATGAAGGATGTATGTGTATTTTGTTGTAGAATAAACAATTTACAAGGTTTAAAAAAAAAGGAAAACATTAATCAGTATTTTTATAGAAGAAAATACCTATTACTAGGAACCTAACATTTATGAAAAAACAAAACACGTGGACAATGAGCGGTCTTTTCGAATAGGACAATATCTTAAAAACAACCAAATGAATTGGTTGAACAAAGGAGATAGATTTAAGAGGGGATTCTAGTCCCGAGGAATTTGAAAAATAGGTATTTGAAGAAACTATTGCCGATGCCATCGCGCCGCGCCCTATCAAGTAAAGTGCGAAAGCGACAACTGCGGCAGAGGCTGATTTTACCTATAAAAACCTTGACCAAAAGACGTTTTGTGTTCCGCTGTTTTCTTCTTCAAAAGTAGACCGATCTATAAATACGTAAAAAAAAAAAATTGAGGAAAACTATATTTATGCTTGTATTTTGTTAAAAACTTATCAAATGACTCAGACGACTATCAGACAACTGATAGTCGTCTGAACATGATGGTAAAAACGGGCTGTTTTTCGGGTTTTTGGATTGTCATAATTCTTTAAGTAATTATTTTTTGGAAAAAAAATCTAGATTTTTTGGAAAAAAATCATTGCTCTAGCAGCATGAAGGGACCCTAGAGTTACTGACCCGAGTCTCCTCTTAAGGCTGTAAGTATAGAAACAACTTGAATGTCAAGCATTGCTTAGCTAAACACTTACCGGGGGCACCAACATAAGAGCATTCATAATTCCTTCAATTTTGAATTCTGTGACGTTATCAGCATTGGTAACATTTTCTCGGCTTTCATGGTATGTCATAGCTACTAGCGACACTCCCATGCAGGCTCTCATACTGTACGCTATTGTTAAAGTGCAGAATAGTATGAAACATTGCTGATGGCGATAGCCCCATCCTGAAACTGAAAAAATTAAACAAAATTATAACATCAATATGCTTATATCAACTAGCTTTTGCCACCAGCTTTGTCATGAACATACTTCCAGGATAAAAGTAAACTACACTGGTACCAAAAGTTTTAGGAATGGTCTTGCAAAGACATAAACCCTACTAGTGTGCCAAGTTTACTTCAAATTTGTTTATCCGTTATGTTTGTCGGTCTTACGATATGTGAAGAGGTAATAAATGGACAGAC
The DNA here is from genome assembly GCA_947578705.1 of Lacanobia wlatinum. Taxonomy (NCBI): domain Eukaryota; kingdom Metazoa; phylum Arthropoda; class Insecta; order Lepidoptera; family Noctuidae; genus Lacanobia; species Lacanobia wlatinum. Next base: position 27,665,051 of record OX388033.1, read on the forward strand.
AGATAGTTCAAGTTACTATCGTTTATTAGTTTTGACTTTTGACTGTCAATTCGCTTAAAAAATTCCTTTAGCTTCATAAAGATGACTAATTTTATAGTTCCATGGCTCAAATATAAATATTCATACAGGTTTTAGTAAATGTTAGTTTCATTACAGAAGAAAACACAGCCACTAATTTCCCCAAACGCATTTAGTTACTAAACAAATAAAACATTTATAACTAACTATCATAGCATGTCTTATATTATCCACCATATTCAGACCCGGTGTCCCCCAGGGAGTGATGTTTGTGTTGCCTATTCCAAGGCTGCTTCCACTCGTAGGTTCATACTTCCGTGTTGATCTAAACCAGTAACGATGTTCAAACAACTCAGTTCCGTCAATGTTGACTCATTTTGCTCGGAAATGACGTTTAAAACGCTGCTGTGACGATAGACACGTGATTGAGGCATGTGATTATTTTGCAAGATAAGCAGTGTCAGATACGCGGGTCAATGAATAAGTAAGGAAGTCAAAGGAAATATGGATGTCGATTTATTAAAATTTAAAACATAGAGCTTAATTCGAAATTAGAAATCGAGGTAATTTTCAAATTCTAGAAAAACAAGCTGAATATCCAACACTAAGTTCTTTATGATATTAGTTAGGATAGTCATTCAAAACTGGCCAAGTGCGAGTAGCACTCGCGTGCAAAGGGTTCCGAATAAATCCTAATTTTCTAACATGGAACTATAAAACCTGAGACTTCTTTAAGGTTTTCATGTAATCAATAGGTCAAAAACTATTTACAATCTGCATTTTCTTTTTTAAATTTTTTATGCTCATGCTTATGCTGATAGTTGAGTTAGAGGCGATGGACTGAAATAATTTTTAAGATTAAACTTTTATGAAGATGGCACTAGTGAGCTGGTCGGATGTCACAGAACCCTATATCTTGAAAGCTTTTAATGTGCTGCTTAGTCCATTTCAAGTTAAATTATCTGCGTCCAGAGTTTGCGGATCCTTATTCCTTTGATTATCTTATCGTGTCCTTTTACTCTTTGATAATTTTGAAGTATCAAAAGTAACAAAAATAATACTCACCCTTAAAATCAGGTTCAAGGTCCATTTTCGCTAGATCCTTTTTGCCAGCCATATTTGGTATTGTTTTTTTATAAACTAAGATGCAAACAATCAAAATCAAAACAATTCTATAAAACTGGTCCACAATATGATGCTTTTGGCATTTGATATTCAAAATTAATTTTCAAATTTGAGATTATATTTTTCAGTACTAATGAGTAAATCCTGTGGATGCCTTTATTTATTCGTTGAGTAAAAATAATTTTATTATAATTTTGTGATGCTAGTAATCTGAATGAGGAATACAATCACTCTTGTTCGTCGCTTGCAAATAGTAAGTGGGAGCTCCTTTTAAACTAAAACTCTCAGATTTCAGTGGAAGTTATCGTAAAAAATCCTCATTATTATGTACTCACCTGTCGCGGCTATCTAAAACAAATACCACACTAAAGTCAATGCTACTGTGATTTACTGCCTTGTCTTACGTTTGTCGGTCTACATTTACGTAATTGGCAAACTTCCGCATTTTATCCGGTTTCTACTGGTCATACTTCATCATTTTTCTCTTTCTTTTAAAATGAATCATGTCATTATCATCATCATATCAGCCGAAAGACGTCCACTGCTGGACATAGGCCTCCCCCAAGCGTCGCCACAACGTCCGGTCCTGCGCGTCTCGCATCTATCGGCTACCCGCGACCTACACCAGGTCATCGGTCCGCCTTGTGGGAGGCCTTCCAACGTTGCGTCTACCGGTACGCGGTCGCCACTCCAGAACTTTTGGCCCCATCGACCATCATTCCAAATGCTTCATGTACTCGTAGGTATTTAAACAAAAATGTAATAGTTATATTTTAGGGTTACTAAAGGCTAAGCGTTACCCTATTATTCTCTCCACTGTCCGTCTGTCCATCGGTATCTCATGAGCTGTTTTACGTGTTAGATAGCAATTTACACATTTCCACAGAATGTGGAATTCTTAGTAACTTTATAACAAAAACTAATAAAAATTAAATTTAAATACCATACTTACAAGAAACATACTTTTTTGGTATCTTTTTTTAATAAAGTTTAAATATTATACTTGACCACAGACTTACCACAATCGAGAAGAAACTTTAAATATTATACTTGACCACAGGACTTACCATACTCGAGAAGAAATTTTAAATATTATACTTGACCACAGACTTACCACGCTCGAGAAGAAATTTGAAATATTATACCTGACCACAGACTTACCACACTCGAGTGAAAATTTTAAATATTATGCTTGACCACAGACTTACCACACTCGAGAAGAAATTTTAAATATTATACGTGACCTCAGGCTTCACACTCGAGCGAAAATTTTAAATATTGTACTTGACCACAGAATTTCCGCACTCGTGAAGAAATTTTAAATATTATACTTGACCACAGACTTACCACACTCGAGAAGAAATTTTAAATATTATACTTGACCACAGGAATTACCATACTTGAGAAGAAATTTTAAATATTATACTTGACCACAGACTTACCACGCTCGAGAAGAAATTTGAAATATTATACCTGACCACAGACTTACCACACTCGAGTGAAAATTTTAAATATTATGCTTGACCACAGACTTACCACACTCGAGAAGAAATTTTAAATATTATACGTGACCTCAGGCTTCACACTCGCCCCACCGCCGTATCTCCACGTTGTCGTCGTGGTGGGGCTTGTGTGTCTCAATGATCTTGGAGCTTTGCCGGTAGAGTTACCTACTCATGCCGGAGAGGTCCAAGTGAGAGACCAGACCAAGAGAGATACCGGGAAGGAGTTGCTCCCGATCGATCGATGGCAGTCGATTGGCAGAGGACGTGACCATGCCGCTGCGGTGCAGGCGCACCAAAGCAGCGCATGTTTCTCTCCTTGAGGAGAGAACTTCCGGCGGGTTCACTGAGTCGGGTTGTCCGGACAGCGAACGGAGGCATGTTTAATGCCGCCGCCGGGGGCTTGGCTTAATCGCCTGGCCCAGAGGAAGGCTACCTCTAAGATAAAAAACCACCTAATCCTAAGCTTTGAAGCGCGGTGAGAGGATGAATGGCTGGAGGGAGTCCAGTCGCGAGCGCTTCCCCTGTAGAGCACCTGCCGCACTCTGCAGTATGTAGGCTTACCCAGGTAAATAGGCTCTGCCTGGGTGGACATTCTTTCCTTACTACTCGTGGGAACTACATGGATTCTAACACACAAAAAACACAAGAAAGTAATGTTGTGGAGGTACCGCTTGCCGGCGACGGCAACAAGAGCCGAGGAGGCTCCCGATCCTCGATAGAGGATCCAAATATGTCCGACCAGAACTTGCGCCGTCGCTCCAAATTTTGGAGAAAACGATCGCGCAATGAAATTTCTTCGGACCGGGTGGGGCCGGTGGTTCTCTCCTCAAGCGAGGAGAAACTGCCAGCTGCGAAAGTGGCGACAGCGAGGACAGGCCGGGGTCGTGCGTTGGCGAGCGGATCTTCCGCTCCTCTGCCAGGGCACGCTTCTCGCCTTCTCGCCTCTGGCAGGGGTCGCTTCAAGCGGCCCGATATGCCGGGAATCGACGGGGAGAGCGATCCCGGAGTCTCATCCGGGGTCTCCACTGAGGAGCCGGGAGGACTCTCCGTCTCTCTCGTAGACACAAGGGTGGGTGGCGCCTCCGATCAGGATCTGGAGCGTAAGGCCAGGTTTGCAGAGGTCGTTAAGGCCGCGATCCGCGATGTGGCCTTGAAGAGGACGCAGTCCTCCAAAAACACGGCCATAAGTGCGGCCTCGGCCTCCATTTTAGCGGCAGCGGAGGCTTACTGTTGCGGGCCTCCGTCGGACGAAATGTCCAAGCTGCGGGCGGAGGTCGTTCGCCTGGCGGCCACCACGGAGCTTCTCCAAAAGGAGAATGAGAAGCTCCGAGCAGACCTGGCCGGGCTCCGAGGAGCCAGCTCAAAGGAGGCGCCTCAAGGGGGGCACGCGGCTTCTGCCCAATCTAGGGGGTCCAGACGCCTCCTGCCGGAGGCTTTATGCGGGGGTCGTGCGGTCCATGGCCCTTTATGGGGCACCGGTGTGGGCGCCTACTTTGAGGAAGCAACCTGCCCGTTACTTCAATGCGTCCCAGAGGGTCATGGCCATCCGGCTGGCCCGGGGATACCGCACGGTCTCTGGCGAGGCGGCGAGCCTCCTTGCTGGACTGCCGCCATGGGATCTAGAGGCGAGAGCCCTCGCGCTCATTTACGAATGGCGCGTGGAGGCGCTACGCCGGGGCGAGACTCCTCTGCCCCGGCAAATCGCAGCACGGCGGACGGAGCTCCGGCGGGATCTCATGGCAGTATGGAGACAACGACTGTCGCAACCCAGCGCTGGGCACGCCACAATTGCGGCGATAAGTCCCCTCTTTGAGGAGTGGCTAGAGCGGCGCCACGGCGTCCTTACCTTCCGTTTGACGCAGGTACTCATCGGACACGGTTGTTTCGGGAGGTACCTGTTTCGAATACGGCGGGAGGATACGCCCGGATGTCAACACTGCGAGGATCGCCCGGAGGACACGGTGGAGCATACGGTGGAGGACTGCCCTGCTTGGGCGGAGCACCGCCGTGTCCTCGTCGAGGCGATCGGCGGCGGCGACCTGTCGCGGTCGGCCCTGTTTCAAGCCATGGTCCGGAGCGAGGAGACTTGGGAAGCGGTCACCTCCTTCTGCGAAGCAGTAATGCTAGCGAAGGAGGAAGCCGAACGCGTGAGGGAGAGGGAAAACTCACGCCCCAGCCGCCGCAACAGAAGAAGACTCCCCGGGCGTCGGGAGTTGCAGGGCGATTCTCGGCCACCGTAGGCGCGGGCCTGCGGACGGCGAGCATTGGGTGGCTCGCCGTCTGGTCATAACCAGCCCCGAGTCGACGGCGCGCTGTGTTCCACGCGCGCCTCAAAGAGCTGTCAGCATTAAAGACGGGGCCCGCTAGGGCCCAATGCCTGCCGGGGTTGCGGGATTTATTCGAAAGAGTCACCGCGGCCCTGGAACGCAAAGGGCATTAGGAGGAACACGGATGGGTTTTAGTCAGTAAGAGTCTGACACTCCCTTCTACTTCACCCAGAGCGGAAATTTTAAATATTATACTTGACCACAGACTTTCCGCACTCGTGAAGAAATTTTAAATATTATACTTGACCACAGACTTACCACACTCGAGATGAAATTTTAAATACGCAATAGAGGGCCAATTCTACCAATTTTTGAACTACGTTCGCATTTGCATGACAGTCGCATACTGTCAAAAAAGCCTTAATTTTCATACATTTTTGACAGTTTTCGATTGAGATGCGAATCCGAGTTGTTTAAAAATTTGTGGTATTTACACTATTTCAATAACGTAATTGTTTCCGTACAATTTTACATAATTATTCTAAGTATCGTTGTGCACCAATAGAATTGCTAAAAGTTACGCCACACGATGAAATTATTAAATTAGTCAGAGAATCAAATAGGTTTGTATGTATTTAGTATCTTGCAAATAAAGAAATATTAGCTGAAGTACTTGACTGATTTTATCTCGTTCAACTCATTTTCATATCTAATGTGTCAACTTTACTACATTACTAGATTTTTATGAATAGGTTGAAACAAAATCTTTTGTCTATTGCAGCATATAAGCACATAATTAATTCATGTTTAGTGTTCCGTACCTCAAAAGGAAACAATGGAACCCTTATAGGATCACTTTGTTTCCGTCCATCCGACCGCCTGCCTGTCAAGACCCTTGATCTTGGGAATGCGTGGAGGTACCAAGTTGAAATTAAAACCACTCAGGTCTACAGTCCTGCTGTGGAAAAAATACAAACTTCTGCCGCAAAAAACGTATATTTCGACAGTCTCAAGAGGTCAAAATGTATAGGGTATTTTTCATTGACCTAGAACTATAAAAGGAGCATAGAACCATTGTGGCATAGCCCCCGCCGCCATTTTGTTTTTTTTTTTCAAAGTTGCATTGCATCATCTGACATGGATAGAGGACACTTCAACAAACAAAATATATTCGCAACATAATGCCCTAAAGTGAATCAGCATAGAACCATTGTGGCGTAGCCCCAGCTGCCATTTTGTTTTTTTTTTTTCAAAGGTCTGTGCACTATCTGACATGCATATTTATGGGTAGAGGATACATCAACAAACAAAATATATTCGGAACATGATGCCCTAAAGTGTCACGTTGCCGAAATATTGCGAGGCAAAGTCACCATGTGACATCATCATTAAAAAACCGGACAAGTGCAGGTCGGACTCGCCCACCGAGGGTTCCGTATAAATTTGTAGGTACCTGTTACTTTAAATAAAGACTATTTTATTAAGATTTAATTACAAATGTATAAATTTTAGACTTTTTTTAGAGATATTTGTAATATAAGACGATATTACTTGCTAAATTTCATTCGGAAAATAAGAAAAAAAGCCAGTTTTAAGGGTTCCGTACCAAAATTGTAAAAATGAACCCTTATTGTGTGACTAAGTCTGTCACACAATAAAGGTTCGTAAAATGTAAAGATTTGACCGTTCTCCCTCCCCCCCCCCCCTTACCTCCGAAGTTTGCACAGAGAAAGATCTGAAATTATTCTATGTGATTGAAGGCCTCCGTGTCAAAACGCCCTATTCGCAAAATTACCTATTAGCAGAACGTCATATTGTCAAAGTACAGTTATGTATGCTGAAAAATTACTATCGGTTTTTCGTCATGACTCATTGTTTAGTTTTAAAATTCAAACGAATAGGAAATACCTCCGGCGTGGACACAACCTGTGTCCAAATACAAAAGCTTTCGGAGACTGGTAGAAGCAGGAGTTCGAAAATGGGCTGAAATCTAAAGCGGCAAAGACTCACAAGCTACCTGGAAGCCCGAAATTATGAAAAAGTATTTTCGGAGCTATAGACATGAGCAGTAAAGGTTCACAATCCACCAGGAGACCAGAATTATGAATAAGTATTTCTGGTGCTCGAACCATCAGGAGTGGCAAAGACTCAAAAACCACCATGAGACCAGAATCATGGAAAAGAAATCCCGGATGGAGCCGCTGGCAAGACCATTTATTCTTTTTTTTTAAATCAGGTAAAGGTGCTTGCAGAAGCTATTATAAAATAATGTCCCTTTATGAATGTCCCTTTTATGAATTGAACGCAAAAAAAACTGTCGGTATTGACTTGTCAAATTAAAAAATCAATATGTGGTATGACTGTACTTTTCCTATTCTCTTGTTTTAAGGAAGTTCTGCTAATATGACGATTTGCGAAAAGGAAGATTTGCTAATAGGACCTTTTGATACAGAGGCGATACAACAATGTCTCTAAATAGCACATTTTTTTAGTAATCATCAACAAAAATTACATCCGTATCACTATCGGTCAAGAGATGGCGCAGATCTAAAACTGCAATATACACCGCAGTGTTAAAATTATCTGACGGATTTAGGCCTCGCCAGTAAAAATTTAAAAACAATTCACGTTTTATGAGCTAGTACGAAACCTTCGGTGTGCGAGTCCGACTCGCTCTTGATCGGTTTTTTTTATATATGTTTAGGTAAACAAAGACTTGGAAGTAAACTTGCTCATTTTTAGCCCTTATATAAATTATTAACCTTCCGTTATTTTTACTCAATTATTGCAGGGCAGTGACCTCTTATCGTACAGAGGACACACGATCATTGTTCTTTCTCATCGCTGGTCGGTAAATGGAGATAATTTTTAAACAAATTGTATTTGGTAATCTCTGGATACAGTGACGTAAAATTACTGAAGTGATGGAAGCTACATTACGGCAAATGCAAAGTTTTTACCAGAGAGAAGAGTTCCTGCGGAACCAGACCTGGAGAAAAATGTAATTTATGTATTTAGTTTTTAACGATAAAAAGAGGAGGTTCGATATCCTAATTCGTCGGGATCTTTTTCACTCAAAGATAATAAGTGTTGAGCTTCGAAGATACACCAGTCTTAATATCATCATATCAGCCGAAAGACGTACACTTTCGTCATAGGCATGCCCCAAGTGGTACCAAAACAACCGGTCCTATATGTCTCGCATCCATCGGCTACCCGCGACCCTCACCAGGTCATCGGTCCACCTTATGAAAGGCCTACCAACGCTGGGTCTTCCGGTACGCGGCTACAACTCCAGAACTTATCAGCTCCAACAACCATCTGTTCTGCGAGCAATCGGCCCTACCCTCTGCCACTTTAGTTTGGCGATCCTTCGGACTATGTCGGTAACCATGGTTCTCTTGCGGATTTCGTCATTCCTGATTCGATCACGCAAGGAAACTCCAAGCATTGCCCTTTGAGTGACTTTAAGCTTGATGAGGCTTATTATGAGCTACCACGCTTAGATTCCAAAAGTCATCACTGGCAACACGACTTTCGTCTTGAGACACTGTGGTATGTGAGACAAGAAGATATCACGCAACTTCCCAAACGCCGCCCAGCCGATTCCGATTCGACGGTTGACCTCTTTATCGAAGTTAACCCTACCCATAGGCCCAACTGGACCGTTTGTCCCAGATAGACGTTCTCCTCTAAAACTTCGAGTGTAGAGTGTCCGATGTTGTTAGGATAAAACTTTTTACCTACAAAGTATAAAATAACTATAATTTATAAGTCGGTGTCTAAAAACGAAAAAACAAAGCCAAAAACACAGTTATCCGAAATTAATGTTATTTTATACTTTGTAGTGTTTTTATGTCAGAGGCCCTTGAGGTGGTTTAGAAACTTAGATACTAGGGTATGTGGGGTCGTTAGACCTTACTGCCCACACGATAAGAAGAAGAAGTGTTTTTATTTACAAGTCGGTTGTATTTTTTGAAAAAAAAAAAGGATTTTGATGACGGTTTTAGTTTTTTTTATTCCAGTTTTTCTCTTGACAATTTTCTAAAACCATTAGTTTTGTGTTAGTAAAATAACTACTTGTACAAGTTTGTTCTTCGCTCCTCGACTGAAAAGAACATCACATCTGGATTGGTCGCTGCGTCAACGTAGCGCCTGTTTACCGCTTTCTCAGCGTCTAACGCTGTACCTACGTTTATTGACAAACAAAGGTAATAAGTAAAGGTTCTCTAGTTTATTTCCTCGTAGAATGGCAATCATGAATCTTTTCCCAGAGAAAATCACTACCCTCTGGTCACATGAGGAGGCGAATAACTGTATGCTAATGTTTCTTAAAATTCGGTGAATTCCAAGAACCTCTTTACTATTTGAACCCTAAACGGTTTATACAATTAAGTCGTTATATTTGAGACTAGTTTTTACCCGCTACTTCATACGCGTAAATCCCGTTTTTCCGTTCCCATAGGTATTTTGGGAAACCCTCTCTTATTGCTCCCCTGCACTCCCCAAGAAATATACATGCCAAACAGCTATCTACGACCAGCAGTTTTGGCTGTGCGCTGTCAGTCACTCACTCACTCAGTCAGTAACGGAAGAATTTTATACATTTTGATGATTTTCTGCATCTGGACGGAACTCTACACGCGAGTTCGACTTTTTCACAAGTCCGAACTCATTTCCTCAATAAGAAGAATTTGTGACTGGGATGTAATTTGTCTAAACCACAAACATCCATGTAGATACACAGAAACAAGGTTATTATTTGAAACTCTCAGAAAAATAATAAAACAACAGTATCTAAGTGTGTATTTTATTTAGAAATTCAATAAATTTTAAGTAGCATGTTTGTAAAATCTTACAGCTATAAATTATAAAATAAATCTCCTTCTCTATAGGTGTCACTTATTTCCGATTGGTAACCATCTCAATTCTGAACTTCAATGCCACCTTAGTTCATCTCTTCTTAAAACTTCTTCTAATACTTCCTTTACAGAAGAGACTTTTCTGCACCAATTCATATAGTTGGTGATTTAAAATCCTTACAAGTCGAGATTTTTTCCCGATGATTTTCTTCACCGTTACCTTCACGGCACTTGTCAGGTTCAAACCCCTGATCTGATGCTTCAAAAGCAGTTTCATCAACGTCTCGGTCATCACAAAATTCTACATGACTTCTAATGATAGTAATATACTTAGGTATTACGTAAATTATTCTAATTAAAACCTCAATGAATATTTAAACCACACCGTTTGCCATCATTAGGTGTGAATATTCATAGTTTGAAGTCGACTGACTTGTCTTTGATTTTAACTGATGAGCCAAAAACTGAACGACTTCAAGCAGTCCCTATTAGCCATCACGGCTTTATTTGTTCATTGCATCGTTTGCTTTCTTCATTTACACTTTAGGCTTTTCCATCATCGGCTGACTTTCTTCATCAGCTGTCACTACCTGAGGTGGGTCGTTCCATTCAGCCTTTTCACCGGTTCCAAATACTACATAAACCAGATTTGTGAAGAAGTAGATTCCAGCTGCCACGAAGAATATCTGCCTCCAGAGGTATGGGTCGGTCTGTAAACATTTGCGAGGCGAAAATTGTATACTTGTTATTTAAACTTGCAGCAATGTTTGACAGGTAATTATTTCAGTTAATCAAAAAACAGTGTTTTTAATATGTTTTCAAAATATAAGACAAAACATCATTATCTTTTAGAAATCCTTCTATTTTTAGTGTAATTGAATGTTTAGTGTTTTTTCTTTTAATAATGTAACTTACAACGTCGGTAAGAATGAAGCCAACCACTATAGGCGACATTGATGCTGAAAAGTTCGAGACAAAGTTACTGATGCTCATCATTGTTCCAGCAAAGTTCGGGGAAATATCGATATGATTTATCTGTAAAAAAAAACCAATTATTAAAATGAAAACCGCTCATTGCATTTAATTGAGTTCATGATTTTATAGATTCAATAATGATAATGCTGACAAAATTGGAGACGGTATTAAAAAAATTAAATAATTAAATCTTACATGGAATCCCAAAGAAGCCGACACTTTAAAGCCGCAGGTGAGGACTAAAATGGTTTCTACAATATATATGTTTTTGGGTGCGTAGGCCAGCGCAACGAGTCCAATAGCTGCTGGGACATTTCCTGTAAATATAAAAAGTATACTTACAAAAAAAATTAACATGGTTTTAAAGTTTTATTGCCACAGTGCAAATATGGGTCGTTCTATTGTCACCAATATTATAAATGCGAAAGTGACTACTGGTTTGTTGGAAACGCTTTCATACCTAAATCACGAAAAGATTTAAGAATTTTGGTACAGACATAGACCACCATTTTTTTTAAGAATGGGAAATCATCAAAAGACTCCTACTGCTCTGGGTGGAGCAAAAAAGAGCCTGACACTCTTACTGACTAAAACCCATCAGTGTTCCTCGAAATGTCCTTTGTGGGGCCGCGGTGACTCTTTCGAACAAATTCCGCAACCCTGACAGGATATTTGGGACTCTAGGGACGATAGGACACTAGGCTTTTACTTTTTTTTACGAAAATCTATATTTACGCTAGTAAAGTCGCTGAAATAAAAGCTATCGGCCAATATTCACTCATTTTTATAGCTAGAGAGTCTGCAACAATAATTTAGAACATACCTAGTGAATTGGCTAATTTCCTTGTGTTTGTCACACTCATTATATTCTTCACAATCAGCATGTCAGTCATCCAGCTGAAGAAGAAGTTCGTGAACCACATTACCAGGAACGGGAGAGCAGTCAGCAGTCCGTTCTAATAGAAAAAGTGCTTGATCAGTAGTAGTTCTTATCATCAGAAGATAGTTTATTTGAACTGTGATGTTATAGATTGGAGTGTAAATTTGAATACTCTGGGCATAGTATTCAATGGATAACTAATAATTTAATATGTGTAAAATTCAATTTAATGTGATAGAATGTAATTTGATTTTTGATTTCGTTACATGTTTTGTGGATTGGGAAAGGAGAAGATGTTGTGGGTGTTGACTGATTTCTATGCGTTTATAATAGCCTGAAATATACGATTTTTTTTTATTTTTTATTATTGATTTTTCCATTTGAAATTTCTTAGAAGTAGTCCGAGAATTCATGCCCGTTTGATGGTTGCTCATGGATGTAGTGCTATGGCACATTTTTGGGTGTAATTTATCACACTTTTGTTCTTCAGAAAAACAAGTGTGATAATATGTCGTTCTACTAGCTCACATTTATCATCATCATCATTGCAGCCGAAAACGGATGATTTTTGACCAGCTGGATAAAGGCCTCCATCAAGTTTCGCCATATCGACCGGTCCTGTGTGTCTCACATGCAAATGTATCAGATTTGTATTATTTAAATGTAACATATTTACCGCTTTTATATTGACTCCCATAATCTTGTCCATGAAGGCAGGAACTTCTGAGTACAGAGTCACTTGTCCCCAAGTTTGTGAAACGTGAGATATAATAATAGCGTACATTCCAGGGTGCCGCAGTATCTTTCCCCATGGCACCACCATGCTCTGTAAAATAACGATTTTAATAATGTTTTAAATTTGTTTTTTTAAGTGTCCATTATAAAGAGTATTATTTTCTATTCTTTTGCTGGAAGATCAGTTTTGCCTTTTGGCCTCAGACCCAGACTATTATGATAATGTTTAAAGAAATTAAGTTAGTTTATATGGTGGAGTTGTGTGTGGAGTTGTGTAAAGAAAATATTTTACATTTATATTTTGTAGTTTTTGCTAACAGTTTTGCTATGCCAACAATTCATTATAAAATACTTTATACGATTATTAACTAGTGCACGGTTATTGGCAAAAAAATATTTTAGTCACCTTGGTCTTAACCCCATTTCCCAATTCATCTTCAATATATTTCCTCTCGCCATCCGAGATCTTAGGGTGCTGTGCGGGTGCATCAGCTGCCATGAACCACAGCACGACTCCAAGGAGACCAGAAAGCATACCATAGAATCTGAAGATGCCAGGCCAGCCCATCGGAGAAGCTGCGATGAAACCTGTCATCGGTAGCCCTAACACTGTGCCTAGCGCTTGACCTGAAAATACCAAAAAGAAAACAATTACAAAAAACATCTGACTAAATTAGAATCACAAGCAAACTGAAACATGTACCTAAAGAAATATATACAGTAAATATGTTACGAGTTTCGTCTTATGTTTATTTCTTAGCCTAAACAAACAAAACCGAGAAAAATATTTACATTCCATTCTTTTTACTTTATTTTGGTTTACAATTTTCATTACTTTATGTTGTAGATGTTCGAATCAGTAACGCGAGACATTTTTGACAAATTATTATGTGGATTTTTTACGAGACTTACCTCCATAGACGTAAGCAGACATTCTGCCCCGCTCGTGAAGAGGTGCCCACTTTCCAAGGGCTGTGTGCATTCCGGGCATAATGCAAGCTTGGCTTAGACCTTGCACTAGTCTGCAAATTGCCGACAACACCCAACCCTGAAACAAGACATAAAAATGTTGAACGTTTCCAACTTATATTGAATGATATACTTTCCTAGTAATCTGTTATGAATGTGTCATGATGTGAAATAGAAAATACGTCAAACTCACGTAATAGGCATGCAGATGGATGGATTGTATGTGGATTGTTATGAAAGAGAAGGGAAATCATGACAGGTGATAAAACAGAGTATGTAGAAGAAGAAAACGTACTGCATCAACCCCAAGAAACATGGGAGCAGGAAGATGATAATGAGACTCACGTAATAGGCAGCGATCGGGAAGATGATGGAGGCCACACAGTTAATCATCATAGCGCCAGTGAGGAGGTATCTGGTACCAAACCTATGCGCTAGATGACCTGCAGGTAACTGTAGCAGCATGTAACCCCAGAAGAATGACGCTATTACTATATCTTGCACTTTTTTGCTCCAATTGAAGAATGGGTACTGAAATAAGATATTACACATAATACGAAGGAAATTTGGTTTTCTTATTATAAAACTAGCTGACCCGCGCGGCTTCGCTCCCGTCAACTGGCTATTCTACCTACCGACCCTAACCTACCTACCCTACCTACCTACTCTACCTACTTACCTGTCCTACCTAGCATAGCTACCCTACCTTACCTACCCTACCTACCTACCCTACCTACCTACCTACCTACCTACCTACCCTACCTACCTACCCTACCTACCCTACCTACCCTACCTACCCTACCTACCCTACCTACCCTACCTACCCTACCTACCCTACCTACCCTACCTACCCTACCTACCCTACCTACCCTACCTACCCTACCTACCCTACCTACCCTACCTACCCTACCTACCCTACCTACCCTACCTACCCTACCTACCCTACCTACCCTACCTACCCTACCTACCCTACCTACCCTACCTACCCTACCTACCCTACCTACCCTACCTACCCTACCTACCCTACCTACCCTACCTACCCTACCTACCCTACCTACCCTACCTTTTTTCTTTTTTTTTTTAACGGGGGGAAATCCTCATGGATGTCCTCCACCCTGGGGCGGGCAGAGGGGTCTGTCAGACTCTTACTGACTAAAACCACCCCGGTGTTCCGTCTCTCACCTACGCCGGGGATCGTGGGATATTTTAATTCTTATTATGCTATTCCGGACGAAGACTAATCCAAAGACACAAAAACTATGAAAATCGGTCGAGCCGTTCTCGAGTTAGAAAAGTGTTCGAACAAACCCGACTTTGTTTTAAATATATTAAGAAGATTAAGAATTTCGCTATATTGTGAAAGATTCGACCTTTTTCTAGAAGACATTTTTTATATTAGCGAGACAAAAATAAAACGCATAAACTGAAGGAAGACGGACAGTGGTGGCTTATTAAAAAAAAGGGTTCCGTTAGCAACTTTGGCACGAAACCCTATAATTTGCCTTGGGTCGCAAATCGAACCGTTTGATACTTAGCACGAATTAAAAACTTAGTTGCGGGCAACCTGGGAGTCTTTAAGACAAAAGTGTTGCTTCTAGGCAAACGTGCTCCATCTTCGACCGCATCATCGCCTAGCATCAGGTGAGATAGTGGTCAAACGTATGCCTATCTATTGTAAAAAAAAATATATATTCCACTCCGTATCACCTAACCAATGAGAACTAATGATAACACGATTTGACAGTTACTGTGAAATCGTGTTGTCATTCATTCTTAGTTCGGGTTCGGGACTAATCGTAAGTCTGTAGGTGATACGGAGTAGAATACGTCCGCAACTAAGCCCGAAACTACGGACTTCGGACTTAGAGAGTAGCCTCCCAAAATCGATCGCTCCCGTCACCGTGACCACCTTTGGTACGATACCTTATTATAAAAAACCAAACTACTAACCTAAACTAAACCTAAACCTAACTACTAACCAAAAAATGGACTCTGTCTGAAATATAAGATTTTTATTTATTATTATTAGCCTTGTTTCGCAAATCGAACCGTTCGTTGCTTTGCTCTAAACGGAATCAATCGCGGAGGCCTAGCAGTAGGGTCACGTCAGCACAGCACCTTTGGTACGGAACCCTACAGGCCTGATCCGCAAGTCGAACCGTCCAGAACTTCGTAAAACTAATTCAGTTTAAGACTCTACGATAAATGCACTTTATACGAAACCAGCACCAGAGATTTAACCAATTATGGTCCCTAACAGTTTAAGACCTTTCAGAGACCAAACCGAAATTCCTTCGAAACACGACTGTGTTTAGAAATTGTGTGAGGTCATTCTCCAGCGGAAAATCTTAACACCGCAATTCAGAAAAACGCGTCATCAGTGCAACGCCATCTATCGACCATGTAAACTGACAAAATATTTGGCAGCGGAAGACGTTAAATAAGAAGCCCGTAGGTATGTAACGGTAAATAACTATAAGGTATTAAAATGTTTACTTTTATTTTGCTACGTCTACGTATTAAAAGTTTCACAAATAACTCGATCAATGTGTTTTGGTGAAACATTCATGCTTTCATGCATTTTTTGGTTCCTCAATAGATGGCGCTCTGTCTAATCAGAATATATAAGGAAGTTTCTTATTAAACTAAAAATTCAATATATTTTGATTTTGTGGATCGATTGTATCGATCAATAACGAAAAGGTATAAAATGATCACTCTTATTTTGCCACGTATTAAAAGTTTCACAAATAACTCAACAATTTTGAATGCTTTCGTGCATTATATTTTTCTCAATAGATAGCGCTCTGACTCATCAGAATACATTAGAAAGTTTCTTCCTAAACTTAAAAATTCAATATCTTTTGATTTTGTGGGTCGATTTTGATGAAATAAACGCTAAGTTTTCCTCGGGGTATCACTTAATATTTTTAAGTACTTAGTTTTGCAATCCAATCTGTGGTTTAAGCGTGATGCTCCCACAAACGCACAGACAAACAGACAAAAACAAAAATTGCATTTTTGTGTTTTATACATTTTTCCTGAGTTTTCTGTGTAATTTTCATGCAAAAATATTCAATGTACAGACACGGTTAGTCTACGATTTTATTATATGTATAGAAGACTACGTCTACGTATTGAAAGTTTCACAAATAACTCAATCAATGTGTTTTGGTGTAACATTCTTGCTTTCATGCATTTTTTGGTTCCTCAATAGATGGCGCTCTGACTAATCAGAATATATAAGGAAGTTTCTTACTAAACTAAAAATTCAATATATTTTGATTTTGTGGATCGATTGTATCGATCAATAACGAAAAGGTATAAAATGATCACTCTTATTTTGCCACGTATTAAAAGTTTCACAAATAACTCAACAATTTTGAATGCTTTCGTGCATTTTATTTTTCTCAATAGATGGCGCTCTGACTCATCAGAATACATTAGGAAGTTTCTTCCTAAACTTAAAAATTCAATATCTTTTGATTTTATGGGTCGATATTGATGAAATAAACGCTAAATGTTACTCGGGTTATCACTTAATATTTTTAAGTACTTAGATTTGAAATCTAATCTGTGGTTTAAGCGTGATGCTCCCACAAACGCACAGACAAACAGACAAAAATTTCAAAAATTGCATTTTTGTGTTTTATACCTTTTTCCTGAGTTTTCTGTGTAATTTTCATGCAAAAATATTCAATGTACAGACACGGTTAGTCTACGATTTTATTATATGTATAGATGTAAGTGTGACTGTTATTAAATATCGTTTTATAAGAATTAAATAAAAATGATTATTGTACAACTTATGATTTTTCGGAAACACCCAATCCACCCACTCTTAGGGTACCTGTCCATTTGCGCGGAGCGAGGCAGCGGAGCGGAGAAACGGAGAAATATTAACCAATCATATCAGTCAAAATGTCAGCGAGATTTTATGCAATTCCATTGGTTAAAATTTCTCCGTTTCTCCGCTTCGCTGCCTCGCTCCGCTATGATGGACAGGCACCTTAAGGGAAATATAGTCGAACAGACAACCTATAGATGGACTGAACGTAAGAACATAGGTAAGGTGTTTGGTGTATAAACAACGTTGCAATCAAACATTGCTTTGATTTATCAAAATCTTATTCTAAGAATTGTTTAAAAAATACTTACTGGAGGCACCAACATCAGAGCATTCATAATTCCTTCCATTTTGAATTCTGTATCATTATCAGTTTCAGTGCCATTTCCTTGACTCTCATGATAAGTCATGGCTACCAGTGATACTCCCATGCAGGCTCTCATACTGTATGCTATAGTCAAGGTGCAGAATAATATGAAGCATTGTTGATGTCTGTATCCCCATGCTGAAACTGAAATAATGACAAAATTGTTATAATTTTTTTAGGATTCTTTCTCGACCTTGTCAATAGGCACACATCCAGAATCCAGACCATATATAAATTCTATTACCTCTGCCATAACTCTGAGGGAAACACGGAGTAACGTTATGTTTAATTTTGTAGCATCATGTTAGTTTAATTATTACTACATAAAAGCAAACATCGAAATAGATGACCATATAGTCATCTATTTCGACGTTTGCTTTTATTTAATCTGATGTTTCTTATGTGGTGTGGTTAAACAGGTTGTTTCAAACTGCTTGATCAAATAGAAATACGAAATTTTGTATTTCTTCATCCTTTTGACGACTCATTTTTGATCAAATTTTCCCACAGACGTTAATGCCAATTTGAACTTGTATGGTCCGCATTAGCCACAAAAATATTGCACAAACAACTGAACAAGATATATAACAAGTAACTTATTCATTTTATTTAGTTGTTTGTCTTGTGCGATTCCCAAATAAACATTTTTTTTTTCTTTTTTTTTTACAAGTCTTTAGTCGAGTTCAAACAATTAAAAGCACATTAATTTACACCTAAATGTAAGTTTTTTATTATGAGAACAAACACAATTAACTAATTTCCCTAAATGTATTTAGTAAAACAGTTATAAAATATATTAAAGCGTGGTAAGTATTTAGTTAAGTATATAATTGCCCTATAGTCAAACCCAGTGTCCCCTTGGAAGCGATGTTTGTGTTTCCTATTCCAAGGCTGCACATATTAGGTATATTATATTTTCGTGGTGATCTAAAGCAGTAATGATATTCAAACAACTCGTTTCCGTCGATGTCGACTAATTTTGCTTGAATGTGACGTAGAAACGCTGAAGTGGCGAATAAACATGTGATTTAGATGTCATCTTGCAAGATAAGGAGTGCCTAATGTACCGAGTCAATACAAATTCGTTACCGAAACTCGTTAACTGATTCGCAAAAACAAGTGACTATAAAATGAAACAAGATAAAACTCTAATCTCAAGTAAATACAAGTCAACGGACGATGGTAGTGAAATTATTTATTTAGAATCAAATAATTTTGGTGTAATCATCACCCATCAATCCTAATATATAAAATTCTTCCGTTACTGAATAAGTGACAGACTGACAACGCACAGCCTAAATTACTGGTAGTAAAAAACTGACATTTGGCACGTAGGTTCCTTGGAGAGTGACACAGCATTTAGAGAGGATTTCCCAAAATTCTTACGGGAACGGGAAAAAAAGAGATATGCGCGGCCAAAAACTAGTCTGGTAATATACTAAATCTATGAAAAACTATTTTTTCCTCTGTATTATGTAATACAGATGCGATAGGCGCAAGATGAACAGGACCGGTCGTTGTGGCAACGCTTGGGGGAGGCCTATGTCCAGCAGTGGACGTCTTTCGGCTGATATGATGAGGATTATGTAATAAATACAAAAGCATTGTATCTGTATATCATAACCAGTATTTTATGTGAATATAAAAATAAACCTTTAGTGCTCGTCAGTGAAAATCTCACCGAGAAATATGAGAAATGAACACGAAGTGGGCTGCAATCCATCTAATCAAGGTGAAATGAAAATTCACTTCAATCTTACTTCACGTAAGTGTTCACGGTGATAATTAATAAATCACATTGCATTGGAACAACACACGATGTAAACAAAACTTTGTGACAATTTATTATTTTTAAAAGAGTGTCCGTGGAGTTTCTTGCACGTTCTTCTCCATAGAGATCTACGCTTTGGAACGTGCAAATAACTTCATCTTTTTGGACCTACCTACCTTAACAATTCAGAAGTGCCTGTAAATGGTTTATTTGAAATAAATATTTTGAGTTTGAAACTCATACAGCTATCTACGGATAAAGCTCACCAATAGATCGCACTAGTGAGCTAGGCTAACGTCACAGAATCCTGCAGCATACAAATGAAAGTCGCGGTTGCCCTAAATCAATTTTTTATGGTAAAACTCTAATGAGTTTATATTGGCAACAACTGAAATGTATAAAATGTATGTGTGTACTACTGAATAAATAAATAAAAAAATAATTAATAATTAAAAACTGCCTGCCTGCTTTAAAAACGAAAAACAGTAAAGCCTAATGGACGGTATAGCTGGGGTCCTTCGTGCTAAACGAATGTTTCTGACGTAGTGAAATTTTACTAAAACTATAAATATTTATTTGAATTGGATATTATTATTTATATTTTTGTATGATGCAAATTGTGTACATCGCATAAAATTAAACCAAAATACTACGGTGTTGTACATTTTTATTCAAAATTCACTTGCGTTAACGATACTGTAACGTTTCTATACGTCAAAACATTCGTGATAGGCCCTGTGTTGTAAGGTATTGTAAAAGTTTAGAATGCATTGTTGTAAAAACATCCCTTATGATACATACGACCACAGCTATCCTCTGAAAATCACTGTCTATGTATGTATAGTCCCCGTCACGAGAAGCTATAATTTTTGTAAACAATGAACTTCTACTCAGTTACGTAGCGACAACAAATGATCCCAAATTCAATCAACTCGGAGTAACATACATGTTATACGATACTAACGAGCAATTTCACTTGGTCGGGTTACATTTCATCGATATAAAGCGCTGTCGTCTAAGATTTTGTGGTACTGGAACGCGACTGACTCATGGAACAAACATGTGAAACAATTGAATGTGTGTTTACAAAATTTCTAGCTTCTCATGACGGGGACTATAGTTGTTGTAAACCCGTGTGTGCCACTGCAGGGCAAACGGGAAGTCCTCCATTATTTGTACTTATTATTAGAGTTTTAGTTTTAAATGTTTATTTATTTTTGTTCCTTTGAGTATCACGACGCTATCTTTGCGCCTTTGATTTTTAAAAGGTATTAAAATAATAATAATAAAATCAACTCACCCTTGAAATCAGGTTCCAGATCCAATTTTTCAAAATCCTTTTTATTTCCCATATTTGTTTTATTTTTTTAATACGACAATGATTGGATGCTTCTTTATTGAGTTTTAAGTTTTCCACTATATTTGCTGGGGAAAGAACCAATAAAAATATTTTATTTAGTTGGTTAACCGAATCAGTAATAAAGAACGGTGACACTGTGTTCGTCGCTTTCGAATAATAAGTGGGAGCACTCTTTTAAACTAAAATTCTCAGTTGTCAGTAGACAAACAGCCAAGTGTGAGTCGGATTATCGTGCAAAGGGTTCCGAACAAATTATTATTTTTAACATGTTATTTAAAACGATTCACTTCTTAAAGATGTTCCAGATGACCTATAAATAATGAACTACATATTTCCTGTTTTTTTTTTAATTTTTGTATTATCAATTTCGGAGATAAAGAAAGTAAATCACTTTCCCAAGTGGTTAATTTTCATCTATTTTTTTCATTAACTATGAACCTTTTAAAATTTAAATTACTCTTCTCTTTCAATCTACTCTTTCAATAAACTGTTTCATTTTCGTAAATTTGACGTTAGACGACTTCAGAACTTTCAGTGTGCGGGTGTAGAGATGTTGCATGTTACACTCTCAAATCGTTGGGACTCGGGAAGACTTGCATATTATTCTTGTCTGTATGCCCCCGATGCATCTAGTTAGTATGCCATCGCGTCTGAATAACATTGGGCAAGCTATAACGGACAATGGCTGTGAATAGTAATCACTATTTTATTCTTATTCAATTTACCCTGTTTAGCATGGAATGATGAAGCCTATTCAAATAACTGTCCTCTGCAAATAATAACTGCTGCTGCTTCCTTGGCAGATGAAATTAGCTTCCTCGGGTTATCTCAATACAACCTTATACCAGGATTCTAGACACAAATACTTATAACAGGATTCTAGATCTATGCTTTTCAACTATACCTTCCTTGTAAGTAGAAGCGATGATCCCTTGCTCCACGAAGACTCACCATCCTGCTCTTGTTATAACGGCTACCGAATTATTCTTAACACCTCTTGAGGAAGTTGAGAAGCACACACCACGTCGTAATTATTATAAGGGAGATTATGAGGAACTGAATAAATACTTCAACAAGATAAATTGGGATAGTTTGACACTTGAATCGGTTGATTTTGCTGATGACTCGTTTACGCAAAAAATAAACTTGGCGTAGAACGTTTTATTCCTTTAGTTAAAAAACCGAAAAGTCATAAATACCCTGTTTGGTACAGTTGCGCACTTATAAAATTCATTCGTGAAAAAATAAAAATACATATAAGATGGAAAAAATATGGTAACCCTTGGGGTTACCATATTGGGGACTACTACGAATTTGCATTGTTACTTTCTAGACAACACAATGTTCTCTAATCAAAGCTATATAACTCAGATAGAGAAATCGGTTAGTCAGACTCCCAAAATTTTCAAACTGTAGTTATGGATAGTTTCAAATCTGACTTCGTAAACATCCCGTCCAGTGTTACCCAGGGATCTTTATTTAAGGGTTCTCTTTTTTATTTTATGTTTGTATGACATTCAGTCGTGTTTCAAATCCGCGAAACATCTCATGTACGCCGATGACATGAAATTATACATGTGTGTAAAATCCAGGCTTGATTGTGAACTGATACAGAGTGATCTTGATGCATTTTCAACAAAATAATATCACTGTCAATGCCTCGAAATGTCAATGTCTTTAGCCGTTCCAAATACCCAATTAAGTATCCTTATGGATTGCATTATAATGCGATTGAAAGTGTTGATGTAGTCAGAGATCTGAGTATGACATTAGATTCCAAAATGCTCTTTGACCAGCATATTAGTACCATCACCAGTAGAGCCTCTCGTAACCTTGGTTTTGTAATGCGTACTTGTAAGCCTTTTAGGAATTGTCATAGTCTAAAGATTATGTACTTTGCATATGTGCGTAGTATTTGGAGTACTGTAGCCCAATCTGGTCATCCCAATATGAGGTATACACTTAAAGGATAGAAAATCTACAGAAAAAGTTCGTAAAATTTCTAAACTGCAAATCCTGAAAACGTCATTCCTATGCCCGGGACTGTAAACGCTTTGATATACTTCCCCTTGTGGATAGGCGTAAGATACTAGATATGCTTTTGCTCTTTGGTATCCTACGAGGTCGTTTGGACAGCAGTGATCTGCTATCATGTATATATGTACTCCAAAAAAAAATACCAGACATACAAAATTATTCAGTATCCCTGGCTACCGCACAAAATACGGTAGAAATGCTGTTATGACCCGATTGCCTCGCATCTACTCTGAGAGTTTTGAAAATGTCGATATATTTCATGTATCTAAGCAACCATATCGGAGGCAAGTCAAACTAATTTTGTTTGACAAATTGTGCTATTACTCATTCTTAAAAAGGAAATTAAAATCAAGAATACATATTTATAAACTAAGCACGATAGTTCACCACGTTAGATTTCTCAATATTTTATTATATTTTTCCCTTTGTCTAATTTAATATAACCATGTTATTTGCATACCTGTGGCTCGTATTTAATGTGAAGAATGTGTCTATTATCCTACATTATTACTAATACTTGCACTTGTATAATTTTTGTTTTTCTCTTTCTAGATAACCTAGCTTTACCAATACCGTGTAACTCTGTAATTGGCTTAAGGCTTGTCATTGTCAACATCTCACTGTCACTGTGCAGTGTATGCAGACTGTAAGTAAGATGCTAGTAACTTTGACTAAATGGCACTGGGCTGTTCATTGATAGTGAGGTGAATGTTCATAATTTATATAAATTAATAATAAGCTGAGTTACCAAATAAATAAATTTAATTTCTATACTAATACATAAAGCTGAAGAGTTTGTTTGTATCATATCATCATGCTAAGACCAATAGGAGCGGAGCAGTAATGAAAATTGTGACGCAGACGAAGTTGCGCGGGTCAGCAAGTTTTTCATAATTAAACAATGTTTTCCAAACCTGACCTTTCAAAAATTTATTTACGTTACGTGTCCGTTTTTGGATCACATATAAGTCCATAACGTGCACCAAATTTGAACTAAATCGGTTCGGTATATTCGAAGAAACAGACAGAGACAGCAGTGATTTTACAAGGTTTCCGCTATTCGGTGCGGATGTTCGGAACCCTAAGAATTATCTTAAACCATCATTGTAATGTACATTAGTAAATACTACGCCACAGCCAACACTACTGTGTGATTTACTGCGGTGTCTTAAGTTTGTCGGTTTCCTCTGACGTAATCAACACACGTCTGTATTTTATCCGGTTCAAACTGGAAGTAGTTACGTAAATACCATTGCCATGAAATTTCGTTTGTTTCATATTGGCGACGAGGCGTCAGAGAAAGTTCAGTGTGTTAAATGTGAAGAACGCATGTTGCCATCGGATTTGTCAAAAAAGGGCAAAACACAGGTCCTATGTTTAGGAGATTGATCTTGTCGGTCCATGATCTATCTTAGGGTTCATAATCGAAGGATAGCCAACGAAACCCTATTACTAAGCCTCCGCTGTCCGTCTGTCCGTCTGGCTGTCAGAGTATGTATATGTATGAGTATCTGTATATACGTATTATTTGTTGCTATAGCGGCAATAGAAATTGCCGCTATAACAACAAATAATAAAAATTGGAGAATACTAACCAATGGAATTGCAGAAAATGTCAGTGACTGAACTTTTAAGTAATTTTATTGGTTAATCTAACTTCTTTCGTTCAATACATCCTAAGATGTCTGTACGAGATTGCCCTGTACGATAAGACCGCCCATTGTACACTTGTTTTTAGAAACGTTTTTCCTTGTTATTAGGTATACAATAAAGGATATAATTAATTATAATAACAATATTTCTCCATTTTCCTGCTCCGCTGCCTCGCTCCGCGTCAATGGACAGACAGCCTAAAGGGGGCGGGGGCAACCAATGCGTTTACTCAAACTCGCACTTAGCCGGTTTTTTTCCGGTTAGCTCTCCTGTGTTATTTGCGACCTCTGGCACCTGCACTATAGATTCAAAAACGTCACACAGATTTATTTGTTGTCAAATAAAAAAAAAATTGGTCTACCACAGACTAAACGCACTAGAGAAGAAATATTTTAAATACGCAATATGTTTCAATAAATTCATTGAACCAGTACAATTTTACATGAGTATGTCGTATGTTAAATGCCTGCACTCCAAGTACATCTATGAAAGCCTGGTCATTAATTTGCATTAAACAAAAAGTTGCGCAACACTATCATATTATTAAAACGAATTTCTCAGAAAACTACATACGTAAATATTATCTTGAATATAAAAAAAGTATTCAAGATAATTTTTAGCAATGTAAATAAAGAAATATTAGCTGAAGAAAAACATGACTGATTATATCTCATTCAGTTCATTTTCATACCTATTATGTATATGTAACTATCTCTTAATAGTATAAAACAAAGTTCAATTTCTGTGTGTTTGTTGAATCGCTATAGTCAGCCTAGAAAGTCATTCTGTTTGAAAACACGTTTGTGAAAAAAAACGGTCAAGTGCGAGTCGGACTCGCACATGAAGCGGTACTCCGTACCATCGTATTTTAATTATTTGTTGCTACAAAAGCAACAAATGTATGTAAAAACTGCCTACCTATTACGGTTCATGAGCTGACAGAGAAACGGTTGGACGGACACTCCCTCCAAACCTTCACATGGCCCGACCAACATTAATGTTATACGGGCCGAATCTCAGGGCAGCTGCGGACATAGCACCCTTGGCCATCTTATTTTAATTTCCGCAGGCGCTTCTTGATCCCTACAAATTAGCCGTCATGTGTCCCATAAGCACTCTCCCATCTGGGCGTGTTACAAAACCACACTACAAAAGGATGGACTTCGTCGCCGCCAGCTATTGTTCCTGAGCTAGTTCCCGCTTTAATAGTTGCTGATGCTGCTGACGCTCGTCTCTTCACGCCCCAGTGCGCTCCGAGCAGCATGCCACTTGTACGCGATCTCTCGCAGCTGTTTAAAGGACAAGGTAGTAAATCGAACCGGCTTCACCACAGACGATCCCATCCATCATCTTGCGCCTGTCGTCTTCATAAAGGGGGCTGACCCACAGCACATGGTGTAGGTCTTCCTCTTTCATACCACAGTAACATACGCTAGCCTCATATAACTTCATTTCATATAACCTTTTCCTAAAACACCCATGTCCCGTGAGAATTTGGGAGAGCTCATAATCCGGCACGACCCAGCTGGAACTGAGTCGAGCCGCCACGTCCGGGAAGAAGCGATACAGCTCCCGTCTTTTCTCCTCATCCGTCCATCTCTTTTGCCATGCATCCATCGTCTCATTCCAAATCACACGCTTTCGTCGAACCAGCTCCCGTTGGCGCACGATCGGCTCCACCTGTGCTTCGGTCGCGGGCTGGCGCTCCTCATCGAACTTGCCTGCACGGATCACCTCCAGGTCCGCCGGGGGGAGAACACCACCCAACACCGCCAGCGCAGCCGTACTGGTAGATCTGTACGCCTTCATCAGCAATATCAGGCTTGATCTCTGGCACCGGAGCAGCGCGCTGCGAACAACGTGGAGTGTCGCTCTTTTGTACCAACAAGCAGCCGCATACGTTACCGTGTCTACGAATGTGTCCTTATAGATAACGCGAAGTCCAGGATATAGAATGCCCCAGGACGATGCCGACACTCAGGACATCTTCCCGAAGCACTTGGCCGCACGTTCCTCTATCGATAACGCATGCTGCGCAAAGGACAGACTTGTGTCCAGCACCACCCCCAGAACCATCGTCGAGGTGACGCTCCCGACCGAGTGGGGGGCTAGCCTAACAGTGGGGGCCCGCCGGAATTTTCCCCTCATCGTCATCATGGCCGACTTTGCAGGGGAGAACTCCAGCCGGTTCTTGGCACCCCACGCCGCGAACATGTCAAGCGACACCTTGGCAGCTGTCTCGATATCTTAT
Organism: Lacanobia wlatinum; assembly: GCA_947578705.1. NCBI lineage: Eukaryota > Metazoa > Arthropoda > Insecta > Lepidoptera > Noctuidae > Lacanobia > Lacanobia wlatinum. The sequence goes on from OX388033.1 coordinate 27,691,673, forward strand.
ATCTTAAGATCGTCACATCGTCCGCGTAGGCGACCATTCGGACGCCCTTGGGTAGTGGCAGTCGAAGCAAATCGTCCAATAGCAGGTTCCACAGAGCCGGGCCAAGGAAAAACCCCTGCGGGCAGCCCATGGTGGACACCTTTCACTCCACCCGGTCACCGATAAAGAGCCCGATTCGCCGGCGGACAAAGTAGTCCGTCAGCATCTTAAAGATGTCGGGCGGACAGACGGACAGATGAACGATCATCGGAGGCTTAGTAATAAATAGGGTTCCGTTGGTTGCCCTTTGGGTACGGAACCCTAAAAAGTGGCCAAGTGTGCGTGGAGTGGATTTCTCAAAATTTACCGATTTTAGTCGTTTTAGACAGAAAGGGAGACAATTCATGGTGCTTAGAAAATGAGCCCCACTTCGGCGAAAACATTTTATATCTTAAATATATTAAAACTGTTGGATAGCCCACTTATCGGCGAATAGCTAAACAAAATCTCGCTACGACCAATAGCAGCATAGCATTAATGAAAAATGTGACGCAGACGAAGTTACGTGGGTCAGCTAGAGACAAATATTTTGAAACACGATGAGTTTTTGTGACGAACGCCTTACAAAATTCTTCGAGCAAAAAATTTATATGCAGGCCAAGTGCCGATCGAAAGATGCAATATTCTTCAAATCTTTGTTCTGGCAACAGGAAAAAGCTAGAAGGTTAAGCTATGCTTGGCGAGGTCGGTCTGTGGAAGGGTGCCCATCTTAACCGAGACTGCTTCTTTTTTCTATTCCTAAGTTTTCTCTCGACATTTTTACTTCACAATAAATTTTATTTGCGTCCATGAGAAACCTTGTTTTAACCACCGCTACAAGCGAAGGTAAAGCACCGTATCTGGATTTAAATGCGTATAATATAAAAATAGCCTTTTTTGATAATTATACCTAAAAGCTTTTAAGGAAGTGGAACTTTACCTTACAGAACAACAATGAAAAGTATTGCTTTTATCGTAAGTTAAAATAAGTTTTCTCTCGACATTTTTTCTTCACAGTAAATTTTATTTGCGTCCATGAGAAACCTTGTTATAACCACCGCTCTACAAGCGAAGGTAAAACACCGTATCTGGATTAAAATGCGTATAATATATAAATAGCTTTTTTTGATAATTATACCTAAAAGCTTTTAAGTAAGTGGAACTTTACCTTACAGAACAACAATGAAAAGTATTGCTTTTATGGACTGCGTTAACGAGTTGTAGGTACTTAGAAAGTTTTTTACTGTGTTGTTTAATTACTTAACTTTCTCATGATCACAGCGCTGGTTGATGGTAGCACCTGTGAAGGTCCATTTTTTAAATTAATTAGTCGAAAATTGAGAGTATACACATTCAGACTACGCCCAGCTACTTAGCTATCTTATGGTTTGTTTGTCACTACTATATATCTTCATTATTTACCGTGGCTGGCGTAAATATGTTGACATGTCTAAAATGACAATTTGTCAGGACGGCCATTTTAAAGGTTTGACCTCTTCTGGTAAATCGGTAAATTAGTTTATCGTTTGTGTTTTAGTTGTTTTAAGGGTTATTTTGTACCGTCTTTTAAATGATGACAATAAATAAACGAAATACCCCATAGTTTGCATAGTAATAGACTTGTCAAGTCGTTCACCAACGAGTTATCAACTTATTCACCGAGTTGTCAACTTATGCACCAGCAGTTATCAACTTATTCACCTTCTGAGTGGGGAATATTAGTATGTAAACAATGTTATTAATGACAAACACAATGACGATCAATCAAACAACTGATAACGAATATAAACATATTTGTTGATTTGTTGAAGGAAACTAAGTCTAACTAAACAAACATCAAATTGAAAAACCACGAACCTATCAGTTTCCTAGTGTAAAAGCAATATATAAAAATAAATAATAAATAGTAAATTATTTTATTGGACCAAACAACGGAAACGTACTTAATAAAGAAAGAAAAGAATAAAGAAGGAATAACGTTATAAAATTTAAAGTTGAAAGACCTAATCTGTCAACTTTAAATATTATTACGTACACATCACATTTTATTGGACTTCAAAAACCTCGTCATCTAGGTTGTCCTCGTCCAAATCGGGATCATTAGATGCGGATACATCACCGACAGTTTTTATATTAATACAAAAGTCTTTGAAGGAATCAATAAAAAAACTGGCCAAGTGCGAGTCAGACTCGCGTGCAAAGGGTTCCGAACGAATTTAATTTATTAACATGTTGTTTAACACTACAGACTTCTTATAGGTTTCTCTGTAATCTTTAGGTAAAGATCTATTATCTCCATTTTTTTCAAAATTTTAGGCTCAGTAGTTTCGGAGATAAGGGGGGAATGGTCATTTTCGTCTAATTTCTAGAATAACTTCTAAACCATTTATTTTAAAATTATGAAAAAAATATAATTAAAACCCTGACAGTAAGCCCTTTCATTTGATATGTCACACGATATTGTAAAAAAACTTTTTTTTTTTACTTTTCTAGTTTGACCCCCTAAAGATCCGGAGAAAACTGGCTGTGACAGACGGACAGACAGACAGACAGACACCCGAGTGATCCTATAAGGGTTCCTTTTTTTTCGGAACCCTAAAAATCAGGTCAATCATGTCCATCAAATGCTTTTTTTTCCCTCCGCTAACTGGCAAAGCCACCTTGGAGATTTGGCTCAACTTATAGATCTATGGTGTTTTTTCCTCATTTCCTAAAACTTATTGAATTGAAAGGGGGTTCGCGATCCAGGTTTTTCTTAAAGCCATTTAACAGGATGCCACAGAATCATCCAGTTTCTTGACAGTAAATTGTCCTTTCTTGGATTTTAGTTCGGCAAAATCCAAAAAATCATTTACCGTCATCATCACGACCTTGAATGGTTTCGGAGCAAGTCCTCACCAACTGCACCCAATCATATAAATGATTGATTCTCATTTGTGTTTTCTTTTTAGTCTTTTCAATAATCGCGTGGTCAGAATCACACTCCATATGTGTGTGCCCACTGAGGAGGAATTTGTGGATAATCTTTTGCAGCGTCGGATGATTATTAAGCAAAAACATGAACATCATCGCCACGATATTGTTTTTGTTTTGGCCACCACAAATGTCGGAATAAAAAATCTGTTCTTTAACTTCAGATGGCAAACTGTTGCAGAAGTGCCACAAACATGACGCAATTTGGTTTGCTCCTCGAGCTCCGATAGTCTCATCCCACATGTAGCATGTAGCTTCATTCGTTGCTAAATCATATATTGTCAAATTAAAAGACCAAAGCTGTCGTTTGTAAAACGAGACAGACGTTTTTAAATAGGGTGTCGGCAAGCACTGCTGTAGGTCAAATGCAAATGCCCTAACAGATGACTAGCTTTGGCATTCTCTTTATACAAACGTTTTTCAGCATAAGCTATTTCAGCTTGATGTTAGTGTTTAGCTAATTCAGCAGTTAAATATATTTTGCGGTCTTCATCTGCAACTTTAATTTTAGCGTTTAACATAACGCACGTGTTGCATGTGTCTTTGAATGGTTGCTTAAACGACCAATTGAGGTCATGAAAGCATTTGGAATATAATTTTAACGAAACAGGATTTGACAAAGTATTTTTATACTCTCATAACTATAGTGGCTCTCATAACTTGGAAAGCTCAAAATGTGGTGGTTGACAAGCGAAATGTCTTCGATAGTCTTCTTATTTTTAGGAGGTTGACGACCTCTCTGATCTTCACCAATAATTCCGTTGGGGGGGGGGGGATTTTTATATTCTCAAATTTTTACTTTTTATGGAAGCATCTTGACAACTTGATTACTTTTTTTTGTCAACTTAGGTCCATAAGTTGGCAACTAAACATATTCATTTAATGTCAAAGTTTTTTGTAACCGACACTTAGTGATAACTATACTTATTACATTTAGGGTTCAGAACTTAGCTGGCCGTAACTGGACATCTCAATATATCACAATTTAAACAGAAATATTTCGGTTGGCTATAACTTGACATCTCAATTGATCAATTAAAAGAGAAAACGTTTATGTGTATAAGTTGAGATCTCAAATAACAAATAATATTTTGGTTACTGGGTATAAGTTGATATAACAAAATATAAATATTCGTTCACAAAAACATGTGAATCGTTAATTTGACATGTTGTGTTGTCAAGTAAAACACGTAAAAATGCGAGATGTCAACATAATACCATAGTCGATTGCTCCAAAAGTTATGTACGAGTATATTATGACGTGTCAATTTTTTTCATATAAATTCCTAATGCCTAGGCCGTATATAAAAAAAAAAATACATACAAGTCGAGTTGTCAATGTATTCACGCCAGCCACGGATTTTATTTCGTCACCATCGTCATCATCATCTTCTTCTTGCCATTATCCCATATTACTTGAGGTCGGTGCAACACGTTTTTTTCTTCCATTCTGTCCTGTCAGCCGTCACGCTATCACTAACTCTCTTTCATTTCATATCTCCCCTGACACAATCCATCCATCTTTTCTTTGGTCCTCGCCGTTTCCATCCATTCGCATTTATATTCATAACTCTTTTTACGTTTAGTTACATGCGTTACATCCCTCCTCTTCACATGACCATCATGGTAAAAGAAATATCGATGTTATGTATGTACACCTCTACACCCTCCCGGGAATACATGCTTGATATTCTGTGGCAATCAGTCACTAGGAACAGAATGAAAATACCTAATTAGGTACTTATGAAGTAACCTAGTTCTTAGACATCTTGTATACTGAGTTGTATGCTCTAAGACAGGTGGAAAAGCATAGAAATAAAAACATTTTCCATATAAAACTAACATTTATTTGGCAAAATTGTTTTGACTAATTTATTTATGTTTAGTGCGAAAATAATAATTTATTTATTTGCACAACATAACTAACAAAATTTCTCTTACGCATCAAAGTACGTCTCCTCATCGCTATCATCTGGAAGAAAAACCCAACGGGTCTAAAAAGGCCACTTTAGTAGAATCATATTAGGATAATATTAACCACATAACAATCTACCGAATTTCATTTTCATCTTTATCGCTTAAGCATTGGGTTCAAGGTTGATTGGAAAAATTTGACAGTGACGGGTAGCTTGATGTGCTGGCTGATTCTGCTAAAGTAACCTTTTTAGACCCGTAGAAGACTGGCAGCATTGCCATGTTGAATGGCATTGCTTATTCTTTCGGCAAAGAACGAGCCAGCCCTCTGGTCACGCAGCGTCGATCGGTCGGCGAGAACTTTTAATAAAATTATTGATTTGCTTCCTTCTCTTTTTCATCTTTGGACATTTCTTCTTCAATACACTTGGCTGAAAATATTAAACGAAAATCTTAATCATTAGTTTAATGATCTTCTTTCGTCTTTTCACTAGCCTCATTATAAGTAAAATAATACCTAACAATGTTTTGGGCTCAATATTTTTGACTAATAATAAACTGAAATCTAAATATGTGCCTACATAATTTCATCAATGACAACCTTTTATTGTTTTTGACTCAAATACGATATTTTATAAATGATAAAGATAAAGAAGATTAGGGGATGTGATATCATCGGCACTTCATGAATATAACAGCGGCCGCCATCTTTTTACTTTTTAGGTTATTATACATTGGTACATTGTACATATGTATATTTATTGGAGTCTCGAAAAAACATTTTCTTCCTTTTGGAGTAGTGGGCTAAAAATTAACCTGCCCTCAATATTAAATATATGCTTGAGCATTTGCAGAAATTGCACCATTCAATTCTTTGTTATTTTCTTTAAACGTTGCTGCACACAAGGAATTTCTTCTGTAGCGTGAGTGTATTTACAAACATACAAACACACATACACAGACAGACAGACCCAGAACAACTATCTGTAAGCCATACAAATACTTTTTTCCGAGCTGGAATCGAATACTTGCTAAAATCAGACTACAAACTGGAATGAATGTTTTCACACATTCATTCGAGCCTGTATGATGTCTTTACCTTTATGATAACCGTCGTTCCAAGGCTGTAAGTCAGCCGACATCATAAAGACAAAGAGAGCATTCGTCGAGATGGCCACCCCTGCTACTATTAAGAATATAGTCCGCCATTGTGCCTGGTTATACTGTAACAAAGTAACAGAAAGTTTGATAAATCTTGTGTTCACTGATAGACAATACATAACCTCTGGATATAAAAGCTTGTTGCAAAGAGCACGGAAATAAGCCGCACGATACAGCTAGTGATGAATATAACCACATTTTAGCCACAGCAACTTTTTTTTGTCTTTTTATGGATGGGGAATCATCAAATGAGTCCTTCACACTCTGGGCGTAGCGAAAAGAATTGTCAGACTCTTATTAACTAAAACGTATCCGTGTTCCTCCTTGCTCTTTGCGTTCTAGGACCGCGGTGGCTCTTTCGAACAAATTCCGCAACCCTGGCAAAAAGCAACACCTTAGCTTGTTCTTGGACAAGCAATCTGCTTTTCCCAACTACATAAATTGGGAAAAAGACCCCAATTTATGTAGTTGGGGAAAACCTAACCGGAAGCAGCTGAGTGTCATTACTATATATGCATATCCCAGTAACAATAAACAAAATATTTCTAGAATTTATTTCATTACAATCAAATTCAATATTATGAAAATCTGAATATTCATAACTTCAATATCATTGATGTTCAATAGATTTTAAAGTAATTAAAGGATTATTTAATTCATCTAGTAAATATAATAAACGTAAAGAAGGTAATGCAATAAAAATTAAAGTAATTGCTGGTAAAATAGTTCAAATTAATTCAATTATTTGTGGTAACACCTTGGCGAGACTGGTTTCAGATTTTATGGATTCTGACTACTCTTAACGACTGACTACCAAAGAACTTCAATGAGATCCGGGATCAATAGCTTAGCTTGTTTTTTTGGGTACGGAGGAATATCAGTATTTTTGGACTGTAACCCATCCCCGGACCCACTTATTGTAAGTTTTGCTTAACCTTAATGATCGATCCCTGTGGCTTTAATAATTTAAGAAGCTTTTTACTGAACGGTTGACAAATAAAAACGTTAGATAAAGGTTCTTTATGTTCAAATACCCGGTTGGGACTGATACCCACCACATCAGTGACGACAAACGACACAAGCACGGGTAGCAACACGTTACAGATGTTCATCATCGTATTGCCCATCATCATGAGCGTGCCGCTGAAGTTCGGAGTCAAGTCGATGTGATTCACCTGAAAGAACAGAATATAAAATGTGAGTATGCAAAGCAAGTATGTTTTGTTTTGGTGTGCTGATCTTTTAGGAAATCGGAAGTGCATGATTTCATTTGAAAAAAAGATAAGATTCAATTTTAAATAGATAAAACTCTTGATGACAGATAATGGTTTGATGGAGAGATTTGGAGGGGTTACTAGTCCAATGTTCAGATTTCAATGAAAGTATAAACATTCCACCACTTACCATCCACCCAACGTGCATTGCCAGGTGGCATCCCATAGAAAAGACAAGACATAACACTGCCACCACTGTACTCGTAGTGAATGTAACACATAGAAGTGCTACCGCTACACCAACTTGTGCTGAAATAAACCAATTAACAATTAGGAGGGATACGGATGAGCAAACTTTACAAAAGTAGAGTAAGATAAAGAAACAATCATCTTTTACCAGTCTTTTATGTATGCCTCTTTAACAAAGTATCACATAAAATTTCTGAATATTTCAAAAGCTAACACATACTCGTACTTAAACATAAACAATGATGTACTCACATATACTGTTAAACATTCTTCGTGCAGTCTTGATAGTAATAATTTTTCTGTTTGTCAAGAAGTCTGATAGCATTCCAAAAGAAATGCTCGTGAAGAAACTAACCACGTAGGGCAAAGATGACAGAAAACCACTCTGAAATGAAAGCATTAAGTATAATTTAGAATGACAGATATCCTCATCATTATGTCAGCCGATAAACGTCGGGGCCCAGCGGCGGTGAGCGGCGCGTTTCAATGCATAGATTTATATGGAACTGGCCACGGAGGCAGCGGCGCGGGAGCGGCTCACAAACGACTATAGGGCGTCTAGCGGTGCCCGCGCGTCTGCATTGAGGTAGAGCTGTGCATTTTTTAAATTTGTTTAGCGACTGCCTTTTCCGCGGCCTATAAGTGAAGACTTATAGGCCGCGTAAAGGTCAGAAGAAGAACAGGACGGTTGAAATGGTGATGCTTGGGGAAGCCCAAGCATCACCATATCAATCGTCCTGGTCTTCTTGCATCAAGGGGCTCCTGCAGCCCTCACCATTAATATAGTCCTCCTCAAACTGTATAATATCCTGAACTTTTCGTAGTACTTCACGAGCAATTGGTGCTCATAAAGTAGGACGAAAATACTAATCAAGATTTTTTTATATTAAGAAGTAATACCACATTCTAATATTTTTTTACTATAAAACATAGTATCTTAATACTGTTGACCGTGACATGCCTACTACAAAACAAAGGTATGGTAAGTTATAAATAACTGATAAGTTATAACTCATTTTAGGGTTTCTCGTTAGCTTTATAAAGAGCAAGGTGTCTGTTTGTGATAAATTAGTAACATAGGATAAGAATTAAGATACTAATGTAATAGATCCATGTCATCTAATGAATAAATAAATAATTATGAGTAATACTTACGCCTCTAACATTGACGCCAAGTATGTAGTGGATATAAGAAGGCACTTGGGTGAAGAAGAACACGAAGCTAGCACCACTACCGACATGTGTGGCCATTATAGCCCACACAGGCTTTGAACAGAAGATGGCCTTCCAGGGAGTCTTATGTCTCTGAAAGTTGAAAACTTTGAATGTGAATTAAATCACAAAATATATACATCAAGTTGACCAATAAACTATACAAAAACGTAACTATAAAAATATTCATGAAACAAAAGAAAGTATCAGATATAATTAAAAAATATTTTTATATGAACATAATCTCATGTTTAAATCATAACCAATCCATATTATTAAAAGCAGAAAATACTTAGGTGAGTCTTCAATTTTCTCGAGATTGATACTAACCTTGGTCTTGCCATTATCAATTCGACCCATAATGTAAGCCTTTTCCCCCTCACTAATGGTCTTATGGACCGAAGGTGATGCAGCTCCGAATATAGTGAGAATAGCAAACAAGCCGAGGCATATCAGACCGACTGCCCAAAAAGTGGAAGGCCATCCCCAATTGCTCTCACTCAGGTAGCCAGACATCTGGAAAGCAATAACAGTCCCTGCGGTTGAGCCTGGAAAGTTTAACAAAAATTCTTTGGATTTCTACTTCTCTGTGCGATGGGGAATGATGATCATGTCAAGAGAAAAGTTTTGAGTGTCACCGAAGAAACGATGGACTGTGAAAAATGATTTGGGTAGAAAAAGGGAGACTTTTGGGATTACTGCTATATACTAGAATTTTTTTCAAGTAGGAAAAATGCGTCGATTCCAAATAAAAAGAGATCATGGCAGGTTTATGAAAAATATGATTTCTATTTAAGCTATGCTCAAACTTTTTAAGAAAAATATTCTTTATCTGCAATAGTAAGCCTCTAATCTTTGTTTACTCTTTAGGTACGGAATGTTATGTATGGGCCTAATGATTCTGCGTTTCACAAAAGACATGTGTTCTTTATCATTATCTAAACACTTGTTACTGGGCTTCTGTTTAAATTAGTATCACAATGTGACAATTAACTTTTAAACAATTATTATCACTACCGACTACAGCTGCGTTTATTTATGTTAAGGAATCACGAATATTAGTCAGTATTGTGATATTATCATCATCTGTGTCTAATACAAGTACGTCCCTTTTTTGTAGCTACTTATTATCCGAAATCAGCAGAAAGTTTTACGTACCTGTATAAACGTAGCTAATAAGAGTTCCACGTTCGCTTGTAGGGACCCATTTTGCCAACAGAGTCTGTAAACCAGGAAAAACTCCTGCCTGAGACAGTCCTTGGGCAACACGACAGGCACAGACAGCTTTCCAACCACCCTGCAAAATAGTCAACTCATCATCGTCGTTATTCAAATGAGAAAATGTCCACTGCTAAACTAGTCTTCCCAAAACCACTTCAGATGACTTGGAGACGATCGTAAAAATGCACTGGGAACCACTAGTACAGGTCATGTCATTATGGCTATGCGTGGATGAAGTTCAGCAATAACAGTTAAAATAACTTTTTCAAAAAAAAAAATACTTACCCAATTAATGAGCCATGGTGTCAAAATTGATACAACACCATTGACAAATAAGGCAATTTGTAATGGTATCTTTCCTCCCCATCGTTGGGTGACTAGTCCCATGGGGATGGTCATGAGGCAGTATCCTAAGAAGAATGAACCTAACACCATTTCTTGCGTCGATTTTGACCAGTCAAATGTCTGAAAATCAGCAAAAATGAACTGTTAAAACTAGAGAAATACGGATTACTGGTACAACTGTATCCATTTTGTAAATTGGCCTTATTTTTTTTAATAAAATAAAACTTAAATTCCACCAAGCCCGTGCCATCATCGGACCACAAGACGTATGGCGATGCGGCACCGGTACGTGGTGGACATCCCACCCACACGCACAAAACTTTTTGGTAACACGTTCATAATGCCTAATGCTAAGAAGTGGAATTCCCTGCCAGATTCTGTGTTTCCTGATAGTCTTAAAGTCAAGAGTGAATAGGTTGCTTCTAGGCAAGCGTTCTGCATCTTCGACCACATCATTGCTTACCATCAGGTGAGATAGTGGTCAAACGCGTGCTTATGAACAGTAAAAAAAAACTTACTTTATGGTGAGTCTCAGCTGAATCCACTAATGCGGCTCCATCAAAACTTTGATTGCCTGTAAAGTTACCATGAACATCTTCTACGGTAAAATTTTGGCCAGCCACTTCTTCGATACTCGTCAAATTGGCTTGTCCAGTGACGTTTGCATTTAAAACAGCTAAATGTTTAGAGGGGCTTGTCATAGATACAACCGTGACTCCCATGTGACCTCTGCCTATGAAGTTAACTGTTATGCATAGGAAGCATATCAAGAGCTGGATATGTCTGACCCCATAACCGTAAGTTGTAGGTATTTCTTGCTCTTCTGAAACAATCAAACCGGTGGTAAACCTTTGTAAGCTGTATAAGGCCTATAGAATTGAAAACCCTAAGTGCCTGTACTGTGACTATTGGGCAAAAGTCTCCAGACAATGGGTGTTCGAAGACGGCCGGCACCGCTGAGGCCGTCCCAAAAAGAGGTGGTGATGACCGTTGGGGTTGGTACGAGGTGGCGTGAGAAAAGAATTCCTTTAAGAACTTGAGGAAGCCCCAGCCCAGCACTGTCACGTTGACTGTAAGCGCTTTAAAAAAAAATCAAAGGCAAGGCAAATTGCTCACGAGACGGGTGTTTGATGGGACCCAGTATTTCTGGAGTGGCAACTGCGTACTTACCAGAAGGCATACTTAATAACTTTGACATGATCAATGTAGTGGAAAGGCTCGCCTGGGGAGGCCATTACCCAGTAATGGTCGGTTTTGAAAGAGCAAGAGCTTAAAATCCATAAAAAAATGATGAGCCAGAGATCAAAAGAGCCTGGTGTGGCTGATGCGGACTGGAAAATAATTTTGTAACTCCACGGCATCGATTACCATACCGCAGTCAAAGCTGGCATTGTTTCCATTTACCACAAAAAAAAAAACATCTCTATGGATCACGGACACGGAAGATGATCCGTTGCTGCAATGTGTTTAAAACGTCTCTTTCGTGTGCTGCTATATCCTTTAATTTTTTTCCTACGTTATTCATGCACATTCCTGATCCAGGTTAAGGTTTATTTTTTACGTATACACTACTACACTCTATATTCTGTCTTGCTAAGGCAAACCTGTCATGTCATTTTTCTTCACCAGCAAGAATTTAATACAAAACTCACCGGCTATAATCTGCTGCGTTGGAACTTTCCTGTATTCATATTCTTGCACTTTTTCGTCTTTTCCCATATTGCCATTAATTAATTATTTATTATGCTCACACTTGTAACTGTTGAATAGAAGTTAGAATTAAAATGAGTATCGTTTTAATATAGAAATTATATCTTGTTCGTCAAAACGTTTCGATGATATAGAGCAGGTAATAGAATAGACAGGTCATTCTTCATAAAATGGTGTTCAAAAGCGGTAATTTATATACAACAGTATGGAACAGTACGATACAAACTTATAATTAAATTTGTATTTTACGATATTGATAATTATATATTACTGATAATGATAATTATAAGAATGTATAAGGGAGACGGGAATGGTAATTTTTGGGCATTTTTTTTGAATTAGCGATTGCGGGTGGATTGATATAGATTCCATCTAATGAAGATCTTTACTTAGTTCGTGCTATCAGAATGCAATAATCGATTTTATTCGTGTTGGTTTTGTTAATAATAAATAAATACCTTGTCAACGATTTCTCAATATTTTTAAGATAAGATAATTTTATTAAATAGTCTGCTTGTTCTAAAATTAAAGAAATTCTGGGCAAAAGAAATTTTTACCGGAGTTGTTTCACAGATTTCATAAAAACGCCTAGTGTTAACCGTCTGTTTAGCTGTAGAAGTATCTATGGGGTAACACTTTTTTTACAGAGTTATTAGTACATAAAGCTGCCTGATTGTTAATAGATTTTTTTCGTTATAGAGGATAGTTGTAGCGTATAAATGTGGTTTGACGAGAGCAACTTTTAGGAGGTCGCTAAGCTCTTTCAACGTTTAGGATATTCGTCTTATACGAGCCGCCCCAGGTGGAAATACCATACGATAGGATTGACTGGCAAAGGGATTCGTACACAGTTTAAACCTGTTTCTAACTCGCTATATACCTAAGATTTTTAAACATTTACACGAATTTTCTTGTTTTCTGGACCAGGAGGGCTACTCTCTAACGAAATCCGTAGTTTCGGGCTTAGTTGCGGGCGGGCGTATTCTATTCCGTATCACCTACAGACTTACGATTAGTCCCGAACCCGAACTGAGAATGAATGACAACACGATTTCACAGTAACTGTCAAATCGTGTTATCATTAAGCCCGAAACTACGGATTTCGTTAGAGAGTAGCCCCCCAGATGAGAGATGTGCCGTTTGAAAGATAAGTTTTTAGCGATTAAATTTATTCATTTTCCTTTTAGTTTTAAAGATATGTACCAAAGTGCATATTATCTATAATGCCAATCTTGCATACTAATTAGGTGATATAATGGTAAATTACAAATAGTACATTTTATGGCATTTAAATATTTTGAAAGGACACTCTTATCAAAATCATACACAAACAAAATCGAACAATCGTAATTTTTTTTTTGTGCGTCTACTTCAAGTGAATAAACAGTTATTCATTTCCTTTTTTTTCTTTCATATAATCATCAATCAATAGAACTCTTGCGTTACTGACTGACTGAGTGACTAACACACAGAGCACAGCCGAAACTACTGCTCGTAGAAAGATGAAATTTGGCATGTAGCTTCCCTACACTCCATCCGGAGGAGCACAAAAGAGGATTTCCCGAAATTCTTACGGAAACGTTGATTATAAAATTATCTGATTCGGGAGGTTGGTTGGTACCCATTAGTAATACATATTTTTGATTCTGGTAAAGTATCTTTTTCATGTTGAGTAGGTCTACGACATAAATTTAAATTCCATCTTTTTTTACAAAATTGGTGTCTTATCTATTCATTCTCTCGTCTACAATGCGGTGGTATCATATCTTAGTTAAATAATTTGACTACCACAACAGTATTATGCCTTATTTGAACTGGTATAAACTAAAGATAAACCTTTCAACCAAACATTCGGTCTCGAGTTTCCTATTTTACAAGACAAAATTAAATAGAATTTTCACTCGTAATGGTGACAATGTGCTGATAATATGATGAGACATAAATAAGTTATTTAATAGTAATGACGTAAAATTGCCCACAACAGTAATAGATATACAATTGAATGACGTAGGAAATTTAGGGCTTTTGCACATGGCGTTTATTTAACGTGCCGACGACGTGCAGATGACGTGCGCTAACGCGCTTTAAACATAATTCAAGAGCAGACAGTACTGTTTTTTGGTTATCTACAGCGCCGTGAGTGCTTTTCGTAAAACGTGCGTCGTCGGCGCGTGACGCAGAAAAAGTTTCTTGGGTCAGCTAGCGGCAAATATTTTGAACCATAATAAGTTATTTTTGACAAACTTCTTCGAGCAAACAAAATATACGCGAGCCCAGTGCAGATCGGAAAATGCGATATTTTTCGAATTTTTGGCTCTGGCAACGGGAAAAGGCTTAAAAGTTAAGCAATGCTTAGCGATGTCGGTGGGAATGGGTTGCCATATTAACATGCCGAGACTTTTTCTTTTTTACACTCCTAAGTTTTCTCTTGACATTTTTCCTTCCAATAATCCTATTTTCGTCGATGAGAAACCTTGTTATTGCCACTGCTGTACGAGCGACGGTAAAGCATCGTATTTGGATTAGTCGTAACATCTACATAAAGTAAATGTGAATTAAAATGCGTATAATATAAAATTGACTTTGTTGATAATCATACCTAAAAGCTTTTAAGTAAGTGGAACTTTACCTTACAGAACAGCAATGAAAAGTATTGCTTTTATGGACTGCGTTAACGAGTTGTAGGTACGCAGAGTAATTAGAAAGTTTTTTACTGTGTTGTTTAATTAGTTAACTTTCTCATGATCACAGCGCTGGTTGATAGTAGCACCTGTGAAGGTCCATTTTTTAAATTAATTAGTCGAAAATTCAGAGTATACACATTCAGACTACGTCCAGCTACTTAGCTATCTTACGGTTTGTTTGTCACTACTATATTATATTCCTTATTTTATTTCGTCACCATCGTCATCATCATCTTCTTCCTGTCGTTATCCCACGTTACTTGAGGTCGGAGCAACACGTTTTTTTCTTCCATTCTGTCCTGTCAGCCGTCACGCTATCACTAACTCTCTTTTCTTTCATATCTACCCTGACACTAGGGTGTGTGGGGTCGTTAGACCTTACTGCCCACACGATAAGAAGAAGAAGATCACTAACTCTCTTTTCTTTCATATCTCCCCTGACACAATCCATCCATCTTCTCTTTGGCCCTCTCCCTTTCCATTCATTCACATTTATATTCATAACTCTTTTTACATTTAGTTACATGCGTTACATCCCTCCTCTTCACATGACCATCATGGTAAATGAAATATCGATGTTATGTAAGTAAACCTCTACACCCTTCCTGGTGTTGACACATGCGTGATTTTCTTTGGCAATCACTCACTAGGAACAGAATGAAAAAACCTAATTAGGTACTTATGAAGCAACCTGGTTCTTAGACATCTTGTACACTGAGTCGTAAGCTATAAGGAAGGTGGAAAAGTATAGAAATAAAAACGTTGTCCATATAAAATTAACATTTATTTGGCAAAATTGTTTTGACTAATTTATTTAAGTTTACTGCAAAAATTATAATTTATTTATTTACAAAACATAACTAACTTTACAAAGACCTTACTAAGTACATACATGAGCACAAAATATCTCTTACGCATCAAAGTAATTCTTCTCATCGCTATCATCTGGAAACGAGCACAACGGCTCTAAAAAAGGCGACTTTAGTAGAATCACATTAGGATCATTATATTAATTATACAACAAAAAAAAAGTAATTTTCATCTTTATCGCTAAAGCATTAGGTTCAAGGTTCATTGGGAAAATTTGATGGTGACGGGTAGCTTGATGTGTTAGCTGATTCTGCTGAAGTAACCATTTTAGACCAGCAGAAGACTGCAGCGTCGATCAGTCGGCAAGAACTTTAAACTAAAATTATTGATTTGCTTCCTTTTCTTTTTCATCTTTGGCTTTTTCTTCTTCAATACACTTTGCTGAAAATATAAAACAAAATCTTAGTCATTAGTAATAATGTTCTTCTTTCGTTGTTTTCCTAGTCTAATTCTAAGTGAATAAGATATTATAAACTTTGTGCCTCATTATTTTTTACTAACAATAAAATGATATCCAAATAATATTTATAGGTTTGTAACCTACATCATTTCAGTGATTCTAGCGCCATCATTTTGCGGGCCAAGGAAATAAAAATACATAATATAGTTTTGAAAACTGTCCCTTTTTGGACAGTCGGGTAAAAACACTACTCTCCTGCCGGGCTAGTCAAGTAAAAATGTGGCTGCGCTCTATGCTTGAGCATTTGCTGCAAATGCACCATTTAAATTAGCCGCATCCTGGCTACAACTTTACCACCGTGGCATTTTTTAACAGACCCTGTGCTAAAATCACACTACAGGCTGAAACAAATGTGTAAAGATGTCTTTACCTTTACGATAACCGTCGTTCCAAGGCTGTAAGTCAGTTGACATCATAATGACGTAGAGAGCATTCGTCGAGATGCCCACCCCCGCTACTATTAAAAATATAGTCCGCCATTGTGCCTGGTTGTACTGTAACAAAGCAATAGAAAGTTTGATATAGTAGATTGTTGCAACGAGCAGAAAGTGACTTATAATTGTATCGAGTGTAAACGTCACTTTCGCGAGGTTTAAATCTACTTTTCTTTCAACTACCGAATAAAGAACAGAATTCAAATAAAGTAGTAACAATTTATATAGAAAAGGTTGCGATTCGATTCGCGCCAATTCGTACATTTATTCCGCCATTGTTTCCGAAAATAAAAATAGCGCTTATTGGCTGGTAGAAAACTAGTTGGTCATGCTTGTAGCCTACGATTGGTATGTGGTCAGAACAGCACTGATTGGCTGGTATAAATCTAGTTGGCCATGATTGTAAAGACGAAGCCTGCGATTGGACAGTCACCTGGGATTAGTGGCTTTAGGGCAAAAGTAATAGACTTTCATACAACTTTACTGGACTGTTTTAAAGAAAAAGCAGTGCAGTAATGGATTTTCATACAAACTTTACTGCACTGTTTTACTCTGAAGGAGTAAAGTGCTGCTTTGTTCTTACCATTTAGGCTAGGTTATGATGAAATTATCGCGTAGTTGGAAGAAAAATCTTATATTCACTGATAGACAACATCAACCTCTATGCATAAAATCCTGCTTATTTAGGCACGGAAATATAAACACAATTTAGCTAAAGCAATATTTTTTTTTAGGATGGGAAATCATCAAATGAATCCTTCCGCTCTGGACGCAGCGAAGGGGAGTGTCAACTAAAATCCGTCCGTGTTTCTCCTCGCTCTTTGCGTTCCAGGAACGTAGTGACTCTTTCGAACAAATTCCGCAACCCTGGCAAAGAGCAACATCTTAGCTTGTTATTGGACAAGCAATCTGCTTTTCCTAACCACGTAAATTGGGAAAAAGTCCCCAATTTATGTAGTTGGGAAAAGCCTAACCGGAAGCAGCTGAGTGACATTACTTAAAATGTACATCCCAGTAACTATAGGTAACACCTTGGCAAGACTGGTGTCAGATTTTATGGCTTCTGACTGCCCTTAACGATTGCCAAAGAACTCCAATGAAATCCGGGATCAATAGCTTAACTTGTTTTTTTGGGCACGGAGGAATATCAGTATTTTTAGATTGTAACCCATCCACGGACCCATCTTTGCAAGCGTTGCCTAACCTTGATGATTGATCCCTGCGGCTGTTATAATTTAATAAGCTTTTTACTGAATCATCATCCTCATCATCATAACAGCCGAAAGACGTCCACTGCTGGACATAGGCCTCCTCCAAAGGGGGAGGGGTTTGCCATAATCGCCACGCTTGGCAGGCGGGTTGGCGATCGCAGTGTATGGTTTTGCGTTTTACAGAAAACGCTGCTGCCCATTCTCTGGTGAGTCCCTTAGTCGCCTCTTACGACACCCACGGGAAGTGATGGTATGGTATTATTCTTTTACGGCACCATACGGCACCGGTCGACACCATACGAATGGTTCCTAATAAAAATGTTAGATAAAGGTTCGTTATGGTAAAATACCCTGTTGGGACTGATACCCACCACATCAGTGACGACAAACGACACCAGCACGGGTAGCAACACGTTACAGATGTTCATCATCGTGTTGCCCATCATCATGAGCGTGCCGCTGAAGTTAGGAGTCAAGTCGATGTGGTTCACCTGAAAGAACAGAATATAAAATATGAGTATGCAAAGCAAGTATGTTCTGTATAGGCGTGCTGATCTTTTAGAAAAAAAAATGGAATTTGAATGGAACAAATTTTAAATGGAATCGATGACAGGTGATGTTTAGATGTAGAGGAAGTAATGTTTCTAGTCCAGTATTGGTACGCAATTGTAAAACATTATTGAAACAGCTGCAAAATGATTTATTACAACAAAGTACAGAGATAATAAGATTGAAAGAAGATATCTCGAAACCAATAATCGAAAATATGAACATTAAATTTTATGAAAATATGTCTAAAATAGAAGAATTAGAGAAAATTATCAACAATCAACAATATAAAACAGAAAAGCTGGAAAGACAAGTACTTATAAAGAATATTGTTCTATTTGGGCTAGAAGAAAAAGAAAAAAAGCTAAGAAGACTCGGAAAAACGAATTATCTTAATTTTCAATGAACATCTCGCCACAGAACGTACTACATATGATATAGAATCCATCATAAGATTGGAAAAGAAAGGAGAAAAATCGAGGCCTATTAAAATCCTACTAATATTATAAACGCGAAAGTTTGTATGTATGGATGTTTGTTCTTCTTTCACGCAAAAACTACCGAATGGATTTTAATGAAAATTTACAATAATATAGCTTATACATTAGAATAACACATAAGCTATAATTTTAAAAGATAGTGTGGGAAATGGGAATTGTCCAAAATATAACGATAATGTAATTCCTATACAAAATGTTCATGGGTTTCGTAACTGTCAAACATTTAATGTTTATCCCACCGATACGGTAAACTCTCCCCTCAAATTTAAGAACGTATTTTATTTATTTAATTAACTAGGTACAGCATTAAAGTACTAAATATATACACTTAAAATAAAATATCCTAACTAAGATAAGGCGTCAAAAAATTCGTCCGCATCGCTGTTTACCGGAAGTGAGCCCAAAAGACTGGCGGCATTGCCACGTTGTATGGCAATGCTTATCCTCTGTCCGAGGTAAAAGCCAGCTCTTGGGTCACGCGAAGTGTCAACTAAGCGTTTAGACAGATCTTTAAATAAGGCATGAGCACTCGGACCCCACGGTCCAAGAGTTTCAACCCCAAACGGCTCAAAAATATAATTGCCAACAAGGTTATTATATTTCCGCCGCTTGAGGTTCTCAGCAGCCGCAGCGGCAGTACCAGCACAGCACGACGAGCTAGGAAGATGGGATGGCGCAAGAGTATCGACACAAGTAGCGTCCCATACTAAAGGCCTACCCATCTTCCATGGAAACAAAGACATACCGTCCGGTCGCTTGCCGTCGTCGCGTGCCAGGCCATTGGGTTCTAGTACGGCTGGAACGCCGACGGCGACAAGAGCGCGTCGGATAATGTCGTTGATGTTTGCGTGCCGTGCAAAGCGACCCGCACTTCGACTGCATGAGAGACCGTGGTGCCCGAGGCTGTTGACAGCTTCGCCACAGTGACAACGATGAGGGGAACAACACGATGCGCCTAAGCGAAGGGAAGCAGCGAGGCGGAAAGTTGTATCGTCGAACAAGGTGCCTAAGTTCGACGACGGTAGTGCGTGAAGCCAGAGGCCCGACTCCCACTCACCCACAGCCAGCAGGCGCGCACGCTCCGCAGTAGAAGTAGAAGTTGCTATAAGGTTCCTCTGAACTTCTCTGCAGACCGGCTCATCCCACTGTCTCTGGTATGATGGGTTGTCGGGTAGATTTACATTCGGGCAAGCGAGTTTCCAGGCATTCACAGCCTCGGTGAAGCACGGCACATCAAAATCAATCAGTGTGGAAGCTAGGATATTCCTGATTAATTTATCAGTGCCATGAACCGAAGATATAAAAGCCGGTAAACTAATACTGGTAATTTTGCGGACGCCGAGGCCTCCCATACGAATGGGAAGAGTAGCTTGAACCCAAGCTCGGTCGTCCATGGCCACATTTAAAATTGAAGATAGTGTATGCTTGATAATTTGGTCCATTTTATCTAAAAGGTGAGGGTGCTTCCACATATTAGAACGTATTTAAATACAGGTTTCGAATCGACAACATATATCTTCAATATTCGGATAATGGCGTATTTTAGATTTGTAAAATGTAGAATAATGTCAGTTATGAAAAAGAATTGACATATATTTTGGTTGTCAAATATTTATGCGTGCGTTCAGAAATGTATTTATATTGAACGAATATTAATAAATTCGTATTATTCGTATCATGTTAAAAAAAAAAAACAAAAGTAGATAACTCGTACATAGGTTAACCTGATAGGAATTGTGGCAATTTGATGTAGATGAAATCAACTTATTACTTAATGCAGATACCCGTAATGCCATCTATTGACACAAACAGTACTTACGACAGCATGAGAATTACGTCAAAACATATTTTAAGTCTTTAAATATTTTGACAGTTCAACTTCAGATTCCATAGATGGCGTTTCGCATTTGACCTCATGTTTTTTATCGCAGTGTTATTAATATTAGAATATTCGTAAACAGGCGTGCGCTTACATTTGTTAAGCTTAACTTAAGTTGCTTAATAATGAATCTCTACGGGCCTAGGGCCAGGGGTCACGTCATACCACCTTCGAGCAGCTGGCGAAGTCCCATGATAGAGGAGTCGCGAAAAGATTTGAATAAGATTGGCTAATCGGATGTCTAACTGTGTTCTAAAAACTTAAAAAGTAGTTTCTTAACTTTTTTGTTTGAAGAATAGCACCCATGTAGTGCAATATAATATCAACACATTAAACTTCACATATGCAAAAATAGTATGGTCTTCTTTATGGCTCGATGCCATAAAGAAGGCTGTTAGAGGCAGCACGCACAGAGCTTGCCCGTAGCAGAAGACCGCATGGATACACGTCGTATGCAGTCGCGATCCTCAGCAGTGAAGGAACGACGCAGAAGAAGAAAAGTGCGAACATGATATAAGAAGGTGAGTGGCCTTCTTATATCATGTTCGCACTTTTCTTCTTCTGCGTCGTTCCTTCACTGCTGAGAATGCGCATAATTCTACGAATAGTGTTAAAATTTCTGACGGCACACACCATAATCAAGAAGATAATTAGGTTATTTTGGAAGATTGCCTGTGTTGTTCCGTTGCTTCAGCATTCATTTATTTCTTCCCTGTTCGGGAAACCCACTGACCAAGCAGACCATCAATACGGATAATAGTGACAAATGTTTTTGGGAAAAAATTAGGAGAATATTTCCATGAAAGCGTCCATGGAAAAAAATGATAAATATCATCTGATTAAGTTCTATAATTTGTATTAACATATTTAATTTCTGTAACATGTTGCAAAGGCACTCGGCTGAAAGTCACATATAACTAACCAAATTCCCAGTGAGCCCATGATACGTCATGACCATTTCAGGGCCAGAAATTATCTGTTACAGGCACAGGATTTACAGTGGAGGGTGCACCCTCCAGTGCATCATGGCATTGATTCCAGGCAATGACGCCAGAGGCGGACTCGCGTAGAGAGTTTTCGAGATGGTAGTGCTGGCGCCGTACCCACTTCTCCTTCTGCTTCCCAACGTGAACAAATCCTCGGAATGGTGAGGTCGCTCCGCGAAACCTATGGCGCACCCAGGAGGCTTCTGTGCACTTGGGCGGAGGAAGGCCGGCTAAGCCAGGTGTCCTACGCACAACGGACCGGATGAGAGTCTAAATGCGGATAACGGAGTCTCAACTCTAATTTACTCTATCTGTTGCGGGGGTAGACTTCTCTTCTGGTTGGTTTTCCCATCTCCAACTTTATGTAGCTCTATCGCGTGTTAACAACCCTAAGAACTTTCTTCAACATCGTGTCGTGTCGTGTTTGTTATCGTTAAAACGTTTCTCATTACAAAAATAATAACAGTCTTCCGAATTCCTAATTCTAAGAGCAGTCAAGCAATGCTAGATGTTGACTGTTCGTATATCTCATCTTAGCGACATCATTTTACTATCCGAAATACACGCGAACGAAGATGATATTTATCATTTTTTTCCATGGACGCTTTCATGGAAATATTCTCCTTATTTTTTCCCAAAAACATTTGTCACTATTATCCGTATTGATGGTCTGCTTGGTCGGTGGGTTCCCCGAACAGGGAAGAAATAAATGAATGCTGAAGCAACGGAACAACACAGGCTATCTTCCAAAATAACCTAATTATCTTCTTGATTATGGTGTGTGCCGTCAGAAATTTTAACACTATTCGTAGAATTTTGCGCATTTGAGTGGCCTTCTTATATCATGTTCGCATTTTTCTTCTTCTGCGTCGTTCCTTCACTGCTGAGGAAAAGTTAAGAAACTACTTTTTAAGTTTTTAGAACACAGTTAGACATCCGATTAGCCAATCTAATTCAAATCTTTTCGCGACTCCTCTATCATGGGACTTCGCCAGCTGCTCGGAGGTGGTATGACGTGACCACTGGCCCTAGGCCCGTAGAGATTCATTATTAAGCAACTCAAGTTAAGCTTAGCAAATGTAAGCGCACGCCTGTTTACGAATATTCTAATATTAATAACACTGCGATAAAAAACATGAGGTCAAATGCGAAACGCCATCTATGGAATCTGAAGTTGAACTGTCAAAATATTTAAAGACTTAAAATATGTTTTGACGTAATTCTCATGCTGTCGTAAGTACTGTTTGTGTCAATAGATGGCATTACGGGTATCTGCATTAAGTAATAAGTTGATTTCATCTACATCAAATTGCCACAATTCCTATCAGGTTAACCTATGTACGACTTATCTACTTTTGTTTTTTTTATCATGATACGAATAATACGAATTTATTCATATTCGTTGAATATAAATACATTTCTGAACGCACGCATAAATATTTGACAGCCAAAATATATGTCAATCCTTTTTCATAACTGACATTATTCTACATTTTACAAATCTAAAATACGCCACTATCCGAATATTGTAGATATATGTTGTCGATTCGAAACCTGTATTTAAATACGTTCTTAAATTTGAGGGGAGAGTTTACCGTATCGGTGGGATAAACATTAAATATTTGACAGTTACGAAACCCAAGAACATTTTGTATAGGAATTACATTATCATTATATTTTGGACAATTCACACACTATCTTTAAAAATTATAGCCTATGTGTTATTCTAATGTATAAGCTATATTATTGTAAATTTTCATTAAAATCCATTCAGTAGTTTTTGCTTGAAAGAACAACAAACATCCATACATCCATACATCTATACATACAAACTTTCGCGTTTATAATATGAAAGTAGGATTAGAAGAAGATTAGATTATAAAGCTAAAGAGTTTGTTTGTTTCTTAGAACGCCCTAATTTCAGGAACTACTGGTTGGAATTGAAAAATTACTTTAGTGTTAGATACGTTTTATCGAAGAACGCTAAAGGCTATATAATATCACGCTACGAACAATAGGCGCGGAGCAATAAGGAAAAATGTGACGCAGACGAAGTTGCGCGGGTCAGCTAGTAACACTCTATAAATTAAATATGAAAATACCAATATTAAAACGGAAAAAGTAATTAGAACGAACCAGGTACTACATAAAAGAATATTTCTCGCCACAGGTCATAGAAAAACGGAAAGAATTACAAAAAGAAGTAGACATAGCAAGAAACCAGGGCAAAAATGCTGTACTGAGACACGATAAATTTGTCTATTTAGAGCAAAGAAAAACCTATCAAAACAACCAACACAGCTCTAAAAGAAAACCATCGAAATCACCAGAGAAACAAAGAACTTTAACACCATATCAAGAAAACAGAGCATCACAGTCGCAACGCGCACCCAAAAATCTAAATGGGTAGATATGAGATTTTTTTTTTAACCAAAAGAGACGGACAAAAGTTCTCCTCCTACACCTACTACAACCCAAAACATGTTTGATACCCAAATTGAACAATAGCCTTCCTCCTCTGAAATAAAGCAAAACCTGCATAATTACCCTTACTACCCTTCACTCTCCCGGCACGGCTGGTCCCCGTGGGAGTAGTAGACCAGAACCCTCCATCAAAAACAAAAACAATAGAAAATGCAAATACCTCTACATTGGCACATTGAATGTGAGATCACTGATTGATACGCCGAGATTTACCGAATTGAAATACGCGATTACTAAGCTAAACTGGCATGTAATTGGACTCTCTGAAATAAGACTTGAAGGCAAGGAAATTATAGAAGATCATGATTTTATATTTATGTACTACGTACAAACCCATAACAGGAACGGTATTGGATATTTTATAAAAAAAGAACTAAAAGATCACCAGATGGACCAGTATCCGATAGAGTAGCAAAGTTAAGCTTATACATAGAATGTAAAACAACACATATTATCCAAGTGTACGCGCTGACAGAACAATCATCATTAGAGGATATGGATAGATTCTACGAAGATTTTAGAAAAGCGTTGGAAAACACGAACAGAGATACATTGATCGTAGGCGATTTTAATGCTCAGATTGGTCTGCCCACTAATGATGATAGAGATGTTATGGGATCGTGGGTATATTGGAAACGAAGTCCAGTAGGTCAAATACTATTTTTTTTTTTTATTTTAGCATCAACTACTTATTTCAAATACTTACTCCAAGAAGAAACCGAATCATAGATGGACTTTGATATACCCTAACAGCGTTACACGGAATGAAATCGACTACAATGAATCTTAACAAAAAACAATAACAGAATTCATAACGTAGATGTCATACCTACTACACATCCCACTGATCATAGACTGGTGCGTGCATCACTAGTACTTCATAACAGGCGCATTACTACAACAAAATATTTCGGAGAAAAAAACATTACCGATATTGCGCCTCCTGAGCAAGAGTATTTGCAAGAAGAATTCTCACAAGATATAAAAAACATGGAATTTATAAACATACAACACACCTACTCTACCTAAGTTACAAAAATTAAAAACAGTAAAAACAAACTAAAAAGTGACAAAAAGTGTAATGAAAAAGTTATTCAAAAAAACTTAGCAAGATTAATTAAGGAAAGGACTCTTCTAAAAGAAAAGAAAAACAAAAAAAGTATAGAAAAGACACACTTATCGACATTATACAAATGAATTAGAAAGCAAATACAAAGGAAATCAAAAGAACATAGATATTATTATTGAATATGAATTAGAGAAATTTGCATCAGTCAAAAGAGCTTACAAAACACTAGATTCCAGCAAAAAATGGATTACACAACTTACAAAACGGGGTCACCAAGTAACGGACAGAAACCATATATTAAGCGTTGCGACAGAATTCTACACTGGACTATATGAGCATCCTGCCTCGCACGAAGACTCAATCCCAGTTTTGGAGTCAGGCGATTCAGAAAGTGTACCAGAATTTCTGGAGTGCGAAATTCCATCCATCAACTGAAAACAAAGAAAAGCCCTGGGGAAGATCACATATCAAAAGACATATTAAAAGCAATCAGAGAGCCAATAACACCTATTTTAACCACAACAATCAACGAAATCTTGAAAGAAGAGTTGACACCACCTGACTGGAATACTGCAATTATAACCTTACTCTACAAAAAGGGAGATCCAGGCAATATGAACAACTACAGACTACTGAATATGCTACAGACACTTTATAAATTATTTACCAGCTCAATATTAAAAAGGATCTCAAAGACTCTAGATGAAAACCAACCTAGAGAGCAAGCAGGATACAGAGCGGGCTTCTCTACAAACAACCACATCTTCACGCTAACACAGATAATCGAGAAGTACAATGAACACAATAAGGAGCTCTACATAGCCTTTGTCGACTACTCCAAAGCTTTTGACTCTATCTCCCATGAATCTCTATGGCGCTCTCTTCGTGACCAAGGAGTCCACACAAAATACATACATATTTTGAAAGAAATTTATAAGAACAGCAGGGCAATAATTAATATGGAGAAAAAAGGAGAACCATTTAGCATCCAAAAAGGAGTTAGGCAAAGTGATCCCACCTCACCTAATCTATTTAACGCAGTTTTGGAGCTTATCTTCAGACAGCTAAATTGGCACAATGTCGGTATCAAAATAAACTGCGAATTTGTCAATCATCTCCGCTTCGCGGATGGCATTGTTTTGATTAGTGAAACACATGCAGATCTTGAGCGCATGCTAAAGTCTCTAGACAACGAAAGTCAAAAATGTGGTCTGCACATGAACGCTGAAAAGACTTGCCTTGTAACTAACAGCATAAGAGTACCAACGGTGATACATAGCACGTCAATAGCGTACGTAGATAACTGTGTTTACCTTGAGCAAAGCATTTCATTTAACATACCGTCAGAAAATGAAGTTGATCGCAGAATAAAGAAAGCATGGAGAAGATATTGGTCTTTGAAAGAAGTATTTAAATCACGCATCCCGATTCGCTTGAAAATGAAAGCTATGGACACCATTATATTACCTACTCTACTCTACTGTTGTCAAAGTTGGACACTAACAAAGGCAGTTTACAAACAAACTTCAAGCATTCCAACGAGCTATGGAGAGGAGTATGTTAGGAATTAAACTCCGAGACCGAAAAAGAAGCAAAGACATACGACGATGCACTAATAATAGATGCTGTGGAATTAGCTTGCAGACTGAAATGGCGATGTGCAGGACACGTAGCCAGAGCCACAGATGGACTATGGAGCGAGAGGGTCCTCCATTGGTACCCTCGCGATGCACCACGCACCCGAGGCAGACCCAGGCGCCGGTGGTGCGATGATATTATGGACGTGGCCGGACTGGACTAGAATAGCCCAAAATAGAGAGGAATGGAGAAAGCTGGAGGAGGTCATCGCCCTTAAATGGGCACCCAAATTATAATATTTATTGAACAATTCATTATTCTATTTAATTTATTCAATCTATATAATCAAATTATTTATTTAAAATTCTTTCGTTTATGTAAAAATTATTAAAATGCATGATTGTTATGAATGTATTCAAAATATATTTTAATACATTCATAACAATCATGCATTTTAATATTTTTTTTTAAATTTTTATGATAATATTGTAATTAATTTTAATGTAATTTTTGGGAAATAAAAGGTTTAAATAATAATAATAGCTACGCAAAACAAGTACAATTTTTTGGTTGGCTAACAGATCTTTTAGCAAATCAGAAGTGCATGATTCAATTTAAAAAAGACAAAACTCTTGATTGTAAACGGAATACATTTTTATTGGAATCGATGACAGATGATGATTAGAAATAGAGGAAATAATTTTTCTACTCCAATGTTCAGATTTCAATAGAATTTTTAATATTCTACCACTTACCATCCACCCAACGTGCATTGCCAGGTGGCATCCCATAGAGATGACAAGACACAACACTGCCACCACCGTGCTCGTAGTGAATGTCACACATAGAAGTGCTACCGCTACACCAACTTGCGCTGAAACAAACCAATTAACAATTAGTGAGTGTATAGATCAGCAAAATTGTATAAGAGTAGAGGTGGATAAAGAAACGAAAGATGCTAGAAAGGAGGTGAGTATTAAAATAAAAGAGATAAACGTTGTAAGTATGGTAGAAGAATAAATAAGGGCAAGGAAATGATTTTCAAATTAAAAATAATTTTTAATTAGCACATTCACTGAAAAACGTGTACCAATCTTGATATATTGAGCTTAGCACGAAACGTGGTTTAAAATGTCATGAACAAAAATTTGATCAAATGATCAATTATTTTAAGTAATAGCTTGAAATTTTTAAAAGACACGTATTTCAAATGACACTGCAGTCTTTTTTACACTTTTAAAAGTGTCACAGAATATCGCTGCTGAAAGTTAAAAATTATATACCTACATATACTATTGAACATTCTTCGTGCAGTCTTGATAGTGATAATTTTTCTGTTTGTCAAGAAGTCTGATAGCATTCCAAAAGAAATGCTCGTGAAGAAACTGACCACGTAGGGCAAAGATGACAGAAAACCACTCTGAAATAAAAGCATAAAGTCTTATTTGGAATAAATAGCACAAAGCATAAAGTATTATAAAGAATAAATTAATGTGACATATTTATTGCTTTTTTTTAGAATCCTACGAATTATGTTTTTTAATGTAATTTTAATGTGAATGCAAATATGGATCTTGTATGGTCTGCAATAAAGATTTATTGTTATTATTTCATTTATTTATTTATTTTATTTACATATAATTGAAATTTTTAAATCTATACATATGTATAATAAAACAGTAGAGACCGTGATTTCCGTACATTAAACAAAAATATCAAAATTTGCGTAGGGGCAATAAAAAAAAACTATAGAGCACAATAAGAGCATTTTACTTTTTTTTGTCTGTCTGTTTACGCTAATCTCCGAAAATACTGAACAGATTTTGTTGGGGTTTTCAAAGTTAAATTAAACAAGTCTTTGTTTCACTGAAATTGGTGGCCGGAAAAAAGTGAAGGACATTTAAAGATATTATAATTACTATATTTAATCATCACGCTATATCTTTGAGGAGCTAAGCAGTCAATACCCATAACTTATTATGATATCGGCTATTTAAATCAAATGTCAACTGAATTCATAGACCCGGCGGTACAATCACTGGCTTCCGAATGATAAGGTATAAGTAAGGTTAAAAACAAAATCTTATTAAATATCTTTTTGAATAAATGTAATATTCCTATTAATAAAAATAAAAAGAACTCCAAACTTATCTTTGATAGTTCAACTTCATATTTCATAGGTGTCGTTATGCATTTGATCTCATTTTCGCGATGTTAAAATTACAATATTCATCAACTTGCGCGCGCTTACATTTTGCTAAGCTTGAGAAGCTATAGCTGCTCAATAAGAACAGTACATTGGAGGATTTAATGAATGCCACCGATGTCGCAATTAACGTAGCCACCTACTGGGTCAAAACAGCATAACGAGTTAACCATCAACTCGAAAAGACGAAGAAAAATGAACCTTTACAGGCCTGACGTCAGGGGTCATGTCACCCGCGAACAGGTGGCGAAGTTCCATGATCGGATGTCTAACTGTGTTACAAAATCTCAATATCGTTATGATTTACGTTCCCGATTCGAAATAAACTAAGAATCAACTTTATTCATAACGTAGTTTCTTAACTTCGTACTTTGAAGAATAGCACCATTCATTTAGTGCAATATAAGATCAACACGTTAAAGTTCAAATATGCAAACATATGGTCTTTTTTTATGGTCCGACGCCATAAAATGCACTGATGCATTACAGAGCGATCCACACTGCAGAAGACCGAATGGCTTGGAGACGTGACTCAGCAGTAAGGAAACGAGGCCGAAGAATAAGAAGGCCACTCAAATGCGCATAATTTTACGAATACTGTTAAAAATTTCTGACGGCGTATTCCACAATCAAGAAAGGTGGTTAGGTTATTTTAGAAGATAGCCTATGTTATCCCGTTGCTTCAGCATTAATTAATTTCTTCTGTGAACCCACCAACCAAGCAGCCGCAGCAGGGAAACGAAAACGGAGGGAAAACGGGCATGTGATTTTTATTTACATTTTTAATTTCGATTAAATTTTGCAAAGTCACACATATCCAAAAAACTGTTATAGTATCTGAAATAAGAATTCGGTTGATTGCTCCGGTAATACACTATAGGTAATATATACCAAAAAACTGTTAAATTCCCAGTGAGCCTATGATAAGTACGTCACGGCCAGCTCAGGGCCAGAAATTATCCGTTGCGGGCTTCACCCTCCAGTGGATCATGGGGAACTGTAGATCCCTAGGCAATGACGCCACAGACGAACTCGCGAAGAGATTCCAAGTATGGAACCTCTTCGCAAGTAGATGGTAGTGCTGGACACCCACTCTTCTTGCTACCTTTCTCATAGTTTCATTCATAAATTTGCCAGGATCAACTTAACTTCATGATAACTAATGGTCTTCCTGATAACTAACTAAAAGCCTATACACGCGACTAACTTAACTACTTCTCAGCCTAAGTAGAAATACCTTCCGAATAATAATAGGTATAATCATGGGCATTGCCCTCAAAAAAACATTTCTACAACAAAGGCACCACAGACAACCCAATTTGCAGAGGTTACTTCGACGCCGAGAAATCAGTCGCCCACTTCATCCTGGAAATGAGACCATTGCTTCCCGACGTGGACAAATCCTCGGAACGGTGAGGTCGCTCCGTTAAACCTGTGGAGCACCCAGAAGGCTTCTGTATATTTGGATGGAGCTAGGCTGGCTAACTCAGCCAGAACACTTACGCGCAATGGACAGAATGGGAGTCTAAATGCGGATTACGGAGTCTCTACTCCATCCGTTGCGTGGGTAGACTTCTTTTCTGGTTGGTATACCCATGACCAACTTTATATAGCTCTATCGTGTGTCAACAACCCTAGCAACTTTCTTCAACATCGTGCCTACTACACGAGTTTCTCATTTGGAAAATTACGAAAAATCAATAGGGCTGGACGGCATTTTGATCAAAAGAGATGATACAGCCAGTGCCTTGCATAAAAATCTTCAAAATTCGTTATTCTAAGAGGGGTCAAGCAATGCTAGATATTGACTGTTTGTATATCTTATCTTAGCGATCTTACATAGCGACATAATTTTACTTTTTGACATACACGCGAACGAAGTCGCGGACAACTGCTAGTATTTATTAAAATATATAAAAAATAGTTGCCCACCGGTATCGGGAACAGGGTCCTAGCTACCGGTGGTCAGAGCTCCCGAGAGAGGAACCTCCTCACTATACGCCCCGTGTCCAGGAGTATTGCTTTTGAGCCTCTTGAGATGTTGATTGAGGCTCTTGGCAACTATGCTGTTGGCCGTCACGACTATCGGTACAATGGCGTCATTGTGCTGATTTCGACAACCTGGCGAGTCAAGATACTTCGTTTTGTTATCTTTTTCAGACTTCACGAGGTTCTCGTCATGAGGGACTGCCATATCAACAATCATTGCGCGACGCTCTAGTCGATCTATTACCACTATATCAGGCATATTGGCAACAATAGTCCTGTCAGTAATGATAGACCGATCCCAATACAATGTGCAATTGTCATTTTTGAGAACTGGGTCGGGCACACACCTATAGTACGGTACTTCCTATTCCACAAGATTGTATTTAAGATCAAGTTGCTGGTGGATAATCCTGGCTATTAAGTTGTGCCTGTGTAAATAGTCTCTGATAGCTAGACTAAAACAACCGGAAATAATGTGAAGGATGGATTCCCCGGGCCGGCGACATACCCGACATATGTCAACCGTACCGTCCTTCACAAAATATTTCCGGTAGTTGTTCGTCATCATTACTTCGTCCATAATTGCACAGACAAAACCTTCGGTTTCCCCGAAGAGGTCACTAAAACGTAGCCAGACTACGGACATGTAGGACCCGATTAAAGCGTCCGTGAAGCTCCTCGCTCTGCCATACCTCCCTGCGGCCGTTAGTATAGAATACCACAGGTTTGCACCAGTTCTCGTCAGCCAAGGAGAGCGCGGTAAGGCCTTTGTCCAACCTTGTCCACCAAGTCTCGATGAATACCCACGTCACGCCGCCACGCCACGCCACGCCACGTCGGCTTAGCGGCTTAGCGTTTACGAAGCCAGGATCAGTGCAGGATCTTAGCGTTTACGAAGCCACGACCCCCGCATTTCCGCGAGATATGCAGCCTCATCACCGAAAACCGTGGGTGATGCATCCGATTTGCGGTAAGCAGTGAGCGTACCCTTCTATCCAAGGCGTCAAGTTCCGTCTGAGTCCATTTGAGTATGCCGAAAGAGTACATCAAAACCGGTTTGATCCTTTCGTTGAAGGCGCGCGCCTTGTTTCCGCCTGATAAAAGACTGTTAAGTACTTTGTTCAGGCGGCCAAAGAAACGCTCCTTCAAGGATTGTTTTACGTCACCAGCATTGATGCCTAACGCTTCCGACATACCCAAATACTTGTAAGTTTCGGTTGAGGAGAGGGACCTAAGGTGTATGAAATTAGAGAGTTGGGTTTCCCCACGGATTCCATAATCTCCCCTCGCTTTTCATTCATGACCGCACATTTAATAAATTAATTTTTAGGCTCCGCGGTACTAACTGATTTATTGAGCAGGTGGGTTATTCTTGTGGTCAGGAATTAAAGCAGCGACCCTGACACTAACGCAGACTGGTATTGAAATGCCAAGCGAGCAATGCAATCATTTGAACTAATTAATCCAAAAGTTGTGCAGCCCGTCCGGCCCAGGAGATTTCCAGTTAGGCAACGGACGAACTGCACGAGCTACATCTTGCGGGCTGATATTAATTGCCCCCATTTCTGGTATCGGATCGCACGCGCACTCGACCTCCCGAGTCCAATCACCCTCGGTGTGACTGACAGGCGCCGACCAGATGCTGCGCCAGAATGAACACATGGCATCATCATCCGGTAGGCGCATATCAGTCACACCTTGGTCCGGTCGCTCCCAAGCCCTATAAACCCACCTCTCATTGCTTTGGAATGTGCGATTCTGAGTGTATCACTCCACTCGCCACTTGTACCTACGAATACGGTTGACCCATGCATAGATTTTCTGCTTCAGGAAGTCTATAGGCTCTGTGACGCGGGTCAGATAAACCCGAGAACTAATATCAGTCCCCGAGAACGCCCGCCTCACAAAGCTCATCACTCTTCGGCGCGTGTTGCCCTCCCTGAAGCAGATAAGTTTGCCGATGAGTGCTCTAGCCTCACCGATTCGAAGCTCGATCTTGCACTGCCAAGCTGGTACAGCTGGTCGTGTAGCTCTGTTACTGTTAAGAAATTTGACATGAGCTACACGACATGCCGCTGCAGCCACACAGTACAAGATCGAGTGAGTATCGGCGAGGTCTTCGCTACTATCAAAACAATTTGCAAGTAGCGAATCTAGAGCAAACACCAGGGCCCTATTTTTATTATGCTTGGGCAAACGAGGTAGACGGGGTCTAAGCTCAGGCGGTGTGGAGCGATACTATCGGAAAGCATCCTCCAAAGCGCTCCTCAATCGCTCATTGCATTGGGTACTCACGGATGTAGCCCCGTCGTCATCATCCTCACTAACGTCGAGTTATAGTGAACCACTGAGTTGTATTTGCACCGCGGCCGGTGGCGAAGCAGGTGAGACGCGGCTGCTCCGTGATTCCAGACGCAGTCTATCAAGTACGGCGTCATCCAACATACGGTTACGCTAAATGACCCG
The DNA here is from genome assembly GCA_947578705.1 of Lacanobia wlatinum. NCBI lineage: Eukaryota > Metazoa > Arthropoda > Insecta > Lepidoptera > Noctuidae > Lacanobia > Lacanobia wlatinum. Next base: position 27,725,055 of record OX388033.1, read on the forward strand.
AACCTGATCCGATAATCGTTGGGCTGAAACGTTGATAGCTGGTTCAAGTACCTGAAACAGAGAGAGCACCAGACCACGGTACGCAGTCAGGTTATTTCCCCCCTCTGTAGCCCCAAAGTATGAGCGCATGACATATTTGTTTATTGATTGCGTCCATCGCATGTGCTGCACACTTCCACCGGTAGCGAGGACCCTGTTAGAGGGCAGTGGGCCTCGAGGTCCTAAGCAGGCCGGTGGTCGGCCTCGTCCACGTCGGCGTGCAGGTGGTGGTGTCGTCGGCGGCGAGAAGTTTTCGTCGCTCGAGCTCGACGCAACTGCAGCTACCGAAATCTCTGGCCGAACTCGCGGCCGGCGCAGATCCCGGCGGCTGCGAGGCGGAGCTGAGCGACGAACCCAAAGATGTTCCTTGTGCGGCTAGTAATTGTGCCCGGCTTCTTGTCAGCGTTATAAGTACGTCAAGTAAGTGTATTTCCATTGCAATCGAACTGGTTTATGGTATTTTTTTTTCTTGATATATCCAGGATTTTGAACATTTTGTAACTTGGTATTTATTTAAATTAATATAAAAATTTGGGATGAAATTTTGTGCTGTCAACCAACTTAACAACCGGACCACACGATCGCCGTATTGTCAGCCTAAACACGTCTACTGTAAAACGTAAATCTTCCCCAAGCATCACCATATCAACCCTGTTCTTCTCGCTAGATGCGAGAAGGCTCTCGCAGCCCTCACCATTAAATATTAATATAGTCCTTATCAAGCTGTCCTCAACTTTTCGTAGTACTTCATGAGCAATTGAAGTTTATAAAGTGGGACGAAAATTATATCCAAGAATTATTTAAAAGTAATACCACTTTCTAAAAATATCATACCATAAAACATAGAGTCTGAAATACTGTTGAACGTGAAATGCCTACAAAACAAAGGTTTGGTGAGTAATTACTAAGTTATAAGTTACAACTTATTTTAGGGTTGTTCTTTAGCTGTACAAAGTGCGAGGTCTCTGTTTGTGATAAAGTAGTAACATAGGATAAGAATAAAGATACTAACATAATATCTAATGATCTCTATTATCTAATGAAAAATTAAACAATTTTGTGTAATACTTACGCCTCTAACATTGACGCCAAGGATGTAGTGTATATAAGAAGGCACTTGGGTGAAGAAGAACACGAAGCTAGCACCACTACCGACATGCGTGGCCAGTATAGCCCACACAGGCTTTGAACAGAAGATGGCCTTCCAGGGAGTCTTAAGTCTCTGAAAGTTGAAAACTGAATGTGAATTAAATCACAAAATAAATCAAGTTGACCAATATAACTATGCAAAAACATAAGTAAAAAAATATTCATCAAACAAAAGAATGGATCAGAAATAATTATATATTTTTTTAAATGAACATAATCTCATTTTGAAATCATGATCAATCCACATTATTAAAAGCAGAAAATACTTAGGTAAGTCTTCAATTTTCTCGAAATTGATACTAACCTTGGTCTTGCCATCATCAACTCGACCCATAATGTAAGCCTTTTCCCCCTCACTAATGGTCTTATGGACCGAAGGTGATGCAGCTCCGAATATGGTGAGAATAGCAAACAAGCCGAGGCATATCAGACCGACTGCCCAGAAAGTGGAAGGCCATCCCCAATTGCTTTCACTCAGGTAGCCAGACACCTGGAAAGCAATAACAGTCCCTGCGGTTGAACCTAAAAAGTTGAATAAGATTATTTTGGATATCTACTTCTCTGTGCGATGGGGAATGATGATCATGTCAAGTGAAAGTTTTGAATGTCAAGTGTATAGCTTTATGAGTTCCGAAGAAACGATGAACTTTGTGAAAGATGATTTGGCTAGAAAAAGGGAGACTTCTGGGTTCACTGCTATGTAGGATTTGTTCAAGAAGGAAATATGACTGCTGTTTCCGTTCCAAATAAAAAGGGATGATGCGAGTAGATGAAAAATATAATCTCTATTCAAGTTGTGCTCAACTTTTTTAAGAAAAATCATTTTTATCTGCAATAGTAAGCCTCTAGTCTTTGTTTACTCTTTAGGCACGGAATGTTATGTATGGGCCTAATGATTCTGCATTTCACAAAAGACATGTGCTCCTTATCATTATCTAAACATTTGTTACTGGGCTTCTGTTTAAATTAGTATCACAATGTGACAATTGACTTTTAAACAATTATTGCCATTACCAACTACAGCTGCGTAGTTGCGTTTATTTATGTTAAGGAATCACAAATATTTGTCAGTATTGTAATATTAGCATCATCTGTGTCTAATACAAGCACATTTATCTTTTTTGTAGCTACTTACTCTACGAAATCAACAAAGAGTATTACATACCTGTATAAACGTAGCTAATAAGAGTTCCTCGTTCGCTTGTTGGTACCCATTTTGCCAACAGATTTTGTATGCCAGGATAGACTCCTGCCTGAGACAGTCCCTGAGCAATACGACAGGCACAGACAGCCTTCCAACCACCCTGAAAAATAGGCAAAATCATCATTGTCATCATTCAAACAAAAAACGTCCACTGCTGAACATGTCTTTCTAAAACCATTTCTGTTGACCTAGAGAAGATCGCATTACACAGAATGCATCACAATCGCAAAGTTTGTTGTTATGGTCATGCGTGGGTGAGTACTTAATTCAGAAATTGCAGTTAAAAGGACTTTGAAAAATAAAATGCATTCATAAAATGGCTAAAACTTACCCAATTAATGAGCCATGGTGTCAAAATTGATACAACACCATTGACTGATAAGGCAATTTGTAATGGTATCTTTCCTCCCCATCGCTGGGCGACTAGTCCCATGGGGATAGTCATGAGGCAGTATCCTAAGAAGAATGAACCTAACACCATTTCTTGCGTCGATTTTGGCCAGTCAAATGTCTGGAAAACAGCAAATATTAACTTTAAAAAATAGAGCTACACGGATTACTGGAACAACATTAAAAAGGGTATAGAACCATTGTGGCTGACGATGCTTCATAATGAATGAATGATTTTCATTTTTCTCTCAAGGCGACTACCTTCAAATATCTCGGAAACGTGACACTTTATGGCACCATATTGCTAACAGGTTTTGTTTGTTTCAGTGTCTTCTACCCATATATGCATGTTAGATTGTGCGCCGCAACTTTGAAATAAAACCAAAATGGTGGCGGGGGCTATGCTTGTTCCCATTGGAACAAGTTCGAACCCCTTTGTAAAGTAGCTTTTACATTTTTAGTAAAATAAATAAATGAAATAATGCTTACTTGATGGTAACTCTCAGTTGGATCCACAAATGCGGCTCCATCTATACTTTGATTGCCTGTAAGGTTACCACGATCATCTTCTACGGTCAAATTTTGGCCAGGCACTTCTTGGATACTCGTAAAATTGGCTTGTCCAGTAAAGTTTGCATTTAAAAGTGCTAACAGTTTAGCGGGGCTTGTCATAGATACAACCGTGACTCCCATGTGACCTCTGCCTATGAAGTTAACTGTTATGCATAAGAAGCATATCAAAAGCTGGATATGTCTGACCCCGTAACCGTAAGTTGTAGGTATTACTTGCTCTTCTGAAACAAAAAATTCAGTTATAAAACCTTCATAAGCTGTATACGGCCTATAGAATTGCCAACCTAAAGTGGCTGTACTGTGACCGTTGGGCAACTCTCCACACAACGGGTGCCCAAAGATAGACGGCACCGCCGAGGCCATCCTAAAAAGAGGTGGTGACGACCTGGATGCATACCGTTAGGGCTGGTACGAGGTGGCGCGAGAAAAGAATTCCTGGAAGGACTTGGGGGAGGCCTTAGCCCAACAATGGGAAAGTTCGGGGTACGGGCTATTAAAAAATTAAAAAAGTGTCGGTAGGCAAGGCAGATTGCTCACGAGACGGGTGTTTGATGGGGCCAAAAATTTCTGGAGGACGAATGCAAAACTCACCGGCTATAATCTGCTGCGTTGGAACTTTCCTGTATTCATATTCTTGCACTTTTTCGTCTTTCCCCATTTTGCCATTCATCAATAATTTTATTATGCTCACACTTGTAACTGTTGAATAGAAGTTAGAATTAAAATGAGTATCGTTTTAATATAGAAATTATATATTGTTCATCACAACGTTTCAATGATATAGAGCTGGTAATAGAATAGATAGGTCAATCTTCATAAAATGGTGTTCAATAGCGGTAATTTATATATTACAGTATGAAACTGTTACGATACAAACTTTCAATTAATTTTGTATTTTACGATAATAATTTGCATTACTGATAATGATAATTATTATAAATATTAGGGAGAGGGGAATGGTTATTTTTTGAGAACATTTTTTTTTAAATTACTGTTTACGTGTGAATATACGGATTGATATAGATTTCATCAAATGAAGATCTTTACTTAGTTCGTGCTATCAGAATGCGATCATCGATATTATTCGTGTCGGTTTTGTTTCTAATAAAAAATATCTTGTCAATGATTTCTCAGTATTTTATTAATTTTCCTTTAAATTAAATATACAAATGACTTGAATGTTCGCGCTCGAATTCGAGGTAGCTGCCATAATAAGAAATTAATAATATCCTAACAGCTTTCATATGAGATAGGTTTTATCACTGTTGAGTGATTGGTCCAAAATGACTCTTGGTCCTTTAGAAGTTTAATTTTTTACAGCTTCAAGAGACTGTAGATTTGTGTATATACTCAAATTTACATCAAAACGTATGGTCAAACCATATGGTTTTAATATCATCATCATCATCATATCAGCCGAAAGACGTCCACTGCTGGACATAGGCCTAACCCAAGCGTCGCCACAACGACCGGTCCTGCGCGTCTCGCATCCATCGGCTACCCGCGACCTTCACCAGGTCATCGGTCCACCTTGTGGGAGGCCTTCCAACGTTGTGTCTTCCGGTACGCGGTCGCCACTCCAGAACTTTTCAGCCCCATCGATCATCTGTTCTGCGAGCAATGTGCCCTGCCCACTACCACTTTAGTTTGGCGATCCTTCGGGCTATGTCGGTAACCTTGGTTCTCTTGCGGATATCAACATTCCTGATTCGATCACGCAAGGAAACTCCAAGCATTGCCCTCTCCATTGCCCTTTGAGTGACTTCGAGCCTTCTGATGAGGCCCAGCAGGTGATTTTAATAATAATATATTTATTTTTAAGGCAGCAAAGGTCCACACTGACGAAACAAAGATAAATTCTTAAAATATGTTAGTAACAAATATATCCTCTAATCCCGTAGAATTAGAGGATATATTTGTTTGTACACGTTGTATAAGTATTAACGTATTAATACTTATACAACGTGTAACAGAATAAACGCAACACCTCTTAAGAGGTCATTGTACTCATCATTATGAACAACTTTTACTATGGGACCAATCCAGAAATGGCGAAAAAAAAAATCTGCTGTTCAGTATATTTTGTCGAGTTGTGCGCACATAAATGTATGGAGGAGTCGATTTTTTTTCGCGATTTCAGTGTTAGTCCCATAGTAAAAGTTGTTCATAATGATGAGTACAATGACCCTTTAAGTGGTATTGCGTTTATTCTGTTACAGGTTGTATACTAAGATGTTAGTAACAATGTGGCTTATGATCTATGTTAGTACTTATATTCTACGACACACAGTGTTGTGTTGATGAGATACCCTATTATTGTGCTCTCACCAAGCCTGTCTGCTATCACCTTCAAGAGGCTGTTGCCACTGCCACGCAATCTGGCGAACAGAGACGCACTTTTCTTCCGCACGACACGTTTTAATTTTAACTACATACCTCTACGCGTTCTCGAGATAAAGGGTCTTGACAGACAGACGGACGGACGGACAGACGGACGGACGGACAGACGGACGTACGGACGGACGGACGGACAGACGGACGTACGGACGGACTGACAGCAAAGTGATCCTATAACGGTTCCATTTTTTTTTCTTTTGAGGTACGGAACACTTAAATTGATACCCAATCTATTCATTCTGTAGTCTACAATGCGACGGTATCTTATCTTAGTCAAATTTGACTTCTACAACAGTAGTATGCCTTATTTGAACTGGTATAAACTAAAAACAAACCTTTCAACCAAACATTCGCTCTCGAGTTTCCTTTTTACAAGATAAATAGGATTTTCGCTCGTAATATGACGATGCATAAATAAGTAATTTAATCGTCATCGCCATATCGTAGAATTGTCCATGACAGTAGTAATTGTGAAAACAACTGGATGACGTAGGCAATTTAGTGCACCTGTCTGTTCTTGGAGCTCTGGGGCCTATCAAAAAAAGTGACAGGCGGCAAGTGACAAGCGATAATCTGAAAATTAGAAAATTTTGTAATTTTCATACATTCTCTGCGTTATTAAACAACACCTGTCACTAAATAGTTACAATGAGGGCTACCGTTGTTGTAGTCACCAGTTGGCGCTACTGTCGAATATTTTTTTTCGGTTCTTAATCATAGCATTAAAGTTGTTATTACGCGCATTTGAACAAAGTTAAAAGCAAAATAAAAATCAAAACAAATCTACACTAATATTATAAAGAAGAAAGATTTGTTTGTTTATTTGAATTGAATAGGCTCCGACACTACTTGACCGATTTGAAAAATTCTTATAGCATTGAATAGCTACATTATCAGGGAGTGACATATGCTATATATTATCCCCGTACTCCCACGGGAACGGGAACTACGCGGGTGAAACCGCGTGACGTCCACTAGTAAGTAATAAATAAACTCGCGTCAATAGCCAACCAACAGTGAAATTTGACATTTAAAACTCACGCTACACTAGCGCCTCTAGCGGCGATTTCAAACGTGGCAGCATACATTAGACAGGACCCTGAATAAAGTGACTTTTTAACAGCCTTCAAAAAAAGGAGGCGACCGTGTATATTTTTTTATGTGTGTTCGCGGATAACTTCGTCGTTTATGAACGGATTACGATAAATCTTTTTTTATATGAAAGGGTATGCTGCCGAGGTGGTCCCATTATCACCACGACAGGATCTGATGATGGACACTCTGAGAAATCGAGGGTAACTCTCTAAAATTTTAGGCACGCATCTGGAGAAAACTTGATATTCGTGTGTATACTACAAAACAATGAAGGTTTGGATCAGACTTGATGATGGAGACGACAGAGAGTCAAGGGAACTCCACATCGGTATGTAGGAGCTACATAGTGTTTGAGCTTATTTCATTCGTATTGTCGAGACCGTTACACCAAAAGCACTTAGTAAGTTTAGTTAAATCAAATCAAATCGTATATTTCAAATAAACCATTTACAGGCACTTTTGAATTGTCAAAGTCGGTCAGTCAAAAACATGAAGCTATTTGCACGTTCCAAAGCGTAGATCTCTATGGAGAAGAACGTGCAAGAAACTCCACGGACACTCTTTTAAACCATGTGATGTATTACAAAAATCTTGTTAACATTAACATAGATTGCTTCTATATGTGAGGACAATGCAAAGAACAAGAAAATATATAAACAATTCAAAATGCAGGTACAGATTAAAATAAGCCAGTGGCAGGTAAGAGATGACCAGTTTCAACTGACGGCGCCCGTTCACGAACATGACGCGTGCATCAGCACCATCTAACTCAACCATTTTGAAAGGGAATCAAATGATCCAAAACACGCGCCACCATCAGCAAAACATTTGTGTGAGCATGACAAGCTCTCGACTGCCACGCTCGTTCATGTCAAACTAATTTAATAACGAAATCTATAATAACATAATGTAAATGGCTCCATAGTGCTCACATTTACAAAAAATTGAAAATATGCTTCTACGTTATACAAAACTATGGTTTCAAGTAACTAAGAAAAGAAAAAAAAGAAGGCTGCTTTATTGTGTACACTTTGCTAATACAATAATGCAAAGAAATAATAAATAAATGATTGTATAGGAGAACAAAAAAAGGGTAAGCATTTCTTCCAATTATCAAAAACCTAAAAAGTGGACCCATGCTGCTGTGGCTGTGGAGCAGGACCGGCATTTAGCCAAGCATTTTTATCAAGGACATAATCTTCCAGTTTATAATATGCTTGTCCACATAATGTGCGTTTTATACATGTTTTAAATTTTCTCTCATTCAGTTCGAGAATATTAAGTGGTATTTTATTATAAAATTTAACACAGTACCCCACAAAAGAAGTGTGTACTTTAGCTAATCTGAATCGGGGTTGATCTAATTTGTTCCGATTTCTAGTATTAAAATTATGCCTATCACTAATTTTACTAAAAAGATGAAGATTTTTCCGAACATACATAATGTTTTCATATATGTATTGACAAGGTACCGTCATGATGTTAATATCCTTAAACAGTTCCCTTAGGGAATCGCGCCGGCGGTGATTGTAAATGGCTCTGATAGCTCTTTTCTGCAGAATAAATATAGACTCGATGTATGTAGCACGTCCCCATAATAAGATATCGTAAGACATGATACTATGAAAGTAACTAAAATGGACCAGCCTCGCGGTATCTATATCAGTAAATTGACGGATTTTTCTGACAGCATATGCTGCTGAACTTAGCCGTCCCGCAAGAGATGTTAAATGAGGACCCCATTGTAGCCTTGAGTCAAGCGTGATCCCCAAGAAAACTGTGTCATCGACGAATTCAAGTTTCTCTTGATTCAATACTATGTCACAATTAATACTTTTCACGTTCGGTAATGCAAATCTGATACTCATTTAAAACTAAATTGTTTTTTTCTCATTTAAAACTAAATTATTAGCAGTAAACCTATTTTGGACCTGCTGAAGGGCGTTATTTACATCGTCAAGACTTGTGGCACGCCTATCTATCTTAAAAATTAAGGACGTATCGTCTGCAAATAACACCATTTGAGTTTGATTTTTTAAAAGATGGGGAAGATCATTAATGTATACCAGAAAACGGAACGGACCCAATATTGAGCCTTGTGGTACCCCCATTTTAACTTACAGACCCCGTGAATTGACACCATTTATTTGGACTTGCTGCTGTCTGTCATTTAAATAAGACCTCACTAAACTGAGTGCAAGTTTACCCAGTCCGTAATGTTCTAGTTTTAGGAGCAAGGTTTCGTAATTTACACAATCAAATGCCTTGGAGAGGTCACAAAAGATTCCTATGGCATCTTGCGCCTCTTCCCACGCTGTATATATGTGTTTTAACAACGTGACTCCAGCGTCAGTCGTACAACGACCTTTGGTAAAACCATACTGTTGTTCGTGTAAGATTTTATTGGTGTTAAAATGATTGAGCATTTGATTGAGCATTACTTTTTCAAACACTTTGCTGAAAACCAGCAATACAGATACAGGTCTATAATTATTAGTATCTTTATTATCTCCAGATTTAAAAAGTGGTATCACCCTACTATATTTCATTATATCCGGAAAGACCCCTTGGTCAACACATAAATTAAATATTAGTGCCAAGTATGGTGCTATGGTCTCAAATATGGACGTGCACACTTTGATAGACAGCCCCCATATGTCTTCAGTCAATTTAATTTTGATTTGCCGGAAAGCTTTAATAACTGTCATAGGGTTGATATGTTTGAATTGGAATTCAACCGTACAACCTGGAATGTTTGCTCTTAATAAATCAAATGAGACCTCGGGTGAAGAATTTAAAGCTTCAGTTGTTTTTGATGGTATATCAGTGAAAAATTTTACAAATTGCGCACCATGCGCAGTCTCTAGTAAATAGTCAGTGTTTCGTACTTTATTTCTGTTAGTTTCATTATTGATAACTTTCCAAACTGTCTTTATTTTATTATCTGCCAATTTGATCTTGTTGCTTATGAACAGGGCTTTAGCTACTTTACAAGTATTTCTGAAAACCTTAGAATATTTGTTTACATACTGTTGAGACCGCTGCTCTCAACACCGCCGCGCGCCGGCGGCAGTGAACGAGGGGTGCGGGGACAGCGGGGAGTCATCCGGCTCGAAGGACCATATGTTGCGACGATAGGTCGTGTTGGAGCAAAAATGAAAGTGATATGAGTGGACTGTATAAAATGTATAATATGTAACATGAATTAAAACAAGCAAACAAGTAAATATGTAAAATGAACGCTAAAGACGCGCAAGCGCAGCCGTGCGTGGAGGCGTGCTACCGCTGACTCGTTGGAGTGGGGGCCTGCGACCGGCCGTCGGCCGGCTGACTCCCCGCTGTCCCCGCACCCCTCGTTCACTTCCACACCTGGAGAGTTTACCGTATCGGTGTGATAAACATTAAATGTTTGACAGTTACGAAACCCATGAACATTTTGTATAGGAGTTACATTATCGTTATATTTTGGACAATTCACACACTATCTTTAAAAATTATAGCCTATGTGTTATTCTAATGTATAAGCTATATTATTGTAAATTTTCATTAAAATCCATTCGGTAGTTTTTGCGTGAAAGAAGAACAAACATCCATACATCCATTCATACAAACTTTCGCGTTTATAATATTAGTAGGATTAGTAGGATTCATAAATGTTTTCACATCCCTCAAACGACACTTAACATAGCTCGCTTCACGCTTTGGCTGGCAGAGCCCTCAAATACTTTGTTATTTTTAATTGGTAGGAATTTGTAATCTTTGGAAAAAAAAATCAAATTGAGGAGCGTTTTTTCACATTTCCGTAAGAAATTCAGGTAATCCTCTCTTAGTACTACCCTACACTCCCTAAGGAACCTACATGCCTTCAGCTTTCTACGACTAGTAATTTTGGCTGTGTATTGTCTGTCAGTCATACTAAAAATTTAATACATAACGATTTAAGCAAAGCGAGCCTAGGCCCAACTAAATAAAAAGCAAGGTAAGGTAGCAAAACGAGCACATTTTCGACGAGAGCGACCAATATGAGACTACTAAAGATTTAAACGAGCAAGGCGGACCCTCTCGGGAGGGTTCGTTTCGGAACGGTGGCGCATCGTTATACGTCCTGTTGTCCAATAATGAAACCGGCTTCGTGGAATCAAATTGTGTAATTTTATTTCTGTATTTTATCAACTATATTGGAGACAGCTTCCCGTTTAATCGGATTCTATTGAGTACCAAAGTTACATTGATCTACTGTTTATCTGTCCTCCATTATTATTTATGAGCATTTTTAGCCAGGTTGGAGGTTGGTAGGAGTGATTTGCCAGGGTCCATGCCATGTAAGGATAATAAAAAAAAACTGTTGGTTGTGAGAGGACCAGGACAAACCAAGTATGCAAAAGAAAAGACCTACATTTGACACAGCATAAGATTAATTCAGGTTGCCGTATGATGGGCGTCAGAACATGCTGATGTAAATCCACAAGGTCCCCTTCTGTCCAAGTGAAGACAACGAATGTCGGTTATATGCCAAACGCATAGGATCACTTGATGTTGTGACGCTTGAGTAGACAAAGGGAAGCCTAGGTCCCGCAGTGGACACCTTTATTCGGAACTAGTTGACCCGCACACGTCGTCTGCTCCGCTCCTATTAGTCTTAGCATGATGATATATAGTAATAATAGCGCATTCAAGCAAACAAACAAACTTTGCAGCTTTATATATTCCAGAGATTAGTGTGTTCATAATATAATATTATAAAGAGGAAAGACTTGTTTGTTTGAAATGAATAGGCTCCGAAACTACTGGACCAATTTGAAAAATTCTTTCAGCAATGGATAGCTACATTATCAGGGAGTAAGATAGGCTATATTTTATCCCCGTACTCCCACGGGAACGGGAACTACGCGGGTGAAACCGCGTGACGTTCACTAGTTAATAATATAGATAATAATCATGAGTTGACGTAGAAAGGGAAAAATACTCGTGAAAGTCATTCATTGTAATTTTTTTACTATATTATCATTATTTATTTACACAAAATTATTCTAATATCAATTTCGTATCACATCTTGCAGACTTTCTTTTTCCTTGTTGGTTTTGTTCTCTTTAATAACAGTTAGTTCCTTGTGATCTGAAACAGAGATAGTTATATTTTTTTTTTATTTGTGATGGGTTATTTGATACAAAGGAAGAATAAATGCCTAATTCTCTGCCAGTCAAAAAGAGTGGCGAAAATATAAAAAAAGCTAGCTTTTGCCCGCGACTTCGTCCTCGTGTAATAGTTACTTTGGGCAGACATTTTTATATATAAGATACAAATTTTTCTCAAACGCTCGAACATACACTTTGACATTTATAATATTAGTATGGATTATACATTAAATTTTACCTCTGATTAAAATTGAATTAATAACTTTGTAATACATTTTGTAGAGACAATACTTTAATAGAAAGAACAAATGTAAATAATCAACTGAATTACCATTCCCCTCTTCACCATAGAAGTTCCAGGGCTGCGCGGTCCCCTTCACAAACACGACGAATATAGTATTTGTTATAAACATGATGGCTACGAATATCATGAACACGTACTGCCACTTGCGATGGTTAGTCTGGAAAAATAGTCAAAATTATTTAACATTCGTCAAAATCAAAAAAGACAGCAAAACTTGGAAGGAATGAAAGGACGATCTTCTTCACACACACACACACACACACATTCACACAAATTCACACACACACACACACACAGTCACATTGTTGCTTTAGGCACTGTTTTCATCAGAGATGTGCGAGGATTCGTAGCGAGTGATGCGTATGTTGAGAAACAATAGAATCGATTCATTTACCTGAGCGAGGCTCGCTCAGCGCAAGTGATTCTAATGGTTCTTAACAAACGCATACCTCTTCTCGCTCATCTTGACTGTTCATACATGTCACACAACGAATGTTGCAATGCTACGCAATGATCGCTGTACTATAAATATATGAATACTTTTTGACATAACAGTTCGTTATAATGTACTAAATTCCTGATAAGATTACAAATGATTTATTTGAATGATTTGATGATTTTGATATCATTTTTGTTTTGTGTTTCCATTTTGAGTTTACAAATTGGTACTGGTCCGTTTGGGCATGACTGTGTTATCATAAAAAAATTTGCTGGATCACCCTCTTAGATAGAGCAGCCAAAACTTTCACAAAACTGATAAAACCCATCCCACCAATCCTTGTCAAAACTTGGCTAGCAAAGGCAATCTTACCACGTCATCCTTCACGACGTTGGACACGATCACGGGCACCAGCAGACTGGTCAGATTGGCGATCATATTGCCCAGCGCCATTATTGGCCCGGCAAAGTTCGGAGCCAAGTCTATATGGTTTATCTGTAACAAATAGATGGTATTGGAGCGCGGGTACTTTGTCTTAAAACTTGGAGTGAAGAATCAAGGAATATGAGGTAAAGGAGTTCGAACTTTTTTCTATGGGAGCTGGCATAGCCCCCTCCTCCCCTCGCCGCCATTTTGAATATAATCTAATGCATGTAAGCACATTCTGGACCTGCTTGCTACCTTCTTAAAATCGTCTTCCCAACGTGACACTTTAGCGCACCATGTTCCTTACATTTTTTGTTTGCTGAAATGTCCTCTAATATAATATATGGATATGCACGATAAATCGTGCACAGTAACTTTGAAAAAAGAAATTAAAATGGCGGTCCCGGCTATGCCAAAATGGTTCTATGTCATTTTATAAGATTAGTCAGTATGTTCAAAACTTCGTAAAGACATCAGCATCAAAAGCCTTGCTTCAGAAGTCTCAGAAAGTACAACATACAATATTTTTGAAGAACAAAACTAGACTAGGTACTTTACAGATAATATTATTATAGTGCATTTTGTTGATAGTGGGCAAACATTAGATTCCATTGACAAGCACTATTTGACCTAGGCTTTGGCAGGAATCATCCTTGATCATCTGGCCTGCCATTCCCAACTATATTGGGGTCGGCTTCCAGTCAAACCGGATTTGCAGAGCGGCTGTCTACCAGATCTCCACCACCCATTAACTGAGTAACACGACAAGACCGGAGTCTGATTTTCTGGCATCAGCCTTAGTTAATACAATTATACCATATTTTTTATAAGAAATTATATTTTAACCTGACAAAGGAAACAATCCTAATTGCATAATTCTATTCTCTCTGGAAAAGAGAAGTCAGAAACTGAATGATGAAATTAGTAACTATTGGTTCACAAACATCTTTCTTGCTTCTTTGATCCATGTTGCGAATACAGACAAACTTAATAGCGGTGCGGTTGGTTCCGAATCGGTTGGCAACTAAAGTAATGCTGTTATGTGTGAGGACTGAGCCAATAAATATCGTGTATTTTATTGTTTCCTTATTACATTTTGCGAAACTTGACCGCACAATAATGTAGATTTTGAATTGAGACTTTTTCGAGGAACACATTTTATTTATTTTGAAAGTTTTGAGCCGTTTGGAGTCGAAACGCTTGGGTAAGTGTATTTTGTTTCTAAGTGCAGTTAATCATGTACATTTATTGTTGTTTGCAAATTAATGCTAAATTCGCATTATAAAAAAATCCAAAGATAGATAGACAAATTTAAGAAGGATCTAAGTAAAATAAAAAACCCTGTTTGTAAGTAAATGAGAAACTGTGATCAAAGATTTATTTGCAACTAATATGGCAAAAAATAAGATCGTGATACTTACATGGAATCCCACGTGGACTCCAGCATGCAGGCCGTGGGCTATGATTAGCAATAAGATGGCCAATGTGGTATCATACACAAAACAAAATGCAAAAAGAAACGCTCCTGAGCCGGCCATAGCTGAAACAAAAAACATAATTATTTAAATAAAATATTTTGTACCATAACAACACCAAAACCTGGAAAAATAAAAAAGTACTACTCAGTGAGACAGTGGCTTAAGGTGGGACTGTTCTATACCCCTATTACCCACTTTAACTTAGAGCAATACGCCCAAAAGCTGTACAATTTTTTTTTAACCAGTTAAAAACCGGCCAATTGCGAGTCAGATTCTGACACGAAGGCTTCCGTATCGTAATCCGAAAAAAACACGTTTCATGTATGGGGGCCCAATTTAATTGAATTTAATTTTTAACCGACTTCAAAAAAAAGGAGTTTCTCAGTTCGACCCGTATGTTTTTGTTATTTGTTGTTAAAGCGGCATTAGAATTACACACTCTTTGAAAATTTCAACTGTCTACCGGTTCTTGAGATACAGCCCGCTGACAGACAGACGGACGGATGGACGGACGTACGGATGGACAGCGTAGGCTTAGTAATAGGGTTCCGTTTGTTACCGTTTGGGTACGGAACTCTAAAAATAATGATTGTATTACTCTAGAAAAGACATTAAAGGACCTATTAAACTTACCAATACTATTAGCTGTCCTCCTTATGTTCACTACAGACATAATTTTCTTGTTCGCCGCGTAGTCAGAAGCGTATCCGAACATGATAGCCATCACATACAAGGCTATATATGGCAGAGACGAATACACTCCATTCTGTAAAATTAAAGTAGAGTCTTATTTTATTTTATTTAGTAGGACAACAAACAGCTACAATATACATATTTACAACAAATCACGTTAGAGCGTTAACAATATTGCAGCCACCTGCATTATCCACATATTTACATACAATAATACCGGCAGAAAATGCCGCTGGACAAACAAATAAAAAATACAAATTAAATAATTATAACGTTTGTTAAACTTTTTTCTTACTCTTTTTTCCAGTTTAGATACCTGCATTTTTACATGCAGTAAATTCCAATTGACTTAAGATTCAAGTGGAACATAAGTGATTCAAGTTAATTCAACAAGCTCCCTTCATAAGTTTGAGATTGGGGACACAAAAATAATCAATTTATCTACGAAACAACTGGGATTTATCTTTTTGAAAATCTTTAACTTAACAGTTCTCAAGCGTTACTCATTATTATTTTATTCATCGAATGAATCAGTGAGTGAATGTAAAGAATATTGACATCATCATCATATCAGCCGAAAGACGTCCACTGTTGGACATAGGCCACCCCCAAGTGTCCCCACAACAACAACCGGTGCTGTGCGTCTTGCATCCATCGGCTACCCCCGACCCTCACCAGGTCATCGGCATTGACATAATTTTCTTAACTTAGTATCAGCCTTTTGGGACCCACTAGCCCACAGTCAAACTATAAAGAACAAAAACATTTTATCTATTTTTCTTACGACTTACCCGTTTCAGGTCAACGTGGAGTATATGGTTCATGTACAGAGGTATTTCGGTCAATATCAGCAGGTAGCTAGCCGCACTACCTGCGTGTGACGCTACCAGCGCCCAAACTGCCTTACTTGTGAGGATATGCTTCCAGGGAGTCTTGCGTTTCTGTCAATACAAGTATAGAACAAATAACATGATAGTTTTTTTTGCCGTAAAAAAGAAAACAAACACACACATTTGTTTTATTGAATTGGGTCACATCAACAAGAGACAAAAGACTAAAAAAAATGTAAAGAGGTAAATAAAAATATTGTTATTCTGAAGAGCTCTTCTGGAAAACTATTTATGAGCCTGTATTTTCCTACTACAAGGAAAAGGCCTCTTTCCCATCCTCCCACTGCCCCTGGTCTTTTGCAATTTTGGGCGAATAATTTGAAAAAGATCCCAGTCCATCCTGTCACCTCTATCTAGACCTGCCGCTATGCCATTTGAATTTGAGCTAAAAACAAAATATATTACAAAACGTCACACTTACTTTGGGCACGATATCAACAGCAATATTCTCCATAATGTACGCCAGTTCTTCAGTCTTTATAGTAGGATGGTCATGAGGGCTCGCGACTCCGAGCCAGCAGAGTAGACCACAGCTGACCAGACTGAGGCATCCGAACAACCAGAATGACACAGGCCAGCCCAGGATAGGACTACCTGCGAAGAGTCCTGACAGCTGGAAGGCTATGATTGTCCCTACTTGAGATCCTGGAAAAAACAGTAGACGTTGATTAGTTGCAAAAAGTTAAGTATTAACTGAACTTAAAAAACATAAATCAAAAGATTAAAGTCTAAAGGCGTGAACGTTATGTTTCAACTGTTTTTTTTGTTTTAAATTTGCTTATAATGACGATGCTGTTTTATTTAATTTTCATGATTCTGTGTTTTTATTGTTTAATCCGAATTGACATTATTTTAATAATATTCTGTGAGTGCAGTCTAATAATAATATTTGTGGTTGCTGCATATTATGCACGTACTAATTACTGCTGGTGCACAGTAATATAATTGAAATAAATAACATCAAACCTGAAAGTGTAGACAAAAATATTTAAACCCATGGCAACGTTTATTTTAATAAACCACACAATAATTTCAAACTCATTTAACTTCAATAAACAAATATGTGCATCTTTAAAACACAATTCACCCATCTCCTCAGACATAAGTAAACAACTAAATCAACATAAACACGAAGTCGTCAAAAGATAAATTAATTTCGGTATATACGTCAAAAAGATTACATTCATGGTATGTGAAACCGTGCGTCATAAAAGTTATGTAATTTGAGCTCATGACGGAGGAGAGGGACTGACGATGCAAGTTTATGAGATGTTAACCTTGGAGGGATACGGGTAAGTAATGTGGACGGCACTAGTGGAGATACAGGAATCGGGGTAAAATTAGGTGTGCTAATTAATGAGAATTCTTGTCTTGATGAAGTATGAATAGAAACGGTGCACAATATTTTAAGAAAGAGTCATAAAGTGCGTTAGGTAAGTTTGGTGCGTCATATAAGTTATGTAATTTGCGCTCGTGACGGAGAGAAACTGACGATGTGAGTTTATGAGATATTAACCTTGTTGGCATACGGGAGGGTAATGTGGACGGGATTGCTGAAGATTAAAGGATTGTGGTAAGATTAGGGGAGCTAATTAATGAGGACAGGTGATGATGAAGTATGGATAGAAGCGGTGCACAATATTTTAAAACAGTGATAAAGTGTGATGGGTAAGGTTAAGTTGGTGCATCATAAAAGTTACGTAATTTGAACTCGTGACGATGCGAGAGGGACTGACGATATGAGTTTCTGATATGTTAACCTAAGAGGGATACGTAAGGGTAATGTGAATGGCACTGCTGAAGATTAAAGGATAGTGGTAAGATTAGGGTAGCTAATTAATGAGGATTCCTGTCTTGATAAAGCATGGATGACGCACAATATTTAAAAAGAGGGAAAGGGTGTGATTGTGAAAAATTGTCATGAAAAGACTACAAGAAAAAAATTTATGTAAAAAACACAGTCGCTTAACTTTTTTTGATGTACGATAAAGACTTTATTGTACATCAAAACAGTTACCCGTTAGTTTTAGTATAATAGTGGTCGCCCGGTGGTCAAATTTGACCATAACATTCATTAATTCAATGTGTTTTACATTATTATAAAAGTGTCTACACTCCTTCATCATATAAACTTTAACTGTGCCTTTCATACTCCTCCTTAGTTTTCGTAAAAAGGGGTACAAAGTTTTTGCTTCACGTATTAGTTTATAGATTCTATATATTTATCTATCCATGTCATGAAAAAAAAACGGCAAGTTATTTCATACCTAAAAACTTTGTGCCATTGCATTTGAAGTATAAAATATACTTGCACAAGGCAGATGTGTATTCGCCACATACATTTTATCCTATCAGAAAGCATATAGTTAGTGAGTTACACTCATTCTAATTAAACCAAAATTAAAAATATGGTCCGCTGGTCAAGTCAGATTATTATTTCTTCTGTTTACAGACAAGACACAAGACCTAAGACAACATATTACTGTACATTAGCCAGATGTAAGTAAGATTTATGTACTCGTACACTGTAAAGTGGCAGAAGTTCTCACGCTCACGCTCCTAACTTACTTGGCCATTGTTCCGCCACTCGCGACCGGATTGCTTCCTTCCGACACAGTTTATGTTTTATTATGCTGTAACTTTTACTTGTAATCTTATGAAAATGCTAACCTTGGAGAATAAAACGTATAAGGTAGTTAGGTTTTGAAGAAAATGGGCAGCATATTTAGTCATATTGTATTGGTGATGTTTAAAATAAAAATATTGTAAGTCAATTGAATTTAAAAAAGTTTTGATTTTAGATTCTTTTAGACACATTGAAATCAGTAAGTCACATAAATATTTTTTTTCTGTTCTCTTTACTTTTCTTTGAGATAAAAATACAATTATTTATTCCACTAATTACTTTGACTTAGTGTCGGATTTTCAAGCTTTTTGATTTAAGTAAACACGTTTTTTAACCAATAGTAGAATCGCTTTTGACCACAATCTCATGATGGAAAGCGATGACAGGGTCGACCATGGAGTACACTTTCCTATAAGTAACCTATTCACTCTCAACTTAAACAACCCCAGGTTGCAGTTATCAGAAAATACAGACTCACCAGTATAAATGTAAGTGCTCAATCTTCCCCTCTCACAGAGTGGCGCCCATTTAGCCAGCATAGTGTGGATGCTCGGGTACAAAGACGCTTGCGTCATTCCCAGTACCAGTCTGCTAGCTGAAACAGCCATCCAGCCACCCTAGAAGAACATTACTATTATTTTTTGTGCTGCCTTGATTTTTTCTTAGTGTACTGACATTTGTCTGGGTTATGCATTGTGCAAGTCAGCAAAGTAGGTCGATACCTTGAACCTGGGGGCCCTACACTCTACGTCCGTCAACGATAATACGAGCCCGTTCGAAACTTCTACTAGTATTCATAAAAAAGCAGCCATATCTTCCGATTATAACTATTTTTTATTTCTGATTTTTTACTTTCCTTCACCAGCACGATAACTATTTTGATGTCGTATCAATTGGCATACCGATCTATGGAAACAAGTGTGAAATTCAACTTTTCGGACGGAGAAAAAGAAGACAAGCGTAGGGGCAACTGACAAATCGTGTTGTCATTCATTCTTCGTTCGGATTCGAGACTAATCATGAGTCCGTAGGTGATATGGAGTAGGAATTTCCCGTAACTAAGGCCAAAACTGCGGACTTCAGGCTTAGAGAGAAGACCCTTTGACGTTGTTAGTAAATAGAAAATCAATATCCACACGATACCCCTCGGTTATCGATTAAAAGTTTCTAGACGAAGGGACATTCTATCAACGAATACAATTGTTGAAATACCAAATTATGAGGAATTGATCACGTAATATTTCGACAGCGTTTGGAAATCCCATACATTTTTGATGTTTTGACAGTCACCTTTGTCACTTTATCGCTGACAAAATGTCTCTTGTCTAGAGTATAAGGCCACCCTTGAATTAATTTCAGAAAAATCGGGCTTTAACAGGTTGAATTCATTCTTACGTTGTGTGAACAATTCTTAGTTCTCAGCTAATTTATAAGCACTTACTACTAATGCTATCCAGGGTGTGCAAATAGATATTACTCCGTTGACAGCTAAAGCAAACATTATCGGTCGCTTGCCTCCAAACTTCTGCGCTATGAGTCCCATGGGCAGCATCATACTCGTGTATCCCACGAAGAAAGAAAATGTAATCATCTCCTGAGTCGATTTGTTCCAATCATATGTCTGGAATGGTAACGCAGAATTTGTGAAACTTTTTGAAATTGAAGAAATCTGCAGTAAGCCACGTTCTTGAATCCAAACAAAGAAATGCAGATTACTGTATGAATTGCAAATTTTGAGCAGATTTTTGAGTATAAAAAGTTTGTCATTCAATTTGTCTCAATTATTAATTATTCATGAGAAGAAGCCTAGACCAAAACCGGAAACAATGGAAGGAGTGGTGGGAAGCCTTTGCCCAGCATTGTGACTGTTCAGGCTAGATATAATAATATTATAATAATCAATGAGGTCAATCATAAATTCCTGCCATTTCATGAGCTTTTCAAACAGTTTCATGATAACAGATATGAACGAACAACCTCAGGCGATGCTAATAATATAACAAAGTAAACAATTACTCACGCGATAAATGTTCCATCTGCTGATATTTGCATTAACATCCTCACAGCCTTCAGTGAAATTTCTGGTCCCATTAACTTCTGAGCAGCGAGGATCAGGTACCTTGACCATGGCAACCATGAGGACACTGAGTTGGGACCTGATAGTGTATGCAATGGTTAGGCATATGAACAGAATTAACGTTTGAAGATGCCGAATTCCAAGACCTTTTGGACGCTCCGGGGATTTTGGTGGCTCTAGAATTTTAAAGGAACAAAGCTGCATATTTAGAACTGTTAAGAATAGAAAGGGTGGCATATCAGATGTTGTTTGTTGCTATATGAACAGCGGTGAACTGAGATGAATGGATTATCAATGTATTGTTGATAGAAAACGATCAATGTTCACTTGTTAACGTTTTCGATATATACAGCGCCGTTATGAGGTCAGCGATTAATATGTATTAACCAATTATGGTAATAAGCTATATTTCAGATATAATTATCGACGACACGGTTGGCGCAGTGGTTGAGCGATCGGCTGCTGCGCTGCGTGTCGCGGTTTCGATTCCCGCACGGAACAATTATTTGTATGGCCTACAAATAGTTGTTCGGGGTCTGGGTGTTTGTGTATATAAGTTTGTATGTTTGTGAACGCACCCACGATACAGGAGAAATTCCTAGTGTGGGGCAATGTATAAAAAAAAAGAAAAAAGAATATCCTGATGCTACGACTGTGATTATATTCATTTCCCATGGACAGTTGTGCTTGAAGAGCTTTCCAGGGTTGTATATAAACTAAAGAAATAGAAGTCTGTGTGCATTAAAAAAAACTATAATTATTATGTTACTCAAATATGTACAATGATGCGAAGGAATTCTTCGACGCCTGAGTGTATTTGTTTTTGTATATTCATATGTATATAGTTAGCATTTACTGCTTATTTAATATTACTTTTTAGCTTGTCAAATAAAATTATTAATATGTACACAAATGTAATCCAAATCTTTAAAAATAAGGGCTGTTTTATTGTTTCACTTACCTTCATGTTTCTCGTGTTTGGGCACAGATTCGTACACAACCTTATCGCCAGCCATAGCTTCTGCCAATGATAGCTACTTACCGACCCATCAGCCCACTCGAGATAGCTAAATTTGAACAAGGATTAATATTGGTTCTAATAATAAACACTAACTGCGTGCCGCAAATATTTTTGATTTCTTTTCTGTAACGTATGTTTGAAAAGGATTATCAAAAATATTTGATGCGGTCTTTTCCATGTCTAGTTGTCCACCACTTTACTCATTGTGAATTTTTGTGTTACTGCATTTTTTGTACAGGCTGTTGTGTTTTGAGAATTAATTTGCAGTATAAACTTTTGCTGTGACTTCACCCACGTCTACGTCGATAGTTAAAAGCGCACTAACAGAACAATAGAATTCTTCATATTGTTTGGTTTTGTTTTTATTTGGAACAACACGTCGATCATGGTCTGAATTAGTTTCTAGCCAATGGTTCCCAATTTAATTAATACCCGTTTGCCGTTGAGTTGTGGCTGATATGATGAAAAATAAAATATAACCAGTGATCGGAATAGGTAGCGCTAATATACCTAAAGTTCGAAGAACAGAGAAAAAAAACGTGGAGACTTCCTTACTACTAAATATTTTTTTCGAAATATTTGTTCCGAGTTTCGTTGTGTTTTGGTGACTTTCTCAATTACTGAGGTTGATTTCTGTTTAGTTCCAACTAGTGGACGTCACGCGGTTTCACCCGCGTAGTTCCCGTTCCCGTGGGAATACGGGGATAATATATAGCCTATGTTACTCCCTGATAATGTAGCTATCCAATACTAAAAGAATTTTTCAAATCGGTCCAGTAGTTTCGGAGCCTATTCAATTCAAACAAACAAACAAACAAACATACAAACAAACAAACAAATCTTTCCTCTTTATAATATTAGTGTAGATAATTGTACAAAAATAATAAATTGTACGAAAAGCTATAAAATCTTTTTTTTTTGTACCTCGTTAGCTATAGTATAATTAAATGTGATATGTAATTACATCAGCTTTCGCGCTTACTTACATCGTTCAAATGAAAATAAGAAAATTACCTTTATTTTTTGAAAACAATAAAAATCGTGCGTACTGTTTTTTTCTTATTCAGAAACAGGACATGAATTCGATAGTTGTTTTACATTATTAATTTTTGTTGTAGGTAGCCTGGGTTTCGGGACTTAAGTAATGTGAATATTCGTTCCGAAAAATATGTTGTCGTGGTGCCTCCACGATGTTTTTATTTTAATTAATAAGTTTGAAGGCGCGTCCATGGCGCCATCTAGTAGTAGATATTGAAGACCCTATTTTGACATTGATTGCGTGATCGAATGACATTGAGCTGATTGAGCGGACGAGAGTGACAATTGTGTTTTCACTCTGGCGGAACGTCATAAACGTCAAACAACCACCGTACTCGTTCACTTTGAATCGAACGATAGCGTGGACTAGACGGTTACGACGGATCGCTTACGTTCCAAACCTTAATCCATTTCCATCTTAGTTAAATTGAGTGATTATTGTAATTTAAATTGAGAATCGTGATTATAAGGCTGCTGATCGAAGACGTGTCTACTTATTTCCAAGATACCTCGTGCGATTACCCACTTGAAGATGAATAATTCTGATATAGGTACCCAAGTGCCTTTAAGTTCAAACAAACTCAAAACAAACAAACAAATTCTCAACATAAAAACAAACAAACTCTTTTTCTTTCTTTATAATCCATCTCCGACCGCATCATCGCTTATCATCAGGTGAGATAGCGGTTAAACGTATGCCTATCAAAATTAAAAAAAAAAAAAAAAAATCCTTGGTCTGAAGGATCTCCTAACTGAAGTGGCAGTGGACAGGGCACATTGTTCGCAGAACAGATGCTCGATGGGGCGGAACGTTCTGGAGTGGTGACCGCGTACCGGAAGACGCAGCGTTGGAAGGCCTCTCACAAGGTGGACCGATGACCTGGTGAGAGAGTTGCGGTTACCAAATGGATACGAGACGCACAGGACCGGCTGTTGTGGCGATACTTGGGGGAGGCCTATGTCCAGCAGAGGACGTCTTTCAGCTATCATTATGTTTATAAAACTTAAAAACCGCGATCGGACTCGTGATCACAAACTTGCAAGAACCTACAATATTTTGGACTGTATTATTCAACAGACTGTATAATCAATTTAAACACAGTTATCTACCCAAAGTACTGCGGTCCTTTTATCACTCATGTAAATAATAAATATTGTTCTTTTAATTACGTGCACAACAATGACGAATATGTAATTGATAAAAATGTTATTATGTACTTATACAAAATAGGAAGTTATTAATACAAAATACCAAAAAAAAAACATTTTGTATTCAGGGTTTACTTATGGCGGGGGTTCCCAAAGTACATATAATAAAGTAGTGTCTATGATTTTGTACTAATTCATTTAAAAGTTTATTTACAACAGAGTGTAAATGCAATACCTAACCTTAGTATATTGAAACTATAATACACATTCCTATAACAATAATTCATTGGGCTGCAAAAATACAGACAAGTTAAACACTGAGTAGCTGTTTGCTGATGTCTCCAAAAACTCGATGCTCACTCGGACCCTTTTTTTTAAGGATGGGAAATCATCAAATGACTCCTCCCGCTCTGGATGAAGCAAAAGGGAGTGCCAAACTCTTACTGACTAAAACCCATCCGTGTTACTTCTAATGCCCTTTGTGTTCCAGGGCCGCGGTGACTCTTTCGAACAGATTCCGCAACCCCGGCAGGCGCACTCGGACCCTAATGTTTCAATCCCAAACAGTTCAAAAATATTACTCGCTAGCTTATATCAGCGGTTTCTCCCGACTTGATGTGCGAAATTATCCCCTTAGAACATAATTATTCCTGGGATTATAATAAGCCTATGTGCTATTATATAATCTC
The DNA here is from genome assembly GCA_947578705.1 of Lacanobia wlatinum. Classification (NCBI taxonomy): domain Eukaryota; kingdom Metazoa; phylum Arthropoda; class Insecta; order Lepidoptera; family Noctuidae; genus Lacanobia; species Lacanobia wlatinum. The sequence continues at coordinate 27,749,868 of OX388033.1, forward strand.
TGTGCCAATTTTCGTCCCGATCTGTTCAGCCGTTCTGATAAATATCATCATCATCATATCAGCCGAAAGACGTCCACTGCTGTACATAGGCCTGCCCGCGCGTGTCGCCACAACAGCCGGTCCTGTGCGTCTCGCATCCATCGGCTACCCGCTACCCTCACCAGGTCATCGGTCCACCTTGTGGGAGGCCTTCCAACGTTGCGTTTTCCGGTACGCGAACAATTGAATTGCGGTATTGGGAAATATAAATCCATCCAACTTTCGCATTTATAATTGTAAAGTAAGAAGTAAGATTCTTGATGACAAAACATCACATTGATGCAAGTAGAAATTAAATTTTAAACCCCAAACAGTTATAATAGGTAAACCGTTGATTTTAATAATTAAAACAAGTAAAGACTGGAACATATACTAGTCTAAACACACAGTAGCGCCACTCTTAACAATGTGCACACAATAAAGTGGTGTTTGCTAAGAGTATAAATAATAATTATCTTATCATTACTAAGTCAAACAAAACATCATTCATGGAATTGTTTAAAACAATTTATGTTCTTTGCAGGAAGTCTTATGTATGTGATTGTACTTATGTCTTAAACCCGAAACTTTTTTTTTATTCTTGCCGAAAGTGTGTTTAATTTATGTCAGAATATTCAAGAATGATATTGGGTTTTTACAACAGGAACTGCGCAGTATTTAGCAGCTTTTTTTTGAGGATGATAAATCATCAAATGACTCCGCAACCCCGGCGGGCACTGGCCCTGGCGGGCCCTCTTTGAGGCGCGCGTGGAACACAGTGCGCCGTCGACCCGGAGTATTTAGCTGCCAGGAGTCGTAATTTCTGCCCGGTTTATGGCACTTGACTCGCCCTCTATTACACACACCTCAAATATAACAGGTATAATATGGGTGTCAAAACTATTTGGTTCCTTCTGCCTTACCCGTCGGGGAAAACGGGTGTAATGTAATGCTATCGCTTCCAGCCCACACAAAGCCAGCTTTTTTGTTGTGATAACCGATACTGACCGTGACATATACGTGGGAGAATTTAATTTTTAACATAAGTATGGTAGTCAAGTAGGATTAAAAATCCTTTAATCTACTTATTTTTCATCTCCCTACTTTTATAGCCATCAACCTCATACTTCTTTACCACATACACACATACTTAAAACATTTCTCGCTCAAAATGAGAAAAATGTTTTTCTCATTCCTCCGCATCACATGCCCATATAAATGACATTTGATTTCCACATAGCTTTTCAGTCACCATTGCCACTTTCATAATCTTCCTCTTAGGAAAATAATGCCCCAACTAATTATTTGATTAAATCAATCATATCTATGCAATGATCTCTTCGTTCATCCGTTTGGGAGGAAATTGGATCGAGCCGTAATTATATTGCGATTATTGATACGCGGAAACTTCAGGCCCAATCTGATTACAACAAAGAATCAATATAATATCAAGTAATTTACTCCGCTAAAATTAAGGGAACAAGACATCTGAGTTTTAAATTGTCCCACCAATACAACTTTTCTCCTTAGTACGGGCAGTCTATTCTGTCAACTCCTCACCGTGTACATATAGGTTTTTATTTTTAAGGATGGGAAATCATCAAATGACTCCTTCCGCTCTTGGTTTCTTCTTCTCCGGGCGGAGTGGAAGGGAGTGTCGGACTCTTAAGCGAGCCGTATACGTACGGTTTCCTGATTAGGTTTTCCGATCAGGCATTCAGATTTGGAATTCCGCGAGACGTTCAATTTTCTGTTCTTCTGACCTGATCACACGGTTCGTTTGTGAAAGGAACGTCATCTGTTTTTCCCATTTTGAAAACAAACGAACGTATGCAAGACCTGAATGATTATTCAGGTCTCCAAATCTGAATTCCTTATTAGGAAACCGTACGTATGCGGCTGGCCTTACTGACTAAAACCCATCTGTGTTCCTCTTAATGCCTTTGCGTTCCAGGGCCGCGGTGACTCTTTCGAATAAATTCAGTAACGTGTACATTTAGGTGGAGTGAGCATGTAGTGTTACTGTCATTTTATCTTTTTTGTAAGGATTGGCAGCTCACATCATGCTCACTTCACCTAAGATTCACAGTAACAGCTGAAGTATGAATTTGCGACCAGTTGATTGCTGTGTGTTTGGTAGCTCAGCACTTTGTCCTAAACATACACACAAGTCGTTATAGATACATAACACCTAACAAATACATAGCTACAAATATTTCTTAATAACACCAATGATTGGGATCTTGACTTAGCTTCATTTCTAACTGGTCGCAAATTCAGACCACGTTTTCGAGTTACCACGTTTTACATGGGACTTAAAAATAACTGGTGCAATACGAGTGATCTACCTTGTACTTGTACCCTTCGGAAAACACATCATCATAATGATCAGCCGAATGACGTCCACTGCTGGACAAAGGCCTCCACAAGTGTCGTCGTAATAACCGGTCCTGTGTGGCTTGCATCCATCGGCTGCGGCTAGCACCGACCCTCACCATGTCATTGGTCCACCTTATGGGAGGCCTTCCATTGTTGCGTCTTCCAGTACGCGGTCGCCACTCCAGAACATTACGGCCCCATCGACCATTCGTTCTGCGAGCAATGTACCCAGCCCACTGCCAATTTGGCGATCCTTCGGAAAACATATAAATGAAAATAAAAAAGATGACAGTACGCCTAACGTTTTCTTGTGTTATTTTCATTTAATTGTTTCCCAAATAAGTACTGCAAAAATTGAGTTTCTTGGACGTTTATTTTGACACAGAAAGGAAATTAACAATCAAGGCCTGTTTTTGAAATGTAATATTTCAAGCTCAAAACCTTTTTGCCTTCAGGATACGTTTACATAAATTACAGACTTAGTGTTTCATGTTTTGGTAGCTAAGCACTTTGTCCTAAACATACACACAATTTGTTATAGATACATAAAAGCTAACAAATACATACCTACAAATTTTACTTAATTATTGATAACACCAATTATTGGGATCTTGACTTTATTGGGACTTACACTTAAAGACCAAATCCCTAAGGACCTCACAAAATATTGACCTGATTGGCGAACATTCGCTACTATTACAATTTAAACTCTTATAGTTCTAGTATAAAGTTCAGATTCGTTTAACGAAGGAAATCGTTGAGGATTAAAATAAGCTTACCTACTCAATCGAACACGGTGCTGGGAATAAAAGCGATATTCTTTGAATGCTCACTTGCACCAACTAGCGTTATCTTTTTACTCAGAGTTAGTTGCTAACATAAAATATTAGCTTTTGCCCGAGACTTCGTATGCGCATATTCCGTTCGTTCCTGTAGGAATTTCGGGAAATCCTCTCATAGTACTCCCCTGTACTCCCCATGGTATCTACATGCCAAATTTCAGCTTTCTACGACGCGCAGGCTTAGCACAAATATTTTTGACGTATAGTAACGTAACATAAAGTTTTACCATAGCTACAATACTCGCTTCACACATTATATTTATTTGAATTGGATACTATATTCATATTTTTGTATGTTACAAATTGTGTAGATCGCATAAAATTAAACTAAAATACTATGGGGTGACATTTTTTATATTTAAAATTCACTTACGTTAACGTTTCTATACGTCAAAATATTTGTGCTAAGCCCTCAGTAGTTACAGCTGTGGTTGTCTGTCAGTAACGAATTTTAGTTTTTTTTTTAGCGTTACCCCACACTGAGAATTTCTCCTGTATCGTGGATGGCTGGGTGCGTTTACAAATATACAATCTCACATACACAAACAGTTAGACCCGGAACAACTTTCTGTAGGCCATACAAATGTTTGTTCCATGCGGGAATCGAACCCGTGACACGCAGCGTAGCAGCCAATCGCTCAACCACTACGCCAACCGTGTCGTCCGATATGTTTGGGTTATGTTTAAAGATATTGTGCAAGTACGCCTTACAGCCTCATTGTCAGTTTCTGTAATTCTAGCTCTCGTTGCTGATATTGAAGCCAATAATGATTAAAATGATAATCCTAAGAGATATTAGTTTTATGATCGAATTTAAATTAAGCTGACTTGACGACCAATAGTGAGTGTATAAAGGGCTTTTAAAATTGATCCCTAGTAATTTATTAATTAAAGTCTTCAATGAACCATTCAAGATATTCAGAGAATTTTGGATTGCTCCAGAACAATGACTAAACGAAGACTGCTTTGCTGTGTTATTCAATAGACAATTTCTTAGTAAGGCTACCTGTCCATTGACGCGGAGCGAGGCAGGCGAGCGGAGAAACGGAGAAATTTTAACCATTGGGTCTGTGACTCGCTCTCTATGACTCGACTGAGATTTTAAGCAATTCTATTGGTTAACATTTCTCAGTTTCTCCGCTCCGCTACCTTGCTCTGCGACAATGGACAGGCTGCTTAAATCCCCAATATAATTTACTCACAATTGCAAAACATTTTTCAGTCAACATAATTCATCAAAAACATGTAAGAAAGTAAAACAACCCTGCTGATGGTATTCATTAAAGTAAACCTACCTGAAGCAACACTAATTAATATCAGCTTCATAGCCCGGCTTCATAAATATCCTGTCCGTTCAGGCTTTACTTTAGATACCTTGGAAATTAAAAAGACCAACTTCAGCTGCAGGAAAATGTACGGATAATTTCCAAATGTTGCCAGTTTATTAAAATGTTCAAAGAGTTTTGCTTTTCCTTCGTGGTTTAGTCGATCAACTTGTGATTGGGTGCCATTGATGTGCAAAAGTTTTATATTTAGTTTGTTTTGAATTTCTTTGATAATTTTGATTTTAATTTTTCATGGGACCAAACGGACTTAATTTTGTGAGATGTGAGTAGCGTAAAATGAGTCGGCGGAATTCGGTTTCACACTAAAGTCCAACTCATTTTGCGTCGCCGTGCGGCACAAACAGGACTTTAGTATGAAACGGAATGCAGCGTAAATTCCGCGAATTAGAGGAGTCGTAAACAATTTGTTGAATTGACCATTTCATGAAGTGGACGTCAATTTCACAAGATAGTTGACCACTACATGAAATAGTTCCCTCAAATCTAATTTAACCTAACCTCGGCCACATTATCAAAAAACCGATTTTACGATACGGCTACGACACAAATCAACAAAAAAAATACAAACAAAGTTTACATGTGTTCTAAAATGCCGTTCTAGATGTTTGAAAAAGGGAATTAGAAGTTGAATACGGAAACTATACTGCTGTCATTACTCTTTTTATCAATCACTGAGAATTACGCTAGGTATAATTAACAAAACGTTGTACAAGAATAGGTTAGTTGGCAACGATGAAAAATATGCAGGAATGAATATTTATTTCATAGATGTTATTAAAACAGTACGAGAATGATTACGGATGGAGGTGAAATAAAATGCAGACTTGAGGGATAAGCGATTTTGGAGGGTACGGGTGGTTCGAAATATTGCGTTTTTTATAGTTTTTCTATTTCAACAGTTATGGTGAGAAAATAAGTCAACAAATAGGTCGCAAAACAGAGAAGTTATACACCTCTGAAGTTATTCTTCTTTGTCACACAAAATGTCGTTTGCACTGGATGACTTCAATTCAATATGGCGGGACTAGTGAGTTCGTCTTGTTTTGAGCAATGTAATAAAAGAAATCCAGTCAAATACCCTGTTCATCAATATTCATCTTTACTTCCAGAACAATCCATCCTTTGATTAGCTTCCTGTGATCACCCGGGCGCAATAGCCGTCGCAATGCAACAACAATTGAAAGTTTTATCGTAAAAAAATCGTCCCCCGCCAAGTTTTTTGGTCGATCGGGGGTCATAGGCGTCAATTTCAATTGACGCCCAATAGCACGCAGATGTCATCATCTGCCTAGCCTTTTCCCAACTACATTGGAGTCGGCTTCCAGTCAAGCCAGATTTAGCTAAATACCAGTATTTTACATGGAGCGGCTGCCTACCAAACCTCCACAACCCATTAACTGGGTAACACGGTACTTCATGGCAAGACTGGAGTCAGATTTACTGGCTTCTGACTATCCGTAACGACTGCCAAAGATCTATAAATGACAGCCGGGACCAACGGCTTAACGTGCTTTCCGAAGCACGGAGGAAACTCGGTATGTTAAGATGGTCACCCATCCACAGACCAACCTTGGCAAGCGTTGCTTAACCTTGAAGATCGACCCGTGCGGCTGTTATTATCTAGCCATGAGCTCCTCATAGCACGCGGATGTGCCAAAGCAAAATCACCAAATAAAAAACCTTGTAAAATTTTCAATATCTTATAATAGCTTACAATAAAAGTAGTCAGTATCACATTGTCGAAATTAAAACGAATCCATTGTCACAAAGCTGTGTCGATCTCATGTTTCTGGAGAGCTAAGTTTATGTGTCCGTATTCTTCTAACTGCACCTCACGGGGTTCCACTGAAAATAAAAACATAAGTAAGAATAAAATTTTAAATCCTGATCTTTAACATTGTCTTATGAATAACGTCAATATGAAAATTAATGATGCGCAAGCGCTTATAAAAAGTGACAGGACAAAAATTCTTTGGCCATGAAGGAGATGGTAGGACAACTTGGATGTCTTCCTTGGGGATTGGTAAGAACAGGCTCAGAACAGAGAACAGTGGCAAGAATGGAGGGAGGTCTTTTTCCAGTAGTGGGAGAGTTTTTTTTAATATTGGTGTGCACGCGTTTGACCACTATCTCACCTGTTGATAAGCTATGATGTGGTCGAAGATGGAGCACGTTTGCCTAGGAGTAACCTATTCACTCTTGACTTAAAGACTCCCAGGTTGTAGCTATCAAACACAGACTCTGGCAGGGAATTCCACTCCTTAGCTGTACGCACTATGAATGTGTTCCCAAAACGTTTTGTGCGTGTGGGTGGGATGTCCACCATGTACCGTTGGCGCATCGCCGTTCATCTTCTGGTCCGATGATGGAACGGGCTTGGCGGAATTAAATTATGCAATTCCGTCGCACATTCCCCAAAATGCAACCGGTAGAAAACCGACAGGCCAGATATAATTGTAATAGTTCGGGTGAGATATAATATAACATACCAGCAGTGAGACAGTTACAATAACCGAGCAGGCTAGATAATTATAATAATCGAAGAATTTGTCAATGGCGCTGGGAAAAGGGCCAAAAACACTTGAAGACATTTTGACGTGATAACGTCTTATAAATCGATGAACGCCAGCTGCACGCAAGAAAAAATGTCACGTGCCGAGAGCGAGAGCGCGGAACAAGCAATAGAGAGGCACGATCGGCCTAAGCGTTCGGCTTGTTTGTTGAGGATTCAATTGTTTTCTTATGACGTTATTACGTATAATTATCGTCCGTAAATCGACTTTACAGGCAACCAATTTTTTTAAATGAATTTTCGACATAAACCCTTATGTCGAAAATTCATTAAAAAAAAAACCGGAACGGTACGGTCGTGGTAGATATTGATAGCGAATGATAATGACTGTGAAGATTAGCTACTTAATTTAATTTAATCTCGTACCAAACGGGTTACAAAAAAAAAGAAAAACAAAACTAAATATAAATACAAAATAAACTCCAGAATAAACATACGCTATCACATTAATAACGTACAATCGCAGGAATTTGAAAATGATCCTTGTCGTGTCAGTTTCAAATTCCATCTAAATCCATTTAGATTCATTGTAATGAATCTTGGATTAGAATGGATAAGGTCCCGCGCACAGAGTAATTGTAAATATTAGTCTACCTCGAGACTGTAAATTACGAAGAACAAAAACGAATTATAAAACTTGGATTAAGCAAACGATGTATGAATAGGGTCGGCTCAGGTGTTTCGCGTACATTTCAAGTGAAATAATTATCTTACATCTACAATAATTTAACAATAATAATTTAGGTTCAATGTTCCACACAATTGGTGCTATGTGTAAATTGCCAAGACCTAATGTAAATTTATGGCTGTCTTAAAAGACCTAAGCTTTTATCAATTCGTATGAAGACTGAAAGTTGTAGATAATGTCAGCAATTTATCGCTCGAATACTTAATTTTATGTTCTTTTTTATTTTATTAAAGCCACTTTAAGATGTTTGGCTGAGGTAGATAAATAGATTACCTAAATGTGTGGGAAACGAAATGAAAGTAAAGTGAGTGAATAAAATATGAATACCGTTAACGCTATTCTTCAGACAGGGGAAAACAGAAGAAGGAAATATAGTGCACCGACCCGAAGTGACCGGGACAGGTGAACATGTTAATGGTAGAGACGACGGAACCTTCTTCGTGCCTTGGAAAGCACGTAAAGCTGTTGGTCCTGCGCCTGCAGTGCGGTTTTGTAGACATATCGAAATGAAGGGTTGAGTGAAGTGATCACAAAGTGAGCTGTCAATCCAAGTAATCAAGATGGAATGACAGCTCACTTTGTGATTGTGATGACAATTCACTCAAGCCTCCACTTCGACATGTTTACAGAATTGACCGAATGATCTATCCCCGATCGTGTCCGATAGCCATCCCATTGGGCTGTGAGAAGTTCAGAGAATGCACCTGAGTTTGCGCACAAACATGTGCACTTTAAAATCTCCTGGCCAATCTCGGTTGAGGTTGGCCACCGAGGCAGGGAGGAATTAATTTTCCATAGTCATCACAATCATCATAACAGCAGAAAGCCTAGACATAGGTCTCCCCCGAAGGGGGCGGGGTTTGCCATAATCGCCACGCTTGGCAGGCGGGTTGGCGATCGCAGTGTTTGGTATTACAGAGAACGCTGCTGCCCATGCTCTGGTGAGTCCCTTAGTCGCCGCTTACGACACCCACGGGAAGTGATGGGATAGTATTATTCTTTTACGGCACCGGCCGAAACCATACGGCTATTTTCCATAGTATTGATGTATAATTGTGCTTACCTCTAACACCATTATAGTGTCCAAGCCGTCGTTTATCGTTGGTATTGACATGGTCCCAGTTCTGTCTCTCGTTGCTGCCACACGTCGTGTAGATGACTGAGCTCACGATGTACAGGCTGGCTAGCGTCAGCATTATCACTCGCCAGCTCTCACGATTACACTGAAAATATGGATGAAAAAATTAAAATCACAATAACGGGAAGATAAAGATAATAACGAGATTTCGTAATATATTTTCATCATTTTCCATTTTTGCTATAAATAATGTTCAAACAAGCAATGATTGGATTTGATCGCTCGCGTTTATATATGTCGTAGGATAATTTGATACTTCGAATCTTCGCGGAAATCCTAGGGGTTTTGCGAAAACGCGGATAATTAGACATAGGCGAAAAATTATCAAATCTTACTGGACAAAGTCAGGATTTTTGCGAAAATACTCGTTATTATAGCAATATTTAGTTCTGGGTGGTTTAAAAAAAAATAACCACGAAGGCTAAGGCGGGAGCTCCGCTCCGGAAGTCGTGAATGGGCCGTTAGCCTTCTAACCTAACCTATCCGAGTCGGGGTAGTCTGAGTCGGGGCTATGTCTAATTATCCGCGTTTTCGCAAAACCCCTAGGATTTCCGCGAAGATTCGAAGTATCAAATTATCCTACGACATATATATACAATATCGCAAAAAACGTATCCTGTAACCGTCTCCAGGGCGTCTATCTCAGTCCAAAAATGTATTTTTTTTTTCATTTTTTTAATAAACGTTGCCCCACACTAGGAATTTCTCCTATATCGTGGATGCGTTCACAAATATACAAACTCACATACACAAACAGCCAGATCCGGAACAACTTTCTGTAGGCCATACAAATATTTGTTCCGAGCGGGAATCGAACCCACGACACGCAGCGCAGCAGCCGATCGCTCAACCACTGCGCCAATCGTGTCGTTATCAATATTAATTTAGACGTAGCAAAAAAATCAAACGAACAAACTCACATTCACATAATATAATTTTGTTAAGATAGACTGGTAGTGTAACTACAGAATAAAGACATTTGGTTTATTTATTTGTAAATTATTTCTCTTTTGACGAACGGTTGGTGCAGTGGTTGAGTGAGTCGCGGGTTCGATTCCCGAAAGGAAAAAATATTTTTATGACCCACAGATACTTGTTCCGGGTCTGGCTGCTTGTGTGTGTGAGTTTATATGTTTGTAAACGCACCCACAATACAGGAGAAATTCCTAGCGTGGGTCAATATTAAAAAAAAAAAACTTATAACTTGCGTGAAGATTTGATTGGCACATGGCTGGGAAAATGTGCAAAAGTAATATAGACAGTGTTATATTTGCAGGCATCCCCAGCCTTTTCGAAGTATATAACATCTGTCTTTACGTACCATATCATCCCCAAGAACGAGTCCTGCCACAAAAGGCACCGCCGCGCCGACCACGCTGCTGACCGTGCACGATATCATCATTAACGTCCCGGGGTAGTTCTCTGACATGTCCTTGTAAGTGCTCTGAAATCCATACAATGAATTTGAGCATGTGGAAGATATATGTGATTCTTTCTGCAACTTTATGAAACCAAATTGGTTAATGGAATATTGAATTTGCTGAATCATGTTGCATTACTATTTTACTGAAACAGCTATCTGAATCTAACAATTATTATTATTTCTTTATTAATTATGACAACAACGGTCCAATTGTTAGTAAAATAAAAACACAAAGAAAAAACTTAATCTACGGGATAGTAACTTCATCTAGAAACACACACAAGACGGATACATTATGAGCGACGAGGTTGCTCTTGTCGCACCAATACATTTATAAAATGCCTCAGCATTCCCGGCATCTTGCTGTCCAGCAAGTCATCATCATCTGCCTAGCCTTTTTCTTCATTTGTTGGATATTATATCCTTAACTATATTTGGTTCAATTTCCAGTCAAACTGGATTCAGCTGCGTATTTTGCGAGTGACTACCTATCTAACCACCTCAACCCGGTAACTTGTTGGCAAGATTGGTGCCTAATTTTCTAACTTCTGACAATCCGTTACTATAGCCAAAGGTCTTCAAATAACAGCCGCGACCAACGGCTTAACGTGGTACGGCAAAGTCTTAATATGTTAAGTTGGTCACCCATCCATTGGCCGACCTCGGCAAGCATTGCTTTACCTTGAAGATCGACCGTGCGGCTGATATGTTTAAGCCACGCGACAGAAAACAGCATCAACTTACCAAAAATCCACAAAACTGTAATCCCAGCAACCCCAATATTGTTGACAACGCGACATTCGCCGGGACGCTCCACTCACGAGGAAAATTCGGTAGCATCGTTAATCCCATTATGATTCCGAAAGCACCTGTGAATTAATTTGTAGAAATTCAATTAACACTGAATAACGTTTCGCACAGTAAGATATATTTTATTGTAGACACAAAAGAAAAACTCTGCTGGAATGTTCTCGATTATTTTAGCTTTGGATTTGATCGCTGCTTGCAATATGAGATCAGGAACAAAACAATAATATGGACTGGCTTGATTTACCTCCACTACTAACATATCACCAGTTCTTCTAATAAATTAAAAAAGAAAACCGGCCAAGTGCGAGTCGGACTGTCACACGAAGGGTTCCGTACCATAAACCGAAAAAATCACGTTTCATGTATGGACCCCTTTTATTTTATGGAACGAAGTTCCTTATCGCGCGTTGTGAAAGGGGGGCTAGACGGAAAAAAATCTCACGAAAAGTTGTAACGACACTTTTTTCTATAGTTGTAAGCCGTGCGACGTGCGCGTATTTCTCTGTCTGTGTCTCTCTCTCTCTCTCATAGAAAGCAAGCCAGTTATTTTCGTTTCGTCTTTCTATTTCTGCTTACATTATATTTGTAAGGTAGGCAGGGTAGGCAGGATAGGCAGGATAGGCAGGGTAGGCAGGGTAGGCAGGGTATGTGGGTAGGCAGGGTAGGCAGGGTAGGCAGGGTAGGCAGGGTAGGCAGGGTAGGTGGGTAGGTGGGTAGGCAGGGTAGGCAGGGCAGTTAGGTAGGCAGGGTAGGCAGGATAGGCAGGGTAGGCAGGATAGGCAGGGTAGGCAGAGTAGGTAGGGTAGGCAGGGTAGGCAGGGTAGGCAGGGTAGGCAGGGTAGGCAGGGTAGGCAAGGTAGGCAAGGTAGGCGAGTTCGATTCCCGCACGGAACAAATATTTGTATGGCCTAGAGATAGTTGTTCCGGGTCTGGCTGTTTGTGTATGTGAGATTATATGTCTGTAAACGCACCCACGATACAGGAGAAATTTTTAGTGTGGGGCAAAGTTTAAAAAAATAAGCTTAAAAAAATTGAAATATACACTGTGAAAATTTCAACTATCTACACATTTACGGTTCTTGAGATACAGCCTGCTGACAGAGGGACGGACAGTGAAGGCTTAGTATTAGGGTTCTGTAGATTACTCTTTGGGTACGGAACCGGGAACGGAATAAACTCTTGAAAGTAAAAAAAAAAACATCAAAAAATATTTTCAAGTTGACTTGCAATACTCACCAAGGCCATTGATAACCTTCCTGAAGAAACTTGCGCTGAAGATGTAGTGGATGTAACGTATCGTGTACAGCCAGTCGAAGATCGGGTTCATCACGATGTACACTGATGCCATTGATATGAAAGGCAACATGGAGTACCAAGCACTCTGAAATATTCAAAACATTATAAATTATTAAAAGCTAGATTTTGCCAGCGGTTTCATCATCATCAGCATCATATCAGCCAAAAGACGTCCACTGCTGGACATAGGCCTCCCCCAAGCTTCGCCACAACGACCGGCCCTGCGCGTCTCGCATCCATCGGCTACCCGCGACCTTCACCAGGTCATCGGTCCACCTTGTGGGAGGCTTTCCAACGTTGCGGCTTCCGGCACGCGTTCGCCACTCCAGAACTTTTCAGCCCCATCTACTATCCGTTCTGCGAGCAATGTGCGCTGCGCACTGCCACTTTAGTTTGGCGATCCTTCGGGCTATGTCGGTAACTTTGGTTCTCTTGCGGATATCATCATTCCTGATTCGATCACGCAAGGAAACGCATCAAGCATTGCCCTCTCAGTTGCCTCTCAGTAATCGAAAAATATGTCCTAATCAAAGTATGCCAAGTGAAATGTCATCCAAATTCACATAGCCGTTAAGACTTGAAAAGGTAATAAATAGACAGACAGACCGAGCAACTTTTTTCCATTTATAATGTAAGCAGGAATATGGAAAGTGTCATTGAAAATTATATTTATACAGAGATTAATTAATTTCATATTAAATTACTGCGTTTTAACAAAGAAAGCTCAAAGAACTTTTTTAAACACTTTTACAAAAAAGTTATAACTTACGTCCTCCAAAGATATGCCGTACATCATCAGGTAAGCGGGCACGTATGCTAAAAAGAACACAAACAAGGCATTGCTAGCTGCATGCACGCCGGTCACCGCCCAGAAATGAGAAGATTTGAGGATATCTCGCCAAGGTCGGTTAATTTCTTTCTGTAACAAAAAATGTATTTATTAATCTTGGCCCTGCCAGTGAGACTGGCAATCAATATCGATTTATTCGTAGTGGGCAAAAGGCTGAGCAGAAAGAATACCACTGCGTAGCTTGCAAATGCTTCATTAGGTAGTCACGAAATACTTGCATAAATTTTTGGTATTTTTACAAATTCTGGGGCAAAGGCCCTTCCTCAACTCAAGTTCACTATGAAGATTTTAAAAAGGGAAGATGCAAATACAGAATTTATGAGAATGTTGTTAATAATATGCTAAAAAATTGTAAAACAAGGGCCATTGCAGCGTTTTATTTTAGTTAATATCGATTTTTAACAAAAATAATGAATTAAAGTAATGTGAAACGGAACGTACATAAAAACAACAATCAGAGTTTATTGACGACACTGCTGTTATGACAGCAAAAAGGCAACCTTATATCTATTAGTTAGGACAGTTAGGACCAGTGGCAGACAGGAGTGGTGTCATCGTCCGTTTCCGCGCGAAAATTAAAACCGTCTGTTTAAAAACGCAATTTTGACAAAAAATTAAAGCGTTTTCAATTCTTATTTATGTGATGGTATATTCTAGAGTTCTTTAAAATTAAAGCAAAAATGGAAATATTGCATGTTCCCTTTGAAAAATCTGCTAATCAGTGTCATACATTTTGTATGACACTGACGGCAGTCTAGCAAAAGGGCGTATGGCCAAGATTCGTTGAAATTTTAACCATATGCTAAGTTTAATACTGATTAGCAGATTTTTAACAGGGAACATGCAATAATTCCATTTTTCACTACATACTTTCGCCATAAGTAACCTTGAATACTAAACTTTAAGTCATTACCTTCTTGTAACTATTCAGCGTATCCCTAATGAATTCTTTCTCCGCATCTCCAACAGCCGGATGCTCTCCTGGTGAGCTGGCCGTCAAAGTACCCGATATGATGGCCATGGACAACGCCAGCATTGCTAAAGAGTAGTACACCAGCTCCCAACCAAGTGAAGCTGATGATAACAGTCCTGATATGGGAAGAGCTATAATGATACCGAGTTGGATACCTGAAAACAATGTTAATAAGTTAAAAGTTAAATGACCATACTGATAGGTTTCGGAAGTCGGTGTTTTTAATTGTTTCTTCGTATTTTAACACCGACTTCAGAAAATAAAGTAATTTTTTGTAAAAGGTTTATTATTTTTTGCTTTTCAGTTTTTTCGGAGGTTTAATTTTTTTTGTTAAAATGTTTTTATTTTATAATTTTTTGTGGCTATAAATTTACTAATTACTACATGCTTAATTTTTGAATACTTTTAAAAAAGGTTCCTACCTTACTTTAGCTATTAACTTTTATATAATCCTACTTTAACTATTACTTGTTGTATAATATAAATACTTTAAAAAAACAAGCTTTATACCAAGATGAGTAAGCCTACAAAAAATGCTACACAAATCTGCACTAAAATCTGTGAGTGAACAATAAATCACCCCTATTTTCCCACCCTAAGGGTAAGTTTGTTTTTTCCTCATTTTTATGGAACCACCTTCGGAGTATACCAATAAAAAAAAGAATTATCAAAATCGGACTTCTCTGTTAAAAGTTATGCGTGGTGGTGTAAAGTTATACATAAAAGAAATAATATATATATGTACGCGTAGACTTGAGAACCTCTTCCATTTTTTCGTCGGTTAATGAGAACCTCCTCCGTTTTTTCGTCGGTTAAAAAATAAAGGTTTCACTCATGTGCCTGACGATCCGTGACGACTGCCAAATTATCTACAAATGACACCGGGATCAACTAACGTGCTTTTTGAGGAAAAGAGAAGTCTTGATAATTATGTAAAAGTCATCCATCCACAGATTGTCCTCGGCAAGCGTTGCTTAACCATAAAGATAGACCCGAGCCCCTAATAAAGGCGTGTCAAAGAAAGGAAAATTTTGTAGGAAAAAGGTATTCGGAAGCACGAGGAAAATATTGAAGGACCAAAACGTTACTAATTTCTTCAAGCCTGTAAAATGAGCCTAAACATACAACGTCAGGAATGTCCTTTATTAGTACGAAACGTAATATAAGTCTTTGAAATAACGGCCTCGTTAATATTCCTCATATTCTAACTAATTATGTAAAGACAGAAAATGCGATTATAGACTCGGGTAATTAATTTTGCGAGAGATTTTTCAGAATTAAACATTAAAGAGAAAAAAAATATGTTACATAAAATAATAAAGGCATAGAAAATTAAAATGAAGAGAAAGAAGCATTAAGCGTGTTAATTAAATTAGTATGCATGGCAGCAAAAGCTTTGGGTGGCGGAGAGTGCAGGAATATTACAGAGGAATTGTCTTCTTAAAGTGCGGCACTATGCATACTGAATAGTAATGTATGAACTGATTTGAATGTAGCCTTAATTTCATGATAAGTACTGTAACGTCATATTATTATTGAAGTAAATTTTAACTTGCTGTGCTTGGGGGAGGCCTATGTCCAGCAGTGGACGTATTTCGGCTGATATGGTGATGATGATGATGAAATTTTAACGCTTTTAAGTATAACATCTGTTATATTACATTTGTTAAAATTCAAGTGATGATGGTGAATCAAATCACACCAACAAAAATAGATAGTTATGTAATTAATGTTTCTTAAAAAGATCTGATGGGGTCACAAACTTACTTTGTGGATGGGGTAGCATACCTATGGTAGGCGCCAAATGAATGTGTAATAATTGACCCACATACATTTATGACGATTTAATATAAAAAATCAAAAAAACATAAAACTGTCCTGAATCGACTTCTGTCGTAATCCTTTACGTTCTCTAGCAATGAACAACTGTTCAAAATGAATTATTGTTCGGGTATCTGCGAAGGGATATTTGGGTAAGGTCAATGTACTTTATTGCAATTTTAACTGGCGCCTAACATAATGTTGGTCAGGACTTAAAATACTTTGAGGTACTCAAGTTCGTGTGTTTGTTGAAATTAAGAGAATTTAAATTACCTCCGTAAATTAAATGGTTGAATATTTTCCTCTCGTTGGGTGGCAGCCATTGCTCAAAGAGTGATTGGTTTACGGTGAAGAAGCAAGCATGAGTCATTCCCATGAACAGCTTCGCATTGCAGGCTGCTACCCATCCACCCTGGAATGGAATCGCCGTAACTTTAGTAATTATCCTTGTAGACTTGTGTGATGGATGATATGAATGAAAATGTTGCTCTGAATAACATGGGAATTAAATAATAAAGCAGTAGAAATGCCACTTATAAAACAACTAATGATAGAATTCAAGTTTTTATGAACTGAAACCATATCTATATCAGCAAAATTGCATTTTTTTTTTTCAATAAAACCCGACCAAGTGAAATAGCTCGTTAGTTTCGTATTGCACCTATGTTTCTTTGAGTTGATTGAATTTAAAATTACTTGCTGTCGCTACGTAACTTGATAGAAGTTTATTTATTTATTTATTTATTTAATACTTTACGCACATAGATGTACGGAGGCGGACTTAATGCCTTAGGCATTTTCTGCCAGTCAACCTTTGGGTGATGAAGAGAATAATAGTGGTAGGTGCAATGTGGATAAAAAAGTGTGGATAAAAAAAGTTCTTTGTTTGCATAATTTATAGCTTTTCGATGAGGGAGGGGGGTGACAGGGGGGTGGTTCATAAACCTACCCTATTTATGATAGTTGGCATAGCAACACAAAATGCTCCGTTGACGAGAAGAATGGCAGTGGTCAGCAGTTTCCCGCCGATCCTCCTCAAGTACAGTTCAGCAGGCATTAGAACTACAGCGTAGCCGAAGAAAAACGAAGCCAGAATAGCTCCCTGTGCTTTACCATCCCAGTTATGAATCTGAAATTATCATGGAAAACAATAGATATATGGTGTAAAAAAATATTTTGGTTATTGGCTATGGATATGATGCTCTAAAATATGCTGATCATCTTTATACTAGGCGCCATATAAATTCAATAACGGTCATTGACCCTCAAACATTTATTGACTTCCTTAATTATTAGTGAGTACAGTTAAGGAGTGGAATTCCCTGCCGGAGTCTGTGTTTCCTGGTAGCTACAACCTGGGAGTCTTTAAGTCAAGAGTGAATAGGTTACTTCTAGGCAAGCGTGCTCCATCTTCGACCACATCATCGCTTACCATCAGGTGAGATAGTGGTCAAACGCGTGCCTATCAATAGTAAATAAAAAAATGAAGAATGAAATAGGTCAATGTACTTTATTACAAGTTTATCTGGCGCCTACCATAGGAAAAACAATTCTGTTTTCGAGTATCTTTGTAGTTTGAGAATTGTAAAGCTTTTAATTTTATCAAAATATTTCTAAAACATTCATTGCTAGACAAAGTAACCCTAAGCATGGTTATATCGACCTGACCTATGCTCCGTTCATCCAGAAAGTACCTACGACCTTCACAAGTAGTCAGTTATGGCTCAATTACATTAGGTCGTTTTGACCGATTGCGTTGCAGCCCGTATTCGGTCAACGACTTATGTAAATGGGTTTACGGTTAGCTGTATTCGGCCACAGCCCGTATTCGGTCACCAACTAGTGTAAACAAGTTTTCGGCCGCAGACCATTTTTGGTGACAGAACACGACTGATTTGTGGAACCGCGCCACTCAGTGTTCAGCTGAATGCGGTCGCCGAATCCGATAAACCGACAAATTAAACGAATACGATCGGCGTATTAGGTGGCTGACCTAATGTAAACAGCCCCATTCGATTTATCAGTTTGGTTAAACCGAATGCGGTCGCCGCTTTCGGTGACCGACTTAATGTAAACGCGCCATTACTTGCGAAGAGCTGTTCTGTGTTTACCTGTATGTAAGTATCATCCCGTCTAGTCTGATCAGTGACAGCGAGCACAGCAACCCCCATGCTGCCTCTGATGAACCCCATGGTGATGGAACTCGCCAGCATATACATCATCTGAATGTGTCTAACGCCGATCTTGAAACCTGGGAACAGGAAATAGATACATTTTATTATGATTAATCAGTTTTATGGCATTGTTAAAAGATCTGCTGTTATCTTTTTCCCTGTATAAGCCTTTACCTTGATTGTTTGTTGGAGTATTTTGTCGGGTGCCTTATCAAAAGTTGTTCCTAAAGGTTGGAAAAAAAAACTGCCTATGTGGTCGAGTGGTTTAGGCGTTTGTCTTGTGACTCCGTGGTCGTGGGTCATCGATTCTCACGGGAAACCATTCATTGTAAAGTTGTTTTCCAGTTTGGCTAGGATATTGCAGGCATTAAAGCCTGCAATATTACGTGATTGTCTTATAAACAAGACGATTCCGTGCTTCGGAAGGCTCGTATAAACCGGTGGTCGCGGCCGCCAAAGGGTGGTCGTAAAATAACCATGAAGCCCTTGAGGCGGATTAGAAACTCTGACACTAGGGTTTGTAGGGTCGTTAGACTATACTGCCCACACGAGAAGAAGAAGAAGGAAAAAAAAAGAAACATTGTTTCTTTGATGCTGAATAGGCAGGGGAATAGGGGTTAGTTTCGCAAAATTTTGTATTGTCTGCAAACGGCTTCACCCGCCTGCAAGTCGTAGACTACCCCAAAGGAACTTATTCCCGGGATTAAAAGTAAGACCGTAAAGATGTGAAGATGTGAAGACTGTAGACACAGACAGACAGATTTACTCTCGAGTCATAATATCGATTGAATATGGACACTTGAAAGTAATGCCGAGTTATGACATGACCTAATACGGAACTCCTGAAATCACACATCACTAAATTATTTCTTGGTAGAATGAGTGGCATGCATTAATTAATTGTTGAGTTTACTTTTTGTCTCATATGCTGATTGAGGTTTACTCTTCAAACATCGATAATAATTATCCATTTGTCTCTAATGCTTTTACCTTTTCCAACGTTCGCCCATAAAATTAAATAAAGAACAGTTATAAAAAAATCACTTACCATTTTTAGTAATAACTCCATAATACCCGTCTTCAAAATTAAATCTCAAAAACTCCACGTCCATAGTGTGCGACAACAAAGTAATATCAAATTACAACAAGGCTCCGTTACATCGACTGTTACTTGAAAAAAATATGTTTACATCTATCACATTATCTTCGTTATCTAGCAGACTGCTCCTAAAACAATGAATTGTTAGCTTTTAGTAAATAATGCTGATTTTGTACGTAAATACAACTATCTCTGAAAGTTCGTGTTGACTCATTGACGTCATTCAACTGTCTACCTTCATTTGTTACGATCAAGGTTTAATTTTCAATGTCAGGAAAATTCGAAAGGCTTGAAGTGAGAATGTCAAAGTATATTCAAATTTAATGATTGTGTGTAACTAGTATTTTACTTGCAGACGTGATGAGTGACAAATATCTCAAAATGACGTCGTTTACGAGGAAAATGTAGCCTTTGTTAAAAATATATATTCACAGAAAGTAGACCAACACGCATTTCTTTCTTAAATGAAAGTACTTTGTTGTATTAAAATGTTTTCGGAAGGTTCAATGAATGCTAAATGAGCAGGCGTTAAAGAGATTAAAGAATGTCAGACAAACGATGCGAGAAAATGTAACAGTGCGAAATATTCGTATTATTCTATTTACCACGTTACGTTAAAGAAAATTGTGAGGTAGAAATAAAAACACAGTCTACGAATAAGTCACGAAATAAGCTGAATTTGTTGAGTGGAAAATTTGAATTGTAATTGGACCTTTTCAAATTCGAATGTCACTAAAATTGATATCATACAGCTGTTTGTTATTACAATATAGGATTTGAAACAAAAGGGGTTTAAAAATAAATTAAAAAATGCCAATAACAACTTCGTCTTCGCTGATTTACTGCTGAAGATAGCGATCACACATGACACGTCTCCAATTCAGTCGGCGTGTACTATGCCAAATCGAATACTTAATTTATCGAATATCAATTGATCAACCACTATAAATCGAACGTTCATAATATCGAATGGTTATTAAATCGAACATTCAATACCTCGCACACTCAAAAAACTGAGTGTTCATAATATCGAATGTTTGTTAGATCGAGCGTTGAACGCATCGCATATTAATGGGATATTATAAATTGCATATCGAATAAATAATCGCCTATCAATACATACTCATCATTTATATTCTTTTTTACATCAAATAACTTACTTCACTACAAATAAACTAAATGTTTAACAAAACTCAAACTACAGATAATTCGAAATCATACATCAATATGACATTACTTTTTTCCTTATAATGCAATACAGTAAAATTTATTTTTGTACAAAAATACTACATACATAGCATAAATACTGACTGCACAGCAAATTTTCCATATTTATGGACAACACCCCAACTCAGACTACCCCGACTCGGATAGGTTAGCTTAGCCTTCGTGGTTATTTTTTTTTAAAACCACCCAGAACTATGGTGAGTCGCAGTACAGTTTTGTCGTGCATTAAGATTATTAGCTGTGCATTGATGAAAAATTTTGCTTTAGGAAAAATCGCTGTACGCTGCGAAAATAAATTGTAGTGTGTTTAGTGATATTTTGAGTTGAATATTTTGCTGTGCATCAGTAATTTTGATGGGAATTCGGAATCTTATTGCATAGAAAAAGGATATTTTTTAATTTGCGTTTAAATACTACCCCATATTAATTTCATCGAGATATCATTATAATTCTTAAGAATACAAGAAAAACACAAAAATTTCAAATAAATCACACTTTAATCTTTAGTCATTATCTTTTCATATTTTAAAATTTTGTGTGAATTGCAATTGCACGGAGAAACTGTTATAAATCCATGTTTTTTCTATTATTTAATATTTTTTCAATCGCAATAATGATAATGGGATGATCCTTTTGCCTCTTTTTTGTGGAGTAGGTCTTCCCAGTCCCGCGTTTGCCTTTTCAATTGTCCTATTTGTTGTTCCTTGCTCCTTTCCAGAACATCTATGGTCGCATAAAGACCCCGTCTATGCTTATTGCTTATGTTGTTTTGAGTTCTAGGAAAACCCAGTGTATTATTTTGAAACACAGACCACAGTGAAGGTGGAAACATAGGTAATGAGCGTGCTATGAGTAATTTATTATTTCCCGTCTCACGAGAATGAATATTTCCTCAAACATAATATTTTCCAAATAAGTTGGTGATTTCATTGGCCTCATTGGGTTTGATTTTCTTCTCTCAATTTATCGAAAGCATCTGGTATCTATCTCTTCTTGGGGTAAATAAGCAAGTGCGATAATGTGTATTAACTTGACAGCAAACTTAGCATCCTGGCCATATTTACTTTGCAAACCATTTTGTTGAATTTGACGCCAAACATTTGACCTAAGTGGAATCGACAACATTTGTGTTGCGCTTCAGGAAATTCTTGTTTTACACCATTAATGATTGCCATCTCGAAATCCGTCATTATTACTCGTGGGTTCAATTCGATATCATATTCAAGAGCGTATGCCTTTAGTGCTTGAAAAAAATATAAGTAACAATTTATTGTCTTCTTCGTTAGAAACGCATATACTAAATCATATCATCCAAAGTGGTCGGTTCCTTCGGCACTTCTTTTTTCGTGCCCGACGTATAATTTGCGACGCTGCTTTCTTGTTTAGAAGAGCAGACGAACTTGATTTCGAAATTTTGGCCTCGTTTAAATGGACTTGTTTAAAACGAAAGTTTATGTATGTTAGTAAAATTATATCGATCAATTGATATTCAATTATTTGGCATTCGATTTGGCATAGTACACCCATTCAGTCGGACTTCTACTGTGTGGATCGCTCGGTACATCTCCAGGATTTTGTTTATTTGTTTTTCATCAAGCAATGCTTTTATATTTTTTCCCATTTTGTCTTATTTTTTTAATCTAAGTAGGTATATGTTTAATTTATCAGAAATGAGCGTCCATTTGGAAGGCATAAACTAGTTTTCTTTCTTTCATTCTTTCTTATTGCGACAACATTCTGCCGCTGCTCCGCCTTGACTGCGTTGTTCTTCGACCCGGCCTTGAGCTTTTTGAGGCCACGTTCCTGGTAAAACAAACGCACGGACTACGGAGGTTTAGTTATAGGGTTCCGTTAGATCCCATTCGGTTAAGGAACCCTAATAAGTGAGTTCATCCAAACTCTTACAACCCTTTATACCAATAAAAAAATTTTGTAGATTTGGAATATATCTAGTCATATCTAGAATAGATCTAAGTTATTAATCACTAGCTGACCCGCGCAACTTCGTCTGCGCCACATTTTTCCTTAATGCTCCGCGCCTATTGTTCGTAGCGTGATATTATATAGCCTTTAGCGTTCTTCGATAAAACGTATCTAACACTAAAGTAATTCAATTCCAACCAGTAGTTCCTGAAATTAGGGCGTTCTAAGAAACAAACAAACTCTTTAGGTATATAATGTAATCTTCTTCTAATATAATATAAAAATCTCGTGTAACAGTGTTTCTGAAAAAACTCCTCCGAAACGGCGTGACTAATTTATTTGGTAGGACTGAGAATAGGTCGTAGGCTAGTTTTTTTTATTTATATGGCAAAACAACATTTGTCAGGTTAGCTAATAGTAGTATAGATTCCAAGAAACGCCACATTTTTTCTTTTAATATAGGATAAACTTTATTTTTCACTACAATTTACATAAATTATTTTACATAGGACAGATACCATACATAATTCAGGTAAGTATATACGTGTGGGAGACTGGTGCCTAAGCCATGCTCGAGGGATGTGTTTCAGGACACCAGGATCCCACCCCTTTACAATTAAATTTTATAAATTACTATCTGTTGCCTGCGACTTCGTTCGCGTGTATTACGGATAGTAAAATGATGTCACTAAGATGAAATATACGAACAGTCAACATCTAGCATTGCTTGACTGCTCTTAGAATTAGGAATTCGGAAGACTCTTATGCAAGGCATTGGGTGTATCACCGCTTCTATTCAAAACGCCGACCAGCCCTAGTAATTTTTGTAATGAGAAACGTTTTAACGATAACAAACACGACACGACACGCTGCTGAAGAAAGTTCTTAGGGTTGTTAACACGCGATAGAGCTACATAAAGTTGGAGATGGGAAAACCAACCAGAAGAGGAGTCTACCCCCGCAACAGATAGAGTAAATTAGAGTTGAGACTCCGTTATCCGCGTTTAGACTCTCATCCGTTTCGTTGTACGTAGGACACCTGGCTTAGCCGGCCTTCCTCCGCCCAAGTGCACAGAAGCCTCCTGGGTGCACCATAGGTTTCGCGGAGCGACCTCACCATTCCGAGGATTTGTTCACGTTGGGAAGCAGAAGGAGAAGTGGGTACGGCTCCAGCACTACCATCTCGAAAACTCTCTACGCGAGTCCGCCTCTGGCGTCATTGCCTGGAATCAATGCCATGATGCACTGGAGGGTACACCCTCCACTGTAAATCCTGTGTCTGTAACAGATAATTTCTGGCCCTGAAATGGTCATGACGGATCATGGGCTCTCTGGGAATTTGGTTAGTTATATGTGACTTTCGGCCGAGTGCCTTTGCAACATGTTATAGAAATTAAATATGTTAATACAAATTATAGAACTTAATCAGATGATATTTATCATTTTTTTCCATGGACGCTTTCATGGAAATATTCTCCTTATTTTTTCCCAAAAAAATTTGTCACTATTATCCGTATTGATGGTCTGCTTGGTCGGTGGGTTCCCCGAACAGGGAAGAAATAAATGAATGCTGAAGCAACGGAACAACACAGGCTATCTTCCAAAATAACCTAATTATCTTCTTGATTATGGTGTGTGCCGTCAGAAATTTTAACACTATTCGTAGAATTATGCGCATTTGAGTGGCCTTCTTATATCATGTTCGCAGTGGCGTTACCTTCATATAAGCCCAAAAGCCCGGCATGCCTTACTAAAATGCTCGATAGAGAATCAATATCAAACCCGAACTATTTAAAAGTTCGCGCGCTTAATTCTTATCAAAATTACACAAACCTATGCCACATTACTACATAACTACACATCGCGATTGTTCGCGCGCAGAGTTTCGCATTTGCAGCGTCTACATATAGCTATCTCGCTTACACGTACCGGCTTTTACCGGGCTTTCAAATACTATCTCCGTCACTTTCGCACTTATAGCGATGTGCCGTATAACGAGTTCTAAACCTTGTGCGCCTACAAATCGATCAGTATTGAAGATTAAGCCGTGCTTGCGTATGAAGTTGCACGCGTATGCGTGACCTTGTCACCTTGCCAACTCTGCAGTGTTGCCGTTTTAGCGACGTTGTGAGATCTTGGAGATTTTTAACGAGTTTGGGGACTTTTTTTAAGATTTAGCAACAATAAAAACTAGCGACTTTTTAAAATAACGAAATTAAATACTCAAGCAATATCTTAAAAATAAAAAAATTGCGACATCTAGCTAGATTTTTCATATACCTGGTGACTTTTTTTGCCTAAATGACAACACTGCAACTCTGCGTAAGTAGTTTTTGACACCGGAGTGCAACTCACTTCAGTTTTATTTGCTTGAGAGTTGAAAAGTTATGTTGTTAAAGTTTTTTGTGTGTTTTCTTAGATTTTCTCAGTGATACAATTGTTTTCGTGACTTACCTACAACAATGGAGGTAATTGTACCTTGTGAGGATTTAAAATGCGTTCAAGTTTTGATTGGCGAAGATAAGGTAAAATCTTTAAACTTTGCTCAGAAAAAACAGTTAATTTCTTCATTAAAACCGACGCCTAATCTGTGTTTTTCTAGACTAGTAAATCGCATAAACGAAATTTAATAGATCAGTGTATAAAACTAGTTGGATTGTTGGCTGTTCGCACACTAATAAGTTGTGTTCGTGGCCTATTTTTTTCGAATGAAGATTCCGTTTGGAATACATCTGGTTATAATGATTTAAATAACATATCTGGCGCCACTAAAAGGCACGCAAATTCCCATAAACACCTGTGTGCAATGGTTTCTTTCGGTAATTTTGGTAAACAACGAATTGAGACATCTTTATCAGTTTATGAGAAAATTGCGATGATACATACGAAGGTACCTACATACTCAGTCGAAAACAGAACTTTCTTTTTTTGAAATCGGTTAAAATTTTATTGGGCTTGCCTTATTTTGAAACCCTAGGCACGCCACTGCATGTTCGCATTTTTCTTCTTCTGCGTCGTTCCTTCACTGCTGAGGATCGCGACTGCATACGACGTGTATCCATGCGGTCTTCTGCTACGGGCAAGCTCTGTGCGTGCTGCCTCTAACAGCCTTCATTATGGCATCGAGCCATAAAGAAGACCATACTATTTTTGCATATGTGAAGTTTAATGTGTTGATATTATATTGCACTACATGGGTGCTATTCTTCAAACAAAAAAGTTAAGAAACTACTTTTTAAGTTTTTAGAACACAGTTAGACATCCGATTAGCCAATCTAATTCAAATCTTTTCGCGACTCCTCTATCATGGGACTTCGCCAGCTGCTCGAAGGTGGTATGACGTGACCCCTGGCCCTAGGCCCGTAGAGATTCATTATTAAGCAACTCAAGTTAAGCTTAGCAAATGTAAGCGCACGCCTGTTTACGAATATTCTAATATTAATAACACTGCGATAAAAAACATGAGGTCAAATGCGAAACGCCATCTATGGAATCTGAAGTTGAACTGTCAAAATATTTAAAGACTTAAAATATGTTTTGACGTAATTCTCATGCTGTCGTAAGTACTGTTTGTGTCAATAGATGGCATTACGGGTATCTGCATTAAGTAATAAGTTGATTTCATCTACATCAAATTGCCACAATTCCTATCAGGTTAACCTATGTACGAGTTATCTACTTTTGTTTTTTTTTATCATGATACGAATAATACGAATTTATTCATATTCGTTCAATATAAATACATTTCTGAACGCACGCATAAATATTTGACAACCAAAATATGTCAATCCTTTTTCATAACTGACATTATTCTACATTTTACAAATCTAAAATACGCCATTATCCGAATATTGTAGATAAATGTTGTTGATTCGAAACCTGTATTTAAATACGTTCTTAAATTTGAGGGGAGAGTTTACCGTATCGGTGGGATAAACATTAAATGTTTGACAGTTACGAAACCCATGAACATTTTGTATAGGAATTACATTATCGTTATATTTTGGACAATTCACACACTATCTTTAAAAATTATAGCCTATAGGTTATTCTAATGTATAAGCTATATTATTGTAAATTTTCATTAAAATCCATTCGGTAGTTTTTGCGTGAAAGAAGAACAAACATCCATACATCCATACATACAAACTTTCGCGTTTATAATATTAGTAGTATTGTACAGGTCACATGTAGACTTAGTCTCGGTTAAGAAAAGTGTTTTTTTTTTTGGGACAAACCCGTCACTCTACCAGCCACTGCAGTTCCTGAAAGCCAGAATCAACAGTGGCGACTACCAGAAAAACTACTACCGTTTTTTTTGGGACTAGTCCCGAAAAAACGGTTTAGCTGCCTTGGACGTAACGAAATTAATGCAAAAATAACAACGGAGGAGTGGGGAAAAAGTATAATTTTCAATTCCCAAAGTGTTAACTACACAAAACAAAGTATTATCGGAAATTTCAACTCGGTTTTCGAGAGCAGTCTAAATAGTTCGGATATTAAAATCGAACCCTTATCCTGTGCTACCCTCGTCCAGGTTCTTCCCACGATAGCAACAATGTCTTCTGCCCGTTTGGCTGCCGGACGACCTACATTCCCTCTGCCAGTTCTTGAGCTCCAACTAGGTCACTGATCTACTCCACCTGTCAACACCACATCTTGCCATGTGTACTGTGAGATGGGAAATAAACACTGATAAAATGTGGGTGTACTACAATTAGTTACCTGTGTTTGTGTACTTTTCGGAGAATGTTGGATGTGAAGTTGTTAATAAATATTTATGTAAAAAATCAAAGTGGGATTCACCCTTTATTATACCATCCTATTTGTTTCAAGAACACTTGCCACCACTAGATCTTTTTTTTTTATGAATTTTCTGCACTATGGCAATCTGTTCGAAAACAATAAGCCACTTGTTTGGCTGGAACTACATGTCCTGATTTTTTTATTTTTTTTTTTTGTTATCATCGAGAGCCAATCAATTGCTGAACTTTCCAGCAAACCCTCTTCTTGACTCAGTCTACAAATCTTTGGGCGAGACTGGGAATGCCTTGTCTCTTCAGTCTATTGTACTGTAGTCCACCCTCTCCACTTAAGGCCTGTGCGAGTTCGTTTGCATGAGTTGCTAGTTTTTCCTGGTATTTCAGGCTTGCCCGGACTATTTCCTCACGAACAGTGTTTATGCCTAGGTCAAGATACATGTATTTGTTGCTAATACATTGGGGTATACTGAACATGGTTCTTATTGCTTTACTTTGGAATCTTTCCAGTATGTTGATGTTACTCTTGCTAGCTGTTCCCCACAATTGTATCCCATAAGTCCAGATAGGTTTCAAAGTTGCTTTATATACCAACATTTTGCTGGTGTTATTTAGTTGCGAGCTTCGTCCGATTAACCAGTGAAGACCACGAAGTTTTCCATCTAATTGTTTTCTTTTAGCCCAGATGTGTTTCTGCCATGTGAGCCTTCTATCCAGATGCATTCCCAGGTACTTTGCATTATCTGTTTGAGGTATTTCTTTGTTGTTTAGCTTAACCGGAGGGCAAGTGTCTCTCCTAAGAGTAAAGGTTACATGGGCAGATTTGGTTTCATTTGCTTTGATCCTCCATTGCTTAAGCCATGATTCTATTTTATTTAGATGACTTTGCAGAGTGTGTGATGCAGTTACTGGGTCGCTATGAGAGGACAGCAAGGCGGTGTCATCGGCGTATGTCGCTGTAATCGTTTGATCGTCTGTTGGAATATCTGCAGTGAAGATGAGGTACAGGATAGGTCCCAATATGCTACCTTGGGGGACGCCCGAGTTGATTTCGTAGAGCTCAGAGCTGTCATCATTGCATTTTACTTGGAAGCTTCTCTTGTCGAGGTATGATTTTAGTATCTGAAGAAAACAGTGTGGCAGTGACTTTTTGATTTTGAAAATAAGGCCCTCATGCCATACCTTGTCGAAAGCTTGGCCGATGTCTAAAAACACTGCAGAGCAGTATAATTTATTTTCTAAACATCTACCAATAATGTCAACAATACGGTGAACTTGTTCGATTGTCCCATGACTTTCACGGAATCCGAATTGGTGCTGTGGTAGTACAGTATTTAAGTGTACTTTTATTCTGTTAAGGAGTATCCGTTCAAACAGTTTTCCAATGACTGGCAGCAGGCTGATGGGTCTGTATGAATCTGTTTGTTCTAGAGGTTTACCAGGCTTGGGAATCATTATTACCTGTGCTATCTTCCATTGACCAGGAAAGTGTTCAAATCTTAGGCAAGCATTAAATATGTGGACAAGTTTCATTACTGCCTTGTACGGAAACTGCTTTAGAAGTGTTGCATCTATATGATCATACCCGGGCGCTTTCCCTTCCTTCAGATTTTTAATTGCTTGGAAGATTTCTTTAGGGCTAGTACTTTGTAATGGTAAGCATATTTGATTTGCTGATTCTAAGTAGTTTTTTATTTCTTCTGTATGTTCTCGACAGCTGTCCGGGTGTGGATTAAATACCTTGCTCAAGTGTTCGGCAAATGTTGTCGCTTTCTCTAGGTCAGACCTAGCCCATCCTCCTTTATTATTATTGACGGCAGGTATATGTGTTTTGGGCGCTTCATGTTTTTGGTGACCTTCCACAGCGAATAGTTTGTGTCAGCTGTCGGATCGAGGTTTGAAAGCATGTTTTGGATTTTGTCATTCTCTACCTTGTTGATGTGATTTTTAAGCTCATCAGAGAATTTATTAAATGCAGTTTTATCATTTGGGTATCCTGTATTTTGCCAGACCTTTCTTAATTGTCGCCTCTTCATGATTTTTTCCTTTATTTCTTTTGGATAGTTGTTATTTTTTGGTGGCTGACCCTTTCGTTTAGTGGTCGCTAAGTTGGCTGCTCTATGTATAAGCATGTTGAGCTTCTCAATCTCGTCTTCTACACCCTCTATTGTGTCGATTTTTGTTTTAAGATTGATCTGATTTTATTACATCTCTGTATTTTTCCCAGTTCGTAGTCTTAGTGTTATATATTTTTGAGGAAGGCTCTACTAATTGAATTGTAGAATTAATGTTCAGAATTACAGGAGTGTGATCTGAGGTCAGATCGGTACAGGACTCTATTGTTATGTAGTTGCCATCCATGTTTTTCGTTATGAAAAAGTCAAGCATGTCAGGTATTCTATCTCTATCAGTAGGCCAGTAAGTAGGTTCTCCTCCAGACCAGTATTCCAGCTTCATGTCTTGTGTTACTATGTGTAGTTGCCGTCCTCTTGTAGTAGTCAACCTGGAGCCCCAGTGCAGATGTTTTGCATTCCAGTCGCCAGCACTTACGAATCTTGTACCAAGACTAGAGAAGTAATCTTTGAAATCTTGAACTGAGATTGTATGTCTGGGGGGACAGTAGACAGCAGAGAAAACTGTCTCACTGTGTTTTTCTAGGACAACTATGGTTGTGCCACCACTAGAAACCACATTTTATTTTAATCTCATTTGCGATGTTTTGGAACGACCAGGTGCCTACTACCTAAAACCGGCGTGCTTGTATGAACGTAAAGGAAGCAAAATGTCGTTCTCTTGTTCATGCCTGCCTCCATGGGAAGGCGTGAGTTTTATCATCTGCCTAGCTTTCCCAACTATATAGGGGTCGGCTTCCAGTCAAATTAGATTCAGTTGAACATCAGTATTTTATGTGGAGCGGCTGCCTACTAGACCTCCACAACCCATTAACTGGGTAACATGGTATTCCTTGGCAAGGAACTGTAAACTGCAGTCAGATTTATTGGCTTCTGACAATCCGTAACAACTGCCACAGCTAAAAATAACAGCCGGAACCAACGGCTTAACGTGCTTTCCAAAGCACGGAGGAAACTCGCTATATTCAGATGGTCACCCATCCACAGACCAACCTTGGCAAGCATTGCTTAACCTTGAAGGTCGACCCTTGCGCCTGTTGATTTTTAGCCACGAGCTACTCATGGAAAGGCGTGAGCTTATGTATGTGTATATGCTGTTCATCTCAAAATACACATAAGTACTTAAACACTTGAGTCCAGATGCAGCTAATGAAAGGGGTTTGAACTTTTTTCTATGGAAGCCCCCCCCCCACCACCATTTTGTTTTTTTTTTTCAAAGTTGTAGCTCACGAGTTAAAATGCATATTACTATATGAAAGAAAAATTAAAACGTAAGAACACTTTGTAAACAAGCATACTATAAATTAGAAGATTACATTCAGGATAAGAATGCTTGGAAACATGCTGGTCCTGCTTCATAGGACAGTCAAGGGTATAAACAAAGTCAAACTGGTTGATTTATTGTATTAACTTTATTTAACTCAAAATATTTATTTTAAATAAACCATTTACAGGCACTTTTGAATTGTCACGGTAGGTCGGCCCAAAAAGATGAAGCTATTTGCACGTTTCAAAGCGTAGATCTCTATGGAGAAGAACGAGCAAGAAACTCCATGGACACTCTTTTAAAAATAATAAATTGTTACAAAGTTATGTTTACAACAAGTTGAAATTATACATACATGTGAGAACGATGTAAAAGACGAGCAGGATAAAAGCGTCCGGAAAAAAGGAACAATTCAAAGAAATATTTAAAATAAACCATGGCAGCTGAGAAATGACCAGTCCCAACTGACTGCGCCCGTTCACGAACATGACGCATGAGCTAGCACCATTCAGCACAACCATTTTAAAGGGAGCCAAATGATCCAACGCATACGCTACCATCAGCTAGACTTTTGAGTGAGCATAGCACTCCTAACCGCCAGGGTACATTCAAGTCAAAAACAAACCTAAAACTGAAAGCTATAAGCTTAAGTTTAAGGTACACATTACTCACACATGTGCCGTTAAAATGGATTAAATTATACAATGCTAAATAAATTGAGTCTATACAATGCAAATATTGGTTTCTTACAATCTTCAGCCGGTCCAACAATGTTTCCAAATGCTAATAGATTATTTTGTGCGTCCTAGTGCTCGACAGTCCTAGTCCTCCACAGTCCTAGTCCTCCACAGTCCTAGTCCTCCACAGTCCTAGTCCTCCTAGGATTGTGGAGCAGGACCAGCATTCAGCCAAGCATTTTTATGTTCAATTTAATCCCCCAACTTATTATATGCTTGCCTGCATAGTGTGCGTTTAATACAAGATTTAAATTTTGTCTCATTAAGTTCTAGTATATGGGCAATGTCTGTAAATATGTGAGTAATTTGTACTTATTTAGAAAGCGAATAAGTTTACCTCTGCTGGGAATACTTTGTTCCTATAAGTAGTATATTCCATAGGTGCATAGTCCTCACATATATTTAATTAATGTTGTACATCAAATATTGTTAAACATTGGTTTGAAAAGAGTAACTATGGAGTTTCTTGTCCGTTCTTCTCTGTAAGAATCTACCTTTCCAAATGGATAGTAGAGTCACTTTGTTATTATATATGTTACAGTTAGAACCCGTTCTTAGTTAAAACGCGTTTTCTCTAGTTTAAACTAGTTTTCACTAAATCCCTTTGTTACAATTAGAATTAACTGCTGCTAAAAATATCTATCAGGGAAAACTAGTTCTAACTAGACAAAACGCGTTTTTTCGAAATGATTCAGTTAAAACTGTTTCAACTAAGATTTTGACCTTGGTCGAAACAGTTCAGCTCATCGTGCTTTATTCTGATTGATCGAGAGACCTCACCTGATTTGAGATTATATTTTATCGGACGTAACAGAATAGCACTATCCCATCACTTCCCGTGGGTGTCGTTAGAAGCGACTGAGGGACTCACCAGACAATAGGCAGCAACATTCTCTGTAAATTGCATCAGCTATATTGCGATGGTCAACCCGCTTGCCAGGCGTTGTGATTATAGCAAATCTCCCGAATATGATAGGCACAACGAAAAAAAACTGGCCAAGTGCGAATCGGACTCGCGTGCAAAGGGTTCCGAACGAATTTAATTATTTTAACATGTTATTTTGACACTACAGACTTCTAATAGGTTCTTTTCCTGTAATCTTTAGGTAAAGATCTATTATATCCATTTTTTTCAAAATTTTTGGCTCAGTAGTTTCGGAGAAATGGGGGGAATGGTCATTTTTCCTCTAATTTCTTGAATAACTTCTAAATCATTTATTTTAAAATTATGAAAAAAATATAATTAAAACCCTCACAGTAAGCCCTTTCATTTGATATATCACACGATATTGTTCAAAAAACTTTTTTTTTTAATTTTCTAGTTTGACCCCCAAAAGTGACCTCCATACTAAAAATTTAATAATTTACGTCCGTGTTTGGGTCATAGAAGTCCATATGTGTACCAAATTTCAACAGAATCGGTCCAGTGGATCCGGAGAAAACTGGCTGTGACAGACGGACAGACAGACAGACACCCGAGTGATCCTATAAGGGTTCCTTTTTTTTCGGAACCCTAAAAATGGCATCTAGTGCCCAGTAGCCCGTCTATCCTTGACTCCGGTCAAGGTCACGGCGAGGCAAGGAGTGCTAAGAATCCTCGGAGTGGAACCGCTACCCCAACAAACACCGACGACTGGATCTGGTAACACTGATCACCGAACTTGAGGAAGAATGAGCAAGTTATGATGGAGTATTGTGGGATTGTCTGAAGTCCATAGAGAGGGAACACGATCATTCTTAAATCCGGCAATCTGCTCTGTTTCCGGGAGGGTGACCAGAATTAGAACGAGTTTTAAATGTAATACATATAATTTTAAACGTAATGATGACGTTCAAAAGTGCCATTTGATGGCCTAATTGACGTTTTGACTTTATCTTTGACTTTGAAAACGAAAAATTTTTGCAACATGATGCCCTAAAGTGCCAAGTTGTCGAGATATTTAAAGGTAAAGTGAGAACAATGAAAATCATTAAAAATTAACTAATTACTTGCTTATATGCAGTAGATTATATTCTAATAATAGTTATCTGATTAATTTGCCTAAATGCGTGGCGGGAGGCTATGCCACAAAGATTCTATCCCTTTTTTAAGCTGAGAGCTGTAACATGTACAAAGGATAACTTATTATATTACTTACTTCCCCAAGAAAGCCATAAACAATATCTTAGTTCTCTACAAACTCCTTTGTAATTCTCACGACATTAATAGTCTTAAAAGGGTTATTATAATTAAATGAGTAGAATATTAACTCTGTTCTGTTTCTGAGACTGGCTTTGTGGCAGGTATGTATGCGTATATGCTAGCTTATGTCCCTTGGAACCTTGGTTTGACTTAAATTCTAAAAATTTCTAATACCTACTAGAGAAGCCGCCAGATAAACTTGCAATAAAGTACATTGACCTTTCCTTAACTCTACTATCGGAGATACCCGACGAAAAATATGAACCGTTTTACATTACGTAAAGGATCACGATAGAAGTCGCCTCAGTACAGCTTTAAATCTTTATTTCTGTCTTTTATATTAGTAGTCAATAACGTAGATGGGTCAATGACCGTTATTGCACATTTATTTAGTGTCTTCCATAAAAATTTCTCAACTGAACTGGGGTCAGAGGGCCTAGCACATTGATATATAAAAAACCCAAGATGCACAGTCTCGAACAAATGCAATACTCAAAACTGTCGTCAAAAATTGACATGTATCAAGTGTCATGTGTGAGTTGTGTGTAGTTATACTATAAACAATTTTTTTTTGCAAATTCAACCTTTTACGGATCGCTTAAAGTTGTTTTTGCAAAGCAGTGCAGTATAGCGAGCGATGCAAGACTTTGAAACTAGCGCACAATTATACATATTGCGCTTGTTTTTCACGGACGTTTTTGAGATGCTGAGTGTGTATCTCATGATTATTTTTCAAAATTTTACGTTACGTTACATTGACGTATAGTAACGTAACGTAAAATTTTGCCATAGCTACAATACTCGTTTCGCACATAATATTTATTTGATTTAGATATTATATTCATATTTTTTATGATATGAAATTGTGTATGTCCCATAAAATTAAACCAAAATACTATGGGGTTGTTGTTTTTCACATTCAAAATTCACTTACGTTAACGTGACTGTAGTGTATGGGGATAGTCTCACAGACTACAATATTATAGGGTACATAGCATGGTCTTGCTCAGTCTATCACGAACCGTAGCCGGGGGCGCACGCGTTCAGTGCCTCGCATATCGTATATTCATCGGATTGTATAAAGTGTCGTTATTGGACCATTCAATATAGCATCTGTGCTTACCCCTGTGACAAGTGAACGTCACAGTTACTATACGTCAAAATGTTCGTGCTAAGCCCCCAGTTTCCTGGTTCACCAGATGCTACTGAGTATTATTAGTATTCAACATAGAGCAACTGCCTATCTCACCTGGGTGTCTAAAAAGGCCACTTTAGCAGAATCAGAGAGCACATCACGCTACCCGTCACTGTCAAATTTACCCAATGCGTTAGCGTTAACCTTGAACCTAATGCGTTAGCGATAAAGATGAAAATGAAATTTGACAAATTGTTATGTGGTTAATATTATGATTCTTTAATTCTGGCTTTTTTAGACCCGCTGGTCATCGGTCCACCATGTAGGAAATCTCCTTTTGTGGGGGTCACGGGTAGCCGATGGATGCGAAACGCACAGGAAAGGTTGTTATGCCGACACTTGGGGGAGGCCTATGTCCAGCAGTGGATGTCTTTCGACTGATATGATGATGATAATGAACTGCCTATCTGCAGTGCGATTCTGTAAACATGTCGTGAGCTGTCAATCCAAGTAATCAAGATAGAATGACAGCTCACTTCGTGATCACTTCACCCAAGCCTTCACTTCGACATGTTTACAGAATCAACCAGCAGACCTCAGACCTAAGTCTTGGTGTGTAATGGTTGATCACCCATCTACATACTGGCCTCGGCAAGCGTTGCATAACCTTGAAGCGTGCGGCAGTAAACGAAGTCACGAAGTCTTTTCTTTACTTGTTTAATAAACGAAATCTGTTAATTATGATGTGGCTATTAGTTACACTGATCTCAATTTATTTTAGCGCATGAGTCTAACACCTTCCACTGTGCTCCAGAACCCAAGTACATGACTCAGATTTTGGATATAAAATACTTACGCTGAAGTAGGGGTGAGCCGGCCACATTGCACTTATACACCCGCAGAGACGGGCGAAGATCTTCACACAATTGATGCCTAAGACAGGACATCGCCGGCATGGCGATGGCGGTGTGACGGTCCGAAGAAACGAGACCAGATATCACACGAGATAGAGAGGTTTTAAGGAAAATAAAACCGGACAAGTGCGAGTCGGTCTCGCCCACCGAGGGCCAGTGCCTGCCGGGGTTGTGGAATATGTTCGAAAGAGTCACCGCAGCCCTGGAACGCAAAGGGCATTAGGAGAAACACGGATGGGTTTTAGTCATGTCGAGTCTGACATTCCCTTCTGCTTAACCGAGAGCGGGAAGAGTCATTTCATGATTTCCCATCCTTAAAAAAAAAAAAAACAAAAAAGGTACAAATTACTTTAAAATATACTATATTTTTTTTAATGATTTAATAACAAACGTGTAGTTTTTTTCCTATACTTGTAGTATAAGAAGATAATACTTACCAAATGTCAGTTATAGGTCAACGGGAAATACCTTATGAATTTTGATTTTCTTGAGAATGTCGAAATATACGTTTTTTGCGGCATAATCGCCCGTATCTTTTTTTACGTGAACTCAGAAGTTTGATTTTTTCTACAGCTTCAAGGGACTGTAAATTTGAGTTTATGGTTTTAATTTCAAACCGATACCTGCACGCTTTCCTGAGATAAAGGGCCTTGACAGACAGACGGACGGACAACAAAGTGATCCTATAAAGGTTCCGTTTTTTCTTTTTGAGGTACGGAACCCTAATCTATGTTATTGTAACGTGGATTACGATATTATTTACAATAGAAAACGAAAAATATATTTTTAATATTTTACTGTCACTGCATTTTATTATATTCACATTAGTTTAGTACATTAAAATAACACAATTTTGATAAAAATAATTTTGTTTGTACTTCATGCAATACAAAGTTCAATAGTCGACTGCCAAAAGTGAGTAAATTGCTGTACTAATCTTTGGAACACCCTACATTATTATTATTGTGCAGCACCTTTGTCGCTTTCTTATAAATTATTCCCAAAATATTTATTTATACTTCCAAAACTAACATATTTAATACTCGTTCAGTCCATTTTACAAAATAAACACTAATTAATAATTATAACTTGGTCATTGCCACAGTTTTAAAAGTTCACAAAATCGGCTATTTAAATTAGATATTTAGGATTCAAGACAACTTTAAAAATAACAATTTATCATATTTTTAAAATTAGATAATAATCTTTTAATAAATTCATGTTTTCTTTTGAAACGTCTATATTAAATTAAACATGTATTTTTGAGTACCTACTACAGTTTTACAACACTGACGACAATTTCCCTTTGTCTGCATAATAGTTTCCACGTATTTACCAAGCGCTTTCATTTAAGTTATGTAAATGTGTCTGCCCTCGTGTCCACATTTCTATGCATTAACACTATCATTTAGTTTTCGGCTGGCCTCGTTTTTACTCTTAATTACATCTGCAGCTGCACTCTTTACTTTACCACTACTAAGCATTTCATTTGTAGTAAAAACATTTTCTACATTCTCATATAAATTATGTTTAGTTTTAAAAGTTCCATCACTCATGTTATTAAACTGCTTGGTAAAACGGTAAATCTACATTGCTTGGAATTAAATCTTTAAATGAATTCAAAATTTAATCGTAAATGCCTTCTTCGAAAGCCTAAGACTCTGGCAAGGGAAGATTTGTACTATTTTCAATACCTTAATATCGCTATACTCTAATGAGACTAGTTTTAAAATAAAATAAAAAACTTAACAAACAAGCAGTAATCAGTCAAAACAATATATCACAGGGAGTATCCCTTGATGCTTTAATTCGTTCATACTTTGCCTTTACTTTTGTACTTTCTATTTGGTTTCTAGGCTTTAGAACTATTGACCATTGTTAACGGTTTCCTTATAATTTCTAATATTCTTTGCATTTCCAGTCATCATGGAATACAGTACGAGCAGCTGCACGCTGCTGAAGTCATATTCATTCAATATCTGTTCAGATTCTTACTGTTTGCTTGCTTTTAGTTCTTTCTCGCTTATCCTGTCCAGCACTGGAGTCATTTCCTCTGTAAAATAAATTGTTTATGTTAAGTCTCTTGTCTTTATTTTTTTAGATAGTTCTCGATATTTACTGCAAACATAATAACAACATTGAAGTGCAAGGTCCATAAGATGCTGTACAAACCTGGATCAGCTTTCCTTCGGTCTTTATAGTCAGGACTGTCCCAGGGCTGCCGATCTGAGCTTCCCAGTATGATGTAAATGAGGTTGGAGCTGATACCAATGGAGGCAAACATCAAGAACACTATCCGCCAACGGCTGATGTCCGACTAAAACAAAAAATATTAAAAATATTTTTAATACATTTTGAAAAACTAGTAGTAAAGATTTAAAAAACAGCAGTTACATTTATTACTCACCGGGTCATTCTTAAGTATTAAACTAGTCACAACTGGTGTTACAATACTACCAATACCTCCGGCAAAGTTGGTTAAAGAAAGTAACACGCCAGCAAACTGTGGTGATAAATCCAAATGGTTAACCTAAAATAATAGTTAAGAATGTTAAAATAAATCTTTTATAAAATATGGGAATTTACTAAGTTGATCAGTTCTATTATGGAGTTGCAACCGTCAATGCATAATAAATAAACGTATTAGTAGCAGTATTTTTTACGTAGAATTATTTCCAAAATAGTGTAAAAATGAGCGCCCAAAAATGTAAGGGATCATGCTTAGATTTGTTGGCCATGTTGACAGGATGATTGAAAGCCAACCAGTTAACGGTATTTACAAAGCAGATTTTAGTAAAAACGACGGGAGGGGGAGCCCAAGAACATGTAATAATGTTGATATTCTTCAGAAAGGCTAGATGCTTAGTACTCGCAACCGGCGTGTTGAATGACCAGATGTATTGGAAATAAAGTTTGAGTAGTACTCGTATCAATATATGTACGGATCCTAACAAATAACATTTTGTGCTAACCATAACAACGGGAAAAATGCGTGAGCAACTATTTTCTTACTCAAAATTACCATATCATATTTAATTCAAAAACTTGGATTATATCCTTACCATAAATCCAGCCGAAGTGAACCCAAACAGGAAAAAGATTAACACTAATATAGCGACAACAATATTCTTGTGATCAGGTCCTAGAAATGCCAGTGATATGATCCCGAGACCACTTCCGAACAAAGCTGTAATGTAAAACAATGTCAGCTTAGCTATTATATTTGGTTCTAAATAAGATAACTCAGATGTGGAATCAAGTAATAAGGATAACATAAATTTAAAAGAACTAATAAAGATTAAAATAAAGACAATTTGAATCTCGAAGCTAACTTACCAAATGAGTTGAAAATTTTTCTACAAGTTCCCAATTTTAACCAGCCACTGTTGTATATCTTCTGACATAACGTTCCAGATCCTATACCACCTACCCACATACCCAAGAATGGTAACGCAGATAATGTGGCACTCTGGAACAAAATAGACGAAAGATTATAATTTTATAATTGGATCACAGCAACTACCCGAATCATAAAACCTTTAAGTCTGTTTAAATAGTATAAGCTTCTGTCAGCGGCTCCTTCTGCATGAATGTCGGAAATTATCCCAAAGGGAACATACTCCCGGGATAAAATAATGCCTCTCATATTTCAGACTATAATCTAATACCTGTATCAATTTTATCCAGCTCCGTTAAGCCGTTCTGGCGTGATTGAGTTACAAAAATCCATCCATTATAGTAGTAAAGCTCAAGTGCAGGAAAACAAAATAACGTAAACAGTTCATGTTAGCTTACAAAAGATCTAGAAGTCATCATACTGAAATACTTACATTCCTCAGAGAGATATTCATGCCCCTCTCTAAGTAAGTTGGAAGATCGACAAAGAACAGTATAAAGACAGCGCTGCCACCAATGTGTGACGCCATGATAGCCCATAGACCAGGGGTACGGAATATTTCACGCCAAGGTGTTTTCTGGGCACGCTGAAATTAGAAATACATTTCATTTGTTAGCATCAATTTTGAAT
Source organism: Lacanobia wlatinum (assembly GCA_947578705.1). Taxonomy (NCBI): domain Eukaryota; kingdom Metazoa; phylum Arthropoda; class Insecta; order Lepidoptera; family Noctuidae; genus Lacanobia; species Lacanobia wlatinum. Next base: position 27,789,601 of record OX388033.1, read on the forward strand.
AGAAATAATCTCTGCAGTTTTTATTTTCATTAAATTGAAGGGTTCCATACTTATTTTATTTTTAAATAATCCTCTTTCTGCCTTCATCTATTTTTTTTTTACATTTTTTTTTTTTTTTTTTTATCTATACCGTTGTGTCTTTTCCTTTCAGTCCCACAACTTTGAGGTTTCATATAATAACTGATTCATGTATGGCCATCATAACATATTTTCATTCCTTTAGTAAGTCTTTAGAAATTATCCTTACCCTGGTCTCAGAACTAGTATCAAGTCCCATTTCGATATAAGTCTTCTCCTCCTCAGTCATCATGGAGTGTTCTCCAGGAGTACTGGCAGCGAACCAGTACCACAGCGCTGCAGTGAGGAACATGATGGCAGAAGTCACGTAGAATATCATCTTCCAGCCTAAGGCTGTTTCAGCTAGTAGTCCTGATAGAGGCATCGCTATTATTGTGCCTACTTGTGATCCTGTAAACAGAGATAGTTTACATGAAGATGATTGTGACGTAGAGAATTTAAAGCTCTTGGATTATATATTAAACCTATAGATGTAATTGAAATTTTTAAACAAGGCTCAAAGACATTCTTAGGTGTCTGGCTAGACTTTGAAACTAATTATCTTTTTCTTTTTAACCTTGACAATTAAATTAAATCAAACATTCAACTTTTCGAAGTTTTCAAAACACATTAAAATGTTATTAATTTTTTTTAAAGTTAGAAGTACTTGTATTTATCTGTGGGGCCCTCTCTCATAATTTATAGTATTTTTGAAATCTGAGTTAGTTGCTAACCTGGAGCCAATAGAATATAATTTTTGATTTCATTACATGTTTTGTGGATTGGGAAAGCAGAAGATGTTGTGGGTGTTGACTGATTTCTATGCGTTTATAATAGCCTGAAATAAACGAATTTTTTTTTGAAGTGAAAACTTCTTTAGCGGCGTTGAGCACTTTTTCTGTAATGGGTATAGAATCTTAAACTCGCGTCAGGACACGTGACCTGATCGAAAAAGCGTAAGACGGACTCGCGTCAGGGTCACGTGATGCTGATCGAAAAAGCGTAAGACGGACTCGCGTCAAGGTCACGTGATGCTGATCGAAAAAGCGTAAGATCGAGGGGAAGGGAGAGGAACTAGTATCTCCCACTCTTTCTACCGTGCCTGAGTGTGCTGCTCCGCTTAGGCGGCACAGGGCGCTTGCGCGAATGTCCGTCTGTGTTTATGTACAGCGTGCCACGCGTATCCAAGGATACGAAATTACGGAAATACGAAATTATGGATGAAAATTGATTTTTCTAAGAGATAAAAATTAATGTAATATATAAATAAATAACGATATAATATTATGAATAATAACATGTAAATTGTCATATTTGTGTACGATAGCGCAATAAATAAACATTGTATTCTACCTCATAAATGATAGTATTTTTGTACTTATAATTAAACACAACGTTAATACTAAAGTTTTTATTTCTGCCGGCACTCCCGGAGTGCTACCGGTGTTTTTTTTTTTTTTAATAGATAAGATTGAAATTCTTGTTATTTGACCTCGTTTTAGCAACCCACTTATAGTTAAAAGATAACTCTGGTTTGTGCAAGCAGCCCTAATGAAATTTAATGGGTTTTGTATACTGATTAAATTTGCGACTCACCTGAATAAACAATACCAGTATATGTGGTCCTCTCACTGGTCGGTAACCACCTGCCGAGAAGCGTGTGACTGGCTGGGAACAGACACGCCTGCGTGAGCCCCATCATCACTCGACACACGCACACTAATGGCCAGCCACCCTGAAATATTCACATTTTAATTTATAATAAACTTCAGTACTACTTGGATACAAAAGGTGATCCCTCTCCCAGTTCGTTAACTACCAGTAGTAATGACGATTTTTACGGCATGTTTGACACTTTTATATTTAATATCAAAAGAGTAGGAACTGAACTCAAGCTAGCAAATCTCTAAGGTTTTTTTTGTGCATATTTGAATTAACAAAAACACAAAACTTACAGCAAACTAAAATATAACATCAAAAAATTCGTCCTCAACGCTGTCAGCTGGTAACGTGCCCAACATGGCGGCATTGTCACGTTGAATGGCAATACTTAGTCTCTGCCCAAAGTAAAAGCCAGCTCAGTTAGCAGCCTATAAGCCACTTACAATTTCAGCTAAGTAACTGTCCAAGTTATTAAGGATTCATAACAAACATTCTAAAATTTAGTAATGCGAAATCCCTGCCCTTAATTTTAAATAGTTTCCAAGTTAAGGATAGGAGTTTCCAAGTACAGGATTGGATCTGGCAAGTTGTTCTAATTAAATAACGAAGGGATCGGAGAGTGTTAATCTAAGTTGTGTGAGATGCATCATCCTGTTGACCCCGTCTGCCAAGACGAAGGACATGGTAAGTGAGAAATGTGGAATTTGTATTTATATTGAGACGGGATGAACTTAGGTAGATATTACGTCGTGACGTGGTCCAACAACAACAATTCTAGTCTAAAGTGGGTCCTCTATAATACTTTTTTTACTTTTTTTCGTGGCCTCAGTGCAAGTTTTTAACGTCCTCGATTGCGTTAGCGTAAATGTTAATTTGTATTGAATGAAACTGAATAAGTGCCGTCTGGTGACAATAACGGAAACCCTTTTTTTCCATACAATTTGACAAAAGCGAACGTATACCTATTTTAACGCGATCGAGCACGTTAAAAAACTCACCCTAAGCCCTCTGATACTTGAACGTAGAACAAGATCTGCACTGTGGTGCATGCCTTTCGATCGATCGATCAATCCACCTGTGTTAGACGATTGCGACGATAAGTAAGAAGAGAGCTAGCAGTAGTAAAATGCTACCTAAAATATTGATGATCTAGACGAGAGAGAAGTAGTGCGTGTCGTTTTACATAGTTACTAATGACATCATAAATTGTTTAAGAACGGAGAGATGTCACCAAAAGCAGTATAAAAGTTTAATGGAAGAACTTACCAAACTAGCTAACGTTGGAAAGAGACCGGTTAGGCAACCATTGGCCAACAAGGATACCAATAAGATGGGTTTTCCTCCGAATCTCTTGGCGAGTACACCGGCGGGTATTTGCATGCACATGTAGCCCCAGAAGAACGATGAGAGGATCAGACCTTGGATCTTTTTGTCCCATTGGTACACCTGGAAGGAAATTTCACATATGCTTTTTTTATTTTTGAATAATACCCCGGAAAGCGCACATTGGTATGGATAAGCCGCGACATTTAGTAACTTATGTATTTCCCAGAAATATTGGACCACGTATTCATTTACTTCTCAGTAACTAGATCCACCCTGCACCCCTGATATTTTCATACTGCCTTTCATAAAATAATGTAAGTCCATACAGGCTTTGCGCCTGTACCAGTTGTTCAGAGGGGCTAACAAGCGTTAGGGTCTATATGACCCAACCATAAACTTGATGTCGCAATTTTGTACCCTTTAAAAATTGACGACGTAAAAGGGAGATTTTGAATCGTAATATTGACCGTCCAGGGATTAATTTCTATACAAATAGTATCTTCATCCTAGACTTTTAATCAAGATTTTAGATGTAAATATAATCAATAAGGGCAAGAGTGCTAGACGAGGCAACGACTCACAATGCCTAATCAAATAATATAAGTAACAATATTGATCTCCTTATATCCATACCTTACTGTCTACACGATAAGATGAAGAAGAAGAAATAGACACAATATGACGCGTACTGTATTTTTTCCATGATTATTCGACTGTGCAAATTTTTCCACAATTTACTCACGATGATGGAAAATTAAGACAAAAATCATATTTCCATAGTAAAAGTACGATTAGATCCCTAAATAAAGACAACTGAATCGCTTACTGACCTGACTCATTGTTATGTACCTAAGATATTTGTTTAGTCTTATTAAATAACTATTATCTTGGCTCTGTTACATACTGTTGTCAGTACTGTTTGTATTGTTACGCGGTGATAAGCTAAAAATAACACAGTGCAGTACTGTGTGATGTTTGGCTAAGAATGGGTCATGTTCTTTATTCATTGTGATTGAGATCAAACAAGTGATGGAGATTAAGGGAAAACATTAATTTCTTGAGCTATCATGCTATAACTAGTGAACTAAATGTAAAGTATAGCAATATTGATCAAAACAAACAGATTTTGATCATTTTTGCAATGAAAAACTAATGATTGATATTGTCGAAATAAATGATTACTTTTGATAGCTACTCGATTAATGTAAACTTCAATATAAGTAATTCTCACTTTCGCATTTATAGGTCACTTTTTTGCACGCGAGCGAAACCACGGTCAAAAGCTAGTAGATAATTAAAAAAAAATAAAGAAGTGTCTGCATAAAAAGAGAAACCCCAAACATACGCTGACGCTGATGAAGAAGATGAAGAAAATTACCTCGGCAGTGGAGCTGTTTTGGTGATGAAAGTCAGTCATGGCCAGAATAGCGACGCCCATGCTGCTGCGCGCCAGGAGAAGCGCTACCATGCAGAAGGACATACATATCATCTGGACATGGCGGACGCCGAAGCCGTAGTCTGCAATAAAAATGATAAATATTTAGCTGGATAGTAATTACCACATAGAAGCATTGCAACATGAGCAGGTAAGGAAAGATAATGACGAAGTTTAAAACAGGGGTACATGAAACGATAGTGGTAAAAATGTACAGTAAATTAAAAAAGTACCCAATAATATAGTGCAAGCTAAAATTATATGACATTTTATAATGTTTTGAAATTAAAGATGACTTGAAAATAGATAAAGTTAATAATGTAATATAAATGTCATAGATAAGGCAAATGCAATAAGAGAATAGTGAAAAATTTGAACCGATTAGTTTTTCAGACCAGGTCACACTTATAGGAATCATCAAGAACGATGGGCCAAGATCCTCATGTATTGAGGACGGGAGTCGGTATGATAGCCGAGGCAGGCCAAAGAAACGACGTAACTATTTTGAGTCATTTCTGACAATGGCCAGAGAAGGCAAAACATAAATATTTGCTAGTATATTGTTACTAGAATATTTTCCAACATTCTTAGTACTTTAAGAATAAAAACATCAAATATTTCTACATGATGTGCAAAGTTTGTTTATTAAAACATTTTTGGTATTTATTTTGCTGAAACAAAAAGTTGAGATAAAAGTTCTAGTGGCCTGCTCGTAAACGAGAACGAGCTCCGAGGATGTTGTATTTTTAGACAAAAATTAATATTTTTGTCTAAAAATCCTACAACTATCGAAAGGAGACGATGGCCCTACGGAAGGCAGCAACCATTAAACAGAAATAGAATGTATTGAAAGCTATTTCAATACATTCTATGTCTGATATTCGTATCACGTTCCTTAGGCTTACCATACTTTTATAACCCTTGGTATATTTGACGTGGAACCATTATTTGACTAGGACGATATGTACTATAATCGTTTTCTGTTTGCTTAGATACTTGGTATCGATTCCTTTTGCTCTCTCTCTGCTTGTTTAGGCGTGAAATAATGTTTTGTATTAAATTGGGTTTAGAAATATATTATAGTAGAAAGGGTTACTTAGGGTATCTTTAAACCTCCATAATTATTAATAGGGTGTAACAATGGCGGTAAAAAGGGATAAATAGTGGGTTTGGCGAATTTTGTTATGAGCAAAAAAGTGATCTTTGATTAATGGAATGATTTCATGAACTTTGGCTTCTATGGTTTTTGTCTAAAGTAGCAGATTAAGTTCTTTGAAATAATACTTAAATATAATGTTTTGTTCTTGTAAAATTTGTTTGCCCCACTTTAAAATGAACACAAAAATGTAACATGTAAAAGTCTTACTATAACCTATTTATACAATAAATATCATTATAACGCTAATTCTTTGAATTGTTGTAGAGGATTATAATATCTGTCTATTTAATATTTATCAGTTCATTTACCACGACCAAAAACTTACCGTACAAAATCACCCAAAAAATAAAATAAATACAAAAAGTGTTATATTTACGTTTGGTGCCGCCCTCTGAGGCTTTTCTTGCATATTTTTCCTTATTTTCCGCCATGTTCGTTGTTTTCGGTGTTGACTCCTCACATCACTCCCCGGCAAGGAATGAGAGTCTAGGAGTACGGCTAACTTATTAATATCACAGTACATATTCCCTCCTTCAACCAAATTCCAACTTTATCATTTAAATCGTAAGGTATATTTTTGAACTTTAGTGAACTGTGGGAGTTTTGACTCCTGACTGACAGTGGTTGGATGTTTCTATCAGAAAGTATACAATTGAGATATTAGTATTTAAGATAGTGATGTGGAATATTTGAGAAGTAAATTCTATTGTTTGGCTTCATGGGTTTGCTTGTTTTTATCATCGGGCTTAGATTATAGAGACAAAACCGGGTGGAAACTTGACTGCCGTGTCGACGTTTTAGCGAGCCCGGTAACTTGCAGTTAATTAATAATAAGTAATTTTAAATTTAATCAGTAATTAATTAAAAATATTTTTCTTTTTTTTTGGAATTTTTTTCCTCTAGTGTCCCACCGCTGGGCAAATATCTCTCCCATATCATTAGAGACACTCTTCTCCTTCACCGCCTCGAACCAGCACTCGTGGTGCGCATCCAGGTGATCCCGCTTATGTACTTTTATTTAAAAACAATGGTAACCATGGTTATATCACTGCTTCCCTAAATTCTTCCCCAAATTCCAGGAAAAAATAAATTAATTACGATAATTGCCTTTGAAGGCCAAAAAGGCAAGTGCCTCAACAGAAATCTACCGATTACATTTTAAATTATAACTTAGAAAAGGGTTTACTCTCAACAGCGAAGGGCGCCAATTTTTTGCGTCATTGCTTTTAACTTCAAAAAAAGCTTACTCAAGTGAAATCGTTGTAAGTGACCAGGAAAAGAGGGTCCAATGATATCGGACGTCTGATGAGGGATTCTGCTTCGACGGCTCTTGACCCGATCCTCATTTGTTTCTCTTTTTATTCCATTTACAAAAATACTGACACACATTTTAAAGGCGGAAATAAACTATTGGACGCGACTGCCGTACGCGGCTGACAGTCGCAACTTAGGGTGCCTTCGTTGCGACTGCAGCGCTGCTGCCGCGCACTTACCGTTTATTATTTGTATGGATTAACAAAGCAGCGCTGCAACCGCGCTGCTGCCGCGCGGCACTTTGCGACAAATTTGAAGGCGACCTTAGAGGTATCTGTTTAATAAATATACACTGAGCTTTGCATACTATCGGACGTCAGTCGCGGACACAATCTTGGGCCGTTCTTGAGCGGTTGGACGTCCAATAGAAATCTGACTCGCTCTTCTTGTCAGTCGAAAACGTCCGGGTATGGTGTGCACGGCTGCGGGACGCGTCCGTGCGTCAGAAGGCTACAGATTACTTATGTCATGGACCCAAACACTTTTTATTTTCTTTCTTGATGGACAACTTATAGCAGAAAATCTTCCTCACTTTAACTACTCAACATTTTTCTTTGCCAACAGTTCTTTGAGAAATAATAATCTCGAACGAGTCCTCAAACCGCGTCCCAAACGACTGTGTACACTGTCTTATTAGTCACGGCTGTCCGCCGCGGCTTACGGACACGTTCTTTAGTTTGTTCCGCCCTTAGAATTGAGTGAATTTTAACCTGATCCTCAGTTGTTTCTTTATATTCCATTCACAACAATAAAGACATACACTCTTTTGTAGTATTAGAAATACATAAGTTATTTTTAGATCACTATATAGTGCAGATTCTATTTGCTAAAATATTTGCTCTGTGCTACCGTCACAGTAACCTGTTTTAACGAGTTTTGCTTTAGTTGTGTTGCAGGCGTTTAGAGTAAATATTTTTTGTGCTAAAAGACTAATTAAAAAATAAGGGAAAAAAGTTATATTGGATTTTATTGAACAAACAAAACCTTTATTTATTTTTATTCAGCACTATCTACTTACTTTCGACAAAGTCTCTAATATTTTAAACATACATAGTTTTTGTTACTTTTTGCCTTATAAAAATAATAATTATTATTTATTCTAAGTACATCTAGCATCCAGTGATATGTCGACTGTTAAAATATCAAAACACGGAGTTTAAAGATGATTTAATTACTAGTCTTTTAGCTATTACACATTAGGCTAATTACTGTAAATAACCACGACATTATGATTATACATATAAACAAAGATAAGAGGGTTTTTCCAAACTCCGGTAGGCGCTATTTATAAAATGATTTGCTATCGTCGTGTTTAGAAACCATTTTAATATTATTAGTAGTCTGTATATTTACATAGGATTTTTTTGGATGGTTATTGTGTTTATTATGTTTTTAGAGCAAGTACATTTTTCTGCCACTACATATAAAGCTTTACTGCTACTTAAATGACCACCACAGACGTGCTGTGCAACGTTGCTATGGATGCGTTAGATATCATATTCATTGGTGCACATAGCATAGCACTGGTGGAAACTGATTCAACTAAGCTACATTTTCTCTAAGGAAGGATGCGTGCTGTAGATGCGTACTAAGGATGCGAGCTATGAATGCGTGCTATGGATGCGAGCTAAAGATGGTCGCGAGTGGCGTAGCTAAGTGCAGAGCAGTGCACCTACAGTAGGCGAGCTGCGCATCTTCCTCGCATGGTTATCTTGCGGCTTCGCATTTTAATAGCACATCTTACTCGCTCCGCTACATAGCTTAGCATGAGTGGAAACGGTCGCATAGTTTCGTAGCTTAGCATTTACAATCACGCAGCATAGCTGCATAGCACTTCTCTGGTGGAATGGCACCCTTCAACTCGCTCGCGCACTCTGTCAACATTATAACTTCATCTTTACGTTCTTTTCTCGTGCAAACTATTCAACGTATAATAGAATAAACACAATACGTGAAAAGGGGTCTTAGAACTCATAATTATAAACGGCTCTTGCTATGGGATAAATCCCAAATTTGTAAAAAAATTATAGACTGCCCCATAATTTCTATGCGCATAACTAGACAAAATGTACTTCTTCTTCTTATTATGTGGGCAGTAAGGTCTACCGACCTCACACCCTAGTGTCAGAGTTTCTAAACCAGCTCAAGGCCTCTGACATGGTTATTTGGCGGCCGTGACGACCGCTATTCGGCGGCCGGGACCCGGCCACGAGCCTTCCGAAGCACGGAATCATCTTTTTTATCAGACAATCGGGTTATTCAAGCCTGCAATGTCCGAACCAAACGGAAAACAACTTTACAAAGTATGCTTTACCGTGGAAATCGAACCCACGACCACCGGGTCACAAGGCAAACGCCTAAACCACTCGACCACGAAGGCAGTTGGCCACGGCCACGGAGGCAAAATGTACTGAAAAGCTGTTTTTTTTTTTTCGCGACACTAAATTCCTTGGTATAAGTTGTTCATAATGATAAAAATGACCCGTTTTGAGGTATTGTGGTTATTCTATTACACATTCTATGTAAATATCTCAGACAAGTAAATAATATTTCTCATCAGATCTTTTCCAGGAAAGAAACCATGATATTTACTTAATTTTAAACTAAGACCTTCTCGAAGTCTTACCAAACGCTTCCCTCCATAGATACCAGATCAACATTGGAATACTCAAGCAGTTGATTTCAATTTCACAAATTGGAAACTTAGCTGCGATAGCACTCCTTGCAAATACCAAAGTACCTAACTTATCAAAAGCTGAATTCAAGACTCATCTTCAACGATCCTGAGCCATTAGGATAATGAAAATCGAAATAATGCTCAATTCGTATTTATAATAATGAAGTCGCAGTAAGTCTGAGGTGAAGCTACATAGTAAATGATTGCTTCCGATAGAGTTATTTATAAAAGACCTTCTCGTTCTGTAATAATGAAGAACAAACGAACTAAATTATAACGAGTCCCATTTGTACATGTTTTGAAACGTGCAACTGAGGCTCGGTGAGTGTGTTTTGCTGCGGAACATAATTGCTGCACTTGTTGCTAGCATGTCAGAACTAACTTCATGTTTTTGACGGATGACGACAATTCAAAAGTGTCTGTATGGCTGCTTGTCTATTGACGCGGGGCGAGGCAGCAGATCGGTGAAACGGAGAAATATTAAGGCTTGTATACATGCCAATGACCTTGTGCATATAAACGGAGCTAACTACTCCTCTGCGCGCCACTCCGCTACCCGCATTTTTATTTTTTTTATAATGAAAGCAACACGTTTTTAAAAAGTAACAAAACCAAATCACTTTTGTTTATTTTACAAAGCAATAACTATATTTTCTATACTCTTTTGATAAAAAATTTAAGTAGTAAAATAGTTTCATCTCAACGATTTGAAGGTGATTTGGTGTATTTTTTTTTATTATGTGATACCGATCGATAAATTCTGGCTAAACCAAATTACGTATCATATCATGTAAATTACTGACTATTTTATTCATGTGTAATTTTTCTGTGAGTGCCGACGAAAAGTTACATCATCTGCACGCTGTTTTTAAGCATTTCTCGAGAGAGCAGCCTTAACCAATGGAATTACATAAAAATTCAGTGACTGTCAGTCAATGTATGGACAGGCAGCCTTCAGATTCAGATTCAGATAACTTTATTTGCTCAAACATGTGTGTACATACAATTATAACAAATGCATGCAAGATGATAAAGTACATGGAGTTGTGCTAACATGTTTACCATATTGTCATGGTGTGCAAATATTAATATGTTTAATAACATTCAGTAAGTAATAATGAAAATTCTGACACAGTAAATAAATTAAATTTGAATGATTCATCACATAATTAATTCATATAGAAAATAAATAGTAATAATAAAAATACACATCACATAATACATAAAAATTGTCAAAAGTATTATTAATAAAATAAAATAAAATATTTTTGTCAAAAAATCATTATCAATATCATTATTAGTCTAAATAGTCTATTTGATATAAAAGTTTTTGATAAATTTTTGAGTAGTGACAAGGGAAGAAGTGTGTATGTGTTGACACACCATAAGGTCAGAGAACTATGATTCTTGATGGAATGCAATTACAACGTCTAGTGTACACAATGTGTACGATGGTATCCTGTTCTGGTTGCGGAATATGTTCGAAAGAGTCAACACGGCCCTGGAACGCAAAGGGCATTAGGAGGAACATATTTAAGGTTCATTTGTGGGGCTCGGTATCCGATTCAATCAAGGAATATTTAGACCATAATAATAGTTGGTCGCAGTTGAACACTATGATGTACTTCGTTTTAATGTTCCTTCATAGTTAGCTTATGACAGTTTCTACGAGTTCACAATATATTTGTTTACTTATATGTCCGTAGAGGTCAATTATTTGCTTTTTCATCTTTTTTAAATGTATTGACATAATACTCGCAATAAAATGGTTTTGTACACTAATATTATAATAATAATAATGAGATTCTAGCAAATACCAAGTACTTACTTGAGAAAAATAAATTTAAAAAACATAATTTCATGTAAAATATATTATAAGCTGTTGAGTTACCAAATAAATAAATAAATAAATAAATAAATAAATAAATAAATAAATAAATAAATAAATAAATAAATACATAAATAAATAAATAAATAAATAAATAAATAAATAAATAAATAAATAAATAAATAAATAAATAAATAAATAATATGGGCACTAGCGACCCCACGGACCTGATCTCCCGGGAGAAGTCTTGTTCTTCTTCTCCGGCTTGCCTTTATTGGCTGGCCGGAGTGAGCACTGACGAGGAACAGAGCTCCCACCTCTTTCTTGCCTTAATCGGCCGGTCTGAGTGGAGATTCGCAAGACCAAACGTGCTCGGGAGAAGGAAGTATAATCCAGTAAGATGCTGGTAGGGATCTTGACCGTACTTCCGGGATTGTCCTGATAGCCGTGGTATACATCTCCACTCCTCTAGCACCTCAGAACATGTTGCCCCCTTGGCGCTACGTCACTTTCTGCTAGCGACCGTTTTCGGGAGGCCCATTTATTGAGCGTGCAAGTCACCCTCTGCCATTTTAAAGCCGTAATAATTGTCAGTGGTCAGGCAGGGGCCAATAGTTCTTCCATAGTAAACGATTATCAGTCCACTAAACCAACCAAACCCATAGCGTATAATATTTTGTTTCTATATTCTGCAATAGTCCTGCTCCAACCAGGGATTATCCTTGGGTATACTTATACCCACATACCACAGTGTCTCAAGACGAAAGTCTATGATCAGTGCGTGTTGCCAGTGATGACATACGGAACTGAAACGTGGTCGCTTAAAATGGGCCTCATCAGAAGGCTCAAAGTCACTCAAAGGGCAATGGAGAGGGCAATGCTTGGAGTTTCCTTGCGTGATCGAATCAGGAATGATGATGTCCGCAAGAGAACCAATGTTACCCGAAGGATCGCTAAACTAAAGTGGCAGTGGGCAGGGCACATTGCTCGCAGAACAGATGGTCGATGGGGCCGAAAAGTTCTGGAGTGGCGACCGCGTACCGGAAGACGTAACGTTGGAAGGCCTCCCACAAGGTGGACCGATGACCTGGTGAAGGTCGCGGGTAGCCGATGGATGCGAGACGCACAGGACCGGTCGTTGTGGCGACGCTTGGGGGAGGCCTATGTCCAGCAGTGGACGTCTTTCGGCTGATATGATGATGATGATGATGATACTTATACAGGGATAATCGTCGGTTGGTGCCCCATTCCATTTCAAATGTCTAACGGGGCCTCTGCGAATTGGCTTCGGCATCTCGTACGCCTATCTAAGGACCGGGTATCCAGGGACCCGAGAAAGTGAAACAAGTGCGAGTCGGACTCGCGTACAAAGGGTTCCGAACGAATAATTTTTTTTAACATGTTATTTTAACACCACAGACTTCTAATTTTTCTGTAATCTTTAGGTAAAGATCTATTATCTCCATTTTTTTCAAAATTTTAGGCTCAGTAGTTTCGGAGATAAGGGGGGGGGGAATGGTTATTTTTCGTCTAATTTTTTGAATAACTTCGAAACCATTAATTTTAAAATTATGAAAAAAATATAATTAAAACCCCTATAGTAAGCCCTTTCATTTGATATGTCACACGATATTGTTCAAAAAACTTTTTTCTTTTCTAGTTTTCTAGTTTGACCCCCAAAAGTGACCCCCATACTAAAATAAATTATTATTTACGTAACGCGTCCGTCTTTGGGTCATAGAAGTCCATATGTGTACCAAATTTCAACAGAATCGGTCCGGTGGATCCGGAGAAAACTGGCTGTGACAGACGGACAGACAGACACCCGAATGATCCTATAAGGGTTCTTTTTTTTTCGGAACCCAAAAAAAAAATAGAGATAATAATAATAAAGGAGATAATAATAACACCTCAAGAGGCTCTCGTTGGGCAGCTGGATCAAGGGCTTGATTCAGAAAGTGGTACTTCTGGACACGGCTCGCATTGTCAGGAGGTTCCTTTCTCTGGAGCCCTGACCGCCGGTAGCTTGAACCCTGTTCCCGATACCGGTGGGCTACTATTTTTTTATATTTTTAAATGTTTTTTATACTTTTTTTTAAATATTTAAAAATGTAAAAAATAAGAATGTAAAATAAATAAAGGAAATAATAATAATAATATTTATTTGCTTAAAAACATGGTATATAAAGATGGTAGGATACAAAAAATTAACAAGAGCAAACATGTTTTTGCTTAATAGTGACAAGCGTGCAAATTTTAACAAGCATATTTAACATTTAAAGTTCTTGAACACTATAAAAACTATGTTTACACAACCATTCATGCAATTTTAAGCGCATATACGAACTTATTTATACGTTTGGAGACGGTATCAACATGTGTTTTCTAGTTTATGTCTTGATCTAAAGTTACGCCTAGAAATTTAGTTAAATTATAAAGAAAAAGCTAAAAATTAAAAAGAAGAAAGATTTGTTTGTTTGTTTGTATTGAATAGGCTCCAAAACTACTGGACTGATTTGAAAAATTCTTTTAGCATTGGATAGCTACATTATCAGGGAGTAAAATAGGCTATATATTATCCCCGCACTCCCACGGGAAACCGCGTGACGTCCACTAGTTTTTAATAATTTAGTGAATTGCAACATGTGATCAACTAGTGACTTAGACAATTGTTTGATATTATTCTATCCTGAGCAACCGATAGAAAGTTCGTAATGCTCCCTTAGATTTTACTGCTTGCGGTAGCGTCTGAGGTCGGGTTACCTCTTTCCCTCAAATATGGCGGGGAGGGGGGGGTAACGGCTGATATTTGCATTATGCTCGCGAACGGGTGTTGCTTGTGGTGAATGGTCGTCTTGTTAGCTGTGTTTTTTTTTTGTTAATTTTACAACGATTAACTGCTTCTTGTTTAATTTTGGTGGCCCTAGTTTATCACTTGTGGCGTCGAGTCACAGATCTATTGTTAGATTCGACCCCTGCACGTGTAGGCGGGCACGCCCTTTATGTCTGGAGGCTTACCTATTAAGTTTGATTTACATTGTTTCACAAAGTGGCAAATGATTTAGTTTTAAGGTTGTACGTGTTAATCCATGTTATATTGTTTTCTTTGTAATAAAATTTTGCATACTATTGTATAAATGCGAGTTTTTCAAACTCAACAGACAGATGTGTTGCTGGGGAGTTTGTTGACCACTTCTTCTGCACAGCTAAAACACTAGAAAGTGGTAACGGGTGTGGCCCATTTTGGGGGACTGTCTATTTGTAAACGTTGATGTTCAAAAATTGCTGGCACTGAGCCTAATTTGAATAAATAACTTTTGACTTGACTTGACATGGATGGGTTTTAGTCAGCAAGAGTCTGATACTTCAGCACGACTTCTCATCCTTAAAAAATAGCCACGGCATTAGGAGGAACATGGACGAGTTTTAATCAGCAACTTGCACACGACTCTTTAGCACACAAGTAATAGCATAATTTTTGCGTTTTAAACTGCTTTGTTTTCTTTCGTAAGCCTCATCAACTCTTATCAAAAACTAGTGGGTGTGGCATGACATGCGCAAATACTTGAAGGGAAAACTACTCGACGAGTTGCTATGCGGATATTGATGTGACCGAATACGTTTATTTTTCATCAAAGGATCTGTCTGTACAAATGACATTTTTAAAAGCAATCATGATCGTCTCCAGTAAAAGCCTAGTTTGGAAAAGTTCAAAAATAAAAATCTTGAAGATGAGATCATCTTCAAGATTTTTATTGAGATATTGTTAGCTCTTCAAAACACTGAAGCCGAGTCAGGCCTCTTCTAAAGTTGTAGAAAATTATTGCACAAACATTTTCCTTATAAAAAACATCATTTTCGTACGTAACCTGACAGATTCCAATCGACGCTGTGACTAAACAATAGCATTAATCCTAATACTTTCAACTGTTTTGAGATTCAAAATTTAAACACATTCGAATATAGAACAGTCCCAAATTCGAATTTCCCGGAAATATGGAAACGACAGAACTTAAAAGGCATGCCTCGTATATGTAGTTTTTTAACAAAAATAGTTGAAAGAACAAGAAACAAAAAACCATTTTAAATAATTTCGTAATTTGTAATTTTAATTTCAATAAAGTTAATAATACCTACTTAAAACTAGTTAAAGATCTAGTTAATCTCCTAAGAGTAATAAATTACTACTTAACTCTAAATATACAGATTTAAAATTGTCTACTCTAATACAGATTTGAGAAAATTCTCCAATATCTAAAAAATAAATCTTCATCTGATATTCAGTCAGACATATTGTCCCTGGCTACTTTGAATAGTTGATAAGTATTCACATGAAATTCATCACTTGCAGAGTGCTACTCATAATTCAAAATTCATTAGGAACCAAGTTCTATTCTACGAGTATATAACTATAGACTTCAGTACATTTTAACTATGCTATATCAATATCTTCTATCTACCTATCTATCGTTTCAATAATTTAAGTCAGTCAGTCAGTCTTTTTTACTTGGCTTTTCTATAAGGTAGTCTTGACGAATCTGTCGTTTCTTGCACTAACAACTTCAGGAGATTCTTCAATGACCACGGCAGGTTTTTCTGGTCGTTTCTTGCCACCTGTCAAAATAATATACGATTTAGTTATTCCAATCTACGTTTCAAAAGAGGTTAAAACTTTGATCTGGTTAATAATATTAAATTAAACAAGGCCACGCTTTGATTATAGGCCATTTTGAAAGAAATTAATTTAAAGACGTCCTGGGAATATTTTCCATAAGATTATTTCAAATTTAGACATTTAAATAAAGCTTACCATTCATTAATAACTTCTGTAGAGTCGAGCACGGTGCATCAATCGTGATGCAGAGGATGAACGCAAAGAGGAAGGAGAGCGATAGATCACTCATGAATCTATATATCTGTAAACAAAAATGAACTTGATTAATTAAAGAAAAACCAATTGACCAAAACTGCATAAGAGACAAAAGTCAATGAAAGCAAATCTGGTATTTTGAGTCACGTAGATAATTGCAGCCAAGCAATAGTGACAAATAAGAAAATGCTATAGAATATTTTGATCGTAGAAGAAATAAACGTAAAAACTTACATTGTTTCCATCAGTGAAGTAGTAAGTCTTGACCCAGGTACCAGTGGTGATGTAGATGATAGGTATGTGCACCAAGTACACAGCATATGACAGGCGGGCAGGCAGCTTCCAGATTTGAAGGGAAAGGAACCAGTTGATAGGACCTGATAAAAGAATCACAAATTTTATAAATAATGGACACTGTCGTAAACATGACTCTAAATATAGAAAACGACATTCAGGAAGTTAATCAATTTGTCAAGGCATTATTTCTTATTTGTTGTTATCCGAACAAACACAATACAAAGAATAAACTTCACTTAATCCATTTACATTGTGAGCTAGGAATATTAGCCCCATTTAATGAATTCTCGTAATCCGCCTTTCCCATTAAGGAACATAGGAATAATGGTTGTAGATAATGAAGAAATAATTTATTTATAGCCTCTTTGTATTAAGCCTTATTTGCTCTTGTACTTTACTACTACTATGTGTATTTTCTTGAAAGCGCTGAAGAAAATACGAATAATAAGTTTTTTTTCCGTTACTGAATATAAAAATAATCTGTTATAATTGTCGATAACTGAAAAATTGTTATTTTGACAAAATAGTTATAAAATCAAGCACTTCTTACCTCCATAGCCATGAACACAGGCAAAAATGAGCCATCCCAGGCCAATAGCCCAGATAGCACGCATGTAAGCATTGAGGAAGTTGTCGAAGACTTGGGCAGTGTGGTCGATCTGCATCACTGGGTAGATCGAGAAGATACAGAACGCCATCATGGCGAATGAGAGTAACCACAGAATGGCCACATTGATCTGAAATGATTAAGTACTTGTAAGTCATTTTGAAAAAAAAAACATGAAAAATAAAAATATGAAAGTATTATACTGCAGAAAGATCTTCGAATCATTAAAGTCACTAATTAATTAATAACACAGCTAACAATATCTTTCATTGTATTTTGATAACCTCTTTATGTATCAAGTCACCTTGCTCTAATACAATAATTTATTAGGCAGATTTAAAATAATGCTGAATCGAAGGTTGCCATTAATAAATACGAAACTAACCTTGGATATTCTAATCTTTTTGTCTTTGCACAAGTACAGCAAGTAGCCGTAGATCATGCCGACGAAGAAGGGTGGTGCACGGGCCAAAGTGTTGAGGTAATAGTGCTGGACATAGCTTTGGAACTGTAGAAAACGTCTGGAAAAAATATATTTTTGATAAGGTTTCCGTAAATCGAATGAGACGTGATAATAACGAATCAGTTAAGGAGACTAACTTCAAATTGATTTATAATCTTAATCACAAAATGTGTGTTATTTAATTACACCTTTGTTTGACATTAAATAATCATATCGATGAAAAGCAAAAGTCTTAAGTATTTATTTAGTCTCAGATGAAGCCATAAGTAAAGAATGCAACGAATCATGAAATTAAATTTCAATACACTTACGATGGGTTAGCCAGGGCAGCAGAATAGTCATTCAAGAAGCTGTAGAGTGAAGAAGAGACGAGAGACAGAAGAACGATTCCGGTGAGGGCACACCAAGCGATTCTCTCTCGTCCAAACATGAAGACCAGGATAATCGGACAGATGATGTACAGTTGCATGTCCACCGACAGGTACCAAGTTTGGGCGAGACACTGAACATAAAGATAGAAATTAGGAAACGCTGCATGGGTTATGTGAATGGTGAATTAAAGACGTGACTAAGACACAATTATGAGAAGAAGAAGTTAAGTTAATTGGTTAAAAGAATGAAGACATATTGACCAGGTTAAAACGTGAGAAAATATTGCTACTTACAATTTCAAGAGGGTTCACGTAGTTTTGAATGTGAAGTAGTGCAGCCCACCAGTAAGTCCTGCAGTTTTCAGCAGCATGGGCTTGGTTGAGCCAGTACGGACCATCCGCAACGTGGTTTAAGAGAGAAGCCTGTAGCAGAACCATGGCTGCCAGAAGTGGGAACATCCGAAGCCAGCGGTTTAAGTAAAACAGGTGAATGGTCTTGACAAAACGCACTGAAAAGAGTAAATCAGTTAATATCGGGCTTCGATATTTTAAACAGAAAACATAAATAATAATAATCACATATATGTCTCCGGGAATAAAATATTTATTTTACAAGGAGCTACTACGCATTTTTAATCATAATCTGAGTATCAGGATGAGCTTGCTATTTCTTTTGCAATCGGCTAATAGTATTTGTCTATATATCTAATATTTCGTTAATACTAAGATAAGACTTTGAAACTAATGATTGATTTTATTTGAGGTGATATTCGAAAATAACTTGGATTGAGATTTGAATTGTTAGTAGTCTAATTTGATTTTTTAAATAGTTCTCTGGATTTTACTGAATTTGACAAAAATCAAAATTTTTCGCTTACTTCTAGAGATCTTTCCAATGACGGTGTAAACTGCAAGAATACCACTGAGCATAAAAAAGGTGTCGACTGTGATCGGGGCCGAGTTGATCCATGTGGCTGAGAAGCTAGATATCCACTGTAAAAATAAAAAAACGGTGTTTAGCTAGGATACAAGAAATCAGGTATTTTTCTGATTAAGAAATTTAATTGTACTTATTTATTTAATATCTAACTTTGTATGTGATTTTTAAAGAAACAAAATGGTTCCAAATTCTACTTACTTCCATAGTATCCACAACATTGTGGAGGAAGCCAAGCATGGTCATGCTGTAAGTGTGACCAACGACGACCCACATCATGGAGATGGATCTGATGCCGTCCACACACTCCAAGGCGCCGGGTGTCGACTTAAAGCTCAGGAACCGACGAGTGTTGGTGTACACAGAGAAGCTCACCAACAAGGGGCTGACGCGAGACGAATCTGTACAGGGAATTGTCGGTTAAAAATGGTATTTTGATCCGAAATGAGCATGCCAGAGCCAAATGTTTTAAATATTAAAAATATGTTTTGGCAGCCAGCAATCGTAGGTTTTGTTGTTATTACGATTTAAATCCTGATAATTAATTAAGATAAGCAGTACTGCAAACCAAGTCACGTTGATTTTGTTACGAATCACGAGTATCCTTATCGTTTATGTGTATTATATTAAATAACTGCGCAACTCTAATGCCTGCAGTGTTATTGTTTTAGATTGATAAATATCGTATCTTTGGGAGTTAATATTACTTGAATGCCAATAAACTTACCTCGTTTGAATAAGAAGGTTTGGATGAGATCGTAACTTGTGCTAATGATGAGAAACAGACCAATAAAGGAGAAAATTGCACTGAAAGAGAAAAACAAAGTCAATATACTGAATAAGCAACAGTTAAAATGTAAGGAAAATGAAATCGTAAGACTGATTAGTGAAAAAAATGGTTTTAAAGGTGTGCATAGAGATAACGGTAATATAAACTTACATCGCAACATAGTCAGCGGCAACAAATGGTTTGTCATCAGGCAATCTGCAGTAGTACTCATCAAAAGTGAAGTTGAGGAAGGATATCCTGGACTGAATGAAGTCCACTGCTTCTGTTGCAGTGCACACATGAGGGATACATACAGCAACCACAGCTCGTTGAGCAGCCGCATTTAACAATGGGAAGATCCTGTAGAAAAAGTAAAATGTTACTACATGTTACACGTACAATGTTACTACAAAGATTTTACGGTTGCACATTTTTAAGTGCAACTTCCGGGTGACCTACTTTCCCTCTTATTTGTACGCATACAATAATTCCAAGATGCCTAATCAAAGGATTTATTAAAACAATAGCCATCTACTCATTCATTTATCAATGTTATGTTCTAATCTTCAAGAAATTGTAATCGATTTTAAAATGGTATTTAAATGAAATCTACCTCGTATCAACAGGTTCTCCCATTCCAGTGATTCCGAAAACGTAAGCCTGTAGGCTACTAAACCTTTCAAGGGTCTCAGCCGCTTTAGCTTCAAGTGCATAACTTGGCGCAACAGTCCATTCACTCCAACCGTCTGTAGTCCCCTCAGTCGATGCTGCAGTTGGCGCTGCTGTCGGAATTCCGGTCGGAATAGTAAAATCTGTCGGGAACGTTGGCAGAGTCGATGGCAAAGTTGGCCAATCTGTAGGCCAAGTCGGAGTTCCATCTATTTCAATAGGATTCTGGTTCAAAGGGATCCTGATCGTGCAGTATTTCCCTTGGAACTGCATGTTGTCTGCGACTGTATTGATCCTGAGGCATTGGTGGTAATCTCCTAGGTCGTTCCAGTTTCCTGTGAGGATTCCACTCGGAGGCTTGCCACTGGCATCGAGGACTGTAACAATATTTATTTTGGTTAGAAAACCTTTCTGAGATATAACACCTAGTATGCCACATTACATTTTATCAGTTATGGCTAAGACAAAAAACAGGACGAGTAAAACGGACGAAAGACGTCTTCTGGCAAGTTTCTGAGCTAAAATTTCTGAAGGAAAAACCTAACAACAATTTGCTGAACTTAGGAATCACAACCCAAGTGCAACCAAACAATCGTCTAACAGGGCAGTGCCGGATGAGATACACGATACTAAACATTGAAGATTGAATTGTGGTTTTACCCCATATCTTGTACTACTAGAGTTTAGTAAAGTTATCAAGCCATTCATGCACCTAAAGTACATATCGAAACCAAGATGTTTCCGAAAGCTAAATGCATGTGCGTTTCTGGTCTAACTACCAAACTAAATTCAAGTAAAGTTAGGCTATTAACACAACTATCAGTACTCCACACATGATTGAGAGTACCGAACTATGTTACCGTGTAACTAAGTTACGTGATTAAGTACAAGCAGTAATTTGGGTCGTTGTGTTATTGTTACTTAGTTTATTACCTTGTGGGAGGTACTTCAAATAATGGGATAAGTACTGCGAAGACGATTTTTTTTTAATAAATGATGTTTTTTAACATTTGCTATTTTCTTAATAACTGTTAAAATAATTAACTGTTTATGTAGAATTTTCCTGAGGTAATGTTGTTTTTTTTTTATTTGATACACTTTCATGCAAAAATATGTTGCCATTTTCCTATTATCTTTAATCGCCGCTCAAAGGTTAGCAAATCGTGATTTGCTAAATTTTTAAACAACTTATCATAATGTCGTGCTTACTGATTTTAATCATTGAATAGTTCCTTAGAACAAATGAGTCAGTCTTGTTAATCTTTGATAAGTGTAATTAATCAGTCCAATCATTATTGGAAAAACACATTAGCGAAATTGGGCACGTGTTTTCTTTGACGTATTCCTTCAAACACGTTTTGAGCATGTTTTGGTACCGTGCGAATTGTAAAAATGTTATTTGATATGGATTTGGACTGTTTTGGCACATTTTTTTTTTTGTCATTTAATGTTAAAATTTACAAATATAATAATGCAGTATCACAACTCCAGTTTTTATTTACTTTCAATAAAAGATTATAAAAAAAAACTAAAGTTATTTCACAAAATTGTATTAAAAGGATTGGAGGCCATTTTTTCGTCTCAAGAACTAAAACATATCGCAAATTGAGATTTTGGAATCCCATTGAATGAAAATAAATGGATGCGACTGATAATAAAATTATTTATGAGTTTCTTATCCAACATACGATTTTACGTGATAATTTTATGTCTGTGAATGATATCATACGTTTATTGATTGCAATATCTTATCAAACGGAAACAAATAATAAAAAATATTACACAACTAATATTTCATTTATGTAATACACCTTTTTTATGAGTTTTCATGTTACTATCATATTTTTAGCAATATAATCACCTGATTCTGTTTTAATAATAAACATATAGTAATAAACAATTTTGTAGGCTTTTTATTGATATCAAGCCATGATTCATAATTTATTAGTAGGATTTCCTCTTAAAGTCTCTTGCAAATAAAATGTTTACGTATTTTTCTGATCCTTCAAAATTTCAATTGATTATTTTGAAATCCAAAGAACAGTAAGAACTGATGTTGTTAATACTATTTTCAATTAACAATTTAATTAAATGACTGTTAATTCTTTGCCTTTGTACTTGCTTACTAGTATACCGATCGAATTCATGACGTATTTTAAATTGGGTGGAGGTATATTTTTATTTTTATAATTTTGTTGCAGTCATTTAAGAAGTAAATAACAGTAAGTTAAATAGCCAGGGTTAATTATATTTTAATCTTTATCAATATTAGAATAGCGATTATATAGCTATAAAAATATAGAAATCATTATGTACGCATGCAAAATCAGAAACTTATTATCGATTTGTATACCAGCATTGCGATTCTGTAAACATATCGAAGTGAACACTTGGGCGAAGTGAACGACAGGTGAGCTGTCAAACCATACAAACAAGATGGCGTGACCACTCACTTGTCGTTCACTCCACTTATGTGGTAACGGTGAGATGTCGACAGAATCGACCGGCTGATCTTGATATTATAAAACTATGGGCTTTAACAATAAAATTTTATTCCACACAGGTCAATGAACTATTTTCCCAGATTTTTTTCATTAAAAATGCCTAAAAGCTGTAAAATATTTGTCGTAGCTAACTTTAGATCATAATTTAACCATTTACAACTTTGAGTATGAGCAAAACTTTTTTTAAACCCGCATTTAAATTTTACAGAGCTTAAAGAGACTTAAGTCCTTTAATATCTTAAAATTTAAATAAAATCCAACTCATAATAAAATATTAACAGACAAAACAAAAAAAGATTTAAAAAAATAAACTTACATTGGTTCCTTAAGTTATTATTCGCCAAAAACATAAGCTGAGCTTCACACTGTTCCGAATCGAGCACATTTTCATACAAATCTTGATCAAACGCACTCCTAAGGGCCGCTTGGCCTTCTTTTAGTCTGCCATGACCGTACACTCCGTTCAGAACAATACCGATTAAAAAGAAATATATTTGAGCACCCATCGCGACTGTTTCTCTTCGTGTATCTACGACTAATATTGGTAGCAATGGCTAAGTAACACTTTTATATTAAAATCGATACTATTTGTAAAGATAAGCCACTAATCTTGCTAATTTATCTTATATGTTTGTGTTGATAGCTGAATTAGTGTGAGTAGTGACGACTGATAATAATTGCCACTGTTATCAATTATACAAAATCATAGAAATCAACTATTACATTTTAATTTTACATTTGAGTCAGGAACTTTTATTGTTGGAGTGTCCCAATTGTTCTTACTCCTGATATTGAGGACCTAATTATAATAAATATATCATTTATTTCGGATAACAAAGACCCATAACATGTACCTTACAGATTGTTATACATATTTATAAAACACAAAAATATAAATAAACTATTGTACACGAAGTGAATACGTCGCACTGCGCTGCATGATGTCGCGTAGCCTTCCGCGAAATCGCCGATACACTACACCCTTCGGCCAAAACTCTTCCTGGAGGAAAGTCGCAATATGATGAGTTGGTCCTCGCACCACGAACGACTGAAATTCGTATCGTAACGCGACTCCAACTTCTTGACCCTTAAGGTCCAGCTGGTCTTCGCTAAAACATACTTCACAATCTCTTCAACCAACCTCCTCCTCGATCTCTAATGAACGCCACAGATTCCGCTACAAACATGGCCACCTACAAAATGTTTTTTTATCACTACCAACTCGTAAAAAAGAAGAAAGGACAATTTACCCCACATAAGTTACAAACGACAAGGTCAGACCAAGAACATTGCTGTGACGTCGAAATCCAAAGCCGTGCCTAAGTCCCAATGAAAAATGAGCTTATAAAGGAGCCAGCTGAATGATTGCACCTACAACTGCAATGTTCTTTCAGTCCGCTTCCGTTGCAGTTTTAGGAGTAAGGAAGTTAAGGCTGCTTTTACTTATGAAATGTGCGAGGTTAAAGCTGTTAAAATGTGTGTGTGACTGTTTTCAATAAAGCTGTGCGAGGAACTTATGCACTGCAAAGATATTTCTTATTTTCATGTAGCTGAGTGGTACGAGAATGCGAACCGGACTACGTTTAGCTGTGCGCGGGCACACGCATTCCTCGCTAGCTTTCCTCTCCCACATTTTTTCCCAGGTCCCTTGCACACAACTACTTTTATATTATGTCACAAAATCTGGCTTTGCTAGCCCTTTCCACCAGATCTCCACTAAGCTTGGCTAGCAAAATGAAGTGATCCCCTTTGTGGATTTGCTCTTGCGCTACCTCGTACAGTATTGGGGAAAAAGCACCTTTAATATAAATCCGTCAATCTAACACTGATTACAAAAAATCAAGACTGAAAAGGGTATCACGAAAAGGAAAATAAAAGTAGTTCATTAACAGCACAACCTGAACGCGACGAAAGCTCCCCAGGATTATATTGCCATCGCACAGCTGAAAGGAATTAAATTGAAAGGGATTTTAATAGCGCCAGGTGCATGTTATGTCACATAATAAATCACGCAATTTTATTGATTTAATCAGACTTTAATCAATGAACACCTGTAGATGGCTGGTTTAAAAAAACAATAGGTATTGTTTTCATGATCATTGCAAAAATGATGGACCGCTTTATTTGTCACCGGGTTCCCTAGCTGACTACTTTTTGCTGAAATCGAATTAATAGTTTAGGCTGAACTAACTAACAAACCGATATATAATCCTGGTAAGCGCCAGATAAATTTGAAATAAGCGTCAGGATGGGTGGGTGATTTCTCTATTCTTCTTCAAATAATTTTTAACATTCAAAAAGTGCTGATTCGCAGCCTAGTTTTAACAAGCAACTTGATTGTTTCGAGTTTAAGAATTTTGTGTACTTATTCAAATCAATGTTTCCAGAGGCTACAACAGTTATTTTTTTTTCTTTGTTTAGAATATAAGGTTTTATTAGCGACCAGTCAGTATGTTTCATTCACTGCTTAGACACAGGCATAAATTAGATATGTGTGCCTGTATCTCAGCTCTCTCAAATGTAAAGAGAGGTCATTGCTTTTGAGCCAGTTTGATCTAAATAGAAATGTCCTATCACGCTCATCATCGATGGTCGTGACAAAAATACTTAGAAATTCAAAATACATCGTGAATCACTGTTGAATCATCACCGGCTTAAGACTTATCAGGGCGATTAGATACCTTAATGTCTTTACACCAAGAGTGATAAGCGCTTGAATCAACTTTGTTAATTTGTTTATTTTTAGAAAATCGACTTCCTTTTTTGGTACTGTTTGTTTGAAAGTGATATTACTTACGCAGTGTGTGATGAATCATATATTCCTAAATAGAACTTCAAGACTTGTAGTGCAAATGCCTATGGTAGGCGCCAGATAAATGCGCAATAACGGTCATTGACCCACGTACATTTACTGACTTTCTTAATTAAATAATGTCATAAAGCTATTCGAATCGACTTCTATCGTGACCCTTTACGTTCTTTTGTAATGAAAGACACTATCATTTATTGTTCGGGTATCTACGAAAGGTTATTAGGGAAAGGTCAATTAGAATAGAATAGAATACTCTTTATTTCTTCTTTTTTTTCTCTTTCTTCTTTGTCAATTTAATTTATTGCAAGTTTATCTGGTGCCTACATTAGAGCGGGCATTCAAAGGCTGCTCGAGCAGTTGCCAGTGACGGACCGCTCGTGCAGTCGTAGTAACAGAACAAAGCTGCCATTGATTACAGCTGCAGTAGTCAGTTACAACTGCTAGATCAGTCAGCCGGCAGCAAGAGCGCGCGACCCTGAGTTAGGACGAAGAGCGCGGGCGGAGGGGATACTGCGCGAGAGCAGTCGACAGCTCGAGAAGTCAGTGTATGCCTTTTTTATTTTAAGGATGGGAAATCATCAAATGACTTCTTTTGCTCTGGGCAAAGCGAAAGGGAGTGTGTCTGAAACTCCCTTGCGCTTCGCTTCTCACTGACTAAAACCCATTCGTGTTCCTTCTAACACCCTTTGCGTTCTGGAGCTGCGGTGTCTCTTTCGTATCAATTCCGCAACAGTCAGTATTTGGCTGGCAACTGCAAGCAGTTGCCAGCCAAATACTGACCGTATGATTAAATTTCTCCGTGCTGCTAACCACCCGGAGTTGTAGCAAATGCTCGTGCGGTTACGTATGCAAATAGAAGACTATAGCTCACTATGCAGTCGCAGCTGACTAATCAAGCTGCCCGTGTATAACTGGCCTTAAGTATAGTATTAGATTGAAATCAATAAACTTTTGTAACTGTTTACCGAAGGTGCAAACAACAATCATGCCTTTAATGTTAAAGAACAAATTGATAACAAAACACATCATGACATTACGTTTGCATTCCTCAGCAGGTTAGGCAGTAGTGTACTCTGAAGCAGGTACAAAAAACGCCGGTTTTGTTTCAGTTAGATAGAAAAACCTAAACACTTAGAGCCTCGTTTCCGCTTGGCAACATTTGACGCGCGACATAATGCTCAAGATGTTGAACGGCAACGAGGAACTTTTATTCAGTAACATTGCCAATGTTGCGCGCCTGCTAACAACGTCGCGCGGTTTTGTGCAACGTTGCTAATCATGTTGAGCGTCGTGTGTTGCGCATCAAATGTTGCCTAGTGGATACAAGGCTTTAACTGACTCAGAACTGGAATGCTGACGAACACGGTTCAAGTCCCAGTTTACATAAGACAGTAGCAATTGCGACCATTCCACCAACAAGGTAGTTGATCAATAAGGAATATGTAAGAAAAAATATATTAATCTAACCCTAAACTACATACAATCTAAAAAGTTTATCAAAATTGATTAAAAAACAAACGAGATATAATAATTTTATACAGCTGTTTTTTGTGGCTGCTGTATGGGCGTCATGAACATTGACGTCATAGTTCGTGTCAGACTTTTCTTTCTGAATATCAACTTTGAACTTTAATCGCTGGTTATGATATTTTAAAAACTCTTTGAGATATTTTTAATGGAAGTAAAGTGTTAGTATTTTTATTAATTAATTAATTAATAAATAATATATTTAACGAGTGGACGTCACGCGGTTTCAACCCCGTAGTTCCCGTTTCCGTGGGAGTACGGGGATAATATATAGCCTATGTTACTCCCTGTTAATGTAGCTATCCAATGCAAAAAGATTTTTTTAATCGGGCCAGTAGTTTCGGAGCCTATTCAATTCAAACAAACAAACAAATATTTCTTCTTTATAATATTAGTGTAGATTAATTATTTATTTTTTAATGAATTTTGTACGCCTTCTGTCTGGCATAACATAGCACACTTTTACTTTATTTTTATAACAACCATTTATTTGTACCTATGTTAACAAATCAATAAATGACTTATGACTTATGCTTTTTCCCTATTGTAATGATCGTCACATGTTTCGCGTTCATTTGTCAATGTCCTGGGTAGGTTGAGAGAATCGTATTGAAAAAGGACATTTTTATTGAAAAAAAGAAACAATAAATGAGTGATATTCAGCCAAATTCCACTTGCCAACAACGCGATATTTTCCCTATTTTCTGAAAACCCAAACTGATTGAATCGATATTTTCCCCATTTTCTGAAAACCCAAACTGATTGAACTGATGACGGTGTAATCGCAGAAAATAATCCACTATCAACAGCTTGGTGTTATTTTACTTTAAAGTAGATATTGACGCAGTTGATTAAAATATACACGTATTAAAGATAATCGCTGTTTAAGGAAGTTATCTCCAGACGGTACATGTGACAGACAGTAATCAGTTACATTGTTATCAAATACTGATTGATCGGAAACGTGCTAAAAATATGGGCAACAAAAAATTACGACGGCTATTTCTTCATTCACTTAATATTCCTATAAATTACATTTTAAAATATTTCAATAAAAAAATTATATATTAAAAATAGGTGGACTACTATTTTTAATATTTTAATATACATTTTTTTTGGTATCGGGAACAGGGTCCAAGCTACCGGCGGTCAGAGTTCCAGAGAGAGGAACCTCCTTACAATGCGAGCCGTGTCCAGAAGGACCGCTTTCTGAATCAAGCCCTTGATCCAGCCTAAAGAGCCTCCTGAGGTGTTGGTTGAGCCATTGGCTGACACGACTATCAGTAAAATGATTGCGGAATCCACATCCCACATGTCAACAACCTCTCGAGCCAAGTCAAGATATTACAGCTATTTTATTATTATGTTTGAAATCAGTCAAACATGGTTATTTACTTTTTGACACATGGAACTAGTGATTGCAGCAACGTAACTTCGATGTCAACCTTTCCATAATCGACTCGACACTTTAATTGGTATGGAGTATCGATTGGTATGGAGTATTATTATTTGGCAAATCGTGTAGATACGTGCAATTTTATTGTTAAAACTTTCCAGATTTTCTGACATTCTAAAATACCGATGTATTAGTTTGCAATCCTGTCACCACGTACTACTTTCTGACTTTGTCAACCCAGTAACAAGGTAACGCTATATTTCTTAACAAAATCTAGAACACTTCCCGCGAGCTTTGACAATTATTGAACAGTTTAAAGCTCAAATACCTCAGGGGGTGTAACTCAGTGATAAAGTGTCTGCTTCGCATGCTGAAAGTCCTGGGTTCAAATCCCAGCACCTCCAAATCTTTTGCTTTCATTTTCTAAAAATCCTATTTTCGTGAACATTATATCTATAGAAGCTGGACTGATTTTGTTCACGAAGGTAAATCAACAGGTGGAAGAAACTAAGACCTCTGAGTTTCTAGCGGTGTTCCTTCTTAGAGAATCGACCTCATGTTCAAATCGTGTATAAGTTCTTTTACAAACCAATTAACAAGGCAAATATAAAATTATTAATCTACTAGCTGACCCGCGCAACTTCGTCTGCGCCACATTTTTCCTTAATGCTCCGCGCCTATTGTTCGTAGCGTGATATTATATAGCCTTTAGCGTTCTTCGATAAAACGTATCTAACACTAAAGTAATTTTTCAATTCCAACCAGTAGTTCCTGAAATTAGGGCGTTCTAAGAAACAAACAAACTCTTTAGCTATATAATCTAATCTTCTTCTAATATAATGTAAAAATCTCGTGTAACAGTGTTTCTGAAAAAACTCCTCCGAAACGGCGTGACTAATTTATTTGGTAGGACTGAGAATAGGTCGTAGGCTAGTTTTTTTATTTATATGGCAAAACAACGTTTGTCAGGTTAACTAATAGTAGTATAGATTCCAAGAAAAGCCACATTTTTTCTTTTAATATAGGATAAACTTTATTTTTCACTACAATTTACATAAATTATTTTACATAGGACAGATACCATACATAATTCAGGTAAGTATATACGTGTGGGAGACTGGTGCCTAAGCCATGCTCGAGGGATGTGTTTCAGGACACCAGGATCTTCTACCTTTACAATTAAATTTTATAAATTACTATCTGTTGCCCGCGACTTCGTTCGCGTGTATTTCGGATAGTAAAATGATGTCGCTAAGATGAGATATACGAACAGTCAACATCTAGCATTGCTTGACTGCTCTTAGAATTAGGAATTCGGAAGACTGTTATGCAAGGCATTGGGTGTTTCACCGCTTCTATTCAAAACGCCGACCAGCCCTAGTAATTTTTGTAATGAGAAACGTTTTAACGATAACAAACACGACACGACACGATGTTGAAGAAAGTTCTTAGGGTTGTTAACACGCGATAGAGCTACATAAAGTTGGAGATGGGAAAACCAACCAGAAGAGGAGTCTACCCCCGCAACAGATAGAGTAAATTAGAGTTGAGACTCCGTTATCCGCATTTAGACTCTCATCCGTTCCGTTGTGCGTAGGACACCTGGCTTAGCCGGCCTTCCTCCGCCCAAGTGCGCCATAGGTTTCGCGGAGCGACCTCACCATTCCGAGGATTTGTTCACGTTGGGAAACAGAAGGAGAAGTGGGTACGGCTCCAGCACTACCATCTCGAAAACTCTCTACGCGAGTCCGCCTCTGGCGTCATTGCCTGGAATCAATGCCATGATGCACTGGAGGGTGCACCCTCCACTGTAAATCCTGTGCCTGTAACAGATAATTTCTGGCCCTGAAATGGTCATGACGTATCATGGGCTCACTGGGAATTTGGTTAGTTATATGTGACTTTCAGCCGAGTGCCTTTGCAACATGTTATAGAAATTAAATATGTTAATACAAATTATAAAACTTAATCTGATGATATTTATCATTTTTTCCATGGACGCTTTCATGGAAATATTCTCCTTATTTTTTCCCAAAAACATTTGTCACTATTATCCGTATTGATGGTCTGCTTGGTCGGTGGGTTCCCCGAACAGGGAAGAAATAAATGAATGCTGAAGCAACGGAACAACACAGGCTATCTTCCAAAATAACCTAATTATCTTCTTGATTATGGTGTGTGCCGTCAGAAATTTTAACATTATTCGTAGAATTATGCGCATTTGAGTGGCCTTCTTATATCATGTTCGCATTTTTCTTCTTCTGCGTCGTTCCTTCACTGCTGAGGATCGCGACTGCATACGACGTGTATCCATGCGGTCTTCTGCTACGGGCAAGCTCTGTGCGTGCTGCCTCTAACAGCCTTCTTTATGGCATCGAGCCATAAAGAAGACCATACTATTTTTGCATATGTGAAGTTTAATGTGTTGATATTATATTGCACTACATGGGTGCTATTCTTCAAACAAAAAAGTTAAGAAACTACTTTTTAAGTTTTTAGAACACAGTTAGACATCCGATTAGCCAATCTAATTCAAATCTTTTCGCGACTCCTCTATCATGGGACTTCGCCAGCTGCTCGAAGGTGGTATGACGTGACCCCTGGCCCTAGGCCCGTAGAGATTCATTATTAAGCAACTCAAGTTAAGCTCAGCAAATGTAAGCGCACGCCTGTTTACGAATATTCTAATATTAATAACACAGCGATAAAAAACATGAGGTCAAATGCGAAACGCCATCTATGGAATCTGAAGTTGAACTGTCAAAATATTTAAAGACTTAAAATATGTTTTGACGTAATTCTCATACTGTCGTAAGTACTGTTTGTGTCAATAAATGGCATAACGGGTATCTGCATTAAGTAATAAGTTGATTTCATCTACATCAAATTGCCACAATTCCTATCAGGTTAACCTATGTACGAGTTATCTACTTTTGTTTTTTTTTATCATGATACGAATAATACGAATTTATTCATATTCGTTCAATATAAATACATTTCTGAACGCACGCATAAATATTTGACAACCAAAATATATGTCAATCCTTTTTCATAACTGACATTATTCTACATTTTACAAATCTAAAATACGCCATTATCCGAATATTGTAGATATATGTTGTCGATTCGAAACCTGTATTTAAATACGTTCTTAAATTTGAGGGGAGAGTTTACCGTATCGGTGGGATAAACATTAAATGTTTGACAGTTACGAAACCCATGAACATTTTGTATAGGAATTACATTATCGTTATATTTTGGACAATTCACACACTATCTTTAAAAATTATAGCCTATGTGTTATTCTAATGTATAAGCTATATTATTGTAAATTTTCATTAAAATCCATTCGGTAGATTTTGCGTGAAAGAAGAACAAACATCCATACATACATACATCCATACATACAAACTTTCGCGTTTATAATATTAGTAGGAAATTGTCTTAGACACGGTGCCATTTAAGTAGTCTCACAACGGCAGCCCACTTCATTTATTCAATGACTACTGCACTTTCATTAAAAAAATATATATTAATGAACATTTGAATTATTAAAAAAAAAAATATCATGACGCATGACGTAGTTTGAAACATCCAGGAGCGAGCGTAGTCCGAGCCTTGTGCTCCAGGGACGGCACGGAATGGTTTGGGACATTGTTTTGATACGAAAACATTATTAACAGGGAGTTTTATAATTCTAAAGCATTATTTATTTTTAGTGTACATAGTATCTTATTAATTATTTTTTTTTTAAATAATCGCGCCTAGAGGTAGTTTATGTCGGGTACATTAAGTGGACCGCCTTTGTAAGACGACTAAAATGGTACTGTGTATAAAGGAATAACGTTAAACATAAACATGTCAAATTTAAGAGCTAAACTATACATCAGGTTTCAAGATGTTAACGACACCTTAGTATGGCACCCGACACACTAATTTTCCACGCTAGTTTGTTAGGACTCAACTTAAGTCTCTACATAACAGAATTAAGCCCCTTCCCCGTGAGATGCATTGCCAAACAATGCTGCAACCTGCGAAGCTGCAACTTTGTCTGATTATATCTAGCTTAGTTAGTTCCTAGACGGGAACTATTTCCCCCTGAAGGCGACGTAGCTAAGTCAGTCTCTTGTGCTCACAGCTTAAAGGACCAACGACCAGACGACTTGTCAACTTGATATGCACTGGTTTAGTTCCTAAACCTGCCGCTTAGATGCTTACCTTCATTATGGATGCGCGAATGAAGACCGTAATTCGCATGCCTGTAACTTGCAAACTAAATGTATTGTAGTTTTTTTCTTTTTGTTTTTAGCATTCAATAATCCTTATGGATAACTTCCGCCCTGGATGGTAAGGGACTATTACTGGATTTTTTTAGACCTGGGCGCTGGAAACTTTTGTAGGTTGTCACGCTCTCCGGTTATGTATTGGCTTACGTGAATTCAAGCGGATCACGTGACGCTAATGAGTCGCAGATCTTCTAGCTCAGCGCCCACAGATTGCAGCGTGCCGCCACCGTCTCAGGTCTATGTCTGCTTAGGCGACAGACTCCCCAAGTCTGTTACCTACTATGTATTTTTTTGTGGATCCTGAGAATTACGAGTTATTTAATATTAAATTTTGATTATATAAGCAGTTGTGCCGTATGGTGTCGGCCGGTGCCGTGTGGTGCCGTAAAAGAATAATACCATCCCATCACTTCCCGTGGGTGTCATAAGAGGCGACTAAGGGACTCACCAGAGAATGGGCAGCAGCGTTCTCTGTAAAACGCAACACCATACACTGCGATCGCCAACCCGTCTGCCAAGCGTGGCGATTATGGCAAACCCCCCCTTTTGGGGAGGCCTATGTCCAGCAGTGGACCTTTCGGCTGTTATGATGATATCAGCAGTTTGCAAATAAGTAATGAAGGAATCCAGAGTGACGTCAAAGTTTAATAAAAATGCTCAACTTGTTCCCTTAGTAATAACAATATTATCAACAGATCTCGAATCAAAATTATGATATGCAAGTGAGTTGGACTTTGGTAAATATTATTTCCGCATACCACTTTTATCAATAGGTACAAAAAGGTACAACAAAAGTACATAAGTACTGGCAGTGCACGTGCTCCGATCCTTTAATTCAAATTAATCGTCTTTTATGACATTGGTTTAAGATCTTAGAATACAACATCCTATTAACGTTGGCCGGTAATCCTTTCAATCCAAGACAAAAGCCTTATTTAATACAAAAAGTGCAGATATGTAGTTACAATGTGATCGATGATAGAGCACGTTTGCTCTTGACTTAACCTTTTGACCGCCACAGTCAGCTATAGCCGACAAATGAAAAACTGCCCAACACGCCATCGTCGGCTATAGTCGACAAGCAAACAACATTTTTAAGTACCTACAAAATAAATATACTCAATCAAGTTTTCTGTGATTACGTTACGAGTAATATTTTATTTAAAAAATGTAGAACGAAAAGCAAAGATAAAATGGTTTTCGATAAGATGTTAGAATCTGTATTTTTTTTATATTTGCACTGAATTTGTGCTTGGCGTGGGAGGGGCGACGACGCGTTAACGCTCTAGCAGTTAAAAGATTAAAGACCACACCATAGGTTGTAGCTATCAGGAAACGCAGACTTCAGCAGAAAATTCCACTACTTAGCTAAACACAAAATGAACAACTTAGCATCGATGTACAAAGCTCTAAAACTTTCGCTAAGACTAAGGTCGGGTTTTAGGGCAAAACATTTAAGTAACTTTCATACTTACGTGCCATCTTTTCCCTTCATCTTTTCTCCTTCCTGAAACCTCAACAATATCTTTGCAAAACAAATCAAAACAAAACAGAAATCCTTTTTCCAAACAACACACATTCACGTCCGCATAACACTAAATCACTCCGCGGGATTAGTATTCCTTGTCCGAAGTGCCGAACCCCGGACATTTGAAAGCGATATTTGTCCCAGGAAACGGTCCCTTGCCCCCATTTCTGGCATTCCACACTTGTCCAATTGCTGGTAAAAAAGTGGAAATGGAAAAACAATCGGTCAGGTCAGACGCGCGCGAAATTACAATCAGATGTATTCAGACACGCTTCAGGAGAGTTTTAAGTTAATAAATTATTAAAAATGTAAAGCGATTTTTTTTTTTTTTTTTTTTTGGGACAAGCCCGCCACACATTCCCAACCACTGCAACTCCTGAAAGCCAGAATCAACAGTGGCGACCACCAGAAAAACGCCGAGCCAATGAAGCCCGACGAGTCCCGGAGAAACGATTTAACTGTCTTGGATCCTGCAACGAATTTAATCAGAAAAGTACAGCGGAGGAGTAGGAAAATAAATATATGTATAATTTCCACTTCCCTCCTTTTCAAGCAGGAGACAGAATAGAGCTAGGCCAATAGGCACCAAGGGACATATACAACTGGGTTAAGCCCAGTTGTCAAGCACCACGGATTATATATTAATTAAAAACTAATGGGTCCTAAATTGTGAGCTACTTTTGATTCCAGTAATAGGTATGGCAAAATCGCCTGAAAGCACGGAAATTTGTTCTGGTTTCTACAAGGTCCGTGTAGTAAACTACTCCAGATGTAACCTGAATACTATCTAACATAATATTGCGTTCAGTTTGCCAAAGAATACACTCCCATAAGATGTGGTGTGCGGATTGTTCGTATTCATAGTCGGCTGTAGAACATTGACATAAAGGCGAGGCCACAAGCCTAAAGGAAAATAATTTACTCTTAAAGTTGCCATGACCTGTGAGAAATTGGGCAACACAATGATCCACCTCCAGCCATGTCCTATCCAGCCGCTCACGAACGGATGGAAAAAACTGGTGGAGGTGTCGGCCTTTAATGGAATTTTCCCACCTACATTGCCATTCGGATAAAAGTTCCTCCCAGACGTCAGTCTGGGGTTTTAGTAATCTACAGATCTTAGCACGGTCGCGTTGCGGTAAAAACTCTGGGTCCGTGATCTTTCTAGCGTAGTAGTACATTGCAGCACGCCGCTGCACCTCTAGATCGACTGGGAGAACACCCGCCAGCACCGGTAAGGCTTCAGTACTAACCGTCCTATACGCCTTGCATAAGAATATCAAAGCCAAACGCTGGCTTTGCAGCAATTTACGGCGTACCGCCCCTATGGTGGCCCTGTCAGCCCAGACAGGTGCCCCGTAGCACATACAACCCAAGTAAGTAGCCCCATAAATAGTTTTTAAGGTTTGAAATGAGAGACCCCAAGTAGCTTTGGATATTCTCGTCAAGGCGTAGAAGTTCTTTTTTGCTTTTTCACCTACTGTTTTTATATGATCAATAAACGAAAAGTTCCTTTCTAGTAGCATACCGAGGTAGCACACGGATTCTTTTCTTTTAACGGGTACATTATTAAATTTAATACTAGGCCAGGATTTTAGGTTCCCTTTTAAAATAAGTTGATAGGTTTTATGCGGTGCAAAGGTCAGACGGTTTCGGTCGCCCCACTGTGATATTAAACGTAGACATGTGTCAGCCAAGTTCTCGAGTCCCGCCCGAGTGCTTGCCTCAATGAGCAGTAAGCCATCGTCTGCGTAACCGGTTAATGAACAGCCGCATGGGAGCGGAAGCGCGAGGAAATCATCGTAGCCAAAATTCCATACATATGGACCGATAACTGAGCCCTGAGGACATCCCATGGTTAGAGACTTAGAAATGGAATGATGTCCAAGTTTGAGTTTCGCGGAGCCGTTTAGAAAATACGAAAGAATCAGATTATAGATATTTTTGTAGCAACCACGGGTTTTCATTTTAAGTAGTAGCATCGGCCACCATGCGTTATCAAAAGCGCCAGATATGTCGAGAAAGATTCCAACCACGTATTTATGTTCCGATAAGTTAACAATTTTACGGACAGAGAGAGCCGCGTCGACTGTGGATTTACCAATAGTGAAACCAAACTGATTAATATGAAATTTAGGTCCATTCGGTAGCAAGCGCGGAACGATTAGTCGCTCTAAGAGTTTCCCCAAAGATGGAAGTAGTGTTATGGGCCGGTAGGACTTAGGGTCATCCGGGGGCTTATCGCCACTCTTCGGAATAATGCGTATAAAGCCTTGTCGCCATATTCGAGGAAAAATACCTTCTGCAATGCATCGGTTATATACGGATAAGATCGCGTCGCCCGCTGTTTTACACGCTTCTATAATCATTCTATTAGATATTTTATCTTCACCGGATGATTTTTTGAGAGGTAGTCTCTTGACAACGTTTATGAATTCGTCAGTGGATGGAAGGTCTGACTCCGGTGATTCAGGTGACACCGCGGCCCACGCTCTAATCTGTTGGTGGTATTCATTATCATTTACTGATGAATCGTCTGGTATTAGAGAATTAAGCAAAACATCAGTTGTTTCTTCAATGCCGGTGGTATGTTTATTATTTACTTTAATGTTTTGAACGTACGCAAGGTCGACAGATCCATTAGCCTTGAACTCGTGGTACAAAGGAGACCACGGACCCTCCTTATCAAGTTTATCAACAATTTTCCGGAGTAAATTACCCTTAGATTTTTCAACCGATGCTCTGTAGCGCGACTTGGCAACTCTAAAAGTACTTAAAGCAAGATTAAGGGGGTCCCCGATAACCTTACGTTTTTTAAGCTTATTAAGTTGTCTGCGCGCTCTGCGATAGCTTTTACGTTGTTCAACAAGGTAGTCATTCCACCAATCACATCTACGAATATTGGTCATAGATGCGCGACCAATAGCAATGTCAGCACAGTAAGTGAAGGTGTCTGACATTATCTCAGCACTTTCCTCAGCTGACAGTCCATCGCGAGTGAAGTCTTTGGCATGACAAGCAAAAAGTGAGCTAAAGAATTCCCAATTCGCGCCCCTACTTTTATATCTAAAATTCCCAATTAAGTGTGACGAACCTTGAGTAAACATAGGAACAAATTCGTACACGATCAGGCGATGATCACTACAAGACGCGTCAGGAAGGACACGCCACCTATCCAAGCGTACGTCTGCACTGGAAAGTGTGACGTCAATACAAGATTCGCCCATTTGGCTACAAAAAGTAGGCGGTGCGTCTGGGGTGTTATGAATTGATAAGTTCATCTCAGCAATAAAATCTTCAACGGCACAACGTCGTTCGTAATCAGTGGCCCGAACTTTGCCATACCACAGGGAAGAAGATGCATTCACGTCAGCACCCACTATAACTTTGCAGCCCGCGAGCGACCGCAAGACGTGACGGAGATTATGTATATGTGGAGTAACTGGGTCTGAATATTGAAAGTAGCAGCTCACAACGTAAACCTTAAAGGTAGGTGATGATACTTCCGCCACAGCGCAATGGGGCGTCATGAGATTACATATAGATGTTACAGTAAAGCTCGAAGAACGCGCAACATAAATTCCGGCTCGCGCCTTGCAATCCAGCTGAACTACCTTGTGACGTAAGCGCGCGTTTTGATATTGTTCCTGAACAAGTACTATGTCAAGGTTATAATCCACAATCAATTTATCCAGCTCAGATGTCGCCACCCTATCGTTATGGAGATTTAATTGTCCTATGGTTAAACTATCCATTTTTAGTAATTAGTGTTTAGGATTAATTGTTCGAGTTTCAGTTTGTAAGTAGTACACTCTTGAGATCCACAACGATGATCACACGGTTTTTTAAAGCGTTTACACGCCACGCAAGTCGGCTTGAAATTTACGTCGTCTTTATGCGGGCAATCATTTGTTTCGTGTGCCTCCGAACAATTAGCACAAGTCGGTTCTTTATTAACGCAGTGTTTCTTAACGTGACCGAACTGTTGACAATGTAAGCACCGAACGACTTCAACATCGTCAATAAAGCGGCAGGTAGCCCAATCAATAAATAATTTATCCTTGGTAGAAACTAAGTGTTTACGTACTGCGGAATCTAACTCGATACCTACCCACTTACGACCGTTGTCTAACGAGCGCCTACGGATAATTTTAGTAGACTTAATAAAGTCATCCTCTTTCATTTGAAGCTCATCTTTAATATTTTGGCGGTATAGCGCGATCAGAAAAGCGCCATCATCCATTGAAGATGGTACATCCTTAACTAATACTCGAGGGCGTCTACCTTTTGGTTTTTCTAGTCGTAAACCAGCGGCCTTAATTGCGTCCACGGATTCCAATTTTTTAAGCTGATGTTCACTAGCGACACGTAGAACAACACCGGATTTCGCGGTTTTTTTCACGCCTACAATTTGAAAACCGTCATCACAGGGCTTAATTGCTTTCATAAGCGCTTGTTTTGTCGCGGACGAAGTGCTATAATCAGCTGATCGAGCTGCGGTCGGATAAGCCACCACACACGGCAATGGTGGACGGGATTCCATAATTGCTGGAACTACTTTTGGCAAGCGTAGTTTCAACGAGTCCGCATACGAAATTTTACAATTATTATTATTATTATTGACAGGATTGGGATTGACATAGTTATTCGACTTGATTTTTTCTAATTCGCGTTCCGTATTGGCTAACTTCGTTTCGTTGCATGATGATTTTATGGCCAGCATAGAAACGATGGCCGTGACACGCTGTGTCATATCCATAATGGCAGATTTATTTGCTACGTTAATGCGAGAGCCCTGATCATTGACTAAGTCGTTAATTTTTGACAGGTAGGCTGACGCCTCGGAAACTAAGTCGCAGTAATCGGTATTGCTCACATTACTGATATTTAAAATCGGCGAGGATTTTTCCACGGTTTCGAAAGTTTGATGAACCCGTTTTGACCTATCATCGGGCGAAATGTATGATGGAGACATTTCGCTGAACAAGCGTTTCGAATTAGCGGAGGTCGCCACGGGCGACCTTTGGGTTTTTGTATTTCGACGAAATATATCTCCGCCACGATCTGGAGGGTCATCATTTGTTGACATCATGAATTACTTTATAACAACACGGATGAATTAAAAAATATCAAAAGAACTAAACAAATAGATATCAATCGATTAAGTTATTTCGCGTTACCCACACACAAGAAAAATAAATGCACTTACCGAAAGCTGGAGAAATTGACTAATTACCAGTAAATAAATGAACAGACACTTTGAAAAACTTACAAAACACGCACTTACTACACTATAGCACCGCTAGCAACAATTCACAAGCCTTAAAATAAACACAAAACGCGAATTCCGAATTTACAATACGGAGCTATATAATAAACACCGCAGTGCGCGCGAGTGGGGAGGGAAGCGTGTATGAAAAGCGTGTGATGTGCATGTGTGATGTAAAGCGATATTTAAAGCGTATAATATTTTCTGTCACGAGTACGTCATCATCAACATAACAGCCGAAAGACGTCCACTGCCGGACATAGGCCTCCCCAAAGGGTTTGCCATAATAACCACGCTTGGCAGGCGGGTTGGCGATCGCAGTGTTTGGTGTTGTGTTTTACAGAGAACGCCCTTTCTCTGATGAGTCCCTTAGTCGCCTCTTACGACACACACGGGAAGTGATGGGGTGGTATTATTCTTTTATGGCACCATACGTCACCGGCCGACACTATACGGCCACGAATACGTAGTCGTTGCAAATACGACATGGTTCTGAATATTAATGCTTGTTGTAGTAAAAAAAATCTTAATTTTTTTAAAGATGTTTCATCGGGTCTGACAGTTTTGTATAGAGATTCGCGATATAAAACTGTCAGACAAATGAATAACGTAGTATGAATTGTACGCAGGTAATAATGATGCGACAAGATGGCCTTTTTAGACTCGTAGATGGCGTCTTTAAATGTACAAATAAATGTACCTTACAATTTTAACACTTTATATAAAAGCAAGTCCGATCCTGCATGGAGCATTGTAGCCACTTTTGGGATAGCTCAGCTAAGTATCAGCTTGCCGCGCTTGACTCGGTGGAACGCGGAGCTAAGAGGCTCATCGGTGACGTAAAACTGGTGGATGCCAAGCTACATAGCTTGGCTCATCGCCGTAAGGTTGCCTGCTTGTCGGTCTTCTACAGATTGTACTTCGGTGAGTGTGCCCAAGAACTCCACGACCTCATCCCACCGGCCCCCTTCTACCATCGGACATCCAGACGCACTGCATCTTACCATCCCTACCTTGTTACTATTCCACCAATTCGCACTAAGCGTTTCCAAACGTCTTTTATAATGCGCACAGCAAAGGAGTGGAACTCTCTGCCTGCGTTCGTGTTTTCAAACGCTTACAACCCTAATCTCTTCAAAGTTAGAGTGAACAGGCTCCTTCTGGGTAAGCTCGCTCCGTCGTAGACTTTGCCTCTGTCATCTCTGACCTAGACTAGAGTCAAGAGCAAACCCGTCTCAAATAAATAAAAATAAAAATATGGCAAAATATCTTGCATTCTTGTTTTTTCAGCAAAATTACGAGCTTACAAAAGCGTGTGAAAAGGTACAAAATGGCACTTAACTGTTTTCGCCAACACAGAAGATAAAGAAAATTCTCATATTGCTATTAAAACTGATGAGCCGTGAGGTAACGTTTACAAACAAATTCTTTACTACAAAGAAACCGGTGAGGCCGGTATTTGGCTCTGAAGTTTAGAGGCGAATAAAAATGACTAAGTTCTTTTGTAGAGATTTTATTGCTTGTATTGATTTTAAACTTAGGTGAAGTGAATGTAATCTTTAAAGATAAGCTTAGGTGAAAATTATATAATAAGTTACCCAGAGACATTAAGAACCTACAGTCAATTGGTATTTTTAAAAGAAAGCTGAAAGACTTCCTGATTAATAAGGCGTATTATTCTTTAAAAGAATTCTTCGAAGAAAAATAATTACACCTAAGATAAAAGAGATGTAATACTAAGTATAATGGGATATATGTAAATTATACAAAATAATGAGAAAATGTAAAAATAAAGAAAAATGTTAATTAATATAGTATTACGTAAGTTATTTATAATATTCAATGAAAATTTCAATTTTAATTGCAATGCCTAAACAGGCAACTAAGTTATAAGAACCTTCCTATTTTTGTTAACATCTGTCCTGTACCTACCCGACACATAGTGCGCAATAAAGAATTTTGAGTTTGAGTTTGAAGTGAACAAAAAGTGAACACCTATGTCTTCACGGGCGTAGACACGTATCTCACACAATAGATTTCGTAGAGGGCTAAGCTAAAAACGTTGCGAATTTACATAGCAGCTTGTCTTTACAATTTTTCAGGATTGTTTAATAATAATTGCCATTCTATCTTTATTCGCTTGTTTTTATATTTTTATTTATTTTATCGCCAGTTTCTGGATTATAGAGGATCTTCTTCTTATCGTGTGAGCAGTAAGGTCTAACAACCGAACACACCCTAGTGTTTCAAAATCCTCAAAGGCCTCAGACATAGTTTTATTTTACGACCGCCATTTGGTGGCCGAGACACCGGCTTATACGTGCATTCCGAAGCACGGAATCATCTTATTTATCAGACAATCAGGTGATTTAAGCCTGCAATGTCCTAGCCAAATTGGAAAAGAACTTAGTAAGTAACAAAGTATGCTTTCCCGTGGGACTCGAACCCACGATCACCAGGTCACAAGGCAAACGCCTAAACTACTCGACCACAGAAGGCAGTTATTATTATGGAGGTTAGATAGGTAGTTTTTAGGGTTCCGAACAAAAAACGGAACCCTTATAGGATCACTCGGGTGTCTGTCAGTCTGTCTGTCTGTCTGTTCGTCTGTCATAGACAGTTTTCTCCATATCAACTGGACCGATTCTATTGAAATTTAGTTCACATATGGACTTCTGTGACCTAAACACGAACGAGATGTGTAAAAAAAATATTTGAGTATGGGGGTCACTTTTGGGGGTCAAAGACCATGCCCCTCTTATCTCCAAAACTACTGAGTCTAATATCTTGAAAAAAAATTAAGATAATAGTTATTTACCTACAGATTACAGGAAAACCTATAAAAAGTCTAAAGTGTTAAAATAACATGTTACAAAAATGAAATTGTTTCGGAACCCTTTGCACGCGAGTCCGACTCGCACTTGGCCAGTTCCGTTTCTTACGTCTAATGAAACGGAACCCTAAAACAACCAAAATAATCAACTCAGGTACGAAATAATCAACGAAATGGATTTGTTGATAATTTCTACAATAAAAAATACATGACTTCGCTTTAGATTATCGTATCGTTAAATTTATCGAATGAGCACCTAATCAATA
This sequence comes from Lacanobia wlatinum, assembly GCA_947578705.1. Classification (NCBI taxonomy): domain Eukaryota; kingdom Metazoa; phylum Arthropoda; class Insecta; order Lepidoptera; family Noctuidae; genus Lacanobia; species Lacanobia wlatinum. The sequence continues at coordinate 27,832,463 of OX388033.1, forward strand.
TATTAGTCATATTTTTGTTATGTATTCGGAGTACTAATTTTAATTTTGGACTTACGATTTGGAGGATGAGGATAATATTTTGTTTATTATATCACAAAAGAGATAAGGATTAATAAGGGTGCCTTAATATAGCATCATGTATCAGGTTGTAAAACTTCACGAATGAGCTCGCTAACAATATTATATTGGTACTATATCAGCTCATTGATAGTATGGTTTTACGAGTGTAATAGAATGTTCTCCTTCCGTTCAGCTCGTGTGACACTCTCTCTATGGGAAACTGTTAGGAATGATATTTGCTTGTGACGTACCTATAAGTCATAAAATGGCCTCACCTAAAAATTTAGTGATACTTATAATCAAGCGATAATTATAACAACAATAAATCATTAAAGTAATCGCATATACTGCTGATGCAGTATTTGAAGACAAAGGTCAAGTTTCTCGAACGATAACGCACGCGTCCTTCGGCTACCCGCAGCCCTCACCAGGTCATCGGTCCACCTTATGGGAGGCCTTCCAACGTTGCGTCTTCCGGTACGCGGTCGCCACTCCAGAACTTTTCGGTCCCATAGACCATTTTGTACCTACTATGCCGAAACCCTGACAGCCTCGAGAAGATTATGGTAGTTGGCCAAGTGGACGGGAAAAGAGCACGCGGGCTCACCTATGCGTTGGGCAGACCGAGTAAAGACGCTCACTGGTCTATCAATAGCCGAAGCTTTTAAGACCGCCGAGGACAGAGAAACGTGGAAGAGCATAGTGCACCGAGTGAGCAATACCTCAGACTAGACACGACCTTCATTAGTGAAGATAACGACTAAGAAGAAGATGCCGAAACGCTGACAATGTAGGGCTGGTTCACATATTCAAAGTAGCTCAGCGCGTTGTGTGGTCGACCAGCTGGCCAGGTCGATGAAGCCAACGTATGCTAAACTAGAGACTGTGTATCACCAAGCGTGAAGGGACGCTTTTTTTAAGGATGAGAAATCATCAAATGATTTTTTACAGCGTCAGACTCTTACTGATTCAAACCAGCGGTCGGCAACCTTTTGGCAGGCAAGGGCCACAAGGTGGCAAAATAAACTTAAGGCGGGTGCACTTGTGATAATTAACCCTAGAAGCCCAATCCTACTAATATTATAAACGCGAAAGTTTGTATGTATGGATGTATGGATGTTTGTTCTTCTTTCACGCAAAAACTACCGAATGGATTTTAATGAAAATTTACAATAATATAGCTTATACATTAGAATAATACATAGGCTATAATGTTTAAAGATAGTGTGTGAATTGTCCAAAATATAACGATAACTAGCTAACTTCGTCTGCGCCACATTTTTCCTTCATGCTCCGCGCCTATAGCGCCTTTAGCGTTCTTCGATAAAAACGTATCTAATACTAAAGTAATTTTTCAATTCCAACCAGTAGTTCCTGAAATTTGGGCGTTCTAAGAAACAAACAAACTCTTTAGCTATATAATCTAATCTTCTTCTAATATAATATAAAAATCTCGTGTAACAGTGTTTCTGAAAAACTCCTCCGAAACGGCGTGACTAATTTATTTGGTAGGACTGAGAATAGGTCGTAGGCTAGTTTTTTTATTTATATGGCAAAACAACGTTTGTCAGGTTGGCTAATAGTAGTATAGATTCCAAGAAAAGCCACATTTTTTCTTTTAATATAAGATAAACTTTATTTTTCACTACAATTTACATAAATTATTTTACATAGGTCGACAGATACCATACATAATTCAGGTAAGTATATACGTGTAGGAGACTGGTGCCTAAGCCATGCTCGAGGGATGTGTTTAAAATATTCGGATAATGGCGTATTTTAGATTTGTAAAATGTAGAATAATGTCAGTTATGAAAAAGGATTGACATATATTTTGGTTGTCAAATATTTATGCGTGCGTTCAGAAATGTATTTATATTGAACGAATATGAATAAATTCGTATTATTCGTATCATGATAAAAAAAAACAAAAGTAGATAACTCGTACATAGGTTAACCTGATAGGAATTGTGGCAATTTGATGTAGATGAAATCAACTTATTACTTAATGAAGATACCCGTAATGCCATCTATTGACACAAACAGTACTTACGACAGCATGAGAATTACGTCAAAACATATTTTAAGTCTTTAAATATTTTGACAGTT